>JASPKZ010000038.1:1815000-3037500 GCA_030220185.1 Diploptera punctata | reverse complement strand
TCTTCTCTTGTTCATAGCAAAAGAGCAATGAGAGTTGAGTGAAAGAAAAGGACTTGTTGCCTTACGCCAATATAATTAATTATTACTTACTTACTTACTCACTGGCACTATCGAACCCGTAGGTTCATGGCCGCGCGGACATAAGCTCTCCATACATCCCTATCCTGAGCTAATGCTTTCCAATCATTTCCTGTGTAATCTACTTCCCTCAAATCATTGTTAATGTTATTCTCCCACCTCATTCTTGGTCTACCAACTGGGCGTTTTCCCTCTGGCTTTCCTACAAGAAGCTTCCATGCAAGTCTTTCATTCCCCATACGTGCAACATGTCCTGCCCATCGCAGTCTACGAGACTTAACTGTTCTTATTATATCTGGCTTCCTATAAAGACCATGTAGTTCATTGTTATGTAGTCTTCTCCATTCACCTGTCTGTTCATCTCTCTTTGGTCCAAAAATTTTCCTAAGTACTTTATTCTCAAATACCTGTAATCTCCTTTCCTCCCTTAAAGTAAGAGTCCATGTTTCGCACCCATATAGTATAACTGGTAGAATAATAGTATTATATATATATAGTTTAACATTTTTTGAAAGGAGTTGGGACATCAAGAGTCTCTGCAATGCATAATAGGACGCATTTCCAGAATTGAGCCTATGTTTAATTTCTTTGTGCATCTCATTCCTATTTGTGATTATTGTTCCTAGGTATTTGAATTCAGCCACTTCCTCAAAATTTCCCTCATTTGTCATTAGCTGTCCATTTCCATTATATAATGTATTTCTACGTGTGACCATATATTTAGTTTTATTGATATTTACTTCCAGTCCTAATTTTTTAGTGTTACCCAATAGCGTGTGCGTGTTGTCCTTTAGTATCTCCTCGCTATCAGCCAATAATACTACATCATCAGCATAAACTAACAGCTTATATAATTATATAATTAATTATTATTAGACCTATTGTTAAAATTAGTGACGATAATAAGCATTTTAAATAAATAAATAAATATATATATATATAGGCCTATATATATTTATTTATTTAAAATTATCGTCACTAATTTTAACAATAGGTCTAATAATAATTAATTATATTGGCCTAAGGCAGCAAGTATTTTTCTTTCACTCAACTTATATATATATATATTTATATATATATATGTGTGTGTGTGTGTTGTGTGTGTGTTGTGTGTGTGTATGTGTGTGTGTGTGTGTGTGTGTGTGTGTGTTGTGTGTGTGTGTGTGTGTGAGTGAGTGAGAGAGAGAGAGAGAGAGAGAGAGAGAGAGAGAGAGAGAGAGAGCGAGAGAGAAGATTAGAATCCAAAATAAGCTCGAGTTTCTACTTGTATTCCAACTGCAAATAGGCCTATAATATAATATATAAGTGCAAATACAATAGGCCTACAATTACTACAATCTAAAGGCAAATAGTTTTTTTAACTAACATAAGCCTATAGGCTATAGGCATATCTGGTAATGTTCAAAGATTAGAGTTGATATAGACTAGTGTTTAGGTTACAAGGTGCGTTTTCTCTCTCTGCATTTCTGTCTAAATATGGATATTAATTTCTGAACACTCGTTATTTAGAATAGGAAAATATAGTCAACACAGGCTTATATGTTATCATATTAGACCTCACATTCGAACCATATTATGCATTAAAAAAAATCTTAGCTCTCACTGAAACGTAGACTTACTTGAGTTTTAAAAATTATAATTGCTATAAGCCCTAATAGATTGTTTTAATATTAAAATCCATTTTTCATATTATTATTTTAGTTCTGTTTCAGATGAAATAGCTCCACTGGAACTCATAGCTTATTGTCTAATAATTGTCTAATTGAACAAGAGGACGCTACTACTAAATGGCGCTGATGATTTAATTAATAGCTACATGTTTGTTTTCCAGTTTTAAACAATTGTGCAATGAACTTACTTTTGTCCTAAAGCTTGAACAATAGGTGTTCAACCAGTAAATTATCAGAGTGACCGGGTTGTTTTGAGAGAAAGGGAAAGTCTAGGTAGAACCCTAAAAAAATAATTCGAAGGGTAAAGCATAAAAAAAAAGTTGAAAGCATCAGTCATTTATTAAGTCAGGGCAAACCCTATTGAGTGACCGTTTATTGTCGGTTGTAATATTCTTTTTCTTTCGGAAACTAAAGACAGGCCATAATGACAAGGAATCCTACAAGACGTATTACTAAAGGGCTGAAAGGTTGTGGCTTACCCCATCATCAGGAGTTACACAATTATGTGGGAACTCAGTAGGGTTCTTTTTACCTATTTTTAACTGGTTATATGAACTTGCAAACCCTTGTACTTTGTCAATAGCTTCATAAAAAAGTTTGAAAAGCCAGCTATACCCAACACGAAGTCGATTATTAACTAATTCATACCTCTCATTAGGGAACCTGGGAAACTTGACACTTAATACTTGGTTAAAATTTCAAATTAAAATAACTTAGACTACTACAAATTACGCCCAACTTTAATATCGTGTTATATATATACCGTTATAATTTACTTACAATATGGCTTATGTTCTTTATAACTTGTATTTTACTTTGTGCTCTCAATTTATTTACACTACACATTAGCTCAGGATAGGGATGTATGGAGAGTTTTTGCGTCCGCGCTGCCATGAACTTACGGGTTCGATAGTGCCGGTGAGTTATATATATATATATATATATATATATATATATATATATATATATATACACACACATGACTATAGGATGTCTGTGCATTGTGCTATAGTCGAGCTGTCTATGGCATCATGCTTTGACGCAAAACTATGTGACTTGTGCTGGTTTGAGTCCCTATGGGGAAAAAATGTTATCATGGAATTTCTTCCAATATGGGACCAGTGTCCATCCAGCATCGTGAGGAATTTGGATAGCTGCAAATAAGCTAATTTGAGACTTCAGGATAAAAAAAAAGCAGCTATAACCTAACGGCTGCAGGGCTGACATGCTGACCATACGCCACACCAAAAAATGGTTGATGATCGTTCACCTCCGAAATTGACACACATGTGGATGTGAGACCATTAGCCGGTTGGTAGGCCAAGGACCTTCCAGGTCCATCGCGTCATTGTGTGTGTACGTATAGGACCTAACTAGTATAGCCTATATCTTCTTCTGCCTCGGAATTAGGCCGTTGACCTGTTTCCTTATAGGATTTTTATGTAAAGTTTTATTCTTGCTTGATTTATTTACTTTAAGAAATTTTTATATGCTAGATTTTTCTTTGGTCGAGTCCTTCCATCTCGTTAAGGGGCGACCGACATTCCTTTTCCGTTTGGGGTTTATATTTAGGGCTAAATAAATTGTGTAGAATTCTATTTCTTTGAAGCGTTTGAATCAATTAGGCTATTTCCTATATTTCAATTTTGTGTAAGCTTATACGATTGGATAAAACTTATTCCTAATTCATTTCTTAGGCTATATCTTCAAATTATATTTTTTATTCTTGATTGTACAACCTGCTAACGGTCGTAAAAACTCCATCTCAGCTGCTTCTATTTTATTTTCTTTTTGCCTGATTTTCGCATCCACATGTTAATGTAATGTAGCCTACTGCCATTCTATTGTAAAATTTCAATTGTGAGACCTACATTTTAGAGTCTTATTTCTCAATGTTCTTATTGGTACACACATGCCACAAAATTTGTATTTATATAATTTTTCGGGCTGCAAGACACGTTAATTCTAAGTAGGCTATTTAAAGCTATTCCTGTGTTTTATTGGTCTGTTATTCTAGGCTATATAAAAATAATTGTTTGGTCGTCGTAGTTTAGTAGTAGAGCCTAGATAGCCTCTCAGACTGACAATAATGTTAAGAATATGATTAATTTGTTAATTATTAATATTTATTTAACGACGCTCTAGCAGCTCGGGTCATTAGCGACACAATTTGAATCTGACGTGGAATGGTCGACAAATATTGCTCAGATACTTCTTAATTCAGTTTTGAGTTTCTTTTACGTGTCGTAAAAATGCGACTCCGAACTCACGACCGTATTTCTCTTCTTATAGAAGCAAACTTCAGGTTTTGTACGTCTTTAAAATTCCAATTCCCGGCTAAGTTTGAATCCGAGAACTTTGGTAGGCTATCACATTCGAGCTTGTATCCACTAGTCTACCAGGAACGATTTGATTAATTTATGATTACTGCGACTAGTATTATTTGTTACAATATTAATGGGATAATTATAATGTCTTTATGATCATGTACATTTGTGACCATGTATCTACAGGCCTACCTAATAAATAACATTTTACATAAGAGCGAACGCAACACACAAAAACATTGACTAAGAATACTGTTAGAAGATATATGACTACATTCCTTGAAACTGTAAAACCGGGACCATTACAGTTATACTTTTGTTTGTTGAAGTCAAGCAATAAAATGGTTTGGTTTGCAAAACGTAAAGGGTCTTTGACATGTTTTTTTGAAGCTATTTTAGTAGGGATGAATCTTCAAACCGAGTTATTGCACCGTTAAATAGACCTACGCCAAAATTGAGAAATAAAATCTGGTGAACAGTATTTTTGTATGCATGACAAATGCCATTGTTAAGTTCAAGGACTAACAACTGTTTGACCAGAGAGGTTTTATTATTCTACTTCTTTCCGGACGGCCATTGCCCTGTTTCGTACACCATCAATCAAAGTTTTTGGAATGTATTCTGGACATCTGAACTGACTTTGGTGAGAGAAGTTGAAGCTTGGTTATTATTGATTGGTAGTAGATGAGAAATGGATGTCATTGATTGGTTAGTCTCAATTCGAGGGCGACTGTGACACTGCAGCACCCCTTCCCCCAAACAATTCATCTGTGGTACAACTAATCTAAATATATTTGTCCGAGGACAATATTTTGCTCTCCAATCAATCTTTGGCAGGATAAAAATAGGCTACTAAAATAACTGAAATAATAATAATAATAATAATAATAGTAGGCTCTAATATTATTTTTTTATTTACATACAGTATTTTAATGTTTGCACATCTTTCTGTGCCTAAAGTTTTATTTTTCTTCTCCACTCGTCTCTCTCCATCCAATCCATGTCTTCCAGTCCTCTTGCTCTCATTCCAGTTCTTATTTCCTGCATCCACGAGTTTCGAGGTCTTCCTCTCCTCCTTCTTCCGGGTGGACACCATTCCAATAATGTTTTCCTGGGTAATCTTTCTTCTTGCATTCGTCGTACATATCCATACCAATTTAATTGCTTATACCGTATATAGGCCTATAATCTACTATTGAATAACTAATATTCATTTTTTCTCTTATGACAGTATTTCTTATTTTGTCTAATTTTGAACATCTTGCTGCTCTTCTCAAGAAATCCATTTCCATCGACATAAGTTTTTGTTCTAAGTCTTCTTCTTCTTCCTCCTTTCATGTGATAGACCTAGAGATCTGTTACGGTCTCAATCCAACGTTTGAAGGGTCTGCCCAGAGATCTCTTTCCTGGTGGCTGGTAATTTAAGATCTGACGTGGTATTCTTGTTCTGCTCATTCTTCGTACGTGAGATTTCCAGTTGTTTCTGTATTTTTGTACATATTCCATGACTGATTCTGTGTGTAATTCTTTGAGAATCTCAGAATTCCTTTTATGGTCTGTTCTTGAGTAGCCCGCAGTACGTCTCATAAATTTGTTCTAAGTTTTTGTTGAATTTCCAAACTTCAACTCCATATGTGACAGTAGGCCTACTTCTCACTATTGAATTATGTATTTGTAACTTATTTTTCCTGGTTATATGTCTGTTCCATAAAACTCCATTCAACGTTGCTGTTCTAATATTAATAATAATGATAATAATACTTAGGTCTATTATTATTATTATTATTAATATAACAGGGGTGGAAATTTACACCTTTTTTCCCCTTTACTTGTTTTAATTACGGCTTACAGACGATGACTTCTCTGTAATTTTAATTACTGTTGTTATTGTTGTTGTTATTATAATTATTATTATTATTTGTTTTTTATTATTTATTTTTATTATTCAGTATCCCAGGTTGTCAATTCGATGTTTTTGTTGTTCTCTCCTGGCATTAGCGTAATTGTAACTTATTTCTGACGTTAGGGCGCCTGAAAGTTGGGTTAAGTTACACTGCCCGGATGATATGATGGGTGATGATTATGATGACAGTAGTACTCCAGGAGAATCCTTAATGTTAAACATAATCTAGGGCGAATATGAATGATGATTATAATGACCACATAATGTTCGGGGACCGTTTGGGCCTTAAAGTTTCCTGAGATTTGTCTCACAGGTGAGGAAAAACTCTCACCCAGGAAACTTGCCCCGACCGAGACAAGCCAGCACGGTATCTCGAGACTACCGCAGTGGAAATCATTAAACTTATTAGAATAATGTTATTATTATAATTATTATTATTATTATTATTATTATTATTATTATTATTATTATTATTATTATATATCATCATCATTATCATCACCATTGTCGTCGTCGCCACCATTAGCCTCAAATTTACTCAGCCTTATGGAGAAATCCAGAATTAGCGAATCTAGTTAGGCTATGAAAACTAAACTTTGTATTTATAGGCTAACTGCATAATCTAAATATAATATATAGGCCTAGACCTCTATCTGAGGATAGGCCTACTAGTTTGCTTTCCAAAAATCTTCTGTGGTAAAAATACTGAATTAACAGAAATTATTATTATTGTTTTTATTATTATTACTTTTATTATTTTATTATTTTATTATTATTATTATTATTATTGGGGGCACGCCGTAGCGTAGTTGTTAAGGCACTGAGCTACAAGCCGGAGGGTCGAGGGTTCAAGTCCCGTTGGAGTCAGGATTTTTAAACTGACCCAAACCCTCTGGCGGCACTATGGCCCTGGGGTCGACTCAGCCTCTAACTGAAATGAGTACCAGACGCTTGTTCTGGGGGTAAAGACGGCCGTTACGCAGGGCTGACAACCCGGCTGACATAAAGTGCCGATTGTCTAGAAAAACAAGTGGGAGCCTTAACCTCCTACTACCCCAAGGGCCTCCGGGCCTGTTGTGGGATCACTTTACTTTATTATTATTATTGTTATTATTATTTTTTTTTTGATAGATGAAATTCATAGACCAGCAGTTACATTAAAAACTACTAGTCAGCAATGTTAAATTTGATTCATACATAATCCCCCAAAATGAAAGAAATTTCAGAAATTTTCGCCTTCTTATGACACGCGAATGGAGAATGAAAAAGAGCACGGGAGGTTATGTCCGCGCGGCTGTGAACCCCTTGGTACTAGTGATAATTAGCGAATTCCGAAGGAATGAAGTTATTGAAGTTTTTCTCGTGAAAATATCTTTGAACATTTTTACATAGGCTTATCTTTATCGATCCTACCTACCTATAGCAGACACCGAAAATTACCATGACAAAACAATTATATAGGTTGCATATAGGCCTCTCCTATGTGTGTGTCCCTTCACTCTATAGCGGCCGTTTTTTTTTTTTTCGGACTCAAACTCTGCATAGGCTATAGCGATCAATTAAAAAGTAAGTTCGAATTCGTCAACCAGCAAAATCGGACCATTAGGTGTAGGAGATAAACATAAAATCGCTCTAGCGCCTGAATTTTCGAGATTTTGCAACGAAACTCAATAGCCTATATCATCATCATAATCATCATCCGGTATCATGGCAGCTGCCGCCGCGCCGTCTTCCTGAAACCAAACGCCATTCCTCTCTGTTTAGGCCTGTATTAACTTACATGGATGAAATAAAATTATGAATGCATTTTTAAAAATACAACAATAAGAAGTCGAGCTTTACCTAAACACCGAAGTTAAAAAAAAATAACTTTTCATTGTGGTTCGATGCACTTTAATAACTGACAAATGAGTTAGAAAATAATAAAACAATGTTGTCCGAAGCAGAACAACCTCATACTTATCGCTGCACGTACATTACGTAGGCCTATTCATTACATTCCACATCAAATTCAAATTAGCCGGGGCTAATGGACATAAATCTTGGAACCCGGGGCCCACTTTCAGTGAGACCGAAGAGTTGGTCACCACCTGCTCGCCCAGGTCGCAGAACAGTTCATCTTTACGTTTCTTATTCTTATTCTTTTTCTTTTTCTACACTTCAGGGATTAGACCTGTAGTAGGCCTACAACACTCTTCTAGGGATTCTCTCTTCCGGATTTCTATCAACATGCCGTCTCCATGTTTTTCGTCAACTTAACAGTTAACAAAATAAATGTAGGCCTATAAGCATATTCCGTAAACTCAGGCCGTGAATTCGACTTCCTGCGGAATTTGTTTAGTTTACTTAGGGGCCTAATTCTTGCGAGACTTTTATTATTGCAATATTATTATTATTATTATTATTATTATTATTATTATTATTATTATTATTATTATTATTATTATTATCATTAGAGCCTATTATTATTTTAATATTAGGCCTATATTATTATTATTTTATTTTATTTAAATTAGGCTAAAACAAAACGAAATATAGGCCTACCGTGTCTTTATCATTTATTTTCAAAGAAATAAAAGGAATCAGGTTAGGTCTTACAAATTTCGTTACTAATTCGAAATATTTTGGCTAAAGAAGCATTACTGTAGACCTATAAGGAAATAGTAGAGAGGCATGGAGCGAAAGCCCTAAGTTACTATAAGGTAAATAGAGAATAAGACAAACTCAAACGACAATGGTTTGCTATTGGAAGTCAACTAGGAAGTCCCTGGAGAAATAATAAATATAGAAACAAGTTACAGAGAAAATTATGTAAAAAAAAAAAAGAGATTATTAATTTGGCATGGGCATGTAAGGTTAAATAAACCAGGGTAGACTGTCAAATGAGGTAATTATACAATAGACGCAAGATGGAAGAACTGACAAACTGTAATCGAGCTGAAAAAAAAAACTCTTCAGATGTTATATAATAATTAGATTATAGGCCTACTTTTAAGTCTGCAACTAATAGATTTCTTCTAGAAGGTCTTAAATATGTAATTATATATATTTTTTAGAATAACCCATGATAACACCATGTAGGCTATTTATAAAGTTGTATTATAAGGGTAATACTTTATAGAATGAGAATATTGGCTTTGATCGAAAATCATTTAGTGGACTACAGTGATACCAATTAATCTTTGTTAAGAATTTGTTTATCAGCTTATGTTAGTTATTTTATATGATAACCTTAGTTCATGCAATAACATTTCCTTCTTCTAATTCACCTGTCATAACAACGTAGTGGCATTACTTCAACTGCTTGTGATGAAATCAACACCATTCACCACGGGTTGTAAAGCTACCCTTTCCTGCCGTCTTCATTCTTTGCTAAATGCCTTTTTATATGGTGGCTTTTATGAAGTGGAAAACATAATAAAAAAATCACCCCTTTTTAACCATCCTTGTAACTTACCACGCCTATCTATCAAAACACAACCTCATGTACCCTTTCATACATCACGCGCTATAAAAAGAGAAAAAAGTCCCTACAAACCTGTATCTCAATCCTTAAAAAAATAATACGATGTCTTGGAAGATTTGATAAACTTGTGCCACGTGCCGTCTACCTGTCCAATTCTTGCTACTGCACCCTTTTTTTATAGATAAGAATAGGGTTAAAGACCTGCAATTTACACTGCACCCCTTTTTTATATTTATACCCTTCCTTTTTTTTTATTCGTGTACCTCTCTGAACCTGAAATAAATTTTTCCCATTCTCCTGTGACCTACTACCCTTTCTTTAGGTCAATAGCTTGTTTTTATACTTATCGTTTTTTAATATGCCTAGATGGGGTTAAAAGAATTTGTGGTTTTTCTTCTCCCCCTTTGCTTAACATACCTTTAGAAACATAAAAAATATACCTTAAGTCTGGAATCCCCCAAATAGTATATTAAGTTTACCCTTTTATATCTTCCACGCGAACAGGTAAAAAAGCCAACCCTTTTATAATATATGTTTGTAATACTATTTGGAGGGTTGATTTTTTTATCTTAATGGCTAAAAAAAAACTAACACTTCCGCAGTTTTTAGTTGTGTTAAAGAGTTTTCTTGGATGTCTTCTCAATTTATTGACTTGATGTGTTTTGGAGGGGAACGGGTTAGGTAGAGAATTGAATTTGTGGTTCGGTACACCTTTTATAATGCAATTTACGCTGTCGGCCGTTTAGAAACAGACGGGTTCTACATCCCTATAATAAAAAGCTCATTGGCGCAGTCGCGTGCCACATACGTACTATAATAAAAGAGTTATTTTTTTATGGAAACCCATAACTGGAGGTCGTTGTCCCATTTTTTTCTGCAACCTGCTCTTATAATACTTTCACCCCGTTAACAAATCAACAAAAAAAAGTAGCAGAATCCAAAAGGGTTATTTGTTATGGACTGATGCCATTTGTCAATCCTCCTGGCAAACCCTTTCTCGACCCTGACCATCAGCTTGAATGGATATGTTTATTAAAGCAATAATACGGTTATTGTTAACATAAGGGTTGTTATGGGGGTTTGTCTCTTATAATGCTCTTCAGCAGGTGATATTTTTCACTTATGTTAACATTCATCCAAATTTTATATGAAGGAATACATATATTAATATAGTAGGCCTAATTTTATAAGCGTTTTATTTAACTATTTATCAGCACGCTCCATTACTGAATTTATAATAGCCTAGTGCTGTTTGCTTCAGCGCCTTTTAGCACTTTAATTCGAAAGGCCAAATCACGCCTCAAATAAGTATCTTTATATTTATCCAGTAGGCTATATGTTTTATCTTCCAGTTTCTGATTATGTATTTTCTAAAATATGCTAATTTAATTATATTGGTATGATAAGATTTTGGCAAGCTACAATAAGTAATGGCTCCAGGTTCAGTAAACCAGCTGTAACGGCTAGAGCAACCCGACATGCTGGCCATATGCCACCCCTACATTGGCTGGATGATCGTCTACTTCTGTGGTTAAAACATTGGATGTGAGGCAATAAGAATTTTATCTTTAGGGTTTGCTGGGTTAGCTTTTTTTCATTTATTAACCCATGCTTTATTTAAAGCATTACTTTTTATGTGTGCGAGTAGCCGGCTGCCTAGGCCAAGGGACTTCTAGGCCTGTCGCGCTGTGAAGTTTAGGTATCATGTGAAGGAAATTACAAATCAGAATTTGTTTCGACGATCGAAGGAAAAAAAAATAAAATAAATAAATAACTGTCAGGTTGGTCGGCTCCGGGGTTTATAGGACTACCAGGGATGTTTGAAAAAGTGTCTTAAACATTATCGTATTTTCCTTTACTAACCACGTGCATCGTTTTAATTTATAGGCCTATCTCGTTATATTTTGTCCCTTAGGGTACCATGCCGTGTTTAGGCCTAAGGGTCGGTTTCACCAACAGAGGTAAATGTATTACGCCAGTTTAAGATATGCATTATACACGGAGAAAACTGGCGTACTATAGTTACCTCTGTTGGTGAAATTGACCCTAAGTCACCATGCCTTGGTGCAGGATTACGGGACTCGCGATGTTTGGTTCGAGTCCCAATGAGGGAGAAATTTTCTCATATAATTTCGGTCATTATGGGACCGATACCAACAGAGCATCTTGAGGATATTGATACAATAATTATCATCTCCACCTAAAACGGCTGGGGAACTCGACATTCTTACTATATGTAGCTCCTACACTGGCTAGAAGATTGTCCACTTCTGTGATTAACACATGTGGAGGCAGACCAGCAGCTGGTCAGTAGGCCAAGGACTTTCTTTTTTAACTTAACACATATGATATCGATGTAGGCCTACAGTTTGTTCATTTGTAGGGCCATCACCAGCAATCGGTGCAATTAGTTGAATTATTTAGGCTATATAGGCCTACTTTTTATAGGGCCTGCATCAGTTTCAGGGTGAATCTAACAAATACCCATTCTAACTCCAATTCACTTCCACTCTCTTTAATTTTTTTGAATTTATTTTAACTATTTATTTTTAGGATTAAGGTATTTATTCGTTTAGTTGTATCTTTTTTAAATGTTGTCCTTATATTGTTCGTTTTACTTTGTTATACTATTAACACCAGCCCATGACAAATCCATATCCAAGATGGATATTTAAATTCCCCAGTGACACCTAGAATTGAACGTGGATCACCGAAGTAGAAGGTAGTGAGTAGGGACTCTGCCGACTATGTGACAGCGACAGATATAAATAAACTCAGTCATGTTGTCGGTCGGCACCGGAATTTGAACTCGGAATATTTCGAATACACTTCTCAAACCTTATCGTCTAAACCAGCTGGTCGGCCATTTTAATTCTTTGCAGTAGTCTCCTGGAGGAATGAACTCTATGCAGTATGTTTTATGAATTCGCATCAAATGAATTTGTCATTTCTAAGTTGTAGGGCCTAGCTCTACATCCTTGATATTTGAGTAAACTAAACTATAGGCTTCCTTAACTGGTTTATTCTGAAATAATTACATTCTGTTAACGCTGTTTAAATTCTCATATTCGTAGGTACTTTTATGTGTCACAATACCACCCGGGCTTCCAGTGATAGGACCTCGGCAGAGGGATTTTAAATTATGGATCACACACCTACTTTTTTGACCACACAGAACAAGAATGCCTTCCCGAATGAGTGATCAGCTCAATGTCAGGGCCTCCTCCGAGACAACACAACATTAGACGAAAAACATCATTTAGCCTACATATAGGCTATATTCATAGGCCTACAAACATGCCGAATATTACAATGTTGATTAAGATGACCAGATGATGTTCGGGAACCGTTTGGGACTTAACTTATCCTGACATTTGTCTTAGGGGCGTGAAAAACTCCGAAAAAAAGGCATAACCCAGGAAACGTGTCCCGACTGGGAATCGAACCCGGACCCGCTGCATACGAAGAGACACTATTCCGAGGCCACACAGGTAGGCATTCTGAAATAATACAATTTAGGAGTCGAACTCAAGGCTTGAATCAAAAGGAATTTTGCCAGTAGTGTGTGGAAGAATATCGGATTAAGAATAATATAGACCTATAAGAACTTAGGCCCTATAGGCCTATGTATAAAACAAGACTGGGCATTAAAGATAAATTTGGAGAAAACAAATTTATAATTATTATACCATAATTATTATGGTAATAGGAGATAAATCAAAATATTTGATTTTAGTAGACGGACATGCATAAATAAAAACATATGACAAGTAGGCTATGTATAGACCTATTTGATGAGCAAGAATTAGTGCAGATGGAAGCCATGATGCAGAAATTAATGAAAGGAAAAATAAGGACAAATGTGGAATATCAAAATTAGATTGTATTTTATGGGATCAGAATGTAAGTTATAAAACAAAAAATGTTTAACACAATGAGCAGGCCTACAATGACATACGGTGAAGGAACATGGAAATTAAATTCTAGAACAATAAGTAAAATTAAATTCTGCAGAATAGAATTTTTACAGATGCTTAGCCACCTGCAATTTACATAAGAGATAAAATAAGAAACGGTGTAATTAAACAAAATAGGCCTATCAATGTTCAAACTTCAAATGTGGATTTCATAAAAATAAACAATTAAAATGGTACGGCCATGTTTAAAGAATGGCAGAACACGATTCCCAAGAAAAATACTAGAATGGGTGCCACTTGACAGAAGAAGAAGAGGACGGCCAAAAATAACATTGATGTTGTTTTGAACAGCATGAGGGAAAAAGGATTGGACGATGGAGATTAGAATGACAGATACCTATGTGGAGGAGAATGGCAGTAGATTAATTGGGCTCAGGAAGATATAAAACATTGTGAAAACCTGCTAAATAACTAAATATAGCCTATAGGCCTATAATAGTGTCGACGTTTAAATTGTTCCAAGACAGATGAAATATTTCAACCTAATGTCAAAACCAGTAATTAAATATAATTTGAAACATGGGTATTGTGAGAACGTGACAAATCATTTCATCTCTCTAAAGTTTTTAATAAATAATTGTGTAAGTAACATAAAATTGTAAAAGTGTAGGCTATTATGCGTTCTTTCTTAATTCTGCTCAGAAAAATGTCAGAATACTAAAATAAAGAATAAAACGATTTCCGTCACAAAATAACTCTATGTTACGATAATGTTAAGGGTTCCAGAAATTTAATTTTATGAAAAGGAAATTACATAGGCTACTTTATTAGGCTACAGTATATTGTAGCCTATGCATAAATTTAGTATTTTAGGGGTCTTTAATTAATTTGATGGGTTTATATTAAATATCGTCAGATTATAGTTCGATTAAATAATTAGCATAGGCCTATTTGCGAGATATTTGATAGGTAGGCCTACAGGAAAATAATCAGGTAACTCACTTTTTGTCGAAATGAAGTTCGAGGTGACATTAGATTCTCCATGAAAAGCAATGTCATTTTGAAGTATGAAATAGTAAAATATACAGTTTTTGTCATGGGTTTACATACCTCTAAAGTTTGTCATGCAGGTAGGCCTATATACAAGCCTAAGAAAGTTTGTAGGGCCTACAAATAAGAGTACGTTTTCTAGGTTTCAAGGGAAAAAATGACTTAAAGGCTACCCGCTCTTAAAGTGATCCTCATCAAAACAAAACCATGTGACCTGCTCGCTTTTCGTTGGTTATGGACAACTGACGTACGATGTCGAAGCAGTAGGCCTAAGCGAAAAATTAGTTCCCTTCATTAAATTAAAAACATGTCCTCCGAATATTACTCGTTAGTCTTCGTGAATGAAAATAATAATATTCAAAACATAGAAAATATTCTAAAATATACCTAATCAATAATTACAAATTAAAATAGTTAATTACATATGGATGATACATTTGAGTCATGCATCAGTCGATTCTGATGTAAAACAAAAATGGCTAAAGGTCTTCCATTGCTGTGTCGCCATCTAAATTTTTAAAACACAAGTCTAGCAAACCTTTGACTAGTGATCAAAGAATGGTTATTTTAAATGTATTTCACAAGTTCAGTGAAAAATCTCACCAGCTTTCTTGTAATCCATTCCATTTAACATCACATTTAACTTCACACGTGCTCCCTGTCAATGTGACAGTAATTGTGGCACGAAAGACGGAAGGATACATTTGGCAACTGTTTATGTTAGGATCACTCTAAGAGCGGGGATAAGGTATAGCTGGTGTTTTTATTATTTTTTTTTCATGTAGGCATACCCCTACCATTAATTTGTGATTAGTAATATTTTATTTCTTTAAACATTTCCGATAAAAACAGATGATGCAATATAGACAGAAACCCCTTAAGAACAAACCAAGATAAAAGATGGTCCGACGAAAAAAAAAAAAAGCCAAATATAAAACTATCCTCTTTTAGACTTTGGCAACGTTTAACAAAGAATGACTTAGTTCTACAAACCTACAATTCCCATTCGTAATTTAGGTCTTTACCGTCTCCTTAGACCCGTTACTTATCGGTATTTTTTTGCTAACTCTTTTATTTCTTAAACTAAACCCAGACTTGTATTATTTGTTGACAAATCATGGAAGAGAAGCCGTAACACACACCGGAGTAATTTGGAAATGAAATAGCTACGTACTTCCTTTTCGTCCGTCCCACATGTCAATGAACTTGTCACTACCTTATTGATCCCTTTTAGTTCTGAGAAAGAATTGAAAATTGCAGGATATTTCCGGAGGACCTTTTGAATCGCAGGACAATGTTCAAGAGAAAAACAGTTCGGACAAAATTAGAGTACCGTTTTCTGGCCAAACCTTTATCTTCTTTTTTTCTGCAAGAAAATAGGGTAAATGGCAGTTAAAGCATCTGCCTCACAATTTTTTTCAAAGGCTCCTAATATTCTTCGATGTGACTTCTAATAATCCGCTTCCGGAGCCCTAAGAAAGGAGACGGGCGCGTGCTTTGACCTTAATGTTCATTTTTTATTGGTTCTATATCTGTAAATAAGGGAGACGTTAAGAAACAGTTAGATTGATTGGCACTTCTTTATTTCACAATACAAAGACGTAAATCAAAACCTACTTTATTCCGAAACTAGATACAAAATGTATAGCCTAATCTTTTTAGGCCTATTTATAAATGAGAATGTGTCTGTTCCTTTGTTTGTTTGTCTTTTATGGACTCAAAAACTACTTGACCGATTTGAATGCGGTTTTCATACTTTTTTTTCGGAAAATGGAGATGGAAGGAAAGAGTAATAATTTATAAATGAGAAGATAGTGAGTGGTTTGGGGTCTAACCTTATTCTGCTTATTTTGATAATTTCAATTTTTTTAGAGTTAATTTAATGAGCTTGGAGTGTATTCATTAAAAATAGATTATTTTAAGTTTAATGTGGAGGATATTTTGATGCACTCGAAAATTCGAAAAAATGCACAACATTTTCGAAAAATGGCTTAAAAAATAGAAAATTTTGCGCTTACCATCATTTGAAGAATTGTTCTGGGAAAATTATAGAAATAACATATTATCCTAAATGTAGCGTATATTAGGTAGGCCTATATAACATATTATCCTACGTACTATAGGGCCGGAGTTAAAACAATAAAAAGTTAATTGGTGCAATAAAAAGTAGCTTTTTGGACGCTTAAATTGCTTACTCTGCCTAAACCATAACAATACACCAAATTAATGTAGGCTACACAGAATTGAATATTAAAAAAAATACAAAATAGTCCGCGACAGCATAGGCCTATGTTTATCTTTTACGGATAACTCACAACAACCATTTTTGTCTTTCAGCTCATTGATGCAAAAAAATTCGGGATAAGTAGATTCCCGACCAACACCAGACAATCAGCACAGGGTATGTAAAAATAATTAGGCCTACAACATAAATTTATAATTATTTTTCCTTCTACTTATTCAACTAAACTTAAAAACACATTTAATTTATTTAAGGCCTAGAAGTGCACGTCGGATAGTAGCTAGTCTCATGAAATAAATAAATAAATAAATAAATATATATATATATATATATATATATATATATATATATTATTTATCATTAGCATAGGGCTACATAGTTCTGCTGGTCGGCAAAGGATCTGTTTGCGGGATGGATATCCCTATTTTGATAATGGACAACGAAGATGTGGAGATTTTCTTCAGTTGTTCCTGTCCCCTGTAAAATTAGGTTTGGAAAATTTTCTGTGGGGTGAAGACGGGCAAAATTAACTCGTTCACTTTCATAGTTGTATCTAAACATCGTCATAATTTAAATCTGTGGTAGTGCCTATAGTGTACTGTATGCGCCAGTCTATGAAATACCGTTGTTACTGAACAACAAGCTCCTAATTACCGAGTTTTATCATAACATGATTTAGGCCATAACACAACTACAAATGTTCCTGAACAACATTATATAGGCCTAAACAAATTAACAGTTTGATAAAACATATTATTATTATTATTATTATTATTATTATTATTATTATTATTATTATTATTATTATTATTATTATTATTATGCGTTCAGGCCTACATTATATTACTATAGAAAATCATCATCATCTGCATTCATGGATTAGGTCTGTTGACCCGTTCCGACTTCAGCCCATCTCTTTCTAGGTCTGCCCACATCTCAGGTGACTTTAGGTTTGTATTTTGTTATTCGTTTTGGATATCTATCTTCATTCATTCTGTCTATGTGTTGCTTCCATTTTTGTCTATATGTAGCCTATCTATTTTTTTCAGTTATTGCAAATATTTCAAGTTCCTGTCTTATTTCTGTGTTCTTGATTCTGTCTTCCTTAGTGCACCCTTTAACAGATCTCAAAAATTTCATTTCTGCCGCCGTTATCCTACTTAGAACTTGTTTTTTATGTATCCAGGCTTCTGTACCATAGAGCAGTACCGGTACTGCCACCTTTTTGTAAAATTTCAATTGGGTCTCTCTTGTTGTTTTGTTATTTAGTGATCGTTTTTTCGTACCACATATTCCCTGGAATTTTGCTATTTTGTTAGTTATATCATTAGGCCATCATAATTAAATGAAATGTCCTTATATAAAATATCCTTATAGAAAATATCCTTATAAATGTATTCCAAGCTGAATTCATAATGTGGGACTGTTGGGATTAAAGCTATTTGCCATCATCTTCTTCCCCAATGTATTCTTGCGTCCATACCACCAGAAAACATAGGCCTATGGCATGTAAACTCTACCTTTATTTGGCTGGGTCTATGTTTCCAGTTAGCTACTTTTCTTTAGCCTAATTTATATTTTAGCAGGCCTGTATAAACTATAATTATAACCTAGATCCCCTAAAATCATCCATCATCATCATTATCATTCTTATTTCATCGGAGTGGAAAGCAACGGGAACCTACCACACCTACGAATCCATACTAAAGCTGCAAAGCATAGCATAAAAATGTTATGATTGCAGTGAAGGATCTGCCATTGTAGAATAGGCCTACATTTTCCTAATATTTTTGTTATGGAAAGGCTAACATTTACATTGTGTTTAAGATATGGATTAGTTGAAGACGTTGGCCTTTTTTCCTATTACTATCGATCATATGCCGCGGTTGTCTGGTGGTTATGTTCCTTGCCTCTAGTCCCGAGGATCGCGAGTTCAAATCCAGTTGATGTCGATTGACTTTTAAGTTGGGGGTTCGTAAAAAAAAAACTCAAGCCAATGCCTCTGAGCAAACTTTAGTGGCCTTCTCCATACATGTAGGCCTAGTTGATTATTTATCTACTAAATATCTCATTGAGCCATGTGGTAACCACATGTTACTGACATCTGTAGGGAAATAAATAGGCCTATAACTAAATTCGTTTGGTAAAGATACTCCCGCAAGAGGAGACTCATGTCTTCAGAGGAACGTAGGCCTATGGAATACATACATACAAACCTTCATACATACATACATACATGTATACATATTCCTCTTTATTGGTAGAAAACCGATATAGTTTGGAACTTTTGATTGGAGAATTCATAAGTAAACAATGAAAAACAATGTACCAACTTTCGTACCATCTCACGATATGTTGTAGGCTGTACAGTGTGGAAATAATAGGCCTATGTCAATATTTATTCATACTAAACATGAAAGTTAATCCTTGGGGACTACCTAGTATAGAGGAGATCACATTTAAATGAATTTTAAGGAAAAGAAAATCAAAGATATCAACCGATCTGATCCAATTGCTCCGTTGATAAAATGTGTGAATCGGAAAGTCAGAGAACCCGGGCCCCACCTAGTATTTTTATATTCAATTTACTGCAGTTGTGATTAGCATATCTTATTACAAGATACTCTGGGTTCGACCACTGATCTCAGACATGAATTTTTCTCTAAAACGAAATAGTCCGTATTCTATCAATTATGATCTGCGTATAAATAAGACTGTGATTTGTATGTGTGTATATTTAGCTATATATATTGTTATGGAATGGATCCCAATGGAAATGAGGAAGAGAGGAAGACCGAAGAAAACTTGGATAGAAGGGGTACAAGCAGCTATGAATATCAGAGGATTGGAGTAAAATCAATGGATGGACAGAGAGGAATGGCGTTTGGTTTCCGGAAGACGGCGGCAGCTGCCATAATACCGGATGATGATATATAGGCATATACAACAGAAAAATACAGGCCTAAAGGTAAAAAGTAAAGCAAGAGAAAACAATATGATAAAAAAAGAACAAAAACAAGAAAAATTATGTAGGTATAGGCCTATATTGCCTATAGGCTATATATAGGGACAGAAATGGAAGTGCCACAGTTCTTACTACTGTGGGAATAAATGTAAATAAACCAGAATGTCTGTGAGGAAAAACACACTTTCGAATAGGAAAGCAGATATTGAAATTACGATCAAGGATTTTCCTGGTGTTTCGCTATAATTTATGCTGTTTTTATTTTATTTTATTTTAGTCTATATTGGTCACCTAAGACTTGTGGATCTAATTATTTTTATGTTATTTAATTTTTATTTTCCATTCTTGTTTAACTATTTCAATACCTGCTTTCCTATTCCAAAGTTGTGTTTTTGGCCCACAGACACTTTGGTTTATTTATATTTATTCCCACAGTAGGCCTAGTAAGAACTATGGCATTTCCTTTTTTATCCCTATAATAGGCCTAATTTATTTATTTATTTACATACAGATTTTCAATGTTTACGTATCTCTGTGTGCCTAAAGGTTTATTTTTCTTCTCCACTCGTCTCTATCCATCCACTCCATGTCACCCAGTCCTCTTGTTCTCATTCGAGTTCTTATTTCTTGCATCCACAAGTTTCGAGGTCTTCCTTTCCTTCTTCTTCCAGGTGGACACCAATCCAATTTTTTCTATGTAACCTTTCTTTTGCATTCGTCGTACATGCCCATACCAATATTGCTTGTATCTTATATAATCTACTATTGAATAGGCCTATCTAATATTAATTTTTCTTGTATGGCAGTATTTCTTACTTTTTTTAATTTTGAACATATTAGCGCTCTCCTCAATAAATACATTTCCATCGACATAAGTTTTTGTTCTAAGTTTTTGTTGAATTTCCAAACTTCACCTCCATATGTGACAGTATTTCTCACTATTGAAGTATAGGCCTATATTTGTAACTTATTTTTTCTGGTTAGGCCTATATGTCTGTACCATAAGACTTCTATAGCCTAATAATATTGTATTAGTATTTATTAATAATAATATTAATTATTTATTTTTAATTTATATCAATTATACATTTAATTGATATTATTAATAAGATGTTAATTATATAATGTTTTACCTGGTAAGTCAGTCGTGCCCTACTAAGTTGTTAAACTTCTTCAAGTTATTCTAGTATGGAGGCCTTTCGAAAACAATGTTTCATCTTCTGCATTTAATTGGACTGATGGCTGATGGTGTTGTAGGCCCTATAGGTTGTATAATGGATTTATGTCTGCGGTTATGTTTTCGTTTAGCAGGTCTTCATTCCTTGCTTCTTTCAGAATCTTTATGTCTTCAAGGACGCTGATCCTGATGTTGTTATACTATTTGTGTAGTATTGACATAGAGTTATCGATTTTTTTCCAAATTGATGACCTGTTTCATTTTTGGCAAAACTTGATTTATCTTCATTATTAATAATTTTTTTTTAAATGTTCTGAATATCGTGTATTAAAGTTTCTTATTGTTTTGCCTATGTAGAATTTATCACAACTATGGCATTTTAGTTTATAGACGCCTTTATTTTCATACTTATTTGTTGTTTCTGTTTTGTTAGAAATTATGTTATTGAGTTTATTATTGCTTTTAAAGGCGATTTGAATGTTTTTATATTGTTTTTTGATCGAATTAGATAAGTTGGTCGTTTCATTTCCTGTACAAGTTAGTATAATCCATTTGTTTGTATTTGTGTTATATTATTTTTCTAGTTTTGTTATATTTGTTAAATTGATTCTTCTTTTTTGTTTTCTGACTAATTTGGTGATAATTTATTTTTTGTATCCATTGTTATGTGCTAGGGATTTTATATAGTTTAGTTATTTTCTGTAGTTTGTTTTGTTTGGTGGTAGTTTTAACATTCTGTTGATTAGACTGATGAAGGTAGGCCTACACATTTTCTGTTGTATTAGATGTCTTGATTTTTGGTGTATAGCTATTGTGTTGTTTGTTGGTTTTCTGTATATGCTTATGTCTAGATTGTTGTTAGTAAAATTTTTGGAAAGCGTTAAGTCTAAATAGTTTATGGAGTTATTACTTTCAGTTTCTTCTGTGAATTGAATTTTGTTGTACACTTTGTTTAATTCATCTGCGATTTATTTTTCTATGTGGATGTCGTTTGCATATATTATTAGAAGGTCATCGACATCTCTTACTAATAATTCGATTTTGAATTTTTCTTTTAGTTTTTCAAAATGTTTGTCTTCTAGGTGTTGTATGAATATTTCAGAAATGATGCCTGATGTTGGGCTGCCCATTGGTAGCCTATTCCGTCGTCCTGTGTGTATATTTCGTTCGTTGAACTTAAAGTAGTTTTGTTTTAAAATTGTTTTAATCAAGACACCTAATACAACAGAAAATGAGTACTTTCATCAGCCTAATCAACAGAATGTTAAAGCTACCACTAAACAAAACAAACTACAGGAAATAACAAAACTATAGGCCTATAAAATCCCTATTACATAACAATGGATACAAAAAAGAAATGATCGCCAAATTAGCCAGAAAACAAAAAAGAAGAACCAATTTAACAAATATAACAAAACTAGAAAAATAATGTAACACAGATACAAACAAATGGATTACACTAACTTATAGAGGAAATGAAACGACCAAATTATCTAATTCGATCAAGAAACAAGATAAAAACATTAAAATCACCTTTAAAAGCAATAATAAACTCAATAACATAATTTCTAACAAAACAGAAACAAGAAATAAGTATGAAAATAAAGGCGTCTATAAACTAAAATGCAATAGTTGTGACTATTTAACTCATGTCGCAAATGGTAGTCAATGACCAATCACGTTTCAATGAATTCTGTTTTACACCAATGACAGTCGTGTTTCACCTCGCTCTTTATCGATTTCTCTTTATCAGTTCCTGCTTTTGTGATAAAGAAAGCTCCTCCTTTTTTAATATTCTGAAGAGCTTAGACCATTATTTTTCTCCAACAACTACATTGAATATAGCAAATAATGAATAGATTCAGTGATTTTACTGAGTTGTTTATTCAAAATATAAATGATTAACCTATAATGTTAATTATAATAGTTTGATGTGTTTCATTATTTCTCCACTAGAGTGCATTCTTACAATATTGCGATCCTATTTGGCAATAAATAATATGTTCGAGTTGCAGTGAATATATGTAACCTCACATTTCTAATTTGTTTTCAAACATCGCCGTTTACATTAACTATATAAATATTTTAAAACACCGGTAACTAACTATATTCAAATAATTATTTTTTAGTAAAGAGCTTAATTTTATTCGTTAAATAGTCTTAACAAATGCCACTCTTGATTTCCAAATTCTCTAGATAAATTCACTCCACACTTCGTGAGTCGTGAATTTATCGATAATTTGGAAATCACTCGTGGCGTTACTTATGATAAATTCTACATAGGCAAAACAATAAGAAACTTTAATACACGATATTCGGAACATTTCAAAAGTTTTATTAATAATGAAGATAAATCCAGTTTTGCCAAACATGAAACAGGTCATCGATTTGAAAAAATCGATAACTCTATGTCAATACTACACAAAGCGTATAACAACAACAGGATCAGCATCCTTGAAGACATAGAGATTCTGAAAGAAGCAAGGAATGAAGACCTGCTCAACGAGAACATAACCGCAGACATAAAACCATTATACGACCTATACAACACCATCAGCCATCAGTTCCAGTTAAACGCAGAAGACGAAACATTGTTTTCGAAAGGCCTCCATACTAGAATAACTTGAAGAAGTTTAACAACTTAGTTGAGGAGGACTGACTTACCAGGTAAAAAATTATATAATTAACATCTTATTACATAACCTCAACGGTGCTTTAACATGAATTTCAAAAGATTTAATATTAATAATAATAATTATTATTATTTATTTTTATTTATATTTGTTATATATTATATTTATTTCATTTATTAAACGTATTATTATTATTTTTATTATTAGATTATTATTATTATTATTATTATTATTATTATTATAACAATATTTATGTCTCCTGCACTCACGGAATAAGGGTTATGTTGATTTAGAAAACAAAGAAAACGTTGTCAGAAAGTGGCCGATTGGGAACAGGAAATAGAATTCATGTTTGTGGAAAATACAGTAAGTTATAGACTGGATGCATATTGCCGAACACAGGGTGGGTTGTCATAGGGAGGAGGGTAGTTTTTGGAAGCAGCTGTGGGTTATAGAGGGTTTGTGCGGGTGGGGGGGGGGTAGTATAAGCAAGCAGGCGCCCCCGTTATGCAAACTTTAGTAGAGAAAAAGGTTTTTCTCTCTTCGCATTGAATGCTTCCATACCCCTCCGGTCACCCCGTCATTCCCTAATTGTCGGCCGGACACGTAATTGCAACGTTCTTCCACCCCATACACTTCCGACTGCGTCATCCAATATCTCGATCTAACGCTCTCCAATGACTGGACATTCCACCCTTATCTTCATTTGTTGCTAGGTTGTATCCCACACATAACTGTACAACTTGCTCCACCCTTTCAAATTCAGTCTCAAAGTGGTACACTGCTGTTCGATCCCCGTCGGATAAATTTCCTGGGTACGGTTTATGCTTTTGGACTTTTTACCCTATTTAACCATAACTTATATCAAGAATATTTAGGATGCTAATAATCAAATAGGCCTAACTTCATGGCGGAAATATAATTTTACAGCCCTTCATAAAGAATTTAAAACATTAATTGAATACAAATTCTGTGTCACCATTCAAAGAACACTAAAAAATAAAACAAGGATGGGTACAAGATTGAAGTTCTACAAAACAATGGCGTTACCGGTAGGCCTACTTTTATATGGTAGTGAAACCTGGGTAAGAAATAAGAGTAGCTCGAGTAGAATATAAAGTGTAGAAATGACATTTCTAAGAAGGACAAAAATATGCACAAAATTGGACCACATAAGGAATGAAGAAATAAGAAGAGAATTAGAAACGTATTCAATAAATGATAGAAAGCAACAACACCGCGTTGGCTGGGAACATCATGTTCAGAGAATGGGAGAAACAAGATTGCCCAAGATAGCATATCATTATAAGCCAAAATGATTTAGGAATAAGGGAAGATCTAGGAAGAGATGGAAGAAATCATTGTGAATTCGGAACAGGCGAATCGCCTAAACCTTGAAGTGAAGATAATGATGATGGTGATTGAATACAATAATATTAATTAAGGAAGAACATTTATATTTATCTAATTATTTTCAATTAGGCCTATTATATTTAACATTTTTTAGGGCTATTCCCATATGCTTTTACCAGTATAGTCACAAAACAACAACCATATTCATAGCCTAGCTGTACTTTAGACAGGCATGGAAGCCCCTTGTGCTACCAGTCGGCTACTGGTGTCACATAAGTTAAATAGGCTATTACCATTTAAAGAAAACTAAATATATGGTCACGCGTAGAAATTCATTATATAATGGAAATGGACAGCTAATGACAAATGAGGGAAATTTTGAGGAAGTGGCTGAATTCAAATACCTAGGAACAATAATCACAAATAGGAATGAGATGCACAAAGAAATTAAACATATGCTCAATTCTGGAAATGCGTGCTATTATGCATTGCAGAGACTCTTGATGTCCAAACTCCTTTAAAAAACATCAAACTGAAAATATATAAAACTATTATTCTACCAGTTATATTATATGGGTGCGAAACATGGACTCTTACTTTAAGGGAGGAAAGGAGATTACAAGTATTTGAGAATAAAGTACTTAGGAAAATTATTGGACCAAAGAGAGATGAACAGACAGGTGAATGGAGAAGACTACATAACGATGAACTACATGGTCTTTATAAGAAGCCAGATATAATAAGAACAGTTAAGTCTCGTAGACTGCGATGGGCAGGACATGTTGCCCGTATGGGGAATGAAAGACGTGCATGGAAGCTTCTTGTAGGAAAACCAGAGGGAAAACGCCCAGTTGGTAGCCCAAGAATGAGGTGGAGAATAACATTAACTATGATTTGAGGGAAGTAGATTATACAGGGAATGATTGGAAAGCATTAGCTCAGGATAGGGATATATGGAGAGTCCCGCCATCATAATCATCTGTGTCACTTTCGCATTGTTTAATATGAATAGGCTATATGAGTGAGTAAACATTCGCTGTTGTCCCAGAGGTGATCCTGATATTGAGCTGATACTCATTCGGGGGGGGGGCATTCATATCCTTGTGCAGACAAAAACTATGTAGGCCTATGTCTATTTGATTCAGAATTGCGATTTGATGTCAGCCGAGTAGTTAAACCTGCTTGACAGCCGCGTTTACCCCCAGAACAAACATTTGGAAGCCTATTCATGTCGGTCAGAGGCTGAGTCGACGCCAGAGTCCTGGTGCCGCCAGAATTGTTGGGTCAGTTCAAAAATCTTGACTCCACCGTGATTTGAACGCTTGACCTTTCGGCTTGTAGCATATTGTCTTAACCAAATACGCTACGACGTGACCCTAATTTAAGTCTAATTGATAGTGTGGTTAACATCTACTGTCAGATTTCAAAATACATTAGGCCTAACTAAAATTAAATTGAGGACGCTTCAACAAAAAGTGATCATATCATTCATATATATATATACATACATCCACCGCTGTGGTCTCGAGGTAGCGTGCTGCCTTGTCACGCAGCGGGCCCGGGTTCGATCCTCGGTCGGGGCAGTTTTTCTGGGTGAGGTTTTTATCGGGGTTTTTCCTCACCTGTAAGACTGGTCTTATAAAGACCTGGAAAACTTTAAGGCCCAAACGGTCCCCGAAATCATATGGCCATCATCATCATCCTTAGCATCATCCTTCATTGTTGTGGAAAGCAACGGGAAGCTACCACACCTATAATTCCCTAGTAAAGCTGCAAGCATAGCATGGAAATACTATGATTGCAGTGAAGGACCTGCCTTCGGGCAGAATTACTATGGATAGATATATACATAATCCACCGCTCTGGTCTCAAGGTAGCGTGCTGCTTGTCACTCAGCGGGCCCGGGTTCGATTCCCGGTCGGGACAGGCTCCTGTGTGAGGTTTTTTCGAGGTTTTTTCACACCTGTGAGACAAATTACTATATATATAGGCTATATTTCCACGTTACAGTTAAATTTTGACATAAGGAAGGAAAATTAATTGGCCTATTTGCACTGTGATGCCTGAACCCGCGTTCAAATCCCAGTTCAGGCACTATTTTTTTCTTTTCATGACATATATGTAGACCTGGCTATATATTTTGTGTGTGTGTGTGTGTGTGTGAGAGAGAGAGAGAGAGAGAGAGAGAGAGAGAGAGAGAGAAGAAGATAGAGATTAGATAGAGAGAGCGGAGATAGAGAGAAAGAGATAGGGATAGCTAAATATATAGTTGAGGAAAGCGCTAGTGATATAAGCGATAATAGGAGAGAGAGACGCTAAATAGCGACTATATCTAGACGATAGATAGCGATCTCTCTTTTTCTCATATCACGCTATACTCAGGCGGCATTGTGTCTGTCTATAGTCTAGGTCGCCGCGTACTCGATTTGGGCAGCGATGGACGGAGAATTTTTTTAAATCATTCGTAGCCCATTTAACCCATTAGCCCACTCAACTCCATATAAAAAGAATAGCTTACCGAGAACTTCTGTGGGAGTAAAATCGACCATAATAAATTGTGGCTAACCATTGTACCTCCTTTTCTGGCCACTGGATGGTGTTCTCAGGTCATTACATCAAGGTCCCTATAGTCCTTCATGTTAACGGGTGCCTTTACGCTTTTAAATTCATGAAATTACGACTACATCCAGAGATAAAAATGTCTGTATAATGGGAATGAAAAGGGAATTTAGTGATCTTGGAAGTAAATTTAGAGAACACTACTGAAAAATAATTAAACAAGTGCGAATCTAATAAAGGCACGTGTAACTGACAAAAGAATTCACATCTTATAAGATGATCCTCCTATGTCATCTTGCCACCCCTACAATCCCACACCCTCAATCTTCAGCTTTTGTGCTGGAACACCCTTCATATTCACCCCATACCAACATACTTCTATTTTTTCCGGTCTTCTCTCTCTTTTTTAGAGGGTTTCTGCCGATTTTTTACCACCAGTTCCACATCATTATTATACTCTTGCCTCCACATGGCTTCCGCGTACTGGACAGACGGATCTAGTGGTGGATCTAGGAAGCTGTGACAATATTACATTCACTATTAACATGATTCATTATTTAGGCCTAAGTTAGCTTTCTCATCTACCCTAAGATTTCTGATATTTAATAACAATCCTGTATCTTATTTGTTTCATGTTCTGAATGCTTTAAATTTCTTGGTAATAGGCCTAGTAAAAGCCTATAGTAACATTGTTTAAAATCAATAAATCCCATGGCGCGACAGCCCAGAAGAGCTGTCATATGACTAGCAAATTATTAAAAAAGTCGGTCCCTGAGGGTTAGTAGAGGAACTTCGGGTAATGAGGAACCCTATTTTTAATTTATTGCTTTTTCTTCTTTTAATTAAGGAATTTTAATTTCGTTTAATTACAGTGATTATCATTTGTGTTATACCTAATAATGAAATAGCATTGTTATTTTATTCTAATTTGGAAACATCTTTATAATTTATAAACTTTTTTACATAAAAAAGGTCCACTTTAACATCCATATTCGGATAAAGTGGACTAATGAGTCCATCCTAGCTTTTAGTCAATTTTTAAGTTTATTTACTCTATTAATTTTTGCAGACAGGCACAAATTAATGTGAAAGTATTTATGGCTAATCGTAATTAAAAAATTAATATTTATTTAATGGTTTGAAAAATTATTGATGATTATAATATTCACACTTATTCATCTGCAGAAAACGACGATTTTCGGGTTTAGTAAAATTACAAGGATACTAAAATAAAATTAATTAAGTGCATGGTTTTTATAGATAGCATCCTCATCGATAAAATATACACATTAACAGAATTACTTTGTTCTGTTTAATTATTTTACACAGCCGCCATGTCACATAATATTAAACCAAACCCGTCAGTAAGTTATATTAAAAATTAATATAAAATTATAGAATATTCACCTGAAAGGTCCGTCTCCTCAACTTAATTATCATTTAACTGTAGCGCTTTCGGGACTTGTCCCATCATCGGCAGGATTCAAAACTGGTGTTTCACTGAAGATCTGGTAGAGGGGGTTGCATGTATTTGGTTCGTTTTCGTTTATCAGGCTGTCGTTGTGAGCTGCTTTCATGATTTCCATCTCTTCGAGTACGTTTATCTTCGCTGGATTATTTTCTCTGTGCATTACTGTTAGGGTGTTTTCAATATTTAACATGCGATGTCCTTCATGGATGACGTGTTTTGCATAGCTTGATTTATCTTCTGCATGAATGAAGTCTCGAAAATGTTCTTTGAATCTGATGTTAAAACTCCTGTTTGTCCTTCCTATATAAAATTTGTTGCAGTCCTTACATGTCAGTTTATAAACTTCCTTTGCTGTTGAAAATGTTATTTTCTTCAATGTTATATGTTTATCTATGTTGTTTAATTTGTTATTGGTTCTGTATGCTAGTTTTACTTTATATCGGCTTTTCTTTAGTGCATTGGCTAATTTTGTCGTTTCTTTCCTGTGTATGTAAGTGTTATCCATGTTTTCTTGTTGTTGTCAGATTTCTTTTTCTAGTTTAGTGTATGTTGGTTATGTTGTTCTCCTTTTTTGTTTTTTACGAGATTTATCTATGAATTCTTCATTATAGCCATTGGTTTTTGCCATATACTTAATGTAGTTGAGAACTAGTCGAGACTTCATTCATGCAGAAGGTAAATCAAGCTATGCAAAACACGTCATCCATGAAGGACATCGCATGTTAAATATTGAAAACACCCTAACAGTAATGCCACAGAGAAAATAATCCAGCGAAGATAAACGTACTCGAAGAGATGGAAATCATGAAAGCAGCTCACAACGACAGCCTGATAAACGAAAACGAACCAAATACATGCAACCCCCTCTACCAGATCTTCAGTGAAACACCAGTTTTGAATCCTGCCGATGATGGGACAAGTCCCGAAAGCGCTACAGTTAAATGATAATTAAGTTGAGGAGACGGACCTTTCAGGTGAATATTCTATAATTTTATATTAATTTTGAATAAACCTCAACGGAACACATCATGAATCTTATAAAAGTTAAGTTATATTAAAACAGCACGTACATAATATAATATATGTAGGAGATTTTTCAATGTTTATAATATTCTATAGCAGAAATTAAGAATTAATTATTAGCTTGAAAAACTTTTAAAATGGTCGTTTTCATAAATACAGTAACTTATCACAAATAGACCCTTCTTCTCACAAAGAAACAAAGAAACTGATCTTGAACACGTCAAAGTTGATGAGGAGAAGAAATTTAAATATTTTCTGTTCCAGGGTAGTACCAATTAAAGAATATATTATCAGGATCCACTCAAACCGAAGGGTCCACAATACCCGAACTTCTTCTAGTTGGCCTACCAAGGTCGATTCTAGTTTCAAAATTCGGGGGTATGAACCAAACGATTTTTTAGTGTAAAAATCATAAATTTTGCTTCCTTGAAAAGGTAAATGAAATGGTAGGCGTAACTATCATGTCGTAGATTTACGAAATATGAAAGACCCTCAAACCTGAAAAGAAAGACCTCTGAGCAGGAGCGGGAATTGAGGGGAGGGCTGAAGGACGTCATTCCCCCTAGCATTAATGTTAATTGAATATATTTAAGCTTTTTTTTTAATTAGGCTATAATCGTTTGCTTAAAACTGGTGTTATTTCTCTGCTACTAACGTTACACCATGATGCTCTATTACAACCAATCAAGCGCTTGCAGATGTGTGAACTGATACGTCGATGAAAACTCGCACCTACCTATTACTTCTATAGAGAATGAAGAGCATATGCGCAGGCCTGCCAATTCGTAATCTGGGAGTAATTGATCCTCAGACACACAACAAATCTGCCATCAAGGTTTTGTAGTATCTTTTGAAAATATGATTATTTGAAGCAAGTATTTTAAACAGTTTCATTTTTTAATTACAGACAATTTATTCAAACAATAATTGTCAGTTCGTGAGCAATATAGCCTCAATGTGTTGTACGTTAAATAATAATAATAATAATAATAATAATAATAATAATAATAATAATAATAATAATAAAAATAATAATAATAATAATAATAATAATAATAATAATAATAATAATAATAATAAACAATAAGAGAAATTATGAATGTAGAAAAGGATATTGTACAAGAGACTGAACAAATCCAACTAAGGTGTTATGGACACTGTATTGAAATGGATACCTCCTGGAAAAGGGAAACATGGTAGACCAAAGCCAACGTGGATAAAGGAAATTCAAGACAACATGAAGAAGATAAATATGAGAGGAGCAGAGACGCAAGACCGGGAAGTGTAGAAGAAAATATTGTATATATTTTGGTTGAGGATACCTGTGTCAATAACAGAAACAATCCTAAAATCAAATAAAAAATAATAATATATTAACATCTTTGACATCGTCCGATTCCTAACAGCCAATTTTGTTGGTCCATCCAATCTCCTGGTGTAGATGTTTATCCTTCATGTAGGTATAAATATAGCTATTCACTGACTCCTGGAGGTTTCAGGTCTTTCTCTGCCACGTCTTCCCTCAGGTTTCCATTCCAAAACAGATTTTGGTAGCCGATTCTCTTCAATTCGCTGGACATGTCCGTACCATCTTAATTGCTGAGTTTTAATATAATCTAAAAATATAATAATAATAATAATAATAATAATAATAATAATAATAGGCCTAATACACCACCGCGCGACAGGTCTGGAAAGCCTAGTCTTACCAACCGGCTGCAGGCCTCACATCCACATCACATAGGTAGACATCATCCAACCAGAGTAGGGATGCCACGTGGTCAGCATGTCTGAACTCCCAACCGTTATAGCGGGTTTTCTGAACCTGGAGCCACTACTTATTGTAGTTACCCAAATTCCTCACGATGCTGGGTGGGCACCGGTCCCATTATGGTTTAAATTTCATCCCCCACGGAGACTTTAACCAGCGCAAGGCCCGAAGCTGTGCGACAAAGCATTTGCCTTAACCACTCGGCTACGGGACAATAATAGCCTAATAATAGCACCTGTGAATTTAATGAATATAAAATGTTGAAGAAGAATTAAATAATGTGCAAATTTCATAACAAGTAGATGCATTTTCGTTGTAGGCCTATATGCCTATAAGGAAGCATACGCATCAGCAGAAAGAATATGCCTATTACGCCTATCAGGTAACAATATTAATTTTTAACTTTAGGGATTAGCCTATTATAAAATAGGCTACGTTTATGGTTCTTTATAACTTAATTCTTCATGAATTGTGTTTTTATTAGCCTACTAGCACTCAAAGTTCCCCTCCCCCTCTGTGAGGATATATAGCCTATAGCCTACAGTAACTTACAGTAGAAATTCCAACTCATTTAAGACCTTACTTAGAAGTCAGTAACTATAGGCCTACCACCTTTTTAACTCGCTTATTGACGTGTCCTCATTTTTTCCCCCCAAATGCCCCCGATTGTCATTTCGACATTTCTGGTGTTCTCTCCTGGCATGTCGTAGGCCTACTTGTAACCCACTTCAAGAAGGCGGGGTTACGCTGCCCCGATGATATGAGAGTTTTTGATGATGTTAATGATGCGCCAGGAGAGGCCTTAAACTAAACTTAAGCTAATTAGGCGAATATGATATTGATAGCCAGATGGTGTTCGGGGACCGTTTGGGCCTTAAAGTTTCCTGACACTTATCTGACAGGTGAGGAAAAAGCCCAAAAAAAACCTCACCCAGGAAACTTGCCCCCTGCCGGGGATCGAACCCGGGCCCGCTGCGTGGCAGCGATAGACTCTCTATTTGTTGAATTTTGCAAACCTACTTGCCAGGAAACGCATTAACTGAAACGATTAATCATACTTTTGCCAGGTTGACGAATTTATTTTGCGGCGCGGTGTGGAATTTTTAACCGAAATAATTGAAGGACTTTTTTATTTTTGTAGAAAGTAGGAATTTCTTCTATTCTTGTTACAAAGAGACTTCTTTTATTGAAATTTAATTAATAGTAGATAGTAGGCCCTATTATTTTGTTTTCCTATGCTTCCACTAATAGGTCCTAATGTCATTAATTAGATATAGACTTATCTGCATTATTATATCACAAGTAAGATAATTCTTTCTCCGTTATAATTGTAAAAAAAATAAACGTTATCTCAGTCAAAACATAAATTTATTGTGTCGACGTTTCAATCTCCTGTTGTGAGATTATTTTCAAGACATGGTTATTTATAAATTTATTGTACATAGTTACCATCACCAAGACAATTTTTTTATATGAATATATGTATACAAATTTAAATGTATACATTTAAAATTTCAATTTATAATTAAAAATATTTTAGCAAGGAATCATATGTTCCACACCATTCATTTAAATATTTTTGTTTATTTAATGCTTTATTTTGTTCTTTTTTTTAAGATTTAAATGAATGGTGTGGAACATATGATTCCTTGCTAAAATATTTTTAATTATAAATTGAAATTTTAAATTTATACATTTAAATTTGTATACATATATTCATATAAAAAAAATAATTGTCTTGGTGATGGTAACTATGTACAATATTTATAAACAACCATGTCTTGAAAATAATCTCACAACAGGAGATTGAAACGTCGATACAATAAATTTATGTTTTGACTGAGATAACGTTTATTTTTTTTGTAATTATAATATTAATTACTCTCAGTGAATAATAATTTTTAAAAAAAGTCTTTCTCCGTTCTCTGACACTCTGAGCCATTAAATTTGGAATCATTTAACATACCACATAAATACCTAGCCACACTGCAGGCCTATCTAAAAAAACGCGTTGTAATTAAGGCGACTATAATTGTAGGCTATAATTTATTAATCTTTTGTGTCAAGTGTCTTTTCACATTGTTGCAATAATCACTTTGATTTTCCTATTTTTTAAATATTTTAATTTGAGATTTTTTACGTATTTGACCATATTGTGTCTGGATTCTATGGGTATACATATGATATCAATAGACTGTAGGTATATTTGTGTTGTTCATACGTTTTATGAAATTAAACAAATTTCATTGGATTTCTAATGACTATTTAACTCATGTCCCAAATGGGAGTCAATGACCAATCACATTACAATGAATTTTGATTTACAACCAATCACAGTCGTGTTATACCTCGATTTTATCAATTTAATTTTATCACTTTAAAATCAAGCTCCTCCTTTTTAACATTGTGGATAGGTCAGGGCATTATTTTGCAGTGACTGACTCTCTAAGAAATACGTTGAATATAACAATTTATATATTAAGATGTAAGAATCCTTAGAATGCAAGTGGCTTCCAGATTGTATAAGTTATAGGCTATAGTGCACAAATGTAACCAGATTCTGCTTGCGGGATATAATAGAAAAACATTTATAGTAATTGATTATTCCACAAAAAAAACACTGTTTGCACTTTCTTAAACGTATTATTTCCCAGGTATTTACGTTCCAGAAAAATATAATTGACATATTTACATCATAGGACATCAGAAATGAATAACCCATAATGTTGGTTATAAACAGTTTGACGTGTTTCATTTGTTTTCTCCACTAGGGTGCATTCTTACAATACTGCGATCCTTTGGCAATGAATAACATGATCTGGTTGCAGTGATGAACAAATTAAACATATCAAATGTTTCTCATTTGTTTTCAAACATCGCCGTTTACATTAAATATATACATATTTTAAAATAACTATATTTAAATAATGATTTGTGAGTAAACAGCTTAATTTTATTCGTTAAATAGTCCTAACAAATGTCACTCTTGATTTCCAAATTCTCTAGATAAATTCAGTCGTCACTTCGTGACATCGTGAATTATCGATAATTTGGAAATCACTCGTGGCATTAAGTAAAATAAGTAAAGCGATCCCACGACAGGCCTCAGGAGGCCCTTGGGGTAGTAGGAGGTTAAGGCTCCCACTTTTTTCTAGACCATCGGCACTTGATGTCAGCCGGGTTGTCAGCCCTGCGTGACGGCCGCCTTTACCACCAGAACAAGCGTCTGGTACGCATTTCCGTTAGAGGCTGAGTCGACCCCAGGACCATAGTGCCGCCAGAAAGTTTGGGTCAGTTTAAAAATTCTGACCCCACCGGGACTTGAACCCGCGACCTTCTGGCTTCTAGCGCAGTACCTTAACCACCACGCTACGGCGTGCCCCTCACTCGTGACATTACTTATGATAAAATGAAACATAGTAATGAAATTCCTGCCCAGCATTTGATTTAATGATTGAGGAGCACCACAAAAGAACCCCACTCAAGTTGGCACGGTTCTTGGATGCGAAATCTCTTGAAAATTAATCTCAATTGCTATGATCCGAGCCAAAGCGTTAGTTTTTATATCATGAAATATAAAAAAATAAAATTAAAAGAAAAAAGAAGAAAACTTTAACATTGCCGAACTATTCAACTCTGCAATAATGCTAAGTTTATTAAGGGAAATAATTTGTTCCCATGAATGAATCCGCCACCGAAATAGACCTACCTCAAAGGAGAACAAAAACTGATAGAAGAGAGACGACCTACCCCTTCCCATTCAGGTAGTGGTCCCTTCCTCATTCCATGCAGTTTTTTAAGGCAGAAAGGGGGAGGAGGAATCTGAAGTAAAAAAGAGCGAAAATTGTGGGGGGAAAGAGAACATTGTTCTTTCTATTTTAGATATCCACATCTCCCTCATTTTTTTGGGTTTGGGACCGTAATAAAGAGGAAAGATGTGTAACAGCCGCTCCTTTCCTCTCATTCTCTCTCATATTAATACATATGGTGACTTCTCTTTCTCTTATGGCTTGTGTACCCCGTCATGCCGTTGAATATTCACGTGTCTAACTTGACCCTACATAATATATGGGAGAAGTGTGCACCGCGTGTTGTTAGTCAATTGTTAACCAACGATAGTAGTAACATATGAAGGCTTTTTTTTTACAAACAAAAATAATGCGTTCTAGCATTTAGAAATTGGACATGTTTTAAAAATAGACAAATTCCCCTAGACCTTCTACTGCTAAATTCTTTGTTAAAATATTTATAGAATTTTCTTTTTTTGAGCACGTGTCGAGTTTTTATCTTTATAAGGGATATTGGCTACAATGGGCCTTAGGCCTATATATTTTAATAAAACATTGTAACATTGTTAAAAAATGTCTGATGAAAAAAATTTAATAAGAAAACCAGTAGGCCTATATTTAATCCAATTAAAGTCATAATCCAAATTGTAAATTTTGTTTTATTATATTACTGATGTCCACCGCTGTGGTCTCGAGGTAGCGTGCTGCCTTGTCACGCAGCGGGCCCGTGTTCGATCCCCGGTCGGGGCAGTTTTTCTGTGTGAGGTTTTTATCGGGGTTTTTCCTCACCTGTAAAACAAATGTCAGGAAAACTAAGGCCCAAACGGTCCCCGAAATCATATGGCCATCATCTTCATCATCATCCTTATCATTATCATCATCATTATCATCATCACCATTATCAACCTTCACCGGTGTGGAAAGCAACGGGAAGCTACCACACCTACACAATTCCCTAGTAAAGCGGCAAGCATAGCATGAAAATGCTATGATTGCAGTGAAGGACCTGCCTTCGGGCAGAATTACTATGGATGGATATTACTGATGTGGTCTCCAGGAAGCGCGCTGCCTTATCACGCAGCGGAACCGGGTTCAATTTCCCCGTCGGGACAAACTTCCTGGGTGAGGTATTTTCGGGGTTTTTCCCTCACCTGCAAGACAAATGTTTGGTAGCTTGAAGGCCCAAAATGTCCCCGAATATCTTCTGATCATGATCGTTATCATTATCACCCTTCATCGGTGTGGAAAGCAACGGGAAGCATGATTGCAGTGAAAGACTTGCCCTGAACGCTATAGAATAGAATAGATAGGCTATGGTTATACTAGTAATACGATAATACGCTTTTCCCTTAGCTCTATATGACATAAACTCATATACCGTGCTTCTAATTATAATCAATAATAATTTATTTACAGACTTACATTTGTCTCCAAACATTCATAAAAATATTTTTATAAACTATTTTAATGAAAATATTAAGATATCTTGACTTTTAAGCCAACATTTTGAGGGTTGTTTATCCTTAAGGTCTATAACTGAGCATGAAATAAATAGACTATTAGTAAATTAGGCTTACATCTGTAGGTCTATTAATGTTTATATTATAATTAATGTATAATAAAGAAATAATTAATGGGTAATACATTTTTGAATCCACTTCTTCGGGGAGGTCCTACATGTCCGTGTGTGGTCCACTGTTTAAAATTCCTCTCCCGACAGTACATATAAAGTGAGAGATTAAACTGAGATAGAAAAAGAGAACGAAAATACACTTTTAGAATGAAAATAATTTTAAGTTTTAGTAAATTCATAGGGGCAGATGTAGCTATATAATTATGAAATTCACATTTTGAAGGTTTTCTTTTTATACTTGATAACCCAACTAGGGATATGCCTATTATGTAGACTATTTATGTAGTTTTAAATTATTTATTCACATTCGTTCTTTATTTTTATTCCCATATCTATGCTATTAGTTTGTTTATAAAGCCTAATAGGCCTATATGAAAACCTTAATTTGTATATTCTCATTTTCTTTTGTTAATTCTTTCGTGCATTCATTTTTTTTCTGCATTTTATTTTAGTCGTTTTACCGTTTTATGTAGATATTATGAGCTTAAATTTATTTATAATAATTTTAATTATTACATCACAACTTATAGAGCCCTATTCACTAATATTAAAAATGTGATGAGTAGTCTTAGAAACTTAAATTCATGGAATTGAGCTGAATTCAATCTGTCTCCCTTGAATTAAGAGAATGGGTTACTGATTTATTTTTAATCCCTTTTTATTTTTTCATTTGTTAATTTGTATCCTTAGTTTCATCGTTCATTTGATCGGTCTCCGTTTGCTACTGATTCAATTTTTCAGTACTCGTCACATAAACTTTTATATATTTTTATATGTTTCATTATTTTTTTATTCTTAATTTGAATTCCTTCATTTCATTGTTGTTAATATCATTTGTTACTTTCTTCGTTGCCTGATTCATTCTTGTCTGCTTTTCGTGCAATAGATAGATTTATATAGGCCTGTTAACTTATTTAGTAGATTTAAATCTAATTATAGATTCTCTTTCAAGAAACATGCATTAACTACTAATACTAACTCACTGACACCATCGAACCCATTGGTTCATGGCCGCGCGGACATAAACTCTCCACACACTCCTATCTTGAGCTAATGCTTTCCAATCATCCCTGTATAATCTACTTCCCTCATATCATGATTAATGTTATTCTCACGCCTCATTCTTGTTCTACCAACTGGGTGTTTTCCCTCTGTTTTTCCTACGAGAAGCTTCCATATCCCTCTTTCATTCCCATTTGTGCCACATATCCTGCCCATCGCAGTCAACGAGCATTAACTGTTCTTATTATAGGCATCTGGTTTTCTATAAAGATCATGTAGCTCTCTGTTATAGGTAAGGAACAAGTATTAATCGCCATAATTTCAGAGAAAATAACAAACGATATAAACTCTAGGAAACATAGCACTTCTTACAAAGTTGATGGAATCTTCTCCTGAGATCTTATAAACAAAAGCAAACATATTTCAGAATTTTATCTGCTCATAAAACGAATAGACTGTTTCAAATCAGCTAAAGGAGCTTGCATCCCCAATTTGTCATAATCAAAAAAACCTCCTAAAATAATAAATAAGAAACCTTTCTAGTTCACAAAATTTATGTTATTTGATGGAAGGAGGGGTAAATGGAATCATTAAATGCAATAAAGGTCTGTGGTTACCACGTCGTCCAATGGAATAATGGTACAAGTAGGAGGGCTGTAACCCTCATGGCACGAGTCAATGGCCAATGGCAGCAGTCCAGGTAATTTGTAGGCGTGTTCTCATATACATACTGCTTGTTTAATTTAACTAGTGACACCTTCCTTGCAACCCCTTACTCAAGAGATAAGCTAACTACGTTCATTTATATGCATAATGAACGACTTTCTTCATTACTGAGTCAAGTGGGGAGCAGGACCATTTCTTACTATTGTTATATGGAGGGAGATTCTTTTACTTACTTTGGCACTCTATAGCGTACTGCAGAAATCATCAACTTTTCTGTTGCATGCTTGTTCGGGAGATTATTCCCTACATAATTCAGTTTTTTACAATAATGATAGTAATAGAGTGATGAACAGACAGGCGAATAGAGAAGACTACATAACAGTGAGCGACATAATCTTTATAGGAAACCAGATATAGGCTAATAAGAACAGTTAGGCTAAGTCACTTAGACTGCAATAGGCAGGACGTTTGGCACGAATGGGGATTGAAAGACAGACATGAAAACTTCTTGTAAGAAACCAGAGGGAAAACTCCCAGTTGGTAGACTACGAATGAGATGAAACAAAAACATTAACCGTGATGTGAGGAAAATTGGTTACACAGGGGAGATTGAAAAACATAAATCTGCGGGTTCGTTAGTGTTAGTGAGTTAGTTAGTAGGCCTACTGGTAGTTCAGTATAGGCCTATTATTCAATGGCGCTCATCATCAACTCCGATTTTTATTCAAAACTGGGGGGGAAAAAAAAGTGGATATTTTGTTCAGGGGTCTCTTATTTCAGGGTTGTCGTTCTTTTAAGTCGCCATAGATCTAAGTGATATGACACGCAGCTTTCTCTTCCCTTCCAAGGAAATTTACATCTTAAAAAAAGTCCTGCGCCGTGGCCGATTGGTTAAGGCAAGTAGCCTTGGCGCAGAGCTACGGGACTTGCGCTAGTTCGAGTCCTCATGAGAGAAGAAATTTTGTCATGGAATTTCGGTCATTATGGAACTAGTGAACACCCAGCTTCGTGAGGAATTTGGGTAGATACAATAACAACAGTAGTGGCTCCAGGTTAAGAAAACCAGCTATAACGGCTGGGGGACCAGACATACTGACCACATGTCATCTCTACACTGGCTAGATGATCGTCTATCTCTGTGATTAGAACACACGGATGTGAGGCAAGTAGCCGGCTGTCGCGCCATGGAGTTTAGTTAATAAAAAAAGACAGTCGATAAGGGCGATTTTGAAACTGGGATCTCATAGTTTCTAGTCCACCGGTTTTCTTCATAAAACGTGGATAAGACGGATTTTGTATGTAAATAATAGGCCTATGCCTATTAATAGTGACAATGGAATACTTAAAATTAATAACAATTAATTTATCATTATTTCTTGTAATCAATTTAACATCGGAAGTATTTCACCCCTCTCTAATGTGACGATCATAATGGATTCACATCTGTGATTCCGAATTTCGCGGGTTCAAACGCAATCGGGGTCGATGGATATTTTCAGAGCTTAAGAATATTTTGTTTGGCTACCTTCAAAAGAAAATATTTGCAGCACATAAAACAATCTTAAGCCTGAAATAAGAGGCCTCCGTGCAAAGCTTTGGATTGAACCACTAATATTCTTAACTGTTAAAGTGCATTGGTAAATAATGCAAATACATGGTCAGATGAGGAATTTCGTCACTTTGATAACATAGACTAAGTACTACCATCTGCTATCCAAAAAATAAACAATTTTAACCCATTCGCCTCAGAAGACGAGGTACACTCGCTTAACTCTTCCTGTTATATATTTTTAAATTTCTGTACATACCATGGCAGGTTAACGTTTTTTTAACATTTATGAATAGTAGAGGAATGGTTTTGGTTTTAATCCGTATTGAGATCTCAGGTACCGTTATTTTTCGCTCGTTTCGAATGTCTGAAAGTAGACAATATAAGTTACGGTGATTTAATTCCGGTTTCTGGGGAATTTGCTTTGAGCATATAAACCTGAAGTGAATGGGTTAAGACATCCCTTAGTTCTTTGGTCTCTCCTGTCATGGATTTATGTATTTTATTTAGGGCCTAACTGCGGTCGAGAAGTAAAGCAGAGGATAGCAATGGCAAAAGAAGCTTTTAACAAGAAGAGAAGCATTTTCTGCGGACCTTTAGCAAAAGAATTACGGAAGAGGCTACTGAAGTGCTTTGTATGGAGTGTAGCATTTTATGATGCAGAGACTTGGACATTACGACGGAATGAGGAAAAGAGACTGGAAGCTTTTCAGATGTGGATATGGAGAAGAACGGAACGTATAAAATGGACAAAGTAAGAAATAAAGATGCGCTAGACAGAATGGGTGAAAGAAGAACAATGCTGGAACTCATAAAGAAGAGGAAAAGAAATTGGATTGGCCACTGGCTAAGAAGAAACTGCTTGCTGACGGATGCCCTAGAAGAAATGGTCAACGGAAGGAAAGTTAGAGGCAGAAAAATACATCAGATGATAGACAATATTAAAATATATGGTTTGTATGCAGGTACAAAGAGGAAAACTGAGTTAAGGAAAGAGTAGAGAATGCTGAGTATACAGTGAAAGACTTGCTCTTGGGCAGAACACTATGAATGAAATGGATTTAGGGCCTATTTGTTTATTTATTTATTTAGCAGGTTTCACACGGTTTCACATCTTTCTGTGCATAATTAATCTATTGTTATTCTTCTCCGCATCTCTGTCATTTCAATATCCATCCTCCAATTCTTTTTTCCCCTCATCCTACTCAAAACACCATCAATCTACGTTATTTTTGGCCGTCTTGTTCTTCCTCTATCAAGTGGCACCTATTCTAGTATTCTTCTTGGAAATATGTCTTCTGTCATTCTTTTTCATTCATAGCATTTTAATTTTTTTAAATGAAATCCACAATTGAAGTTTGAACATTCATATTTTGTTTAATTGCACTTTTTTTTTATTTTATCTCTTCTATAAATTCCTGCTGAACGCCTCCAAAAATCCATTTCTAGAGAATTTTATTTACGTTACTCATTGTTCCAGACTTTAATTCCCATATTTATTAAAACTATTAAAAGATGGATCCGACCATTTATTTGAACGACTAAGAAAATTATTTACAAAATTTATGAATGGTGAAAAAGTTCCTGAAGAGTGGAAACTAGGATACATTTCGACAATCCATAAAAGAGGGGAAAAAAAAAACAATATGAAAATTATAGAGGTATAACAGTAACAAGTAGGTTACTATGAGTAGACTCTATGAACGTATACTAAAATATTACTTAAATTATTTGGAAAAAAAAAAAAAAAAAACTATAGTGGTATGGAATTAGAGGAACAGTCAGGATTTAGAGTAGGTCGTTCCACAACCGACAATTTATTTTGCATTCCTCAGGTAATAGAAAAGAAAATGCAATATTGACAACCTTTGCACCTACTATTGTAGCATACGACAATGTCCCTATAGAGAAACTATGGATTGCTTTAAGACGTATGGGAATTAAGACTATAATAATAAAATCTATATAAAATTTATATGACAATTGCGTGTCTAAAATTAAAATTGGCAGTAAATTGTCACATGGTTTTACGATAAATAAAGGTCTTCGTCAAGGTTGTTGTCTATCACCGACTCTGTTTAAAATATATGTACATGAAATATTAAAGAATTGGAGGAGAAAATGTTCAAGCAAGGGAATTCCTATTTCTAACAACAAAACTTAATACAACTCACATTTTGCAGATGACCAATTGTTAATTGCACAAGATTATGAAGATTTAGAATATATGTCTAGAAAATTAATAGAAGAATACGAAAAATGGGGATTAATTTTGAACATGAAGAATACAAAATATTTATCAATTGGTGAACCAGAACAAAATTTAATTTTTGAGACTGGAGAAACAGTAAAATCTTGTAGTGAGATCACAAATTTAGGAATTAAAATAAATAAAATTGGGAGTTATGAAGAGGAAATAAGAAATAGAAATAACAAAGAAAAATTTGCAATTTCTTGCCTCAATGGAATATTGTGGGATAAAAATATAAATAATAAAAACAAAATGAATATATATCATACAATTGTAAAAGCATCATTTACTTATGGAGCAGAACTTTGGCCATTAACAACAAAAACAGATAAGTATCTTTCGGCAACGGAAATGGATTTTATACGAAGGGCAGCAAGAATTTCAAGAAGAGAAAAAAATAGGAACTCAGTTATAAGGGAGAAAATAAAAATTGAAGACACGCTTTTAGATTATATTAAAGCTCAGCAATTAAGATGGTACGGACATGTCCAGCGAATGGAAGTGGATCGGCTACCAAAATCTGTTTTGGAGTGGAAATCTGAGGGAAGAAGAGGCAGAGGAAGACCTAAAACGTCCTGAGTCAGGGAATATATTTATACATTAAATAGAAACATCTACAACCAGGAGATTGGATGGACCGACAAAATTGGCTATTAGGAATGAATCGGACGATGTCAAATACATTAATCAAGAGATTATCTAATCTATCTATCTATCTATCTATCTATTATTCCCTAAATAATAATTCAATCATGATTCAGGTCTAATGTTTCTTCTATAGATCTGCCTATAACTTCTTTGATATGTTTGTTATAATTTTATATTTCACCCATAAGACAACTAGTAGGCCTATATGTAGTTTATGATAGGCCTATGCCTAATTCATTTTTAAATGTAGCAGTTATAATGAAATGAAAAAGAAGAGCTGGACCGTGTGTCCATCTAGACTTATCGATTGGCCAGTGAGTGAGTCATGAGTGGTACACACGCATGTCTGAAACAGACCACCTTCTCCATGTAAAAACACAACAAACATTAATATTTCATTCAGACGACAGCCACTATATTAAATATGTCGTCCATTCTTATAGACCACATGTTTACTTCACTATTTCATAGATATAGAGGGAAACACTTATCTTTAATTCATCTCTATCATTCTGCCATCATCCATGATCTATGTCTGGTTTCATATCCTTGCACTATCTCCATTTTTTACGAAATGGAGATTTTGACATTTATGTTTGCTGTATTTTCCGGAGTGCACAACGCTACTTCCCATGCGAATAAATAAACTAACAGATTTAACTAATAGAAAAGGGCTCAATAGTTTGGAGATAAGAGGCATTAAGTGGATAAGTAATAACAATGAAATATTGAAAATTGGATGTAAAAAAAATAATAACTTATTTGTAGCATTATGTGAATAAATTTACATTTTATTTCAAGAATAAAGTAAAAAAAAAACACGCTGGTCTGTGTGAAGTAAATGGCGTTTTTTTTATAACTCCTGTAAAATGAATTCCATAGTCCTATTTGTGACGGTCCCTTTACTTCTGATGTACTGATTTTTTAAATTATGCCAACACGTGTGTGTGAACCAATAAAAATGTTTCATTTTGTGTTTGTTTTAAAATGTATTATTATTATTATTATTATTATTATTATTATTATTATTATTATTATTATTATTATTATTATATTATTATTATTATTATTATTGGTCATATAAAAAGGAATGGCAGAAGACATATTCCCAAGAAGAATACTAGAATGGGTGCGACCTGATATAATAAGAAGAGGACGATCAAAGATAACGAGCATTTATGGTGCTTTGAGCAGTATGAGGGAGAAAGGATTGGACGATGGAGTATGGAATGACAAGGATATGTGGAGAAGAATGACATATGATTAATTGAGTGCAGGAAGATGTGAAAACTGCTAAATAACTAATAGGCCTAAATATTATTATTATTATGATTATTATTGTAAGTTATAAAAAACTGTTATGTATAGGATACTTACAAATAATATAGTAATTCTATGACGGATATGCCTAGCAAGCTGCAGGTCTCACATCCATATGTGATAGGCCTAATTACAAAGGTGGACTATCACCCAGATCCAGCAAGTCTAAGGAAGCTATAGGACTATAGAGAACTTCAGGCGTTATACTTAGGCCTACTTGCCAAGTTACACGGGTGGGTATCTGTCCCTGTAGCCTATGTTTTCATGTTTCATAATTTAATTTTAACTTGTATACATAGTCTATATGTAGGCTATCATTATAATTTGTATTTTGTATTAACCTATTTGCAGGGTTGAGTGGAAAAGAAGACCATGGTCTTAACTCCGTTAGGTCATAAATGAAGCATATTAATAATAATACTAATAATAATAATAATAATAATAATAATAATAATAATAATAATAATAATTATTATTATTATTATTATTATTATTTTTTTACTATACCATTATTATTATTATTATTATTATTATTACTATTATTACTATTGTTATCATTAATTGTATTATTTATTATTATATTTATTTCTGGTCTTAAATTTAAACATAAAAGATTTTAGATACATATTTCTACTTAGCCCTATAGTCTATATCCTGTACGTGATCAAATTATTGTCTAATCCTACTATTAGGTCGACATTGCATAGACTATCTCAGCTTTTAAGATTACAATATCCGGTTATAAAATGTAGCCCTACGCATTGTCAATACCTTTCTGCCTACAACTTTTAAGTAACCGTCAAAACAATTTGGTCAACATTGCGTAGCGTTTCTTTCCTCTGTATAATTTCAGGATTTAAAATTCTAGTCTTCTTAGTCTTACTCCCAATAGTGAGAAGCTTTTGCTCTATTGTCGCCTAGCCTAACATCATTATGTGTCTTTTACGGATTACAGCATGTAAAATAACCGTAAACCTAAAAACAAAACAAAAAAAAGTCTCTGAGCAAAATTTATCGGCCCTACCAAAACCAGATTCGAATTGCGACGCTAATTACCTCAGATGCTAAAGAGAGCTGTTAAGTAAACATACTTACACCTATTAACAAAGATGGTTGATCATCAAGCCAATATAACTGATATGTGATCAGCATTCCACACGTTATTGCTAGTTTTCTCATACTGGAGCCTATCGTAGTTACCAAATTGCTGGATGGGAATTGATCTCATACACTGAACGATATTTCACGGGAACTTTTTCTCATGATTGGGAATCGAAGAAGAGAATAACCCGTTGATCTGCACCAAATCAGGTTGTTTTAGACTAACCGTCCTCCATGCCCTTTCTAAAAATTAAAGTTTCTTATTTTATGTTTATGAAAACATTACTTACTATTAGCTAAATTTATTCCTATTAAAAATAGCTCAAACAATTTTGTTCACTTTACACACAATATAGCCTTTTTTTTTCTCTCCTTGCCTCTAGTTCCAAGGGTCGCAGGTTCAAACCCGGGTGGGGTCGATAGATTTTTAGAATGGAGAAATCTAAGGGACACGTCCTCCGGGAGTGCGTCCGATGATTCCAGGCTCGTAAAATAAACTCAAGCTTAAATTACTCAAGTAATATCTTACTTGCCTACTAGGTGTCTTTTTGAGGCGATGAAATAACCACTTCATATCTATAGGGAAATAAGCATTAACTAAATTGACTCGGTTAGAAAACTCTTAGGCTAAGACTTGTGAGAGCTACAATGGAGAACATTAAGCCTATATTAAGGTCCGGGCCCATAATGAGTTTTCAGAACCTGTGACGTCAAATGGCCTCAGACAAAGTGATTCATGTCCTGCTTATTACAAAGTAGACGTGTAGTTTTAGAGATCATAAGGGATATAGGGAACCAAACAAAAGAACAGTATTTTATAAATCACTACAAATACTTGCCTATGCTGTTGATATAGCCTAGATATTGTAAGAAAGGCAGAAAACGATGTCAAGAATGCTGCATCTACATATAACATTCAATATTGATGTAAAATATGGGAGCTGTGATAAATGAAGAGAAAACGTAGTACGGTAAAACTTGCTCAAAGCGGAATATCATGAGACCGCATTATAATAAAATCAAAACTTATTAATAATCTTACATTATAGAGCACCGTATATGACTTTTTACGTGGGATTAATTGTAGTTCAGCTGCCGTTGAAAAATGAAGTAACTTATAGTAGGCTATGTATGAGCGACTTCGAGGGTATCGTGCGAAAAAAAATCCCGTTTAGTCAGCTTAAAAATGTCTCTTAGGCGCGTATCCTGAAATTAAAGTATACAGTTTCGGTGTTTCCGCTCACTAACTACACTTTCGTCCACATCCTTTGATTCCCCACAAATTTCATCCTACACTACATTGTGTAGTCTTTTAAAACTGTCCAGCCAGCCTGAAGATGCCTTGAAATAGATATTCCCTAGGCATTTAGCAACAGCTAAAGCTTGACTTTGGAACATCGGTCCGGAAATTTGAAGATTTATCTTCAATCACTCTAACTTTTTCGTTTACTGACAATGATACACACGTTTTAACCATCCTTATTGCGTAAATTCCGAACACTACCTGTGAAAGATCGGTCTAAGAACTTAAACTAATTTAGGATAAGATTTTACAGTGCAATTTGTAAGACAGGTGTCTGTATTTCGCATAATAGGTGTGCAATGAGGCCGATATAACATTTCAGGCACAAGTAGAATCTCTACATTCCCCCGTGGCAGGAATCATTTTTTTTTTTTTTTTTGCCTAATGGGAATTCGATGAATTGGAAACTAATTTATTTCTCTGCTTTTCCGCTTTATAAGATATTATTTTCATGAATTGTGTATAAATATCCTTCCGTTTCCGCGTTAGGTAGATTCCGTTTTATGCAAAATAAATACACGTAAAATTACTATTATTTCGCCGGGACCAATAAATTTGTTCACATTGGACAGATTTCCGCATTATTTCATAAGGAATAGGCTATAATAGAGAATCTGTATCAGTGAGCATACCTGTTAAGAACTATGGCCTAACTTTCAAAATGTGGATAGTTTTATACATTTAGGCTCTCATTGATATCAAAGTAACTTAATATAACGAAATAGACCATCTGCAGAAATTAATAAGTGAATTCAGAGCGCAAACAGGTGTTATCATGCACTTGTAATGGTATATTAAGATGCGTGGTTGGGAAGTGGTTTTTACAGAAGCGAGGAAATATTTAAAAACCGAGCGATAGCAAGGTTTTCAGTTTCCGAGATTATGTACAACACTTCACAAACGTGCGTTGTACATTATTTTTTGCGCGATGACGTTTTGAAAATAATAAATAATAGTAAAATAATATCTTTGTTGGAAATATTTGCGTTCATTATAAACAACTGACAAACGTTGACAGTGTAGTCAATGTTTATTAATTGAGATTACAGCAGGCCGTAACACCAATTAGTTAATGGCGGCAAGTACGTATTTATTGTTTTATATTGTTTCAAATAAAGTTCAGTTCATTTAAAACGCAGTGATTTGTTTCATATAATGTAGGCCTATATTAACACTACCTTTTGGATATATTTTTGTATCTGCATTATAGCTTACGTAGTATACATAAAGGGCAGTGGTTTTACTTCCCGCACGGGGTATGTAATATGTAATATTACAGTATAGTTATTTATGTTGGCAATCCCGAAATGTAAGAAGTTGAACTTTTAATCATGGTCGCCATTGCTGTAAGTACGACAAAAGGCACTATCGCGCAAAAAATATTTGAATGCTGAATGTCTAACTTACAGTACTAAATCAGGCCATATCAGACTTTGGTAAATCCAGTCTTCATGTGCGGGAGTGAAACATGGGTATTAACTAAATCTGATGAAAAAATGGAACAATTTTGAAAGAAATATTCTGAGGATGATGTATGGACTAATTAATAAAAATGATACCTAGAAAATAAAATACAACAAATAACTCTATGGACTATAGTTACCTCAATTAAAATAGATAGATTACCAAGGGCACAACATGTGCAGAGAATGCTAACTGAAAACATATTTAAAATGTTACTGGTAACAAACCAGAAGGGAGACTCAGGGTTGGAATAACCAACAGCAGATGGATTGATGCAATGTTGGAGAACGTAAGGAAAACTGGACTGATAGAACGTGGCTAAAGAGAGATCAACCTGGTAGAAAATTATAAAGGGAACTGAGGTCCTCAATGGGCTGTAATGCTAATTTGATGAACTTAGCTTAGTTAGTAACTCCCGCAAGGGTGTATCTTTGTAATATATGGGGATAAACATGTATAGACAGACACATAATGTAGGCTAACATATCATACTGCACAGGCCTATAATTTTATTTACATTTTTCTGCTAAAAGACTTCAAATTCATTTTCTTCGAAAGACTGATCGTCTTATCTTTTGAAAGTTGGATCAGCTACATTTTTATCGTGTGAATATGAATCTAATATTTTCTGAACGTTTGCACTCGAACATAAACTTATAACTAAGGCTAAGGATTTATATGCAATTAGCCTACATATTATCTACATTTGATAAAGTCCACGATTTACAAATGTACTTATATATGAAAACGTATCATTACATATTTTTACATATTGTATAATTACATATTTTTACATAGGCCTATTTTAAAGATTTTATGTAAATTTACATATTATGCCACTTAATTTAAAAAATATATATTTTCATAAGCGGAAATAATTTAAAACAATATTTGTTTACATTAAAAAAACTCGGATATATGCCTGTACACTGAAACTGTTTTTTCCAACCTATACAAAAGCTACTGACAAACGGTCAAAGAAGAATTCCATTTACTAAACACGATAAACATAGATACAGGAAGACACTGATAACTTGAGTATAGGGTTCCACATAGCAAAATCTCTCTTAAAACCTCAACGATTTACTCTGATTATGAATGAAATATTATAGGACTAAATATAGCTGGCCCTATAGGGGTCACACCGTTGTATAGTTGGTTAAGGCAATATCCTACAAGCTGGAAAATCGAGGGTCGAGACCCGATGAGGTCAGGATTTTTAAACTGCTTAATCATCTGGCGGCATCATGACCCTGGGGTCGACTCAGCCTATATAAAAAATGTATACCATACTATGTTGTGGGAGTAAATACGGTTGTCACACAAGGCTGAAATCTCGAGCCAATTGTCCAGAAAGATGTGAGCCTTAATCTCCGAATACATCTATGACTTGTAGTGGGATCATTTTATAATAGATTCTTGACAATGCTTCAAATTTGATCAATCTTAAAGTTAACGTTTAATATCCATCCATAGTAATTCTGCCCGAGGGCAGGTCTTTCACTGCAATCATAGCATTTTCATGCTATGCTTTGCAGCTTTACTAGGGAATTATAGGTGTCGTAGCTTTCTGTTGCTTTCCAAACCAGTGAAGGGTGGTGATAAAAAAATAAAAATAATGATGATGATGGCCGGATGATTTTCGGGAACCGTTGGGCCCTAAGCTTCCTGACATTTGTCTTATAGGTGAGGAAAAACCACGAAAAAACTTCACCCAGGAGCCTGTCTCGACCGAGAATCGAACCCGGGCCCACTGCGTGACAAGGCAACACGCTACGTCGCGACCACAGCGGTGGACAACGTTTAATATAAATTTATACAAATTAAATTCTAATGTATTTAATATTACATATTTTAAGGATTTTATGTAATCTTACATATTTTACATAATGCTCTTACATAAATATGTACATATTTTATGTATTAACTAGCGTATCCGGCAGACGTTGTCCTGCCCGAGCGTTCAATTCTCATGTCATGGGCGGACGATAAAAATATGTTACTTTTTTACCATAAAATTCAGCAATTAGGACAAACTTAGATATTATTAAATAAGTTCGCAAGAAAACCTCTTACAGCCTTCTATTGTGGCTCAAGAAGTGTGAATGATGACGTCACACAGTCATGAACATTAGAATTGTAGCCTCCTTTGCAGATAAGTTAAGAACCGTCATATTACAATTAGCTATATTAGAGTGAAAGAAAAAAAGATAAATTGATGAGAGTGAGTCAAAACAGTTTTTTTTTCCCCCAGCTAGATTTCATTTCTGACCCACTGTGCACCGGTCCCATACTGGCCGACATTCCATGAGAAAAATATCTTCCGCCGTTGAGACTCGAAACAGCGTAAGACCCGTAGTTTTGCGCCAAGGCTTCTCGCCTTAACCACTCGGCTACGGCGCGAGACTGTTGGTATCAATGAAAGACAAAAATGGTTTTTGTGAGTTATCCGTAAGAGATAAACATATGCTGTCGCGGACTTTTTTGTAGACTTTTTGAGATATTCAATTCTGTGTACATTCATTTTGTGTATTTCTTATGGTTTAGGCAGCGTAGGCCATTTGAGCGTCCAAAGAGCTACTTTTGTCACGTTTTCCACTACAAAGGGCGATTTTTAAGGGTGTAGGAGTTGAGTATCACAACTCTCTTATAGCCTATGTTCATCCCGGGAATCTCTTGAACATTTTGCAAAAAACCCCATCACAATCGGATCAACGGTATGGCCGCGCATAAAGTACGAACAAACAAACAAATATACAAACAAACAATCAAACATTATTTTTTATATATAAGATATTACATAAAAAACCTAGCCTTATTTATAACCGAATAGATATCTGACATAGTAGCGTTTGAGACTTGTATTCAAGTTCCAGAGCTAAACATTCTCATTGGGGTGTTTCATAATGTCTTTACTCAGTCGATAAGCTAATTGCTAGATGTCAATTTAGCATTCAATTCATTAAAATTAATGCCAGTTTCGTTTGAAGATGACGAAGCTACGAATTAAACGATAGTCATACAGACCATGGCGGTGAACACCCAAAAGGATTTTGTGATAGTTGGTCGATTCCTTCTATAATTAAAAATGATTAATTATAATATAAATCAGAATTAAAAGAAGTTAGTGTTTTGTGAAGTGAAGATCTTCTTGAAGTTCTAGTAGAATTTATAGCTTAAGATAGAATATAGGAATCAGGACCAGGAAATCTTCGGAGATGTAGTTGGTAGATAGGGTTAAACCTAACTATGGAAAAAACTCGGCTTGAGAGTGTAGACAATAATAACAGACTTTAATGAAGAATAAATGAGACAGCTTATCGGTTACACCGATGAAAATAATAATCTGTCTGTCTGTCAAATACAGACCTATTTATTTATACATATAAAATCATAAGATAATGTTATCGTAACAATTACACAATCAAGGTAAGGATGATGCAACTTGGATGTGGAAAAGAACCACCATCCCTACTTTGGACTCTGATAACGATAGTAAGAATGTTTAACCATTGATAACAAATTCTAAATTACAAGTTAGGTTTTTCTTACTTTTAACAAGAAATATGAATTATATGAATAAAATGTATATGCATATATATATATATATATATTATAATATATTACACGATATTACACAATATTACACTATATTACACTCCTCCCCCTATAGAAAGTTTTGAATTCATAATTCGAAACTTTACTAACGAAAAAGTTTAGTTTTATTTCGAGTTCTATGCGCAATACTAGCCTTATCTTCTTCATCTTGGGATATATTTGGTAAAGAGTTGGGATCTCTAATTCCTTCGTCTATTGGTGGTGATGACTTAAGGGACACGGTAGGTGAATTTTCATCCTTACCTGGGGTCGTGGAGTAAACTACACGATCATGCCCTGAGTAATTATGTATGTTAATACATAATCTATCAGTAGTTTCTTTCCAGCATTTTCTTGGCGTCCATTTATCCCATAACCAAAATATCATATTTCTGCAGCTCTTACAACAACAAAAACAACAACAACATGTCAAGGTTACAAATATGATTGTACCCATTACAGAACTCCACGTGGTTATATGTATATACCACTTTGAATAATCATTTTCTTCCTGTTGTTTTATTAACTTACCTAAATCATCGGCCTTCATACTGGCCATTCTCAAATCATCTACCGACGACATTAGATTAGACATAGGCATGTCTAATTGTAATTTCTCATATTTGTTAGTTTTATCCATATCAAAGCAACAGTCGAAGTCAATAGGTGCTGTAGGCATAAAATCTATTGTTAAGTTACTTACTAAATTACTCATGGCATGTAAGGTTACGTGGGCATTAAAAGCCTTGCAATTTTGTCCTAGCGACAATTTGCCTTCTTTTTCAATATTAAGTTGTGTTGATTTGTCACCACATAACACAGTCATACGATCTGGCTTTGGGGCGACAAATAACCATTCATTAGACAAATATAAGGGAATCCAGTAGGATTTATTCAGTGTGAAAATTCTAGTCTCGCAACTTTTTGGAACTTTAGTGGTGGACGGATGAAGAAGTGAGGCTTCACAATCAGCCTCAGGGGTGAACAAATAAATCGGTATAGTTTCTTTACATACGTAATGCAAAATATTAGGATGAAAACATCCAGTGAGTTCATTAGTTGTCATTTTTCCATAATGTTGTCTCAAAGGGTCACTAAAAATATATTCTTTGTTTGCGCTTAGAAAAATGTAAATATTATCTTCCTTCTTCACAGGAAAAGGAAGTGTTTTATACAAGTGATATGGAGTAGGAGAGAGGAGGGGTATTTGTAATACATATACTAAATATTGCTTATAAGAATAGGTGTGAGGTGTTATTAAGTTTTGAAGTTCTGAAAAAGAAAAATTAGGGTAGTCCAGACCAGTTGGCAGCGTTTGAGCTTTCATAACATTCTTAATCTTTTCCACCGTAATTAATTGGGGTTGAAGAGTTCCTTGCTCTGCGTGTACAAAGGCGTCTATAAGAATTTCAAAAGAATGTTGACATTCTTCCACACCTCTAAGTGAAATCCTTATCTGTTCATTTGCTAAACTAATACTCTCTATTTCCCTCTGTAGTGTGTTAATCCTATCAGTGGTATAATTATTTAATTTTGTTAAACTATCCTTTAAAATATTTTCATTCCGGTTTACCCTTGCTATAGTTAAGTTAACTGAATTAATGGTCGATTTAATTACTGTAATTTCGTCCTTTAGAATATGCAAAAATTCGGCCTGTTCCTTCTCTAACTGTGAAATGTGATTATTATATTCCTCTGCATCAGATTGAGTTAAAGTACCGAATAATATCTTAGCGATCTCTCCCATAAAATTTAAAATGCCTCTCTTGGTTCTAGTATTCTGTTCATTAGGTGTTTTTAAATATTCTGTGACTAATTCTTTTAAATTTTCAACATACTTGACTTTTGGTTTTACAAAGTGATTTAAACTCCCACAATCTGTTAAATGATACCATTTTTCCTTCCTTATTTTATCACAATAATCAGTTATCAACCGTAAATGATTTTTTGTCTGTTTCCAAAGATCTCGAGTTGGTTCCAAGTTTATATAACTCACCACTTTCCATTGTATAGGGTAAAATTGTATAATTCCTATCTCGTCAAAGTACACGCCGGTCTTCGAATCTAGAGCTTTAAATTCTTGTGCGTCTGCAAACTTTCCCAACCAAAATGGTATTAATATTTGTAGCATTATCCATGTGTTATGAAGTTTCATTTTCTTTTCCTTGCAAAGGAAAATATAGCTTTAATCTATTTGAATGTACTGTCTCATATTTGCGTTTACCTAATTTTTGTATTATTACGTTGTGACCTTCAGTATTCTTAACCTCATATGGACCTTTCCATATTGGATCTAATTTATTCCTATTTTCTACTCTGAGAAGTACTAGATCATTCTCCTTGAATTCAACATAATTGCTTTTCACACGCGATTGTTGCTGTTCTTTAAATTTAATAAGCCTTTCTCTAGCTACCTCATGACAACTTTGCAATTTATTCCTTACATTCAGAATTAGATCTTCGTAATTATATAAAGGTTGTGATTTAGTTTGTAAAATTCCTGGGATTTTACATTTTCTTCCGTACAATAATTCATAGGGTGAGTATTTAGTAATACTATGGGGGGTAGTGTTGTACGTAAAACTGGCAAAGGGTAACCATTTGTCCCAATCTGCTCCTCTAGGATTGCAAAAACAACGTAAGTAAGTTACTAAAGTCTTATGAGTTCTTTCTAAAGCTCCATTACTTTCAGGATGATAAGCAGTAGAGTTCAGTTTCTGAATCTTAAATAGTTTACATATTCTTTTAAATAAATCGGACATAAAATTTGTTCCTTGATCAGTTAATATGATATCAGGAATCCCATAAATTAAGATAACATTGTTTACGAAAGCTTCTGTTACTTCTTCGGCTGTTTGTGTCTTTAAGGGAATAACAATTAAATATTTACTTAAGTTATCTTGACAAGTTAATATATATTTATGATTTCTCTCGGTTAGTGGAAGCGGTCCTACTACGTCTAGATAAATTTTTATCCAAGGTTCTTTTTGAGTGTCCGTGACCTCTAAAGGTTGTTTGACTTTATGATTCATGTCTTTATTAAATTGACAAATCTTACAAGTTTTAATGTAATTAGTTACGTCTTTCTCGATTCCCGGCCAATTTATGTATAATTTAATTCGATCGGTAGTTTTATTGACTCCAAGATGTCCTCCAACTGGACAGCTGTGAAATTCTTTGATTATTTTCTCTTTACGATCCTCAGTTACGTGATTACTATTCAATGTGCAACATTCTACAGGATGTCTACTCAAACTATCTGCGTTTACGTGTCTTTTACCTGCCCTATAATGAATTTCGAATTCAAATTCTGAAAGTTGTAATTTCCAACGTATTAACCTCGAACTAGGGTCTTTCACCTTAAATAACCAGACCAATCCTTTGTGATCTGTCACTACTTGAAATTTACGTCCTAGTAAATAAGGTCTAAAATGCCTGCATGCCCATACTATCGCTAAAAGTTCTTTTTCTACCGTGCTGTAATGCAATTCGGCTTGATTTAAAGTTCTGCTAGCGTAAGCAATGGGTTTATCATCTCCTAATGTTCCTTGACTAAGAATGGCGCCTAAAGCGTATCCACTAGCGTCTGTAGTTACTATAAAGGTTTGTGTGAAATCTGGATACTGTAACAGTGGAGCTGTTGTTAATTTATCTTTTAATTTATTGAAGCTATTCTGTTCTGGGTCTTCCCACTTCCATTTCTTATCTTTCTTTAACAATTCAGTCAAAGGTTTTGCAATAGCACTAAATTCTTCTATAAATTTCCTGTAATATCCTGCCAAACCTAAGAATGATTTTATGTCTTTAGGTGTCTTTGGAGTTGGAAATTCTGTAACTGCCTGTATCTTCTTGGGATCGGGTTTGACTCCTTGAGCGGTAACTACGTGTCCTAAGTATTTTAATTCTTCTCTTAAAAATTCGCATTTATCAGGCTCGATCTTTAAATTGTGTTTCCGCAACTGATTAAACACTTCCCGTAATTTTTTATTATGTTCTTCTAAGGTTTCGCCCATTACTAATATATCGTCCATGTATACAAAGCATCTATTGCCTATGGATTCATGAAGTACTGAGTTCATCATTCGTTGGAATGTAGCAGGTCCCGATCTAACTCCAAAGGGCATTTTCCGGTATTCGAAATGTCCGTTAGGGGTGCTAAAAGCAGTTTTACATTGGTCTTCCTCGGCGATTGGCACCTGGAGGTATCCACTAGCGCAATCTAACGCTGAAAAATATCTAGCCCTTCCTATTTTGTCTAATATATCTTGTATGTTAGGAAGAGGATAGCTGTCTCCTACGGTTACTTCGTTTAACTTCCTAAAATCTATACAGATTCGCCATTTTTTCTTCCCTGAGGCGTCTTCCTTTTTAGGTATGACTATTAGTGGAAAATTCCATTCGCTCTTACTATGTGCGATAATACCGTCTTCTAACATTTGTGTAACTTGTTTATTAATTTCTTCTTGATGAGCCTCTGCTAACCTATAATTCTTTAAAGTTATAGCTCTTCCTTTAGGAATTGAAGGGGTAGGTATGGAATGTGTAGCAGCTGTTGTGCTCGTTAGTCTATCTCCCGGAAGCTTAAATATATCCGCGTATTCTGTGCAAATTTTTCGTATACTATGGGCTCCTTCCTTCACGTGTTCAAGTCTCAGATTTTTATTTAATAAATCTAATCTTTGAGGTACGGAATTTTTAACTGATATTTTCTGTTCTTTACTTATTTGAGTGGGCGGTTTAATTAGTTCTGGTATTTTCTTTATTATCTGTGCGTCAGCTGTTAAATTAATTACTAGGCATGTGAATGTCTTATCACATTTTGTTATCCCGTTAGCACAAATTAACCCTGGCTGTAAAACTTGCCGCTCTATGAACCTGTTCCCTTTTTCGTTCGTAGGAAATTCCATTAAATTTTCACTATACGGAGGAAGAATCATCTTTTTATTTAACATATAACCTTGTTCCATGAGCCAGTCTTGGCCTAAAATTATATCTAAATCTCTGGGTAATTTATCTACCATATGACAATTAGCAACTGTATGTTTTTCGCAATTATTCAATACTAATTGAGTTATCCCATGTACTTTTATAGAGTTCCCACCAATACCTTGTATTTTCATATTGCAGTTATCCTTTATAATATTTCTCTTTAGTGACGTTTCTCTAACTAATGATACTTGTGCTCCTGTATCTATCAATACTAAACCTAGGCCACTTTTTAACTGTTCACATAGGACATACATCTCCCAGGGTCTCGGTTCATAACCAGAGGCGTCCCACTGATTAATAGCCTTAAGAGTCCCTACTTCGACCTCACAGCATGCTGTCTCCAACGAGGTGGGTTTGGTGTCCTTGGATTTTTCCTTAAATCCACTAACCCAAGTTCGATCCCTTGTGGATGACCCGTAACGTTTCCCTCTAACGCTACACCTCGAGGTCTGGAACACGTTACTTTGCGTTCCTCTATAATTACTAAAGGAATTATTACACTGACTTGAGCCTACAGTCTCTTGGCGTTCCCCAACCACGCTAGACCCACAGTCACAGAACCCACTTTTTGGCGTTCTAGTCAACATATGCAGTTCGCCTTGCGACACTGCCCAACAGACACCGTCATCTGGGGACTCATTCGCGTCACTAACTATTTTATCGGCTTTATCTATCCTATCATTAAATTTCTGATCAACTAGTTCAGGTAATTCCCCTACCATATTTACCCTAGTATGATCCCTCAGGCACTCCATGAGTCCTGGTGCACAGTCTGACGGGAGGATTACCTGCGACTGCTCAGGTAACCCGAATTCTCGTTTCCCTGGCGACCTCCCAGAGCCGCTCTGTCCCGTCCTCCATGCCTACGGGGTTGTGGTCTCTTACTACATTCTCTACTGATGTGTCCTATTTCGTTGCAATTATAACATCTTATTTCTTTTGTGGCCAGGTTAACCTCTCTCTTTATCTCTGACCCGTATGGTCTTCTAAATTCTTTTCTTACTGCCCCTGTGAATGAATATCCCTGTCCATTTTGATTTCCCTTGAATCTCGTGGACTTTACTTCGCTTTCTTCCTGTAATGCGGTTTCGATTAGCTGCGCTAATGATTCTTCTTCGCCCTTAGCCTTTACTATATACTTAATCTTATCGTCCTTCAATCCTGCCACGAAAGTGCCTTTTAAAAATTCTCCTATCAGCTGAAGACCTCCTTCTACATATCTCGAATTATCACGTTGTTCTAACTTCTCTAATCGATTTCTAACTTCTTTCCTTAAATCCATGGCTATTCCATCTAATCTTGAACCCCATTGTGCAACTGTTTCATTTGTACCTTGTTTTGAATTAAAGAGTACACCTGCATAGTATTCTAACGTTCTCCTAACAGAAAAGTTCTCCTCTAATATTGCTTTAATTTGGACCCATGTTTCTCTCTCTGTCCTAGCTAAAAGTCTATCTTTAGCATCTCCTGAAATTTTAGATTCTATAAACCTTATTAATAAGGGTTGTTTGGTTGGATGGACTACCTGAATAGCGGCTTCTACTCCTTCTATAAATTCTCTTAAATATTTGGGGTTTCCATCGAATGTTCGGGGTATCAACTTAACTGCTTGAACTACAGGGATATAGGTTTCCTCGTTAATATCAATATCGCCCTCGCTTGCCATAATGGAATTGGACTCACCTAAAGAAAGATGTAGGGTGGTCTGAGATGCACAGTTCAGAGTCGTAGTGATGGCCTTTCAGCTCCCCTCAGGGTGCGACTCCTCTCGCGGTGCAGGCTGCCAACGGCTGAACACCAAGGACGTCCCTCGAGCGCTTCGGTGGCTGCTGGTGTTGGCCTCAGGACCACAGTCTGCTTTCCTCTGGTGCGTTTACGGGTACCACTGCGCCTGTGGTTTCCTCTGGAGCGTTGATCCCTCGGGATAGGCTCTGGATTATCTGGGACTAATTGAAGAGTCTCTCCAGCTCGTACGCACCTTCGGTTGTCTCACTGCTCGCTGGTTTTCCAATCCTTACTCGCTTGCCACCATGTGATAGTTGGTCGATTCCTTCTATAATTAAAAATGATTAATTATAATATAAATCAGAATTAAAAGAAGTTAGTGTTTTGTGAAGTGAAGATCTTCTTGAAGTTCTAGTAGAATTTATAGCTTAAGATAGAATATAGGAATCAGGACCAGGAAATCTTCGGAGATGTAGTTGGTAGATAGGGTTAAACCTAACTATGGAAAAAACTCGGCTTGAGAGTGTAGACAATAATAACAGACTTTAATGAAGAATAAATGAGACAGCTTATCGGTTACACCGATGAAAATAATAATCTGTCTGTTTGTCAAATACAGACCTATGTATTTATACATATAAAATCATAAGATAATGTTATCGTAACAATTACACAATCAAGGTAAGGATGATGCAACTTGGATGTGGAAAAGAACCACCATCCCTACTTTGGACTCTGATAACGATAGTAAGAATGTTTAACCATTGATAACAAATTCTAAATTACAAGTTAGGTTTTTCTTACTTTTAACAAGAAATATGAATTATATGAATAAAATGTATATGCAATATATATATATATATATATATATATATATATATATATTATAATATATTACACGATATTACACAATATTACACTATATTACAATTTTAACTGCGAAAAGAAGACATATTTTCCGATTCCGATTGAGGGTCTTTCCACTTTTCAGCGGTTGCCCTTTTTACCAGCCGGCTGCTGGCCCTTCACATCCACATGTGTTAATCACAGAGGTAGATGATCAACAGCCAGTGTAGGGGTGACATGTGGTTAGCATGTCGAGTCCCCCAGCCGTTATAGCTGGTTCCTCAACCTGGAGCCGCTACTTATTGTAGCTACCCAATTGCCTCACGATGCTGGGTGGGCACCGGTCCCATACTGGCCGAAATACCATGAGAAAATTTCTTCCCCCATGGAGACTCGAACCAGCGCAAGTCCCGTAGCTCTGCGCCAAGGCTTCCTACCTTAACCGCTCGGCTACGGCGCGGGACATATTTTCAAGAGTCGTAAAATAAAGTTGAAAAAGTAAGTTACATGTAGCCTAACTAACTAACTAACTCACTCACCACTCACTCACTCACTCACTCACTGTATGGAACCCGTAGGTTCATGGCCGCGCGGATATAAGCTCTCCATACATCCCTATCCTGAGATAATGTTTTCTAATCATCCTCTGTATAATTACTTCTTCAAATCATGGCTAATGTTATTCTCCCACCTCATTCTTGATATGCCAATTGGGTGGTTTCCCTTTGGTTTTCTTACAAGTCACATGTATGTAGCCTATTGCAATAAATTATAAAGTTATCATTGTTTAATCCGTAAGCCTATGATATAATTTTTAAATAAACTTTACTTGACAAAAAAACCAACGAGAAAGTAGTAGGTTAATCTAAGATAAGATGTGGTACAATATAATCACGTTGAATGCTACTTAGTCTTTGGAACTCACGTGTATTTCCTGGTGACTCCAACCGGAGTTAACACAATCTCCTTGTATTTTTTTTTCAATTTCGTTTCCATTGGTTCAACATCTTTCTCCTGAAAGGAAACAATTTCAATAAATATATTGTATTGTTAATATAAACTTCCTTGTTATTGTCATTGTGATCTCTACTTCCAGGAATCTCATCCTCAGATTCCGACATAACTTATTTGTTTATCACAATTGTCAGACTTAAATAGAAATATTCCTGGAAGTGACTGATGTTTTATTTCATTTTCTTTTAACTCTTAAAACATCTCATCATCGAACTTTTCTAAAATTGTTTAATATGATAGCTTATGATATATTGCCAATAACAGTAGTCACCGATTTAAATGGAATTATTCAAATAAAACTCAGTTTTGACAGCCATCGATCTACTCAATAAATAACTGACATAACTTCTTTCGAATTTGTATCATGTTATTAAAAATAAAAAAAAAGTAAAGTGATCCACCTTCAAGGCAGCTTTAGGAGATCCTTTGGAATAGTGGACATCGTCAAGGCTCGAACCTTTTCTAGACAAGTGGGGTACCCGGTAGCGTAGTTGGTTAAGGCAATATGCTACAAACCGGAAGGGTTAAGGTTTGAGGCCCGGTGGGTTTAGATTTTTTTAAACTGTACCCAAAACAATTCTGGTGTAACCATGGCCGTTGGGGTCAACCTCCAGCTCATATACGGAAATGAATACCCAAACGATTGTTCTGAGCGGTCTGAGCGGGAGGGCCGTCACGCAGGGCTGACAACCCTGCAGACAGCAAGTGCCGATTGTCTAGAAAAAAATGAGAGTCTTAACCTTCTACTACCCCAAGGGTTTCGTATGGCCTGTGGTGGGATCACTTTACATTTTTTTTTTTTACACTTTGGATACAATCGGCATGAGATGTCAGCCAGGTTGTCAGGCTTGCGTGACGGTCATATTTACCCCGAGAACAAACACCTGGTCTCATATATGTTAGAGGCTGTGTCGTCTTCAGGGCCATAGTACCGCCAATTTAAAATTGCTGACCCCATTAGGACTCAAACATGAATGCATGTATTTTTTAACAATGTGAATATATTTATATTTTTTAATTTGGTAGTCAATGATTGCATCCGTACTTGACTTTTACAGTAAGAAGGCCTATCCATTTTAATAATGCTTTAATTTATGGAAATATTAAATTTATTTTCCAATGGCTGTATGATGTGTATATAATTTATTTTAAATGTGTTTAAGTATGTAGGCCTACATTAAACCTCTATGATTTAAATAATGTATGATTATATGGCATTTTATAATATGATATAGGCCTACAAGTGCCTACATATTTTCATATGACCTACATATTTTCTGACTTTTGTTTAGACGAAAGGAATCAGAACCATACTGTAAAATAACTTTAAATAAAATTAAAGGCAAACTGTTGGATGAGTTCCCAGAAGATAGAAAAATAGGGCCTCTCTCTCTCTCTCTCTCTCTCTCTCTCTCTCTCTCTCTCTCTCTCTCTCTCTCCTCACTTCGTGAGTCGTGAATTTATCGATAATTTGGAAATCAAGAGTGGCATTTGTTAGGTCTATTTAACGAATGTAATTTAGCTGTTTACTCACAAATCATTATTTAAATTTAAATATCCATCCATAGTAATTCTGCCCGAGGGCAGGTCTTTCACTGCAATCATAGCATGTTCATGCTATGCTTTGTAGCTTTACTAGGGAATTGTAGGTGTGGTAGCTTCCCGTTTCTTTCCACACCGGAGAAGGATGATGATAATAATGATAAGGATGATGATGATGATGGTCATATGATTTCGGGGACCGTTTGGGCCTTAAAGTTTTCATGACATTTGTCTTACAGGTGAGGAAAAACCCCGATAAAAACCTCACCCAGAAAAACTGGCCCGACCGGGGATCGAACCCGGGCCCGCTGCGTGACAAGGCAGCACGCTACCTCAACACCACAGCAGTGATATTTAAATATAGTTATTTTAAAATATTTATATATTTAATGTAAACGGCGATGTTTGAAAACAAATGAGAAACGTTTATTATGCTTCATTTGTTCATCACTGCAACCAGATCATATTATTTATTGCCAAAGGATCGCAATATTGTAAGAATGCACGCTAGTGGAGAAATTTATAACCAACAGTATATGATGTAAATATGTCAATTATATTTTTCTGGAACGTAAATTGCTGGGAAATAATACGTTTAAGAAAGTGCAAACACCGGTTTTTTTTTGTGATAAAATCAATTGCTACAAATGTTTTTATATTATATCTGGTTACATTCGTGCGCGATATGTACAATCTGGTAACCACATGCATTCTAGAATTCTTACATCTTAATATAGGCCTATAAATTGTTATATTCAACGTATTTCTTAGAGAGTCAGTCACTGCAAAATAATAGTCTGACCTATTCAAAATGTTAAAAAGGAGGAGCTTGATTTTAAAGTGATAAAATTAAATTGATAAAATCGAGGTGAAAAACGACTGTGATTGATTGTAAATCAAAATTCATTGAAATATGATCGGTCATTGACTCCCATTTGGGACGTGAGTTAAATAGTCTTTTAAAATACCCTTCTATAATCCATAAAAAACACGTCGCACGGTCTTATCACCGATGATCATATAATTTATCACATAGATTCATCAGTATTTTAAAATTGTGTAGGCTAGTTAATATAGGCTAAATCTGGACTTCATTGATAATATAATGTATGTGGTAATTGAATTGATTTATTTTTCAGGTCGTTTTAGCTGCTTCTAATCAACATACTTAAGCAGTGTAGGTAAGTCTAAGTTAAAACTATAATATGTCTATTACCTACTTGAGATTAGGCTACAGCCTAATTATTGCAAATAAAGAGAAGCTTTACACGCTGACGTACTAAACCATTGTGCTACTTAGGTAATCCAGGAAGATACAAACTTTTCTCTATATGAAACAAGTAGGCCTAAACACCCGGCGTGCGGGTACGCCTCAATAAATTAAATATGTTTTTTATTTTTGTTTCCGATTGAGGGTCTTTCCACTTTTCAGCGGTTGTCCTTTTACCAGCCGGTTGCTGGCCCTTCACATCCACATGTGTCAATCACAGAGGTAGATGATCAACAGCCAGTGTAAGGGTGACATGTGGTTAGCATGTCGAGCCCCCCAGCCGTTATAGCTGGTTCCTCAACCTGGAGCCGCTACTTATTGTAGCTACCCAATTGCCTCACGATGCTGGATGGCACCGGTCCCATACTGGCCGAAATACCATGAGAAAATTTCTTCCCCCATGGAGACTCGAACCAGCGCAAGTCCCGTAGCTCTGCGCCAAGGCTTCCTACCTTAACCGCTCGGCTACGGCGCGGGACTATTTTTGTTTAATAAGTAAAAAGCAAAGTAATTACAAATTTATAACGTAATTCTTTTTAAATGCCCCGTTCGTCTGAAAATCTAATAGACCAAACATAGCGATTGCTAGAGTAATTTTTTTAATTCAGATTTCAGGTAAACTTCCACTTCTAATGATCGGATTTTATTGATTTTTTTATAAAACCTACGTCAGTTTATTACAATTGTAGCCTATAGGCCTATATACTTAGTTTAGTTGTGAAAGCTCGAAAACTGCCATCGCTAAAGCGATTTTTAAATTATCGCTTCGGGTGATCTCCTATAGGCCCTACCTAATGATTAGGCCTATACAGAATAACAGATAGCGGGTAAATGCTTTCCGTATCTGAAAACCTTATATACAAATTTTCATGAAAATCGGCTGAAGAACTTTCGGAGATTTAAGATTTTGTGCAAATGAACATTTAGGCTACATTTTTATTTAGCCTATATAGACCTAGATATATTCCCATGTAGGCCCTATACAGCCTATTCATATAGTAAACTTCTGTTCACATTACAACACGGTCGTTTCTACTAAGAATAGGCCCTATATTTTTTTCACCATGGCTCGACAGACCCTTGGCCTACCAGCCGGCAGCTGGCTTCATATCCACACGTGTTAATCACATAAGTAGACGGTCATCCGGCCAGTGTAGGTGCAACATGTGGTCAGTATGTCGGGTCCTCCAGGGCTGGTTTCCTCAATGTGGAGCCGCTCTACTTATTGTACATACCGAAATGCCTCAGGATGCTGGGTAGGCACCGGTTCCATATTGGCAGAAATTTCTTTCCCCATGGAGACCCGAACCAGCGCAGGTCCCGTAGCTCTGCGCCAAGGCATCTTGCCTTAACCACTCGACTATGAGTACTCGTATTATCCTATAATGGAAACTTATCCAGTGTCATATAAACTAATTACAAACGTACTGTACCAGCCTATTGAGATGAATTTACACAGGCTTGCTGTTCGCATGCAGTAGTTAAATATCACACAATTAAAAATATTTGTTATAGATAAAATGGAGATGGATTTGTTTCTTCTTGGATTGCAAACGCGTATATGGCACAATGATTTAGTGCGGCAGCGCGTAAAGGTGGAGATCCCGGATTCGAATCCCGGTTTAGTCAGACATTTTTCTCTTTAGTTAGCTATTGTATGAGATCAGCAAGGCTAAGAGCATAATTTCAGTACTACGTTAGCCTAATAAATTTAAGTTTTACTGCTAATAACCTATAATTTTAAATTTCACAAAAAAAAATGGTTACTTATCAAACTACTGTGTTGATCAGCGGCTCTGTGGCACAAGTGGTTAGACACTCGCTCTCCAACTTGTCTTGAGTTACCATCGAAGCCAAGACAGATTTTTCTCGAGGTTTATCTCATTTTCTCTTGACAAAAAATTAATTCAATCACTTCTCGATATTCATCTCGTCCATTTCGTTTCATTTAATTTCATCTGCTGCTGTGATGTGCGACAAACCCGGTCAGCCGCCATCCGTGTAAGTTTTATCTATATTAGTTGGAACAATTCCTTCGTAAACTCAGTATCATCGTGTGGTAGATGCGACCAATGTACATGACGTCGGACGGAAAAGGGTTAGGATAGTTTTTTGTACCGTCTGGTTACAGCTACAGATTAGAATAACCGCTCTACATTCTTCTTCTTCTCTTCGTTTGGTTCTACGGTTCTCTATACTGCAGCCACTGATACTCCGGCCTTGACGTTTTCACGACAATGTTGCCGATAATAGATATTCAGTGGGAGTGGCCGCTTTATGTAGGATGCGGTTAGCAGACTTACAGCTGACAACATCTCAGCAATTTCAAACCTTACTAGCGCGCTATAGCTGCGTCAAGAGCAGTGATTGGTTGTGGCAGACATCTACTCCCACAACAACCATTTCCTTATTGGCAGTAAAGGGCGAATTCTCCCTTTACCCCTCGTATAACCTAAACTTCAGAGCCTGATATATGACGGCTGGAGTGTAAGAACCTTGGCCTCCCATTCTTCTCTATTACTAGCTTCCTGCCTCCATTTTTTCACCTTCCTCAACCTTGTCTAACCATCTTAGTTTCTGTCTTCCACCCTTACCGCTTTACATTAGTTTACTATATTTCACTCCAAATGTTCCGAACAGTCAGCGCGCAACTTTTATATTCCACCGAAGTACAGTAGGCCTATACTTTGTAATTCAGAATCCAGCTCTTGTTTACATGTGACCGCCCCGTTCAGAATTCAGAGTGACCTCTACTGTATGGTTGAACGTTAGTCAACCTCGCATCATTGGAAGGAGAGGTTTTTATCTAGTTACCGGCATATTACAGACATTCAGTTAGGGTGTAGGGGTTTCATCTCATCTCATCCTCGCAGCTGACATTACGTCGGACATGAGAAAAGATTTACATTTACATTAAATAGGCCTAGATGACGTTTAATTTAGATCTAAGTTTACATGAAATGGTAGATATTTTACAGGTTTTGTATGGACTGTGTTATTGAACGTGGATGGTCCCTTGGCTCTGCGAGGCGTTAGGAATCTTGAGTAATGTATTCCACTTGGATCTTATGAAGCAGTTCCCTCTTTTCCTGACAAAGTCGCTCAAGAAGCAATTTCAGTACACTCGCAGACTATAAAACTGTTGAAATCTTCGCAAAAAAGTCGATTTTAACCTATATGTAAAAATAGTGATCCACGACAGGCCTCAGGAGACCCTTGGGGTAGTATGAGGTTAAGGCTCCCACTTTTCTAGACAATCGGCACTTGATGTCAACCGGGTTGTCAGCCCTGCGTGACGGCCGCCTTTACCCCAGAACAAGCGTCTGGTACTCATTTCCGTTAGAGGATGAGTCGACCCCAGGACCATAGTGCCGCCAGAGGGTTTTGGTCAGTTTAAAAATCCTGACCCCACGGGTCTCGAACACTCGACCTTCTGGCTTGTAGCGCAGTGCCTTAACCACTAGGCTACTGCGTGTCCTCAGATGTTAAAATAGAAGCACATAATTCAACTGATAGAAGGATTGCACAATAAAAATGTAATAGCAAAAATATAACCTGTAGATATAATGGGCTAATTTATTTTTGTGATAAAATCCCAGTAGCTTAACCAGACGAAATGTGTTAACAAAGAGTAATGAAACGTGTCAATGAACTAATGATAATTACATTAGAAATTAGGCCTACGTTTTGTTGAAAATTTGGATCTCTCGTTCTTCTTTGAGGTTCGCAACTAGCTTAATCGGGTTCTTGCAGAACGTTGGGTAGGACGATCAGGACCTCTTGACAATGCTCTTACGAAATATCCTCTGCGAATTTCAGATTTAACCCCATGTGATTAATCTGTAGGATTACACAAAGGACAATGTTTACGTCTCTCCTCTACCACGCGACTATTTATCTTCAAATGAGGATTAAAGAAGTCGCAGCTACAGTCACACACGATTTTTTTATTGTTCAGAGTTTGGCAAGATGTTAATCGCATTACACCACATATTCAACACATCATATCGAGGCACTAAAAAAACTTAATGTTCGGTGGGTCATATGAGCCATCAAAGGTCAACTTAGGTGCGATAATGTTTGAATTATATGTTTATCAAAGTGTGACTTAGTTTATAAGTGGCATATCATCATAATCATCATCATCATGGCATAGCACTAACGGTCCAAAGTGAACCTAGGCTTCTCTCATAACAGCTCTCCATCCGAGGGTGTTGTATGAGCTTCTCAACAACGCGTTTTTTACGGATGTTGGGATGTGAACTCCACGCTCCAACCCACAACCTGGAGGACCAGGGTATCTCTTTTCGTCTGGGTCATCGTTCTTGACCTGTCTGGCATGGGAGGCTCTGTTAATAAGTGCCTATGTCGGATAGGGTGGCAAGGTAAGATACTGCTACTCACTTGTCATGTTGTCAGTTGTGTTGTTTCATTGGGAGTGCACCTGTATGTGAGTAATAAGGGAAACCGCTTTTCCACAGCTAGTGAGTAGGCCCTACTTATTGGCAGTAGCTGTGCTACCGCCAGCATAAATCTTATAGTTATTTGACCACACAAGCCCCATCACTATGTCAAAGTAGATATATCATCGGGGGGGGGGAGTGGTAGTAGCTTATCTGAGAATGAATGTGTTCAGACTCTAATGCAATAAGATAGACCTATTACACAAAATTAATACCTTCGCTGTGGAATTCCATACATAGGCCTAACTGTCTAATTTTGTAACTGTGCTCCCGAGAAAAAAAAATCACGAGGTTCTCACTTCATTAATTTTTTTTTGGCGCGAGAGGCCTAGAAAGTCCACGATCTAACTTAACAGCCGGCTGTTGATCTCACATCTAGGCTTACATGTGTCAAGAATTGAGCTGGACAACAATTCAGCCAGTAGAGGTGTTATGTGTGGTCAACATATTATAGCTGGTTTTCTGAACTTAGAGCCGCTACTTATTATAGTAACTACCAAATTCCATACGGTACTGGGTCGACAGAAATTCAATGGAAAAAGTTGGCGCGGCCTACATAATAGAGTTAACTGTTTTTTTTTAATTAAAGTTTGTATTAATATATCCTAATCTTCATTTTATATAATATATTAATTGCTCAAAATAATAGTTACGCACATGAACTCAGAAGTTCCTTTCTCACGCAGTGGGCGGAATAGCTTTTACCTAATAAATTGAATCAGTTCTTTACATTTCATCTCATTTATTATCTCTCTTTCTGGTACCGGTTTCAACTCAACCAACAACTGACTTTGAAATGTCCGTTGGAAGCTGAGCTGTTTTTCTTTTTCTACGATTATAAAATCTCATATGTTATCAGACTGAAAAAAAAACTCAATTGGGCTGGTCATGTGGTAAGAATGGTCCAGTTATGAGGACCAAGAAAATTCTTACAGGCGTAATTTGGAGGAAGAAGGACAATGGGATGACCGGGAGGGTGATGGGAGGACACAGTTCATGCAGACGACACTGCATTTCTGGGAGTAAGAAAATAGAAGACGGTGGATAGGAAAAGAGAAGAATAGAAGAGGAGGATTGGGGAGGCCATGACCTTCTATTACTAAATTATAACATAATAATAATAATAATAATAATAATAATAATAATAATAATAATAATAATAATAATAATAATAATAATAATAATAATAATAATAATAATAATAATAATGATAATAATAATAATAATAATAATAATAGCTTTATTTTATCTGGCAGAGTTAAGGTCTTAAGGCCTTGTATGCCGCACAACGTAGGTATAAATTTAAATAAAAACAAGGCCTTAACTCTAAAAAATAGTAGGAGAATTAATTTTCATAGCATGATAGGAGTATAATTACATCGATTTATCTAATTTATCACATTTTAATTATAAATATATTCTTCGCTAAAATAAATGGCATCATTTGTATATGCCTATAGCGTAAACAAAGATCAAGCCATATACTTACAATTTAAACGTATTTCTCTCCAAATAATTTAATGATTCTCTGATCACGAGTTACTTTTCTGTTCATATAGGGAACCCAAATTTAAATAATGTAATTTATATATCGGTCTATAGACCTATACAGTACATACATTTTGTTTGTGAAAACAGTAAAAAAGTTACTAGGCCCTAACAATTCTAAGTTACAAATATTTATAGAACAAAAATAAAAAAAAGGTAAAAAATATCTGTTTACGCATTTTAATGATAAACTTTTTTAAGACATGCTTTTATAAACCGTATTTATTTTATATAGGTATATTATGTCAAACGTCATTACTATAATAATAAAAAAACACCAAGCGCGACAGGCCTAGAAGATCCTTGGCCTATCAGCCGGCTGGCCTCACATCCACATGTGTTGATCACGATCATGTAGCCAGTGTAGGGGTGACATGTGGTCAGAATGTCGAGTGTCCCAGCCATTATAGCTGGTTTTCTCAACCTGGAACAGCTACTTATTGTAGCTACCCAAATGCCTCACGATGCTGGGTGGGCACCGGTCCCATATTGGCCGAAATTCCATGAGAAAATTTCTTTCCCCATGGGGACTCAAACCAGCGCAAGCCCGGTAGCTCTGCGCCAAGGCTTCTTGTCTTAACCACTTGGCTATGGCGCGGAACCATTACTATAATAAGCAAATAAATAAATTTATGTTAATACATGACCCTTTGGGGGCACGCCGTAGCGTAGTGGTTAAGGCACTGAGCTACAAGCCGGAGGGTCGAGGGTTCAAGTCCCTTTGGGGTCAGGATTTTTGAACTGACCCAAACCCTCTGGCGGCACTATGGTCCTGGGGTCGACTCAGCCTCTAACGGAAATGAGTACCAGACGCTTGTTCTGGGGGTAAAGGCGGCCGTCACGCAGGGCTGACAACCCGGCTGACATAAAGTGCCGATTGTCTAGATAAAGTGGGAGCCCTAACCTCCTACTACCCCAAGGGCCTCCGGGCCTGTTGTGGGATCACTTTACTTACATGACCCTTTGACGATGATGATAAAACACATAAATTGTGCATACCGGTAAAATAAGCTATTAGTAATTTAATATATTTTAAATTATCTTTTGTTATCGAAGTTTTGTTTTGGGAATTCAATTATTGTTAATTTTTCATTTTACTCTGAAATAGAAAAAAAATCTGTATCTTGAAATAGCATATTCAGATAAAAATTCCAAGGAATAAGTTATTCTGTTAGCTTGTATAATTAGCAAAATTATATTCACGAAAAAAGATAGATACTTTTGTTGTTGACTGTACACAGTTGTTCTCCCTTATTCCAAACAGGGATCAATCCAATATTCTTTAATAATATATTGACTCTCCTTCAGTTCATAATCTATCGGTCCACCTTTCTTCTTTTCTTCCCTTCCGACGTAGTCTGATAGTTGGATCAATAGACAGACGACTGTCTGGCATTTCCTCCCGCTATGTCTTCCCCGTTCTATTGGTTCCTCATCTCCCGACCTAGGACAACGTGGGAGATCCTGCGACATAAACTTTAACAATCGATCCTTCAGTTGTCTAAGTTTGTTAGAAGAGATGGAAAAATAGAAGCACAATTTATTTAAACTTTTTCCCTGATAAATCATTTAGGCCTACCTACTTTCAGTGAGAAGTTTTTAAGATAATGTATAGGGTGTCCCATTCAAATCTCCAACATTAAAATTAATCATAACTAACAAAGTATACGGAATTATGAAATGAGGCCGGTATTAAAGGATAGAGAAACTCAAAGAATTTACATTGCCCCCCCCCCACACACACGAATACCTTTAGCCTATAGGATATGTTCACCATTGGTAGCACAAACACTATCAAGTCTGTATTCGATTTCTTGCCACGTTCTGTCCAACAGTCCATTTGTACTGTTGCAATTATGTTAACGATACAGGTTCGTAAATGATAAAGAGCTTGTAATGGAGTCGCAAACATACGGTCTTTTTACATACCCCCAGAGGAAGAAGTCCAGTGGCGAAAGTGGTGGCCAGCAGATTTGTTCGCAACGTCCAATCCAGGTATCTGGGAAGGATTCTGTGAGGGAATTCCGAACATCCAGGCTCCAGTGTGGTGTAATATTGTGTAATATCGTGTAATATATTGCATATACATTTTATTCATATAATTCATATGTCTTGTTAAAAGTAAGAAAAACCTAACTTGTAATTTAGAATTTGTTATCAATGGTTAAACATTCTTACTATCATTATCAGAGTCCAAAGTAGGGATGGTGGTTCTTTTCCACATCCCAATTGCATCATGCTTACCTTGATTGTGTAATTGTTACGACAATGTTATCTTATAATTTTATGTATATAAATACATAGGTCTGTAATTGACAGACAGACAGATTATTATTTCATCGGTGTAACCGATAAGCTGTCTCATTTATTCTTCATTAAAGTCTGTTTTAATTGTCTACGCTCGTCTGTTACATTTTTCCATAGTTAGGTTTAACCCTATCTACCAACTACATCTCCGAAGATTTCTTGGTCCTGATTCCTATATTCTATCTTAAGCTATAAATTCTACTAGAACTTCAAGAAGATCTTCACTTCACAAAACACTACTTCTTTTAATTCTGATTTATATTATAATTAATCATTTTTAATTATAGAAGGAATCGACCAGATACGACATGGTGGCAAGCGAGTAAGGATTGGAAAACCAGCGAGCAGTGAGACATCCGAAGGTGCGTACGAGCTGGAGAGACTCTTCAATTATTCCCAGATAATATAGAGCCTATCCCGAGGGATCAACGCTCCAGAGGAACCCACAGGCGCAGTGGTACCCGTAAACGCACCAGAGGAAAGCAGACTGTGGTCCTGAGGCCAACACCAGCAGCCACCGACGCGCTCGAGGGACGTCCTTGGTGTTCAGCCGTTGGCAGCCTGCACCGCGAGAGGAGTCGCACCTGAGGGGAGCTGAAAGGCCATCACTACGACTCTGAACTGTGCATCTCAGACCACCCTACATCTTTCTTTAGGTGAGTCCAATTCCATTATGGCAAGCGAGGGCGATATTGATATTAATGAGGAAATCTATATCCCTGTAGTTCAAGCAGTTAAGTTGATACCCCGAACATTCGATGGAAACCCCAAATATTTAAGAGAATTTATAGAAGGAGTAGAAGCTGCTATTCAGGTAGTCCATCCAACCAAACAACCCTTATTAATAAAGTTTATAGAATCTAAAATTTCAGGAGATGCTAAAGATAGACTTTTAGCTAGGACAGAGAGAGAAACATGGGTCCAAATTAAAGCAATATTGGAGGAGAACTTTTCTGTTAGGAGAACGTTTAGAATACTATGCAGGTGTACTATTTAATTCAAAACAAGGTGCAAATGAAACAGTTGCACAATGGGGTTCAAGATTAGATGGAATAGCCATGGATTTAAGGAAAGAAGTTAGAAATCGATTAGAGAAGTTAGAACAACGTGATAATTCGAGATATGTAGAAGGAGGTCTTCAGCTGATAGGAGAATTTTTAAAAGGCACTTTCGTGGCAGGATTGAAGGACGATAAGATTAAGTATATAGTAAAGGCTAAGGGCGAAGAAGAATCATTAGCGCAGCTAATCGAAACCGCATTACAGGAAGAAAGCGAAGTAAAGTCCACGAGATTCAAGGGAAATCAAAATGGACAGGGATATTCATTCACAGGGGCAGTAAGAAAAGAATTTAGAAGACCATACGGGTCAGAGATAAAGAGAGAGGTTAACCTGGCCACAAAAGAAATAAGATGTTATAATTGCAAACGAAATAGGACACATCAGTAGAGAATGTGGTAAGAGACCACAACCCCGTAGGCATGGAGGACGGGACAGAGCGGCTCTGGGAGGTCGCCAGGGAAACGAGAATTCGGGTTACCTGAGCAGTCGCAGGTAATCCTCCCGTCAGACTGTGCACCAGGACTCATGGAGTGCCTGAGGGATCATACTAGGGTAAATATGGTAGGGGAATTACCTGAACTAGTTGATCAGAATATTAAGGTTAATGATAGGATAGATAAAGCCGATAAAATAGTTAGTGACGCGAATGAGTCCCCAGATGACGGTGTCTGTTGGGCAGTGTCGCAAGGCGAACTGCATATGTTAACTAGAACGCCAAAAAGTGGGTTCTGTAACTGTGGGTCTAGCGTGGTTGGGGAACGCCAAGAGACTGTAGGCTCGAGTCAGTGTAATAATTCCTTTAGTAATTATAGAGGAACGCAAAGTAACGTGTTCCAGACCTCGAGGTGTAGCGTTAGAGGGAAACGTTACGGGTCACCCACAAGGGATCGAACTTGGGTTAGTGGATTTAAGGAAAAATCCAAGGACACCAAACCCACCTCGTTGGAGACAGCATGCTGTGAGGTCGAAGTAGGGACTCTTAAGGCTATTAATCAGTGGGACGCCTCTGGTTATGAACCGAGACCCTGGGAGATGTATGTCCTATGTGAACAGTTAAAAAGTGGCCTAGGTTTAGTATTGATAGATACGGGAGCACAAGTATCATTAGTTAGAGAAACGTCACTAAAGAGAAATATTATAAAGGATAACTGCAATATGAAAATACAAGGTATTGGTGGGAACTCTATAAAAGTAAATGGGATAACTCAATTAGTATTGAATAATTGCGAAAAACATACAGTTGCTAATTGTCATATGGTAGATAAATTACCCAGAGATTTAGATATAATTTTAGGCCAAGACTGGCTCATGGAACAAGATTATATGTTAAATAAAAGATGATTCTTCCTCCGTATAGTGAAAATTTAATGGAATTTCCTACGAACGAAAAAGGGAACAGGTTCATAGAGCGGCAAGTTTTACAGCCAGGGTTAATTTGTGCTAACGGGATAACAAAATGTGATAAGACATTCACATGCCTAGTAATTAATTTAACAGCTGACGCACAGATAATAAAGAAAATACCAGAACTAATTAAACCGCCCACTCAAATAAGTAAAGAACAGAAAATATCAGTTAAAAATTCCGTACCTCAAAGATTAGATTTATTAAATAAAAATCTGAGACTTGAACACGTGAAGGAAGGGGCCCATAGTATACGAAAAATTTGCACAGAATACGCGGATATATTTAAGCTTCCGGGAGATAGACTAACGAGCACAACAGCTGCTACACATTCCATACCTACCCCTTCAATTCCTAAAGGAAGAGCTATAACTTTAAAGAATTATAGGTTAGCAGAGGCTCATCAAGAAGAAATTAATAAACAAGTTACACAAATGTTAGAAGACGGTATTATCGCACATAGTAAGAGCGAATGGAATTTTCCACTAATAGTCATACCTAAAAAGGAAGACGCCTCAGGAAAGAAAAAATGGCGAATCTGTATAGATTTTAGGAAGTTAAACGAAGTAACCGTAGGAGACAGCTATCCTCTTCCTAACATACAAGATATATTAGACAAAATAGGAAGGGCTAGATATTTTTCAGCGTTAGATTGCGCTAGTGGATACCTCCAGGTGCCAATCGCCGAGGAAGACCAATGTAAAACTGCTTTTAGCACCCCTAACGGACATTTCGAATACAGGAAAATGCCCTTTGGAGTTAGATCGGGACCTGCTACATTCCAACGAATGATGAACTCAGTACTCCATGAATCCATAGGTAATAGATGCTTTGTATACATGGACGATATATTAGTAATGGGCGAAACCTTAGAAGAACATAATAAAAAATTACGGGAAGTGTTTAATCAGTTGCGGAAACACAATTTAAAGATCGAGCCTGATAAATGCGAATTTTTAAGAGAAGAATTAAAATACTTAGGACACGTAGTTACCGCTCAAGGTGTCAAACCCGATCCCAAGAAGATACAGGCAGTTACAGAATTTCCAACTCCAAAGACACCTAAAGACATAAAATCATTCTTAGGTTTGGCAGGATATTACAGAAAATTTATAGAAGAATTTAGTGCTATTGCAAAACCTTTGACTGAATTGTTAAAGAAAGATAAGAAATGGAAGTGGGAAGACCCAGAACAGAATAGCTTCAATAAATTAAAAGATAAATTAACAACAGCTCCACTGTTACAGTATCCAGATTTCACACAAACCTTTATAGTAACTACAGACGCTAGTGGATACGCTTTAGGCGCCATTCTTAGTCAAGGAACATTAGGAGATGATAAACCCCATTGCTTACGCTAGCAGGACTTTAAATCAAGCCGAATTGAATTACAGCACGGTAGAAAAAGAACTTTTAGCGATAGTATGGGCATGCAGGCATTTTAGACCTTATTTACTAGGACGTAAATTTCAAGTAGTGACAGATCATAAAGGATTGGTCTGGTTATTTAAGGTGAAAGACCCTAGTTCGAGGTTAATACGTTGGAAATTACAACTTTCTGAATTTGAATTCGAAATTCATTATAGGGCAGGTAAAAGACACGTAAACGCAGATAGTTTGAGTAGACATCCTGTAGAATGTTGCACATTGAATAGTAATCACGTAACTGAGGATCGTAAAGAGAAAATAATCAAAGAATTTCACAGCTGTCCAGTTGGAGGACATCTTGGAGTCAATAAAACTACCGATCGAATTAAATTATACTTAAATTGGCCGGGAATCGAGAAAGACGTAACTAATACATTAAAACTTGTAAGATTTGTCAATTTAATAAAGATATGAATCGTAAAATCAAACAACCTTTAGAGGTCACGGACACTCAAAAAGAACCTTGGATAAAAATTTATCTAGACGTAGTAGGACCGCTTCCACTAACCGAGAGAAATCATAAATATATATTAACTTGTCAAGATAACTTAAGTAAATATTTAATTGTTATTCCCTTAAAGACACAAACAGCAGAAGAAGTAACAGAAGCTTTCGTAAACAATGTTATCTTAATTTATGGGATTCCTGATATCATATTAACTGATCAAGGAACAAATTTTATGTCCGATTTATTTAAAGAATATGTAAACTATTTAATATTCAGAAACTGAACTCTACTGCTTATCATCCTGAAAGTAATGGAGCTTTAGAAAGAACTCATAAGACTTAGTAACTTACTTACGTTGTTTTTGCAATCCTAGAGGAGCAGATTGGGACAAATGGTTACCCTTTGCCAGTTTTACGTACAACACTACCCCCCATAGTATTACTAAATACTCACCCTATGAATTATTGTACGGAAGAAAATGTAATATCCCAGGAATTTTACAAACTAAATCACAACCTTTATATAATTACGAAGATCTAATTCTGAATGTAAGGAATAAATTGCAAAGTTGTCATGAGGTAGCTAGAGAAAGGCTTATTAAATTTAAAGAACAGCAACAATCGCGTGTGAAAAGCAATTATGTTGAATTCAAGGAGAATGATCTAGTACTTCTCAGAGTAGAAAATAGGAATAAATTAGATCCAATATGGAAAGGTCCATATGAGGTTAAGAATACTGAAGGTCACAACGTAATAATACAAAAATTAGGTAAACGCAAATATGAGACAGTACATTCAAATAGATTAAAGCTATATTTTCCTTTGCAGGGAAAAGAAAATGAAATTTCATAACACATGGATAATGCTACAAATATTAATACCATTCTTGGTTGGGAAAGTTTGCAGACGCACAAGAAGTTAAAGCTCATGTTAACAGATTGTGGGAGTTTACAATCACTTTGTAAAACCAAAAGTCAAGTATGTTGAAATTGAAAAAGAATTAGTCACAGAATATGTAAAAAACACCTAATGAACAGAATACTAGAACCAAGAGAGGCATTTTAAATTTTATTGGAGAGCGATCGCTAAGATATTATTCGTAACTTTAACACCCAATCTGATGCAGAGGAATAATAATAATCACCTTTCACAGTTAGAGAAGGAACAGGCCGAATTTTGTGCATATTCTAAAGGACGAAATTACAGTAATTAAATCGACCATTAAATTCAGTTTACGTTAACTATAGCGAGGGTAAACCGGAATGAAAATATTTTAAAGGATAGTTTTAACAAATTTTAAAAAAATTTAAAAAATTTATACCACTGATAGAATTAACACACTCACCATAGGCAAATAGAGAGTATTAGTTTAGCAAATGAAACAGATAAGGATTTCACTTAGAGTGGTGGAAGAATGTCAACATTCTTTTGAAATTCTTATAGACGCCTTTGTACACGCAGAGCAAGGGAACTCTTCAACCCCCACTAATAACGGTAGAAAAGATGAAGAATGTTATGGAAGCGCAAACGCGGCCAACTGGTCGGGACTACCCTAATGTTTCTGGGGGTGTGTTCAGAACTTCAAAACTTAATAACACCTCACACCTATTCTTATAAGCAATATTTAGTATATGTATTACACATACCCCTCCTCTCTCCTACTCCATATCACTTGTATAAAACACTTCCTTTTCCTGTGAAGAAGGAAGATAATATTTACATTTTTCTAAGCGCAAAACAAAGAATATATTTTTAGTGACCCTTTGAGACAACATTATGGAAAAATGACAACTAATGAACTCACTGGATGTTTTCATCCTAATATTTTGCATTACGTATGTAAGAAACTATAACCGATTTATTTGTTCACCCCAGAGGCTGATTGTGAAGCCTCACTTCTTCATCCGTCCACCATTAAAGTTCCAAAAGTTGCGAGGACTAGAATTTTTACACTGAATAAATCCTACTGGATTCCCTTATATTTGTCTAATGAATGGTTATTTGTCGCCCCAAAGCCAGATCGTATGACTGTGTTATGTGGTGACAAATCAACACAACTTAATATTGAAAAAGAAGGCAAATTGTCGCTAGGACAAAATTGCAAGGCTTTTAATGCCCACGTAACTTTACATGCCATGAGTAATTTAGTAAGTAACTTAACTATAGATTTTATGCCTACAGCACCTATTGACTTCGACTGTTGCTTTGATATGGATAAAACTAACAAATATGAGAAATTACAATTAGACATGCCTATGTCTAATCTAATGTCGTCGGTAGATGATTTGAGAATGGCCAGTATGAAGGCCGATGATTTAGGTAAGTTGTTGAAACAACAGGAAGAAAATGATTATTCAAAGTGGTATATACAATATAACCACATGGAGTTCTATAATGGGTACAATCATATTTGTAACCTTGACATGTTGTTGTTGTTTTTGTTGTTGTAAGAGCTGCAGAAATATGATATTTTGGTTATGGGATAAATGGACGCCAAGAAAATGCTGGAAAGAAACTACTGATAGATTATGTATTAACATACATAATTACTCAGGGCATGATCGTGTAGTTTACTCCACGACCCCAGGTAAGGATGAAAATTCACCTACCGTGTCCCTTAAGTCATCACCACCAATAGAAGAAGGAATTAGAGATCCCAACTCTTTACCAAATATATCCCCAGATGAAGAAGATAAGGCTAGTATTGCGCATAGAACTCGAAATAAAACTAAAATGTTTCGTTAGTAAAGTTTCGAATTATGAATTCAAAACTTTCTATAAGGGGAGGAGTGTAATATTGTGTAATATCGTGTAATATATTGCATATACATTTTATTCATATAATTCATATGTCTTGTTAAAAGTAAGAAAAACCTAACTTGTAATTTAGAATTTGTTATCAATGGTTAAACATTCTTACTATCATTATCAGAGTCCAAAGTAGGGATGGTGGTTCTTTTCCACATCCCAATTGCATCATGCTTACCTTGATTGTGTATTGTTACGACAATGTTATCTTATAATTTTATGTATATAAATACATAGGTCTGTAATTGACAGACAGACAGATTATTTATTTCATCGGTGTAACCGATAAGCTGTCTCATTTATTCTTCATTAAAGTCTGTTTTAATTGTCTACGCTCGTCTGTTACATTTTTCCATAGTTAGGTTTAACCCTATCTACCAACTACATCTCCGAAGATTTCTTGGTCCTGATTCCTATATTCTATCTTAAGCTATAAATTCTACTAGAACTTCAAGAAGATCTTCACTTCACAAAACACTACTTCTTTTAATTCTGATTTATATTATAATTAATCATTTTTAATTATAGAAGGAATCGACCAGATACTACAGTGGTGGGGCTCCGTCTTGCTGAATTATTACTTGGGGTTACAGATTAGCTGCTTGGGGGTACAAGAACTGCTCCAACACGTCTTGGTATATTGTAATTATTGATTTATCATGGAAGAAAAAAGGACCGATAATCCTGTTCTTATTCATGCCGTACGAAAAGTTTGGTTTTATGCTCCCCGGACGTGTTCACGGTAGAGGTGTGGTTTTTGCCTACCCCAGATCCTTGCACTGAGCCGATTGACGCCTCGCATATCAGAAAACAGTTTATGCGCGTTGCTGAGGAGTTGCCAATATGTGTTATGTCATTATTGTCCAACATGCTGTAGATGAATTAACAGAAAGAACTGAAAACAATAATTCTTTGAGTTCCTCTTTCTTTTAATACCAATCTCATTTCATATTTACGAATACTTTGTTAATTGTGATTAAATAAAATGTGGGAAGTTTGAATCGGACAGAGTGTACAGTCCTTACACCAATGTGTATCTTTATCTCTATCTGATTACGTATCTATATATCTATGTTTGTGGGTATTTGTGTGTGTGTGTGTGTGTGTGTGTGTGTGAAGCTTACAGTGAAGGGAAATAAAATCTTTATTTGTATAATAAATGTCATTAGGTTATCATTTTTTTCGGATCTGAAAGTTTGATTGTTTTTGTACGTTCTAGCATCAACCTCCGAAGACCGAAATTCTCGTTTTACTTAGACCCTATAATTATTGATAGGAGTCACCCGTGTTAAAATACAATTAATATACAATATTTGTTGGCCTAGGATTTAGGTGTTGTACTTAAGTTGTCTTACAAGAAATCATTATTATTAATGTATTGATTTTATCTCAAGGCTTTACTCGAGTACAGCCTGATCAAAATTATAAACCTAGGTCTACAAAAATATTTATCATAAGTAATGCCACGAGTGATTTCCAAATTATCGATAAATTCACGACTCACGAAGTGAGGAGTGAATTTATCTAGAGAATTTGGAAATCAAGAGTGGCATTTGTTAGGACTATTTAACGAATAAAATTAAGCTGTTTACTCACAAATCATTGTTTAACTATAGTTTTTTTTTAAATATTTATATATTTAATGTAAACGGCGATGTTTGAAAACAAATCAGAAATGTGAGGTTATGTTCATTCACTGCTGCTTGATCATATTATTTATTGACAAATAAGATCGCAATATTGTAAGAGTGCACCCAAGTGGAGAAATAATGAAACACATCAAAGTATATATCATAATCAACATTACGGGGTATTCATTTATATTTTTTAGTAAACAACTCAGTAAAATCAAGGAATCTTTTCATTATTTGCTATATTTCAATGTATTTGTTGGAGAAAAATAATGCTTTGACCTGTTCAGAACATTAAAAAGGAGGAGTTTTCTTTATCACAAAAGCAGGAGCTGATAAAGAGAAATCGATAAAGAGCGAGGTGAAACACGACTGTCATTGGTTGTAAAACAACATTTATTGAAATGTGATTGGTTATTGACTAGCATTTGTGGCTTGAGTTAAATAGTAAATTTTAAATGTTACGGTTCACGATACGTTTTCCCGTTATATTAACGGGATATGCATAATAATAATACTACTAATAATAAAATTCTTTGCATGGTATCTTCTTCTTGTCGTGATGGAGTGGCTTGCGCGCTTAAATGATCCTAAGAGCTATGCTGGCGGTAGCATTGCTGCCGAAAGGTTCTCCATGCAGGATAGGTCGAAGGCGATAAGACAGGCTAGAAAAAGTACCTTGGTCGAAAGAGTGACGACCTTTTACCGTAAATATACAACTGTTAAGAATCGCGGACGTCGGTTCTACTGGGGTAATTTTCCGAAGGTAAAATACGTTGACAAAGAATAAGGATGTATGGAAAGTTTACGTCCGCGTGGCCATAAAAGATTCGACGGAGCCAGTGAGTTAGTTAATAATAATAATAATAATAATAATAATAATAATAATAATAATCATCATCATCATCAACAACAACAAGGATTAAGCCCAATGGCCTGTTCCCATCTCATTATAGGTCGAATTGGTCCTCCAAACATTCTTCTACCTTTTGGTTTATAATTATACATTCTTCTTGGTATGCGCTGTTCATTCATTCGTAATACGTGCTGAAGATAAGCATTTTGATAATATTTTATTCTTTCACAGAGATTAAATATATTAAATTCTGTTCTTATATCTTCGTTTTTCTTTTTATCGGTCCTTTTGTATCCTGCTATTGCTCTCAACATCTTCATTTATGCAGCCTCTATTTGTTTACTATCTGCCTTTATTAATGTCCAGGTTTCACATCCATACATAAGAGATGGAACTGCCAATACTTTGTAAAACTTCAAAATAGTTTATTTTCTAGTCTTATTCAATAAAGTGCGTTTAATTGTGTCACATAGATAATTGAATCGTTATATTTTAGTGTGTTTACTTAAATTTCTGTCATTGCCTAAATGACATCCCAAATAATTAAAATTCTGAACTTGGTCGATAATTAGGCTACATTGTTTATCACTATTTTTGTTCTTATTGCACATTTTCCTTTCAGAGCTAATATTTTTGTTTTAGATGTAGATATTTTTAATTTGTATTTTAGAGAGATATTATTTAAAGTATAAACGAATTGTTGTAAAGCATTTTCTGATGCTGTCATTATTACCTGATCGTCTGCAAAAAGCAGAATTGTCAATAAATTATTTATATTAATTTGTTCTTGCCATTCATTTATGACATGGTCCAAGTATAAATTATATAATACTGGTGACAATGGACACCCTTGTCTTACTCCCTGGTTTATTTCTATGTTTTGTTTACTAATTTTATCTCCGCAGTCTATTTTAAAATTTGTTTCTATATATAAACTCTGAATGGCTCTTATAAGGTGTTGAGAAATTCCTTTCATTTCTAGTATGTTCCATAATTTATTTCTACTTACACTACTTACGCTACTTACACTATCAGCTTCAGTATAATCAACAAAAGCTATTTATGTGGGTAAATTAAATTATTTTCTTTTTTTCTATCAATTATAAAAACATAGTCGATAGTTGACCTACTCTTTGTAAATCCATTTTGTTCCTCACGTAATATTGTTTCAGCTATTTTATTTATTCCATATGATAAAATTTTTGCACATATCTTATAAGCTGAATTTAATAAACTTATTCCTCTATAATTTGTAGATTATCTTGTGTTTCCTTTTTTAAATATCGGAACAGTTATTACGTCCTTCCATTCATCCGGAACAGAACCCGTTTTCCAGCAAAGGTTTATAAATTCAAGAAACTTAACAATAAATGTAATCGATGCACATTTGAATAATTCTATATTTAGATTATCTGCTCCAGGCGATTTCTTGTTTTTTAAATTTTGTATTGTTAACATTAGCCCTTCAAACCTAATACTATCCACATTTGGGTCATTTTCTCTTAATGTTGATGATGACGATGATAATAATACATTGAAATAATAATTATAGCCTAAAACATTAAAATAATATGTAAAACTTGTACCTAACACGTCAGTCGTCCTCAACAAATAAAATACTATTAAAGTACTGTAGGCCAGTAAGAACCAATCAGCTGCTGAAGATGGATCAAGATATTCTGAAAGTCCTACAGTATTTTAATGGTATTCTTCTTCTTCCTTCCAGGTATTAGGCCAAGGCCTGTTACGATCCTAGAGAAACTATTCCCTCCAGCGGTTCATAGGACGGCCCAGAGATCTTCGTCCTCTTGGTATATAATTATAAACAGCTTTGGGGATCCGATTTGAATTCATTCTTTCAAGATGGTGTTTCCAATTTAGTTGGTACTGTTTAATATATTCCAAAATTGGCGTAGTCTGCAATTCTTTTAAGATATCGGTGTTCCTTTTCCGATCCCATCTGGTGTAACCCGCTGTTCTGCGCATAAATCTCATTTCACAAGCCATTATTCTGCTTTCATGTTGTCTTTTTAGTGACCATGCTTCACTACCATAGGTCAACACTGGTCTAGTCAAAGTGTTATATAAACGTAATCTGGTGTTTTTTTTTGTACAAGGGATGGTTTCATAACTTGATTAATAATTCCCAAACATTTATTATAACTAGTAATTTTTTCAGTGATATCCTTTTCATTCCAGATAGAGAGATAATATCCAAGATATTTAAATTGATTACATCTCTCTCAAATTTTATTCTGGAGACAAATTTTACTTTGTATGGGGTCCTTCCCATGAAATGCCATAATTTTAGTTTTGTTAAGTATTTTATTTATTGAGGCGTAACATCTCAAATATACGATTATTTTAATGTTATCCACCGCTGTGGTATCGAGGTAGCGTACTGCCTTGTCACGCAGCGGGCTCGGGTTCGATTCCCTGCCGGGACATGCTCCTGTGTGAGGTTTTTCGGGTTTTTTCTCACCTGTAAGACAAATGTCAGGAAGCTTAGGGCCCAACGGTCCCCGAAAATCATCAGGCCATCATCATCTTCCTTATCATTATCATCAACATCCTTTATCGGTGTGGAAAGCAGCGGGAAGCTATCACATCTGTAATTCCCTAGTAAAGCTGCAAAGCATAGCATGAAAATGCTGTGATTTAAGTGAAAGACGTGCCCTCGGGCAGAACACTATGGAATGGAAAGGATGGATTTTAATGTTTATACAACGACCTCATGTGTGGTTTATAATTTTAAAATTACAGAATAATAGGCCTAATAATAATAATAATAATAATAATAATAATAATAATAATAATAATAATAATAATAATAATAATAATAATAATAACAATAATAATAATAATAATAATAATAAAGTTCGATTTTTGATGTTTCGTATATCGAAGATCATAACAAATGGTATAACCTTCAGAAAAATTCATCTAGTTAAGTAAGATTTACGACCAGCCTCATGGGTTAGTTGATAAGAGCTTGTGATCACATTTCATGGGGGCCTGGGTTCAATTCCCGGTCAGACCATTGGCATTTTTCCTAAAGGGAATATTTTCTGTGGTTGCTCATGGTCTGGATTTAGGATAAGTTTAGGTTTAAGGATTATCTTGGCTTTTTATTATCATTAATCATCTATCATATCATCGATGTAACAAAATTCCGCCTTCCAGATATCCCAGCTTATCTGAAAATACAGGGTGGACCGCTCGAATGGACCTAATTTCAATTGCTTGTTACTGGCAAACGGTTGAAGATAGAAACTTAAAACAACGTTCATATTACAGAAAAACTCACCAAGTTTTGATATCCAGATCACCACATCTCTATATGAGCCCCAGCAGTCACTGTGACGATATCAAAGCGATGAACAATTTCTTGCCAAGTACGTTGGAGTATGTCTTCTGGAATGTTCTCAATAGCCTCTATGATGCGCTCACGAAGATCACGAAGGTCTTTGACTGGGGTGGTGTAAACTTTATCTTTGACATAGCCCCAGAGAAAGAAATCCAGTGGTGTTAAATCGGGAGATCTCGGGGGCCACGCGATTGGTCCTCCCCTACCAATCCAACGGCCAGGGAAAATGTTGTCCAAAGTCGTACGAACTTCATTGGACCAGTGGGGAGGAGCACCATCTTGCTGGAAAACGATGTTAGGCTGCAGTTGTTCAATTTGTGGAAAGAAGAACTGCTCCAGCATGTCAAGATATGTGGTACCACGAACAGTTTTCTCGGCGAAGAAAAACGGTCCAATGACCTTATTATGTGACAAACTGCACCAAACATTCATCTTCGGACTATCACGAACATGCTCTTGAATAGCGTGAGGATTCTCCGATCCCCAGATCCGCACATTATGCCGGTTTACCTTGCCTGACAAATGGAAAGTGGCTTCGTCCGAGAAGAAAATCTTGGTCATGAAGTCAGGATCAGCGCCGAGACGGTCCAGCATCGTATTGGCGAATTCCACTCGTTTCGGCATGTCATTCGGCTCCAGACGTTGCACTAACTGCACTTTATATGCGTGCAGTTTGAGGCGTTTGTGGACAATCCGTTGTAATGTCGATTTTGGTATTTGAAGTTCCCGCGAAGCTCTTCTTAATGACTTCCGGGGGCTTCGCTCAAATGCGGCTTGAACATTTGCTACCATTTCATCGGATGCTCTGCGACCACCACCATGCTTCTTCAACACAGATCCTGTAGCTAATAATGTATCACGCCACTTCTTTATGCTTCTAGCAGTTGGAGCATCACGGTTAAACACACGCCGGAACTCCCTTTGAACTCTAATGATTGATTTAAACTCCGCATACCACAAAACAGCTTGCGCTTTCATCTGCGGAGTCGCCATTTTCACAAACAATTAAATCTAAGAACGAGAAACGTATCTTTGTGCCATCTACCGACAGGATTCGAAACTTGGTGAGTTTTTCTGTACTATGAACGTTGTTTTAAGTTTCTATCTTCAACCGTTTGCCAGTAACAAGTAATTGAAATTAGGTCCATTCGAGCGGTCCACCCTGTACATATATAATACATTGTATATAATACATTGCAAGTTGTTGTTTAGATAGTTAATTTATAAATATTCCCTTAACATAATTCCCTCAATGCCAGGAGAGAATACCAGAAATGTCAAAAGATAACCTGGAGGCATTGGTAAAAAAACATATTTACACATCACGTGTTGTTCATTTTGTTTACGAGGTAGGCCTACTTAAGTCTATGTTCTCTGTGTGAGGTGGTAGGCCTAGTATTAGTCCCTGTCACTCCTCTTGGCATCAAAGCATGTCACCGGACTGTTTTTTTTTCTCCAAATTCCTGACGTCATTCCAATTTTTTCCTTGTAGCTCAAATTCTGTTGTTGCGGTGCTGCGTCATGTAATTTTTGGCCTTCCTCTTTCTCTAGGCATTCCCTGTGGATTCCATTCCAGTGCTTTCTTTGACACACTGTCTTGATCTCCTCTGAGAGTGTGTCCAATCCATTTGCGATATTTAATCTCTTTCCTTTACTCTTCCTATGATATTATCCTCCACATTTCCTCGTTTGATATGGTTTTTGCCAACCAGATTCTCAAAATGTCTCACGCCGTAGCCGAGTGGTTAAGGTAGGATGACTTGGCGCACAGCTATGGGACTTGCGCTGGTTTGGGTCTCCATGGAGGAAGGTCTCCCAGCCGTTATAGCTGGTTTTCTCAACCTGAAGTCTCTACATAGGCCTATTGTAGCTATCCAAATTCATGATGATGCTGGGTGGGTACCGGTCCCATACTGGCCGAAATTCCATGAAAACATTTATTTCCCCGTGGAGACTCGAACCAGCGCAAGTCCCGTAGCTCTGCGCTAAAGCATAGCACACGGCTACGGCGCGGAACTTTGATAATGATTATAAATGTATTTTTCAGAATTATAATAGAACAGATAGCACACTTTAACTATCTTGGTTCAGACATAACATATAGCTATGATTGGGATATAACAAATTAAACCGATATCAAATGATGTGTGGCACCATAAGAAAAAACCTCCGAAAGACTCGAAGAGAAACTCAGCTCAGGTTTTATAAAAATTATGGCTGTTCCTGTTCTTTTATATGGATCTGAATCTTGGGTACTTAAAAAAAAAAAATCTCACACATTCAAGCTACTGAAATGAAATTTTTAAGATCCGTAAAGGATGTACACTCATGGATAGATTACACAATGAATCAATAAGAAATGAACTGGAGATATTTTCAATAGTTGATAAACTAGAAGAGCACAAATACCAATGAAAAGAACATTTTGACAGAATGGACAATACAAGATTACCCAAAAAGATCAACACCTGCAAACCACATGGGAAAAGATCTTTGGGACGGCCAAGGAAACGATGGACTTGAGACCGGAACAGGTCACATTGACCTAATCCTGGAAAGGAAGAAGAAGACGAAGAAGAAGAAGAAGAAGAAAATAATTGTTGGAATAACAGGTTAATAAATAATGTTGAGTCATGTTATGATAACTGTTTTTGAGTTTCACTGCAAGGTTGTTAACGTTGAAAGTGCATCCTTTAGGTGATTTTATTGCAGTTTTTATATGAATAGTTGTTGATCCCCGGTGCAATAAATTTGTTTGTTGCGTGAGTGTTGATATTTATTGTCGTGCGGGGTTATTGCGTGTTATGTGCACGTAAGTGAGTTGGGTGATATCACGTGGGGAAGGTCCAGGCCAGTCGTTATGGTAACCACGTCGTGCCAGCCACCAAATAATGCATTTCAATAACTCATCACTACATTAGAGTGTCTAACTTTACTTCGGTGTTCAAATACTGGTGACAGCTACCTTGATTAACCCTTAAATTAGCAATGATGGTCCAACCTACAAGATAACAACTAATTCCAGTTTTTGATTCCATCTTTCTTAAGACGTTTATCACATAATTTTCCCACGTGTGCATAAGTCTACATTTAGTTCTTACACCTCCGATATTCCAATCTAACATTTCTTTACGGAGTCTCCTTTTCGGCATCCTCCATACATGACCCTGACAGCATATTCTTTGTGATTTTATAAAATGGATGTCATTTATTTTATTGTTTGCCAGATATTTAAATGTGTTGGACCGCAGTGAAAACGAAAGTATGTAAAACTCCAAGTTATTATTGTATAGGCCTACTGTGTAATTCGAAACAGATTTAGGCCTAAGTAATTTTTGTATGTTCGTTTTCTATTGTTTATTAAAATAATAAATTAATTAAATAATGAACCTATGAACAATAATTACAAATAGGAATGAATGCACAAAGAAATTAAACATAAGCTCAATGCTGGAAATACGTGTTATTATGCAATACAGGGACTCTGGTCCTAACTTATCTAAAGAAATGTTAAAATGATTAATTTTTCCATGGCGCGACAGGCCTAGGGGCCCTTGGCCTACCATCCGGCTGCTGGCCTCACAGCCACAACATGTGTTCATCACAGAGGTTGATGATCATTCACCCAGAGTACGGGTGACATGTGGTCAGCACGTCCGTTTCCCAACAGTCATATCTGGTTTTCTCACCTGGAGCCGCTATTTATTGTAGCTACCCAAATTACTCACGATGTTGGATGGGCACCGGCCCCATACTGGCTGAAATCCCAAGAGAAAATGTCTTCCCCATGAGGACTCACACCAGTCAAGTCCCGTAGCTCTGTACCAAGACATCATGCCTTAAACCGCTCGGCTACGGCGCGGGAATTATATTTACTATACAGTCTGATTAAAAAATTAATTTGATTATTTTGACGGTTATCGTCAAGTCTTTGAATGCCATTCGAAGATAGCTGACAATTGGAGCAAAAATAAATAGACCTAAATAAATAAAAATCGTTTGGAAATTGTAAGAACAGGGCCTACGTTCGAATGACCGTAGGCCTATTTGGATGAAAGGTAATTTTCCAAAATAAACTAAAAATTAATGTGCAAGTTCAACTACGTCTTAAATCTTAATATAGAAAGAAGAGAACGTCTCCATAAAATGTTTCAGCCTTGTTATTTTTAAGGGAATTGAGATATACGTAGGCCTAAATTTTACTCTTACGTATAAGAAGGAATATCCACTGTTACAAACACGGCAGGAATTCCTATTCCATTCAATATAGACCTAGGCCTACTGTAGACTACTTGCTGATTGAAAAAAAAAATCGAAGTTGTGTTCCTCATACAGTACCGGTAGTTGGAAACAAAGTGACACATTATTTTTTATAAACGTAATTTATAAATAAATTGTAATTATACTTAATTATTGAGAAGTGTAAAATTATTAAATTTTTTGGTATGCCTACGCCTACCTGAATGATTTTAAACTAATTTTGAAGTAATTTTACTTCCTTATTTTGTTTTTTACTGTGTCATATTCGGAGTCTGTTCTCTGACATAGACTTACCTCTAATTTAGGTCTATTAAAGTAATAGGCATATGATTTTTTGTTACTAGCTAATGCCCGGCATGCGCTGCTACGCCTAAATAAATTAAATGTGTTTTATGTTTATTTCAATTAGTAAAAACAAAACCAATTATAAATTTATATCATAATTATTTTAGATTCCCCATGATGAATATCCAGTGAAAGGTTAGGACAAAATAAATAGGACTATTGTCTTATTTTAACATAATAGAATGTAATTCTTATATAAAAACATTCTTTTCTCACTAATAGACTCAGTTATTTATTGCAATGAAATATGCCCTATGTTTAAAAAGATCAATTAATGAGCTTCATTGATAAAATTGTCTCTGACTCATTCCAAACACTTGAAAGTTAGGGTTTCTCCTCTCTCTTGAGTATTTGAGAATTTACACAAGCTCTGGTTATCAGTAGCGCCAACCTGGCGGTCACCCCCTGCGCTCGCAACTGTCAGAGAAATTTAAAAGTGGATCAAGTTTCTATATCCCATCTCAAACGACCATACAACAATAATTACGAAACGAATTGACTCAGGTGATAGCATTTGACACTAGTTTTAATAGTTTTGATTTTAATTCTGGAATCAACTATTGCATTGTTTTCGTGGAGAGATTAATCAATAAAATCACATAAAAACAACTTACAATTTGAGAAACAAAAGAAAACACGAACACTTTTAACTCTGTATTAATTTTTTTCATTCTTCTTTAGGAATACAATAATAGGCCTATATCGTTTCTATATGTAATAATCTTTCGTTGTATTCAGTAAGTTGTATATTTCTATCGTTGTATTTGTCATAATTATGTTACCTGTAAAAGTTCAGTGATTTAATTACAATGATTTTAGGCCTATGAATATTGATTTCGATGGAATGGATCATGTTAATCAAATTCCATTGGAGGTTTAGGGAAACGGGAAACAAGTCTAATCAAACTGGTCGGAGCAGGATTTTGAACCCGGATCTCCCAACCACATTTTTTTAAACGCTGCTGTTTTTCTCTTAAATTGTTTGATTGTAACATAGCCTATAAATACTCAAAAATAAATAAAATATTGAATACAATCTGAATAAATACGAGTACTATTTATTTTAACAGGGCGAAACTTGTTAGCATTGGGAAATGCACCATTGTGAGAAAAAACCGCGTAATTGTGGAAACATTTCGGTAGTGAACATTATGGTGAGGGGACTACGGTCCATATATTAAGCGATTTTGAACTTCTTGGAAACGAAGTTAGACTAAGGCAAGCCTTCTCTAAGTATACTCATCTACATATTTATTGTAACAATTTTTCTTTTTCGATATTCTATACCTACAAGTTAGAAAAATAAGAATATTTTCTCTACTATGCGTATTGAAGATAGCCTATTTTGATTCAATACAAATAGACTATTACATAAGGAACGCCCCATAGCGTTAGTTAAGAAGATCGAGAATTCAAGTCCTGATGTTACAATTTTTAAAACTCATTAAAAACTCTTTAGCCTATCGAGAATGAGTACGATATAGACGTTCTAGGAGCAAAGACAGCCGTCACATTCCATATAATAAAACAAATTATGTATTTAAGTTTTGGTCTGTTAATAGTGTAGTCATCATCATCTGCATTCATGGATTAGGTCTGTTGACCCGTTCCGACTTCAGCCCATCTCTTTCTAGGTCTGCCGACATCTCGGGTGCCTTTAGGTTTGTATTTTGTTATTTGTTTTGGATATCTATCTTCATTCATTCTGTCTATGTGTTGCTTCCATTTTTGTCTATATGTATCTATTTTATCAGTTAGCCTATGACAAATATTTCAAGTTCCTGTCTTATTTCTGTGTTCTTGATTCTGTCTTCCTTAGTGCATCCTTTAACAGATCTCAAAAATTTCATTTCTGCCGCCGTTATCCTACTTAGATCTTGTTTTTTATGTATCCTACCGGTACTGCCAACATTTTATAAAATTTCAATTGGGTCTCTCTTGTTGTTTTGTTATTTAGTGATCGTTTTATCGTACCACATATTCCCTGGAATTTTGCTATTTTATTATTTATATCATTATAATAATTAAATTAAATGTCACATCCTAGATAATTGAGATGGCTCACCTGTTCTATGATTTTGTTTCCTATTACTATTTTCGATCTGATTTGATTTTTCCCTTGGAATGTCATTATCTTGGTTTTTTCTATGGATATTTTGAGATTATATTGTTCACATATATTATGTAGTTTAAAAACATTCCTTTGAAGTTCGTCTTCTGTATTTGCTATTATTACCTGGTCATCAGCGTATAATAATGTTTTCAAGTAGTGTGTTTTATCTAATTTTATTCCTTTATTTGTTTCTTCGTTGTTAATAGTGTAGTAATAGCCTATCTAGAAATGTGGGAGCCTAAACCTCCTACTAAGTTATACTAAGAGTCTCCTAAGGCTGTAATAGGATCACTTCAATTTTACTTTTACAAATATTACAAACTACGACCAGCCTCATGGGCTAGTGGTCAGAGTTTCTGACTACAGTTCTTGAGGTCCCGGATTCGAATCTTGGTCAGACCACGGAAATTTTATCATCATCGTCATCAACAAGGAATAAGCCCAATGGCCTGTTCCGATCTCATTATAGATCGAATTGGTCCTTCCATCTCTTCAATGGTCTTCCCAACATTCTTCTCCCTTTTGGTTTATAATTAGCCTATACATTCTTCTTGGTATGCACTGTTAATTCATTCGTAATACGTGCTGAACATAGGTAAGCATTTTGATAATATTTTATTCTTTCACAGAAACTAAATATATTAAGTTCTGTTCTTATATCTTCGTTTTTCTTTTTATAAATTTTATCTTAAAATAAATTATTCCTGTGATCGCCAGTGGTCTGAATTTAGTCTAAGTTTGCATTTAAGGACTGCGCTGGTGTTTTATTATCATTCCATCGCCTTCCAGGCGTCCAACTTAAAAACCGGGTTACAGTTCCACCATGCCAGGAGAAAATGCCAGAAATGTAATAAAGACAACTTGGTGGCATTGGTAAAAAAGATGTTACAAACTATATTATGCTAATAGGAAGTAAAACTTGCTTAAAGGACCCACAAATGTAGCAAGACGCAGGAGAGGACCTGTTTTTTGTCCTAATGAACCCTCGGTTATTTAACCACCTCAAACATATCGCTTAAACCTTTTATCTCTGCTGTGTAGATGGAATCACGTTTTAATGTAACAAAGACAACAATTGGATTAGCAAGGGTTGCAGAGAGGGAACAAAATATCTTTGGTTTGCCGTCAACAGGTTCTACATTTTTTCGCAGCTTTGAATGGGTTAAACTCATCCCCCTGCTGTCAACCCTTTTCCCACCCCTAGTGTAACGAAACAACAATAATGGGGATGATGGGTCAAAGGGTTGCGCTGATCCGGGTAATGGCCCTTCAACAAAGGAAAGAGACTCAACTGGCGTAAACAAGAGAACAAGTGCACTCTTTGTCTGTCTTTCTGTCTGTCTTAAGCATTTTCCAAAAATGAACCTGCAAATTTGTAAAGTGGCATAAGTTCTTTTTTCAAGTTAATTCCTTCAATAATAATATTATTAATAATAATAATAATAATAATAATAATAATGATAATAATGATAATGTATACATCCCATATGTCCCTCATGCACATATGGGTGCTCCCCTAGCGGAAGTTTCTTACCCAAGCTAATTTAGTAACTCTTATTTGACTGCAGATAGGCGGCTCCATGGCGCAAGCGATTAGACGCTCGCCTCTTACCACTGGGGTCCCGAGATCGATGTGGGTCACTCCAAGGGGGTTTCGTGGTGGACGAGACGGAGCTTGGGCAGGTTTTTCTCGGAGTTTCTCCCGTTTTCCCCTGCCACAAATTTCATTCCACCATTTCTCCATACTCATCTCATCCATTTCGTTTCATTTCATTCATCAGCCCCTGTGACACCCCTGCATCGGGAGTGGTCGGCCGCCAGACCTTTATAAATAGGCCTATATAGGCTTCATCTCATCTCATTCCTTGACCCGACCCTGAGTTGGACACGAGTTGAGGATATTTAGCCTATTTATTTCACTGCAGATGTCAGTGAGTGACATGTGGTGAAGAACATTGCCTCAATGGGACATTGCAGTAGGTAACTAAAGTATTACTTAGTTGGGGTACAAACTCCATGAAGCGACAGGCTTAGAAGGTCATTGCCCTACCAGCCGGCTGCTCGCCTCACTTCCACACCCGTTAATCACAGAGGTAGACAATCATCCAGGCAATGTAAGAGTGACAAGTGGTCAGCATGTCCGGCCCCCAACCGTTATTGCTGATTTTCTTAATCTTTAGCCGCTACTTATTGCAGCTACCCAGTTTCCTCACGATGCTGGTTACAAATAATAAATTAATACAGTTCTAGGTAAAAATTTTATTTATTCAGATTCCTATCAGCTTTACACAATTTACTGCCAATTTAGAAAGACCATTTATGAAATTCTGAAGAGGAATTAAAGTGAAGGTAAAACGACAGTTCTGGTAGTATTTTGCGAAAAAATGCGAAAATTAGTTTTCTTGCCTCGAAATTAAAAAGAAATCATGCGAAATAATGAGTGGTTCTTTAAATAAAATGCCTTTTAAAATTAGGAGAAATGTTTAGCCTATGTTTATAAATTTAGTTATAGACAACATTAAAATTGAGATAATTTCTGTGTCCCGCGCCGTAGCCGAGTGGTTAAGGGAAGGTGCTACGGAACTTGCACAAGTTCGAGGCACCCTGGGATAGACATTTTCTCATGGAATCTCGATCACCCCGCATTGTGAGACATAAGAAGCGGTTTGAGGATGATAAATCCAGCTACAACGGCTGTGGGACCCGATATGCTGACCATATGTCAGTCCTACACTGGCTGGATGATCGTCTACCTCTAGGATTAGCACATGTGAATGTAAGGCCAGCAACCAGTTGGTAGGCCAAGGACCTTCTAGGCCTGTCGCGCAATGGAAGAAAAAAAAGGAGGAAGGGTATACTTTTTGTAGCTGAATGTTGGCCCTACTGCAAGAGAGTTTATTTAAGTTTGATAGACCTATATACACCGTGTCCATAAAGACTTTACAACATTAGAATATCCTATGAGATGTAAACTATAGCAGTTAGAGTTGTGTGGTTGTGATAGATGCAAGACAAACTCTAATGTTTTATACAATCTACAATGATGTCACACCAGGAGAAACTGTGTGTTTCATAGTACCATGATATTATAATGAATAAACACATTGTACCATATCTACAGTATTAGATGTTTTGCGGGCGATAAGAAGTGCACATGTGGAAGTACACTGACATTGCTTTACAAACTTTGAGTTTGTCTATCAACTGCCACAAACCACTCAACTCTAACTTTTATAGTTTTCATCTGTAATGTTAGAAAGACTTTATGGACACGATATGGGTGTGTGTGTATACATCATGTCCGAAGGCTGAAGAAGTGATGGACTAACTAGCTGACTTGAGGTGGAACAGGCCACAAGGCCTAATCCTTGATTGAATTTGATTGTAATGTTCTGTACACATATAACACATGTGGAGCTAAAACTTAGGCTATAAGTTATGAGCACCCATTACTAACTTTCGTTTTCATTAACTATTACAGTATTGTTATTATTATTATTTTTATTATTGGTCCCGCGCCGTAGCCGAGTGGTTAAGGCAGGAAGACTTGACGCAGAGCTACGGGACTTTCGCTGGTTCGAATTTCCATGGGGGAAGAAATTTTCTCATGGTATTTCTGCCAGTATGGGACCGGTGCTCACCCAGTATCGTGAGGCATTTGGGTAGCTACAATAAGTAGCGGTTCCAGGTTGAGAAAAACAGCTATGACGGCTGGGGGACTCGACATGCTGACCACATGTCACCCCTACACTGGCTAGATGATCATCTACCTCTGTGATTGACACATGTGGATGTGAGGCCAGCAGTCGGCTGATAGGCTAAGTGCCTTCTAGGCATGTCGCGCCTTGGAACGATGATTATTATTATTATTATTATTATTATTATTATTATTATTATTATTATTATTTGACTTCACGGCACTTTGAGTCGTGCCCTAATTCATTATGACTATTATACAATAGTAATATAATAATATTAATATTATTATTATGTTAACATTATTATTATTATTATTATTATTATTATTATATTATGTTAACATTATTATTATTATTATATTATCATTAACACTGTCCACTTTAATCATTAAAAATAGAATAATTGATGGGATGATGGGGAACCTATTGAAGAGTATTAACATTATTTCTGTATTTCAACGGTCAGCATTGTGTTTGTGCACGTAATGAAAACGTGTTACATTTTGCTTCAAAAGGTTGGCTTCTGTAAACTGAAGGGTTAGGAAGAGGGGATGGAATTTGAAGGACAAACATAAGCAGAAAGTAAAAGTTCTCTACAACCCCTTCTCTCGAGGTCAATATACACAACAAGAGAGAGTTAAAACCGTGTGAAAAACACATAAATATTACAAAATACTTGTCACTCTTATGCAAGATGATAACTTTCAAAATAGCAATTATATTTATGCTTCTAATAATAGTTCAATGTCCTCACAGTAATTGTTATCGTGTCTGATATCCAATGAAATACTTTCAATTCGGATCAAGACTACTGCCTACATACTGAGGATTTATTTTTCGAAATTCGAATCAGGAATGATTACTTCAGAGTTTTTTTGAAAGCACTGAATTAAAATATTGGCCTATAAGTAAGAATTTACGAGCAGTTTTATTAATTTGCTTGTAAACAAAAAATCCTTGAAGTAATTTTCTAAAAAAACGGAATGATTTATGAAATTTAGTTTAAAAGCGTTACAAATAAAAATAACAAATCGAATATAAAGTTTTGTATAAAATAAAACCAGTAATTGTATAAATAAATACATACACAACTTTTATGGCCTACTCGTTTTCTTGTCGTTTTGTAAATTAACTAGAAAGTCGATGATTCAAATTTGGCGACATAGAATTTTAAATTTCTAGAATCCAGAATATCATCATAATATTAGAATCCAGAATGCATAGAAATATTAAATTTAATTATATTATTAAAACTATGTATTATTTTATGAAATAAGGAAGGAAATACTTAATAAATGCTGACATGAAAAGATAAACACTATAGGGCTTAGAGGATATAAGTACATAAAGATACAGTAAAATTAAATATCAAATAAAAACTGAAGCTTAAAAAATAGATTCGGTTTCAAATTTGTAAGCATATAAATTTTAAAAAATTCTTCACGGAGGAAGAAATATCAAGATGAAGCAGGTAAATCAAAGGATGCTGGTATAATGAAAGCTCGATGCTTTCTATAAAGCTGATTAATCATCGTCAGTTATGATTTTAATCAAATTTTAAAAAGTTTAATATATTGTAATCCCCCCGCCTCCACCTCCTAATAATAATAATAATAATAATAATAATAATAATAATAATAATAATAATAATAATAATAATAATAATAATAATAATAATAATAATAACTGAATCACTGGACTATCGAACCCGAATATTCATGTCCGCGCCGACATGCACTTTCCATATATCCTTATCCTAAGCTAACGTTTTCCAATCATTCGCTTTATAAGTCGCTCCCTTCGTATAAGGTTAAAATTAATCTCCCATCTCATTCTTGGCCTAAGTATATCTACAGCTCGAGTCCAAGCTCTGTGTGTTTGCGGGGAAAGTGTGGGGAGTGGGAGGAGGTACACTTGTCTGCTTCTCATAGTACTAACAGCTGAGACAGCAAATTCCTTTCAGACACACGGAGGTGGGTCCCGAGCAGTACTGGGAGCTTTCTTTCCTACAATAAGTTTACATGTACCTCTACTGCTCCCCATTTGCGCCACATGGCCTGTCCATTGTAGTCTACAAGACATAACTGTTTTTATTACAACTGGTTTCCCATCGAGTTCTTGTAGCTCACTGTTATGTAGTTTTCTCCATTCAGCAGTCTTATCGTTTCTTTTGGTCCAAAAATTTGCTAATAACTTTATTAACAAAAACTCCTAAAATTTTCTCTTCGCTTAAAGTAAGAGTCCATATTTTGCATCCATACAGTATATGCTAATATAATTGGAAGAATAACAGTTTAATATGTTTTGTTTGAGTTTTTAATAATAATAATAATAATAATAATAATAATAATAATAATAATAATAATAATAATAATAATAATAATAATAGTAACTAACTTTGGGACTCTTAATTTAAGGGAGGAAAGAAGATTACGTGCATTTGAGAATAAAGTTCTTAGGAAAATGTTTGAAACAAAGAGAAAAGAACAGACAGGTGAATGGAGAAAACTTCATAATAGTGAGCTACATTATAGGAAGCCAGACATAATAAGAACAGTTAAGTCTCGTAGGCTGCGATGGGCAGGACATGTGGCACGTATGGGAGATGAAAGAGGTGCATGGAAGCTTTTGGTAGGAAAACCAGAGGGTAAACTCCCAGTGGTAGACCGAGAATGAGGTGGGAGAATAGCATTATATATGATTTGAGGGAAGTCGTTTTTCAGAGGATGATTGGAAAATATTAGCTCAGGATAAGGGTGTAGGAGAGCTTATGTCCGCGAGGCCATGAACCTACGGGTTCGATAGAGCCAGTGAGTTAGTTAGTTAGTTATAATAGTAATAATAACAATAATAATTATGATAATAATGCACATCGCTGTGGTCTTGGGGTAATGTCGTTGCCTCGTCCGCAGCGGGCCCAGGTTTGACCCCGGTTGGGATAAATTTCCTGGTTGATGTTCTTTCGGGATTTTCCTCAATTCTGAGACAAATGTCGAGAAACTTTACGGCCCAATCTATCCTCGAATACCATTTGGACATGATAATCATCATCGTATGATAGACACCTTGTTCAGTCTAACGGTGTGCCTTGTCTTAAACGATATGTTATCCAGGTGGATAATTGCTAACAACTTAAATATGTTCACTACATTATAAAAGGTATAAAAAGTTTTAAAACCCTTGGCAAAAAAATTATGCATAGGCCTACTTCTCTGAGCACACAAGGACGTAGAGGGACTCCTCGAATGATGATCAGTTCAATATCAAGGCCTCCTCCGAGACAACACAACTTCAAAACGAAGCGCGCCATTCACACACATTCATACTGAACATGGCGAATATGAAAATGCTGATTATGATGGCCAGATGATATTCGGGGACCATTTAGGCTTTTCAGTTTTCTGACATTCGTCTTAGGCCTATAGGAGACGAAAAACCCCGAAAAAAATATCAGCCAGGAAACTTGTCCTGACTGGGGATCGAACCGGGGCCTGTTGCGACCACCAGACCACAGCATGAAACTATTAGTTACGCTAATAAATAATTTTAATAACCGGTTTCTCCTAGAAGCCCAGCTAATTGAAATTGGATGTACAATTGCTCCAGCAACTATCTTAATTTGTATTGCAATTCCTTCATTTCTCCTTCATTTGGATGGAATTAATAGACCTCTGAATTTTACTCCTGTGGCCACGTGATCAAACACGGGTTAATTTTCTAATATAATTTATTGTTGAATATGTGAATACAGAAATTAAACATAGGCTCAATTCTGGAAATGCGTGCTATTATGCATTACAGGGACTCTTGTCATCCCAACTTTTTTCAAAAAAGTTAAACTGAAAATATATATAAAACTATTATTCTACCAATTATATTATATGGATGCGAAACATGGACTCTTACTTTAAGGGAGGAAAGGAGATTACGAGTATTTTAGAATAAAGTTCTTAGGAAAATGTTTGGACCAAAGAGAGATGAACAGACAGGTGAATGGAGAAGATTACATAACAGTGAAGTACATGGTCTTTGTAGGAAAGCAGATAAAATAAGAATTGTTAAGTCGCGTAGACTGCGATGGACAGGACATATGGCACGAATGGGGCGTGAAAGAGGGTCATGGAAGCTTCTTGTAGGAAAACCAGAGGGAAAACGCTCAATTGGTAGACCAAGAATGAGGTGGGAGAATAACATTAACTATGATTTGAGGGAAGTAGGGGTTGATTGGAAAACATTACTTCAGGATAGGGATATATGGAGAGCTTAGGTCCGCGAGACCATGAACTGCCTGTTAGTTATATGTGAATCCAGTCCAGTATCTTATTTCTTTAACCGTTACTCTCATGAGATATAGATTTTGATGATTTTAAAGATGATTTTGGTTTGTCCTGTAGGATTATAATTTACTATTTCCTGTTTTACTGTTGGTAATTTTTTTCTGGAGAAGAAAATAAAATAAAGGAAAGAATAAATGGAAGAAAGGAAAGACTCCCTAGCCCTCGGATGCCGTAATAGTGTCGGGGTCGAAAAAAAACAAGAATTAACCAAGAGAGGTTAGATAGTAACTAGATATAAAAATAAGACAAATTCAGAGAGTATTAACATGGAGACTGAATTCACAAACAAATTACATATTAAAATATTGAGATTCGCTAAGACATAATTTTCAATTCGTGAGATATTTAGATTATAAAAATGTTCATCAAACTTGATGAATCTCAATATTTTAATATGTAATTTGTTGTGAATTCAATCTCCATGTTAATACTCTCTGAATTGTCGTATTTTTATATCTAGTTACTATCTAACCTCTCTTGGTTAACTCTTGTTTTTTTCGACCCCGACACTCTTAAGGCATCCGGGGGCTAGGGAGTCTTTCCTTTCTTCCATTTCTTCTTTCCTTTATTTTCTTTTCTTCTCCAGAAAAGCCTGACCAGAGGATATAAGATGGCAGCCCCATCACTGGTCTTGCCCTCCTTTGGCCAGCAACCAATCGAAGTGACTATTATTATGCTTTCAAGTCTTATACGAGAATTTCCTGGAAGGATCGGAAAATTTTCTATAGGATCGTAACAGGCCTTGGCCTTATACTTGGAAGGAAGAAGAAGAATTAAATTACATAGCCTATATTGCAGCTAGTATTTCAAGGTATGCTGCTGATGGTTCGGAGAATTTTATATCTGAAATCATACTAAAATTTCCATGTAACTACATGTTAATGAAAATATAAACAAATAAGCTTTTTTTTTTGTTGCCAAGGTCGTAAAGAAATAACGATTCTTTATCTAGTAGACCGTGAAATAAATTATCATCAACAATAGTATCTAGTAACCCGTAATTAGAAAAAAATAGATCATTGTTGCAGTTAATGTAAAGGATGATCGATTTCTGTTGGAAGTGAAGGAAACATTCTTTGTTAAGTAGGGATGAAGAGTTCAACGAACGGCTTCTTTTAAAATAATAATTTTAAAATCCAGACATAAACATGTTTGCCATTTTTTCTCTCCCCACAAATACAAAATTCTACCTGTTCCTCCCCTACAAGAGGTCATTGAACGAGTTACCTGGATCTCGAACACATGTATCAGAGTATCGTGGGAAACATTTCTGCAGATTCTTCATCTTTCTCGACCTGTCATTTGTTAGAGTTCGCTGAACCCCTTTTTCTGTCCATATTGCGTCCACTATTGGTGATGCAAGATGTCGGTTACAGTAAAGGGGGAAAGAAGAGACTTGTAAACAACATTAAGCCTACATCATTTATCATTACTCTCTTTTGAAAATACTTAAATAAGGATTACGATGAGGAATAATTCTATTTATTATTTCAGAAGTATTTTTCTTTATTTCATAGATTAAATCTAATGACTAAGGGAGAATATATAAGGTATGATGTTATAAACAGTCCACCGACGTAGCGTGCTGCCTTGTCACGTAGCGGCCCCAGGTTCGATCCTCGGTCGGGACAAGTTTCCTGGGTGATGGTTTTTTTCGGGGTTTTTCCTCACCTGTAAGAAAACGTCAGGAAACTTTAAGGCCCAAACGGACCCCGAATATCATCCGGCCATCATTATCATCATTAACATATTCATTAAGTTTAGGATTAAGGCCTCTCCTGTGCATCATTACCATCACCATCACCTATCACATGTCATCGGAGTAACTCCGGCTTTCAGGCGCCCCAACGCCATACCAGGAGAGAATATCAAAATGTCGAAATGACAACGTGGTGGCATTGAATAGAAAATGTTATAAATATAGGCCTATGAACTTATTTTCAAAATCTATAAAAGAACAAAATAATAGGCTAGTAGAAATGTAGAAGAACTTTTCTATAAGAACAGATACTTCTATGATTAATAAAAATTTAACACTTAATACATTTATAGGACCTTAATCAATGCATGATGTTAGGAAAATTGTTACCAAATCTAACACAAATTATACAACTTTTGTTATTTACTGTTATTTTAGGGGGGGGGGGAAAAACATTCCTGTAGTCTATTATTTTTTCAGTAAATTTAAATGTTGCTTCTTTCTCCCTTTGCGATTCCAAATTTATATACATTTAATATAAGGAATTTTTTTTTATTTTCGAGCAACTCTGTGACTCTCTAATCAATGACCTTTAATTTACCCTCTAAATGAAGCCGCATACTCTAATTTTTTCACATGTGTTAATCATAGAGGTAGACGATCATTCAGCTAGTGTAGAAGTGAATGTGGTCAGCATGTCGGGTCCCCCAACCCCCTGTAACGACTAGGGGACCGGATATTTAGATCTCATATCACTTCTATACTAGCAGGATGATCATCCGCTTCTATGATTGATATATTGGCGGGATACCAAGATCCTTGAAGGCCTGAAGCGTAGAAGACTTTAGTTTTTAGTTTAAAAGAACCACAAATCTGAAGTAGTCTAAATCTGTGATTAACATTTGTCGAACCTTTAAAATCCAGCTTTAAATCACAAAACTCACCCCCTAGGGATTGCAAGACCTTGTCGTTGGTGGGGGTGCTTGCAAATCACAATGATCCTTTGGGCTATGCCAGCAGTAGCATAGCTACAGGTAGGGCCTCCCAAGCTGGACAGGCCAAAGGTGAGTGATCAGACTAAGAAGCAATCCAGATGGGTAGATCAGGCTCAACAGCTGTGGTGAAAGCAACTGATCTAGGGGACGGAAACCCCGAAATCAAATGACCTGGTCCTCCGAGCTGGGGGTTGGGCGTTAGGCCAGCAACCTATCACTGTAAAAAACTTTCCCGCTACATCATCTCAACACAGTACAGCCGGACAGAAGCAAAGAAGACGACCACAGCAGAGAAAAAGGACTATGAATAAACTAGAGTTAGGTACTTGGAATGTCAAAACGTTATTAAAACCCGGAAAACTACAAGAATTAGTCGATCAAATCAGAAGAACTAATCTCAATATAATAGCCTTACAAGAGATAAGGTGGGCTCAAAGCGGAATAATCAACAAACAAGATTATACATTGTATTACTCTGGAACTGAAAACAAAATCGGACAAGCTGGAACAGGTTTTTTAGTCATGAAGAAATTGCAGAATCATGTTATAGATTTTGTTCATATTAATGAAAGAGTATGTAAACTGCGCATTAGGGGAAAATATAATCATTTTACACTAGTAAATTGTTATGCACCAACTGAAGATAAAGATATCGAAACTAAAGAAATTTTTTACAATGTAGTACAAAAAGTAATGGACAAAATTCCTACAAGCGACACAGTGATAGTGCTTGGAGACTTCAATGCCAAATTAGGCAAAGAAGAATCATTCAGCTCAGTAACTGGAAAACATACCCTTCATGAACAAACTAACACAAATGGTGAACTGCTATGTGATTTTGCAACTGTGAACAACCTTAAAGTCATGAGTACACAATTTCAACATAAAGAAATACACAAGGGTACATGGCAATCACCTGATAACAATACCATAAACCAAATTGATCATGTTCTGACTAATGGTAATAAACATGAACTGATAGAAGATGTAAGATCCCTCAGAGGACCAAATATAGATTCAGATCACTTTTTAGTGAAAGTGATAATGAAACAATCATTACCAACCATCTATAAAAACAAAAAGAAACAGGAGATAAATATTAAATGGAATCAAAATAATTTACAGAATGCTGCTAAATTAAAAGGATATGTAAGACGTTATATGAAAATCTGATTAAATTAGATGAAAAAGATGATATTAACGAAGAATGGAACTCAATACAACAAGCAATTAAAGAATCAGCTAATGTCACCATAATGAAACAAGAAGTCCAACCACGCAAAGAATGGTGGGATGAAGAATGTAAAGAAGCCATAAAACAGAAGAAGAATGAAGCAAGGCAGAAAAAATTACTAATGAACACAAGAATGAATCAAGAAAGTTATAAAATCAAAAGGAACGAAGCAAATAAGTTATGTAAGAAGAAAAAACGAACATGGCTTAATATGAAACTCAATTCAATAGAACTAAATTATAAGAAAAATGAAACCAGGAAATTCTTCAAAGATGTAAAGAGTTTCCAAAAATACAAAGCAGGTTCTTTATTATGCAGAGATAATGAAGGTAATATCCTAACACAAAAAGAACAAATTCTTCAAAGATGGAAAGAATATTTCACCGAAATCTTTCATAAAGATAATCAAACAAGAATTACTATACCAGAAACTCCAAACTTTCCCAACTCACAATCAATACAACCTCCATCGTGGAACGAACTATGTTATATTATACAAAATTTAAAAATCAAATAAATCGGCTGGTCCTGATAATATTCCACCAGAATTAATTAAATATGGAGGACGAACATTAAAACAAAAAATACATAAACTAATACTCAATATTTGGAATAAAGAAGAAAATACCGACAACCTGGAATGAAGGAATTATCTGTCCTGTGTTCAAGAAAGGAGATAAACTGTTATGTAATAATTACAGACCTATACTCTCTTGAACTCTCTTGAACATAGCATACAAGATTTTTGCAATTATATTAAACAATAGACTTTTAGAAATAATAGATGGGAAAATGAGTGAGGCCCAAGCAGGATTCAGACCAAACAGATCAACAATAGACAATATCTTTGTAATGAAACAAATCTTTGAGAAATGTCACGAATACAATATTAACTTATATAATATATTTGTTGATTACTCCCAAGCTTTTGATACTGTACATCGAAACAAAATAATTGAAAGTCTAAGTGAATATGAGATACCTCAAAAACTAATAAAATTAATAGCTTTAACCTTGATAGATACCAAAGTAAGATTAAAATGTAGCAACACACTCAGCGATGCGATTGAAGTAAACTCTGGGGTCAAACAGGGAGATCCTTTATCTACGACATTATTCTGTATAGTAATGGATATGGTCTTAAAACAACTTGATCTAAGAGGAAATATTTCAACAAGACTAAAACAGTGTCTTGCATATGCTGATGATGTAATAATAACAGCAAGAACAAAAAATTCCCTACTGGAAACCTTTGACAAATTGAAAAATGAAAGTATAAAATATGGGCTTGTAATCAATCTAAATAAAACAAAATATTTAAGATGTATGAGAAATAAAACAAATTTGACTGAACTAACTATAAATAGTGACTGTATTGATCAAATTAACTCCTTTAAGTACCTAGGTACAATACTAAATGATAATAATACTGTTGAAGAAGAGATCAAAACAAGAATATCGCAAGGGAATAAAGCATATTTTGCTAATTTCGATATATTCAAAAGCAAATTAATATCAAAAAAATGTTAAATTCAAATTATATACAGCAATAATAAGACCAATCATATGTTATGGAGCTGAAACCTGGGTACTAAAAGAAGCAGATAAACTAAGACTATTAACGTTTGAGAGGAAAATATTTAGAAGAGTGCTAGGTCCAGTAAAGGAAAATGGAAATTGGAGGTTGAGAAGGAATGACGAATTATACCTCAAGAATAATAAAGAAAATATAGTTAGTTTCATCAAATCCAAAAGATTACAATGGTTTGGACATACACTAAGAATGCCAAAGGGAAGATTGCCGAATGATATTTTGAATTGGAAGCCACAAGGAACAAGACCAAGGGGAAGACCCAAGGATCGATGGGAAGATGACGTAATTGAAGATTTGAGAGAGATGGGGATTTTTGATTTGAAATCCACTGCACAAGATAGGAAGAAGTGGCGTAAACTGGTTGAGAAGGCCAAGACATTCCACTGGAAGTCGTAGAGCCTGACGAAGAAGAAGAAGAAATCACAAAACTAATGACACGTAGAGTTAAAGAGATTCATTAGGCCTACAGTACCGGTAAAATATTAGTCACCTTTAAGGCTAAAACAAAGGTCTTTCGGTCCGCGTAGACTAGTGTTGGGCCTAACATAGCAGAGTTTTTATTTGAATTGTAGTCGGTTCTGATGTTTTAGCGTTTACAATCATCGCATTTGGTTCCGAAATTTGCAATATCAAACTCGGCCAAAGTCGATGAATTTATTAGGCCTGCTGCCTAGAATCTTCAGTAGGCTTACGACTTCTTTCATAAGGACCTAAATCCCTTAGTCACGTGATACAAATTTAAGGCAGGATTTTTAAACTGACCCAAACTCTCTGGCGGCACTATGGCCGTGGGATCGACTCAGCCTCTAACGGAAATGAGTACCAGACGCTTGTTCTGGGAGTAAAGGCGGCCGTCACGCAGGGCTGACAACCCGGCTGACATAAAGTGCCGATTGTCTAGAAAAAGTGGGAGCCTTAACCTCCCACTACCCCAAGGGCCTCCGGGCCTGTTGTGGGATCACTTTACTTTACTTTTATGTTAGCTCTTTCACTTTCAGACTTTAAATTGCGACACTAGTGACCTCGTTTATTAAATATCGGCGTTACATAAAATAGTACTTCTATAGGCCTATATAAAGGGCTTATAATGTAGACCTATGTTTTAGATCGTAATTTTATACCTAGTCTTGGAATTATTTATTTATCTATAAAAAGGGAACTTTTATCAATTGAAGGGAAGTTTATTTAAGTTGTGATAATTATAGGACCACCCTGTTGACAAACATTTTGCATGATATCAATATAGGTCCATTAGAGCCGGAAACGTTTTGTTTTCTGTATAAATGCAACTTTGCAGGAAGTTCTGAATGTCAACATTAATTCACACAGGATGTACCCTTCCCTTTAGGATTACACAGCGTTTTTATATAGCCTAATTCTTATTTACAGATTCTTTAACAACTAACAACATATCGTATATATATATATATATATATAGGCCTATATATATATATATATATATATATAGGCCTATATATGATATTGAGGTGTATCAATGATACTGTTTATTTCTATTATCTAATGCGTTTTTTCAGAATTGTATCATACGTGAGGTGCTCATGATGAAATGAGTCCTAACATGAAATTCCAACCTATCATTTGCTTGGAGGACAGAGAAAACCAGGAAAAATCCTCGGTCAGATAAATCGACACCGATTTTTGAATCCTGGATCAAAATACAAATCTCAAATAGGCTACTAAGCCCTACTATCCCAGTTAATTATACAATAACTACGTAGGCTAACCATATTTGTTTTTAAGTTCTACAATCCAAGAAAATTTTACGACTTACATAGCCTATACATTATACGTAGCCTAGATGGCATTGCGGTAGCGTTCCTCTTCTACGTATGATTGAGAATTATATATATAGGCCTATGACTCCATAGCGCGACAGGCCTAGAAGGCCCTTGGTCTACCGGCCTGCTGCTGGCCTCATATCCATATATTTATGTTAATCACAGAGGTAGACGATCATCCATCCTGTATGCCTATAGAGGTGACATGTGGTCAGCATATCGGGACTCCAAGACGTTATAGACCTAGCTGGTTTTCTCAATCTGGAGTCGCTATTTATTTTAACTACCCAATTGTCTCACGATGCTGGGTGGGCACCGGTCCCATACTGGCCGAAATTCCATGAGAAAATGTCTTCACCATGGAGACTCGAACCAGTGCAAGTCTCTTAGCTCTGCGCCAAGGCTTTTTGCCTTAACCACTCGGCTACGGCGCGGGACGCACACACATATTACATATAGGCCTACATAGGCCTATATATAGCCTATATGGAAGCAGGTCTACATTACTCCCGCGAGAGCTTTGTCGAAATAAAATTTAAAATGGTTACAGATTATTGCAAAAATATAGTCCTTTCGGTTTACAACTACTGAAATTAAAGTAAATAGGCAAAATTGGTACTTTTTTCAGCTTCAATAGCTTCTGTATTTCATAAACGTTTGGATTATTAGAACATTAATTAGTTTTGACTCTGAAATACGATCTCAATAAGCCCTATATAAAATTGATATTAATCAAAATAATGTTAGGCCCTATGTATTTATCTATTATCTAGTGAAGAATTAAGGCATAAATTACTGTATTCTGGTAGATGATTAAGACATAAATTATTTTATTAAACTGAGAAATTATTGACAGTTAACACAAAGGTCTACTTCTCTATAAATTTTGAAGAACCTTGGGCCATAGGTCTTCCCTTAACAAAAACGTTGCCCGCAAAGCTTAATTTACAATATGGTTAACATCCTCTCGGTGCATAATTAACCATTATAGGCCAATTTGAAGGTCCCAGGAAAGAAAGTTTATTTAACGACGATATTTAATAACTAAAGCCAATAGCATGTTAATTCAAAATTAAGATTGAAATGGCTGACAAATTTGGTTACATTAAGTCTGGTACGTTTACTCAAACATTTTTATGGTAGGCCTATAACTACAAATCGAAACTTTAACTACGATTTTTTATAGCGTAAAAATCATGAGTATGGCTTGCTTTTGAAGGATTTCGTGTCATATCGGCCTATTTCTACAAAACCAAATTCGTCAGCCATTTCAATCTTAATTTTGAATTAACAGGCCATTGGCTTCAGTTGTTAAATATCGTCGTTAAATAAAATATAACTGTTACTACTTCACTTCACATTCAATATTTTTATTTCAGACATTTTATGAATTAGGGTCATGAATAGCTCAAGCTGTCATGTTTATGTCATTTTCTAAACTATATCATCTAGTGTGCAGTAATTAGGTTATATTATGATGCGAGGTTAGGAAGTGTTTTTTTAGAGAAACGAGGAAATGATTGAAAACGAGCCATAGCCAGGTTTTTAATTTCCGAGATTCTGTTAAAACACTTCACAAACGTGCGTTCTACATTATTTCTTGCACGATGATGTTTTCAAAATAATAAATAATAGTAAAATAATATCTTTGTCGGAAATACTTGCGTTCATTATAAATAATTGACTAACATTAAAAGTGTGGACAATGATTATTAGTTGAGACTACAGCAGACCGTGACACAAATCAGTAATAAAATGGCAGCAAGTACGTATTTATTGTTTTATATTGTTTGAAATAAAGTTCAGTTCATTTAAAGTACAGTGGTTTGTATCGTATAATGTAACCTATATTAACACAACCTTTTGGATATATTCTTGTTTATACATTGTACGTGGTATAGGTCTACAGAAAGTGGTTTTATTTCCCGCACGAGGTTTGTACCTATGTAATATTACAGTAGGCTTGTAGTTATTTAGGTTGGCAACCCCGAAATGTGGGAATTTGAACTTGCAATCATAGTCGGCATTGCTGTAAGTACGACAAGACGCGATCGCGCTTAAAAGTTGATTATTATTAATACATTGAGCATAGTATTGTTATCTTTATCAGTTATTAAATGGCTTCAGTTGTAAAAAAATCGTCGTTAAATAAAATATAACTGTTACTGCTCCACTTCTATTCACATCCAGTAATTTTATTTTCAGAGAAGCTATGAATTAGGGTCATGAATAGCTCAAGCGGCCATGTTTTAAACTTGATTGCATCTTCTAGTGTGCAGTAAAAGTTGATTATTATATGTCCATTGTTATTTTTATCAGTTTATTAAATGAATAATATATCTGATAAATATTTATAATTAGGCTGTAGGCCTAGAATGTATTGATCACTTTATCGATGACTTGTGAATCTGACAATGTATTATTCCTGTAATAACGAAAATGTTATTTCCTCATTTTAAAAGCCAGGTTCCGAGAAGTAGAGTAGAGAAAAATATGTTAAAAATGAAGGAAATATTAGTGGCTCAGGTCAGGAACAGCCACACGCACATGGGGGAGATAGGGACTAGGCCGGAAGTCAACCAGTTTTTTCCCTTACACAGGGCATTGACACCCTCACAGTCTTCCACGGTCAATGGCAAAATGGTTGAGGCAAAGCATATTTAAGAATGCGTATTTACAGATGATCAACAGTACACTTCAGTGTTATTATCACGACCTACCTCAATGGTACAGCACCAGGACGTAAACTGGAGATTTTAGGTTCAAATTCCAGCTCTCTGGTTAAATTCTAACTACAATCAACAAATTGCTAGGCTTAGAAGCAAGCACTAATTTCTATTCGTCCAGTACTTTTCTTTAGACTTTTACTTATCGAAAACAGATGTTCTCTTAAATATTATGTAAATAATTTTAAATTTTGAATTCCGTAATGAATAGAATTCGAATATTTAGGATCTAAAAATGTAGATACATTTATAAACATTCTATTCTATTCTATAGTAATTCTGCCCGAGGACAGGTCTTTCACTGTAATCATAGCATTTCATGCTATGCTTTGCAGCTTTACTGAGGAATTATAGGTGTGGTAGCTTCCCGTTGCGCCGGATGATTTTGGAGACCGTTGGGCCCTAAGTTTCCTGACATTTGTCTTGTAGGTGAGGAAAAAGCCCGAAAAAACCTCACCCAGGAGCCTGTCCCGACCGGTAATCGAACCCGGGCCCGCTGCGTGACAAGGCAGCACGCTACCTCGAGACCACAGCGGTGGATATAGTAAGTAAAGTAATCCCACTACAGGCCTCGGGAGGCCCTTGGGGCAGTAGGAGGTTAAGGCTCCCACTTTTTCTAGACAATCGGCACTTGATGTCAGCCCTGCGTGACAACCGCCTTTACCCCCAGAACAAGCGTCTGGTACTCATTTCCGTTAGAGGCTGAGTCGACCCCAGGGTCATATAAACATAAATAGGCTTTAAAAACTGGTATAACTGTTAACTCTTTACAGTTTAAAAAATATGTAAGTCTATCGCTGTGATCTAGGAGTAGCGTCGCTATCTCGTACGAAGCGGATCTGGGTTCGATTCCCGGGATAAGTTTCCTGGATGAAATTTTTTTTCGGGGTTTCCCTCATCTGTAAGACAAATATCAGCGAACGTTTAGGCCCAAACGTTCCCCAAACATCTGGCCATCATAATCATCATCATCATATTCGCCTTTTTCAGTATGAATGTGTGTGGACGGTGTGCTTCGTCTTAACATTGTGTTGTCTGGGAAGAGGCCCTGACATTGAGCTGAGCACTCATTCGGGGAGATCCTCCATGTTCTTGTGTGGTAAAAAAATGTGTGTGAGATCCATAGTGTGAAATTCCTCTCCGGACAAGTCGTACCGCTGTAAGGCGTGACATGTAAAAGTACCCAAGAGGTTAAACTATCAATAAAAAAAAGAGAAAATACGTAAAATCATATAATATCACTATTATGAACAGCAAAACATGAATGTAAGATTCATGAAATTAATTAAATAAATAAAGTTAACTTAACTCCAAGCGTGACAGGCCTAGAAGGCCCTTAGCTTACCAGCCGGCTGCTGGCCTCACATCCACATATGTTAATCATGTAGCCAGTGTAGGGTTGCCATGTGGTCAGCATGTCCGGTCCTCCATCCGTTATAGCTGGTCTTCTCAATCTGGAGTCGCTACTTATTGTAGCTGCCCAAATTCATCACGGTGCTGGGTGGACATCGATCCCATACTGGCCGAAATTCCACGAGAAAATTTCTTCCCCCATGGAGAGTTGAACCAGCGCCAAGTCCCGTAGCTCTGCGCCAAGGTTTCTTGCCTTGACTACTCGACTACGGCGCAGGACATTTTACATTTAGTGAAGCATTAAAAGTTATTAAAAAAGGTATTAACATAAGCTTAAATATTAACATTATCAAGCAGACATATATTTACTATATGTCACATATAATTTTAGTTTCGCGCCGTAGCCCAGCAGTTTAAGGCATGATACCTTGGCGAGGAGAAACTTCGGAACTTGCATTTGTTCGAGTCCTCATGGAGGAAAAACTTTTCTCATAGAATTTTACTCAGTATGGTACCAGTGACGAATGTTCAGCGGCACCAGGTAGGGAAAAACCAGCTATAACAGCTGGGGACCAGACATGCTGACTAAATGTCACCCCTATGATGGTTATATTATCCCCACCTCTATGATTAACACTGTGGATGTGAGGTCAGCAGCCGGAATCTAATATCATGGAGTTTAGTTTTAGTGATATGATTTTTGTTTAATCTTTAAATTAGTAATGTAACCCGTAAGATACATCAATTGGTTTAATTTATTTAATATTTTTAATAAAACAGAAGTAAACGAACGAGAAGGCATCACTTAAATATATGTCGAATTTTACAATAGACCTACACCTAATGATAGCAGTTAAACACGATTTCGTTTTCACTGTGGTCCGTCTAATTTAAATAACTGATAAGATAAATTAGTGTTTTGCCAATTTCTTCTTCTTCTTCGGCTTTCCCCCACTTATAGGTTTGCCGTCTTCAGTTTCCACTTATCTCTATCATTCCAATCGCCCTCTTCCAAATTCCTATCATCCATTATAGTTCTGACGTAGGTTTTCCATTTCCATCTTGGTCTGCCACGTTTAATTCTTCCAGGGGGTGACCATTGGTATATATTTTTTGCCATCTTTCATTTTCCATTCTTTGTACATTGCCATACCATTTAAGCGTTTGATTTTCAACCCTCTTAACAACAGATGTGGTGACATTCATTTCTCTCCAAAGGAATTCATTTCTTATTTTATCCTGTCTTGTTTTTTGGAGGCTTCTTCTAAAATAATCAAATTAAACTGTTCCAATTTTATTCTTTTGTAATTCCGTCAAAGACCAAGTTTCGCTTCCATATGACAAAATATTCTGTATTACGCTCTTATAAATTTTCATTTTAGTTTCCTTTGTAATATTTTTATTCCATGTAATGTCTTAGTTGCATTTTTTGCCATTGCAATTTTAGTCTGTAGGGCCTACATCTCTCTCACATGTACCTAAACTTGTAATTATTGACCCAAGATATTAAAAAAAAATCACATTTTTTTATTTTCCCTGTTTCAAGTATGAGGTCATCCACATCCTTTCCCAAACACATATATTCTGTTTTCTGTAAATTTATATTCAGTCCCCATTTTTTATATTCTTCCATTAGTTTATTTATCATATATTTCATATCATCTTCATCCACTGCAAAAATTATTTGATCATCTGCAAACAACAATGAATGCAGTACTTTTCTTCCTATAGGAATACCCATTTCAGAACATTTTCTATACCATAAGTTAAGAGCCTGGTCTAAATAAATGTTAAAAAGAATTGGTGACAAACTGCATCCCTGCTTAAGGCCTTTATTCACTGTGAATTCCTCTGTTAAATTATTCTGTATTTTTACTTTAGCTTTTGTATTACTATAGATCCTGCTAACAATATTAATCCATTTATCACAGATAGCCTAGCCTATTCATATTTCTCATTGCCGTCCATGACAATGTTTTGCCAATTTAAGTGTTAAATAATTGGATCTAGCTTTTGTTTGGATTGTCTGGATATAATTTTCATGTGAAACATGGTTTTATGTGACAGCTGCTGCTCGGGACTGTATGTGTAGGCCTATTCTGACAGTAACAGATATTGTTTGTTTTAACAAGAGTGTCAATTAAAATTGACGTTTTCATTAATAATTTGGTATATTACTATGCGAGCTTGGGAAGTGGATTTTACAGAATCGAGGAAACTGTTTAAAAACCATGCGATAGCGAGGTTTTTAATTTCCAAGATTCTGTAAAACACTTCACAAACGTGCGTTGTACATTATTTTTAGCGCGATGGTGTTTTCAAAATAATAAATAATAGTAAAACAATAACAATATTGTTGAAAATATTTGCGTTCATTAAAACAATTGACTAACTTTAATAGTGTGGCAATGTTTATTAGTTGAAATAACAGGAGGCCGTGAGACCAATTAGTGATAAAATAACAGGAGGCCGTGAGACCATTTAGTAATAAAATGGCGCCAAGTACGTATTTATTGTTTTATATTGTTTCAAATGAAGTTCAGTTCATTTAAAATACGTTATTTGTTTCATATAATGTATATTAACACTACCTTCTGGATATTTTTATATATGCATTCTATGTAGTAGGCTACACATAGAGAGCAGTGGTTTTACTTTCCACACGCGTGTTTGTACCTATGTAATATTACAGTATAGTTATTTTATTATATTATAGTTATTTAGGTTGGCAATCCCGAAATGTAGGAAATTGAACTTTCAATCATACTCATAATTACTGTAAGTACGACGAAACGCACTATCGCGTAAAAAGAATACTTTATTCGTAAAAAAACATCATACATGTGACCGTTACCACGAAATCACCTGCAAAAAACGAATGAAATCCCTGGTAGAATTCGGTAAATGATAAACAATGTAAACCAAAGTGCAACAGGATGCGATGACAACAAAACATGTGTAACTTATATATCTTAGGTACAACTTGTGGGTATATCATACTTTTTTTAATGGGAGATTATAAGTGCACTTCGTATTTTTCGAAATTTAAAAAATTCCGAGTAACTTCTGAAATTACTGGAGGCCTGGAAACGCTGAACTGGAATGAATTATGTAAATTTAATATTGAGAAAATACGGCAATTTCAGGATCAAAAACACAAAATAAGCACTTTCGGGCAAAATATGTATTTTACTCAGAGTCAAACTGCTCCATGTTGTACAAAATTTCATACAACTCGTAATTATATGATTGGTTTTTATTTATTCCTTAGAAAATACGTTATAAAACCTACAATTTAAGATCTAGTAATTGTTGCAATAAGCATAGGCCTATATTTTAAACTTTTTCATCAATTAAAAAAAAAAACTGGATCAAGAGCACCGTTTTAAATATTTTATTAATTCCATCATCATCATCATCATCCGGTATCATGGCAGCTGCCGCCGTCTTCCGGAAACCAAACGCCTTTCCTCTCTGTCCATCCATTGATCTTCTTCCAATCCTTTGATATTCATTGCTGCTTGTACCCCTTCTATCTAAGTTTTCTTTGCTCTTCCTCCTTCCTATTGGGATCCATTCCATAACAATTTTAGGCAATCTTTGCTCTTTTTACATAACCATACCACTGTAATCTTTTCTTTTCTATGATGTCCGGCTCCTCTTGTACACCCATAATTTCCCTTATTTCTTTATTTCGTATTCTATCCATTCTAGATTTTCCAGCTGATCTTCTTAAAACATCCATTTCTGTTCTTAAAATTCTTTTCATTTCCCTGATAGGAATTTGCCAGACTTTCAGCACCATATATTAAAATGCTCTGAATTATGGTTTGATATATTTTTAATTTTATATCTTTTGTAATATTTTTGCTCCACCAGAGTTTAAAGCATTTATTGCTAGTTTTGTTTGTGCGATTCTATTTTTAATTTCCACTGTGTTATCGCCTGAATGGTCTAATTTTGTTCCTAAATAAGTGCATTCAATAGGCCCTACTAGGTTTTAGTTCTTCTCCATTGTTGAAATTTATATTTTCCATTTCTTCTCCTATACACAGATATTTAGTTTTCTCAATGTTTATATAAAGTCCCCATTTTTTCATATTTTTCTTTTAGATTTTTAGCCATATATTCTATGTCATCGTGGTCTTATGCTATTAATACCTGGCCATCTGCAAAATTTAGTGAATATACACGTGTATTCTGGATTGGTATGCCCATTTTTTGACATTTTTTCCTTCAGTCTCTTAATACTCTTTCGAGATAAATTTTGTATAGAGTTGGAGATAGCCTAAACTGCAACCTTGTCTTAAACCTTTTGTAATAGTAAATCCCTCTGTTATATGATTTCCATTTTTTATTTCCATTGTATAATGCTTTTATAGCTTCTATTATTTTTTTATAAAAATAAAAACCCATGACTGTTAATTGCACACTGTCTGAACCGTTGCTGTATACATTTTTGTAACTAGCCTATACTTATAGGCTACATACTTTTATACATAGGCCTGTTATAACCATTTTCGTGAGATTTTTATAATCGTGAAAGAACAAAACATATATAAAATAGTGGACTATCAGTTCAGAATTTATTTTTAAAATCGATTGTTTGTTTTAACAGGAGTGTCAATTAAAATTGACGTTTTCGTTAATACAGTACAAGAGAAAATAATGTATTCGTAAAAACATCATATAAATAAAATTGAGTTTTTTTTTCATAAACAAATTACAAATAAGTCAACCGCTGTTGCAGTCTAGCATAACGTCGTTACCTGAGACGTAGCGAGACTAGGTTTGATCCCGATCGGGACACGTTTCCTAGGTGAGTTTTTTTTTTATTATTTTCCTCATCTGTTAGACAAGTGTCAGGAAACTTTAAAGTCCAAATAGTCACCTAACACCATCTGCCCGTCATAATAATTAATATCATATTCGCCTCCTTGTTCAGTACGTATGGGTAAACTATATGTTTATTATGTTCGTGTTGTATGGATGTGCCCCTGGCATAGAGCTGATAACTCATACAAAGAAGCCCTTCAAGTCATTATGTGGTTTAAACCACATGTGGGCCACATTGCATGCCGAAGATGGATCATTATTTTGAAAGGTCCAGGTCCTATATGCTTTAATTACAAAGTAAAATATTAAAATAGATACCTGGTTGGAGCCGTCGTCCTAAATTAGGTTAAAAATATTTTTAAAAATAAGAACTGTAGGCCTTTCGGAAACACGAATCCATGTTCAGCGGAAGGATATGCGCTACCATTTGTGATTGTTGTTGTTTGGCGACGCTTTTGACATCAGCGCCTTCCAGCGCCGGTGATTTTAATGTTTTGACGAAGTTTTTTTAACAAATTTATTTTAGTTGAGGACGATTTATTTTTAACATTATAAGTTTATAACATTTTATATTGTTAAGCATAGATCCACGGAGACTTTTCAGTGTGTACCTGTCTAATGTGTGGTTCAGCGATCCAGCGATAGTCGACAACCTTAAGGCATTTGCTTATAAGTCACATGGTGTGCAAAAGGAGAGAGGATAAAAAGAATGAAAAGAAAAAAATCTGTGTTTCTACAAGTCGATCTTTTTTGTTGTATGGATAGGGAGTATGAACAATAAACATAATACGTAAAATAAATAAATGTAGGCTCCATTAGGTTATTTTATATGTTCGTAATTAGCTATTAATTAGATTAAGAGAATATAGATGGAGCAATGAAATAAATGATTTCACGGATCTTTTGTCACTGCTGTCATCTGCTGTTAGAAAGTGAAACAACTGTTGTGTTGATATACTAATTACGTTTATGGCGCTTGAAGGGATGTTGGGCCAAGGGCCGGATGTTATGGGCCACACTTCCGTCAACTCTCGGCACTTTTCCTCTGTAATTTGTATCAGTCAGAATCTATCATGGTTACCGCTCACAAAACTTTGTTTCCTTTTTTTTTTTTTTTTTTTTTTTAACATTCTGTGCCTTCTCCATTTCGAAAAGTTACGCTTTATTACAACCTTATGTGCAATTATTGTTCTTTCCCGCACGCTTCTCTTGTGTTTTTTTATTTTATAAGTTGCGTGAAATGTTGTCAGCTGTTCTCTATTAAACATCTCAGTATGAACTGGTTTTTAAATTTGTGGTCTTAATATTTTGTGAAATCTGCGAAAGTCCTAACAAAATTCTTTAAATAGAAGATAAAGTTAGGACCTATTTAACTCCGTAAGGTCCTAAAGCACAGAAATTAAGTTCCGAGAGAAATTGAACATGAAATCAATTATAATTCTGTCCAATCACATACGAAGATGGTAGGTAAGTTTCCGATATTCATTCATAGGGAAATAATTGGCCCTCAGGTCCCGCTCCTTAGCCAAGCGGTTAAGGAAACATGCCTTGGCGCCGAGCTAAGGGACTTGCGCTGATTCGAGTGTCCATGGGGGAAGAAATTTTCTCATGGAATTTCGGCCACCCAGCATTGTGAGGCATTGGGATAGCTACAATAAGTAGCGGCTCCAGGTTTAGAAAACCAGCTATAATGGCTGGGGAACTGACATGCTGACTACATGTCACCCCTATACTGGCTGGATGATAGTATACTTCTGTGATTAACACGTGTAGATGTGAAGCCAGCAGCCGGATGGTAGGTCAAGGACCTTCTAGGCCTGTCGCTCCATGGAGTTTAGTTTAAGTTTGTTAGGTAGCCTATTTAACTCCGTAAGGTCCTAAAGAACAGAAATTAATATCCGACCGGAAAATTTAATCATGAAATCAAATATCATTCCGTCCAGTCGCATAGGAAGATGGTAGAGTGGGCGAATTTCCCTGAACGTAAGTTTCTGGTGCTCATTTTCTAGGGAAATAAATGGCCCCCAGATGACCATGAAAAAGTGTAGAAAAATGTGGCACCCGGGATAAAACATTGGACACCTTATCCATGGTCAGAATTTATTATGAATTTAAAATTATGGTAATGAGAATTTACACTGTATTTTTGCTGGTCCTTAAGGAGATTTGGAATGGCATAAACCGGAACTTTAACTACAAGCCAAGAGGATCAAGAAATGTAGGAAGGCCAGAGAAATGATGGACAGAACAACTGTGAGACGGAACAGGCAATTTACCTAGCCTGTGAAGTGAAAAAGAAGAAGAAGAAAAACTAAAACCGAACCTCATGGCTTGACAGGCCTAGAAGGCAATTGGCCTACCAGTCAGCTGCTGGCCTCACATCCACATACGTTAATTAGAGGTGGGCTATTAATTAGCCAGAATAGGTGTGACATGTGGTCAGTATGTCGGATCCCCTAATCGTTGCAACTGTTTTTAAACCTGTTACTGCTACTCAAATCTTACGATGATGGGTGGGCATCGGTCCCATAGGCCAACTGCCCAAAATTGTGTGAGAAAATTTCTCCCTCAATCGGTACTCGAACCAGCGTATGACCCCGTTACCCTGCGCAAAGACATCATGTCTGAAGACCAGTCGGGTACGGCAAGTGATGAAATATCATGTACCTACCGATGAAGTTAAATTACTGCTATAAAGTGGATGTAGGTAGAATGCAGGCCGGTCCATAGTCATGTTATTAGAACATTCCGGGCTATAAGACCGTGGTTCGTATGTGGTGTTTCTCCCAGCCGAGTTTCCGTAGAAGAATTCGCCACTAAAGATGCTCTCCGTAGTCGAGGAAGAAACAGCAATTATGGACCATGGCCTTATAGCCCAGAATCTTCTAATACAAAATTAATGTTTTCTCAGAATAAATTATTTGCTGGGAAATTATAATTTTGCTGGTCATTTACGATTTATCGATTGAGGGAGAAATTTTCTTACAACATCAATTTTTTATTCACAGTTTCGTTTGTAAATAGGCCCTATGATTTTTTTCTTTATTTTTCATGGGTAAATTTTATACTGATGGGTAAATCCAATAATAGTTTTTTTTTTATTCACAGCCCCAGGTTGTCTTTTCGACATTTATGGTGTTCTCTCCTGACACTGACGTAATTGAAACCCACTTCTGAAGTTGGAGCCACTGGAAGGCGGGATTACGCTGCCCCGATGTTATGATGGGAGATAATGATGATAATGATGCGTCAGGATAATCCTTAATCCTAAACTTAATCTAAGGCGAATATGAATGATGATTATGATGGTCATATGATTTTCGGGGACCGTTTGGGCCTTAAAATTTCCTGACGTTTGTCTTACAGGTGAGGAAGAACTCCGAATTCACCTCATCCAGGAAACTTGTCCCGACCGGGGATTGAATCAGGGCCCGCTGCGTGTTACATGTAAGAAAAATCCTAGTGTTAAATTGTTTATGGCATTTTAAATACAATATCCCAAGAAAATTTGAAATACCGTAAATCCAATCAGTAGATCGTGGGAAAAAAAAAAAAAAAAAACAAAACAAAACTGCACTAGGGCCTAATACACATTATTGATCACAAGACATCCTTAAAGAACCAACTATTTTTACATTTGATAGGGAGATGCAGAGAGTTCATTAAGCCTTTGCCGATATAAAGGAACATAAATATAGACTACTGTAGTGGCGGTAGGCGTGATGATGTCATATCCATAACCTACACCAACACGAAGCTCGTTATATCTCTGAAGCAGATCTGTATCCAGTGTAGGGGCGGATGTCTGAATAAATAAGCAACACCTGCCCTCGGGCTGTTCTTCTAATTAGCAGCACTTTCATATTACGTCAGCAGCTGGTCCGCTCTCACCTGCCATCTACCGACCCAATTTCACAATAAACACACCCATCATATCAAACTTAATTCATCGTAGGTCTAAACATTAGAGGCTGTTTAACTAAAACTTTATTTACCTTTTAAGAAATTTAAAATCTCTTTAAATATCCGTTTACTATTTTTTTTAGTGTGTTTAACGGACACTATTGATCTTATGATGTAAGAATATCCTGTCCGAGGTCCGGATTTGATTCCGGGCTTTCAATTTAGTATGAGTACATTTAGGCCTATTTGGCATGGGAAATAATTAAATCAGTTTAAAAAATAAATGAGTAACTATTTCAAACTAAACCATGTAACTGTCATCTGATAGATAGTTACAGCAACCACTTTAGTCGGCATTGGATATTCTAAAGTAGCATGCCACAAATTAATTAATTAAAGGTACTGCAGAATTCCCTACATTACTAATATTATGTAAACTGATGTTTTCTCAAGGTTTGCTGATGTTGGTTACTTCAAACTTTCAGTAGATAGGCCCTAATTAAGGAGGAATACTGTATCGTAGTTGGTTAAGGCGGTACGATACAGGTCGGAAGGTCGGGGATTTAAGTGCCGTTGGCCTCAGGATTTTTAAACTGGCCTACACCTTCTGGCGACACCATGGTTCTGGGATCAAGTCAACCTCTAACGGAAATGAGAACCAAACGCTTGTTCTGGGGTAAAATCGGTCGTCATGCAGGACTGATAATCCGGTTGAGATCTCGTGTTCATTTTCTAGAAAGGAAGTGCCCTTTACCTCCTACCACCAAAAGGGCCTCCTTGGGATTGTAGTAGATACCCTTCTTTTTAAGACCCTATTTATTAAATCCTTTCTTATAATTATTTAAGATAACGCTTTTTTTGCCATTGCAATAAATTGTCTTACATTTTTGACATTCTCTTCTGGCACTGGCGGAATATTAACCGACATCTGAAATTCGGCCATTGGAAGGTGGTATTATGTTTTCAAATTATATGATGTGTGATAAATGATAATGAAGCACCGGAGAGTCCTTAAACCTAAGATTAACCTAGATTCCAGACCAAGGGCGATAGCAGGAATATTTTTTTTAAAGAAAACACTCCTATGGTTTGAACGGGAATCGAACCCAGGATCTAAAGAACTGTAGTTAAAAGCCCTGATAATAAGACCATGAGGTTCACTTCTGAAGAGTGATTGTTATTGTATTTAAATATAAAATTATTTGAAAAATGCAGCAAAAAAATTATATTGCTAGAAGAAACACATAGCCAAATGATAAGTTACTACGAATAAAAAATATCTGTGTTAAATTACGTTTTCACAACTGACCAGTAAACATTTGATCCATCTGTTATCAACATATTGTGTGAAAAATGCACATTATAGACGACATTTCATTATAATCAGTATCACTATCACTTCAACACTATCAGAATTTTGAAACTCCGTACCATAGTAAGCCAGGGTAATACATATCTATTTTTTTTTTTTAATTTACAGATCAAAATAAAATTACGAGATAAATGGTAGGAATTCAAAACATATGTTTTGGGGGGAAAAATCGATGCGGGACAATTAGAAGAAAAAAATATTTTATTTTATTTATTATTTTACTTTTCAGCTATGAAGAAAAAAATTATTAAAACGAACGAAAAAAAAAATGATCTGAAGGGATAAAATCAGTTCACATCTTTTAGCAAATAAAATTAAAAAATCACGAAAAACTGTCATTTGTATTACTAGGCTCGTAATCGTTTTAGAGACTTTTTCGGGGCTTAAATTGTAGCCTTTTATGACGCCCATTTCGTAAAAATTGCATGCAAAACAAATCTATAACTTTCTGGACAATTCTTTAAAATGTGAAAACAGGTTTCTCAATAATATGCCATCCATATGACCAATAATGAAGCCAGATATAGGCCTAATAACAACAATTAAGTCTCATAGACTTCGATGGGCAGGACATGTGGCACGAATGGGGAATGAAAGACGTGAATGGAAGCTTCTTGCAGGAAAACCAGAGAGAAAACGCCCAGTTGGTAGATCAAGAATGAGGTGGGAGAAGAATATTAACTATGATTTGGGGAAGTAGGTTATGCAGGGAATGATTGGAAAACATTAGCTCAGGATTGGGATGAATGGAGTACTTATGTCTGCGCGGCCATGAACCTACGGGTAAGATAGGGCCAGTGAGAATGACCGATAATGGTCTCGCACAAAATCTTCAAAGTGCTTTTTGTGCTTGAAGTATTGTTCTACAACTTCCACATGATCAAAAGTATGCACAGAACAATTAAAAACCTAAAAACTCCTCCAAAATCCGGGCTATTCCAGTGTGATGCACCTCCGGATGGGAAGGACCGTAATGGTAAGGGAATGCGCGAGATATTTCAGCGCTCGAGCAGCCGGGACATCGAGAGAGTTCACCACGACGCCGTTCTTTCACCGCGTCGGTCCGAAATAGCACATGTTCAGAGGCGTTTTTAAGGTATTCAGTTGAACTTAAGATACTTTAAATTTCAGGAGGATTGTAGAGCAACTCTTGAGGAACGAAAATAATTTTCAAGATTTATTGTGGGACCATTATTGACCATATGAATGGTGTATTAGTGAGACTCCTGTTTTTACATTTTAGCGAATTGTGCAGAAAATTATAGATTTTTTTTGCATAAAATTGTCATGATAGGCGTCATGAAAGGCTACAATTTAAGCCTTGAAAAAAAGTCTCTCCGACGATTACTGGCCTTGTAATATAATGGTGAAAATTGCAATTATTCGTAATTTTCTATTTGGGGGGGGGGGTTGAATAAGTTGTAAAATGATTTTATCTGTTCGGAGTTTTCTTTTCTTTTTCATATTTTTGAGCGCCATAACGTGCTTTATTTTTTTTCATAGCTAAAAAGTGAAAATAAACCACAGATTTGCACATTTATCAAAATTATTTGCATCTAATTGGCTCGTAATGATTTTTTTCCAAAACATACGCATTGAATTCCTGTTATTTTTCTGGTGATTATTGCGTTGAAATGTGACCAGAAAAATTGTTTTAAAAATTGAGATTCTTATCGCTAATTACACTAGTCTATAATTTATTTGCGCTATTGATTAGGCTATTTACTAAGCTACGAATCTACTTGTCCGCCCAGTATTATTGTAAACCACTACGCACAGTTAATGATAAATAATCCGTGGATTCAAGCTCAGCCATGACAAATAAACATTTTAGGCATACATGTCTAGAGTAGGTTTATATTTGACATTTGGCAGCGAAGGCAAATATGATATGAAAAGAAAAATAAATGTCTGAGTCTCTACGTTTAGCGTTCTAACCATTTGAGCCACTCTGGAATTCTAACACAAACGTTTTTTTATATGTAGTATTCTCAATTTACCCGAGAGGTAGCGGGATATCGTTCCAACTGCCATCTGGTGGCCACCTTAACAGGTAAGCAAATTTTAAAGAGAATATTTACTTTAGAGCAGTAATGCTTCAATACTACATAGGCCCTATATAAGAAAAATAAATGTTTACGTTAGGATTTCTGAATGGCTCAGATGGTTAGAGCGCTAAACGTACAGTTTAAAGATTCGGGTTCAAATCCCGACTCAGGCATTTCTGTTTATTTATATATATATATATATATATATATATTATTTTATGATAAGAAAAATAAATGCTTGGACGGGATTCGAACCCGGAACTCTGAGTCTGTACCTCAGAGTGTTACCCATTACAGCACCAGGCGAATCCAATTCAAACACTTATTTTTCTTATATAGAGCCTATGTATTATATTATATATATATATATATATATGAAATAAAGTAAATAATGCGTTCTGAACTTATTAATTCAAATAATTTAGGATTGTTAAAAGTCTGATAAGTTTTACTAATGTACAGCAGTTGATAGTTCATCATAAACTGGTTACATTATCCATAATTATCCCTCGTGATAAATAATGTCAGCAATGAATTAGAGCTAACAGCTATACAATCATTAATAATATAATAAGTAGGTAAGTGGCACTCGAAAATCATTAAAATGGCAGATTTCTCGAATCAGAAATCATCATTGTGTAAATTATATTTTCAATAATTTGTGAGTTTAATTAACTCGAGCCACCAAGTTTATGATAGCAGATAGCTTAGCAAACGTTCGGAAAACCTAGTTTCACAATTGAGGGGGTCTAGTGAGAGAGGGAGCTATGCCACTTTGAGAAGAAATGGAAACAAATTGGGTTTTATAAAGCATTATATTATGAAATTATTTTTACAATAAAGGGGTAATTTTTTTCTTCTTTAACGTACCGATATGTAAACTATGCAAAAGACCCTGACATACCGGATGGTGAAATGGGGTTCACATTATTGGAGATTCAATAAAAAACTATGCAAAAGGAAAAACATAAATTTTAATATAAATAGCACTGATTATTTACATTTCTTCTCAAGGTGGCATAGCTCCCTCTCTCACTAGATCCCTCAATTTATCGATTCAGTATCATCATCATATAATAACCTACTCTTCAAGAAACTTAAAAATTCCATATAATTATCAAATGCTGATAACAATTTCCATCTTTGTGAACTAGTTAGTGGGGTAGACATATTATCATCTTTGTTATTTAAGTTATAATTTGTGATAATGTTAGCCTTAAAACTTCACATTTTCTTCAGTATATTATTTATGTAAGTTACCACCAAGGATAGGGAAGTATATTTTTGTTAAATTCACTTCGTCTGTCAACCATGAAAAAGTAAGTTCTGTTTCAACAAACTTTTGACACTGGAAGCCCTCTTCTCACAAAACACTAGAAATATTTTTACTTTTAGCAGCGAGGGGTGAAATATTGTACAAGGTTTTGTTTTGTTTGTGCCATGTCAAGGCGCCATTGTTTCATTAACAAAATGAGCCTGTCTTGTCACACATGACGTCATTCGCTTAATGGTCCGCAAAATGAAATTAGTTTCTTTCTTGATGGATGTCTCATCTTTAACATGCACGATAATATAGCCCTGCTCTACGGAAGTTATCAAAATATACCTGCAAATGTTAAAAAAGTGTAAACAGTAGCCTAATGTTTCAAACAAATATGTATGTTCCATTGCTCACTCATTGCATTTCTCGTGCTTCAAAATCAATGTTATTTATTTATTTTCTTATTCCATAGGCGATTTAAGGCATCTAGACAATCTCTCTCTTTCATTCAGCTAGAATTCTTACATGTTTACGTTCATATCTGAAAACTGACAGATGTGTAAATTACTTAAGATGCCTGAAGATACACAACCATTAGCAGTTATCATCATTCATTCGTGTATAGTCCTTGAAAATAACTGTTGGTCTGAATAAAACACTCATGTTCTTGAGCTCTCTCTCTCTCTCTCTCTCTCTCTCTCTCTCTCTGAATAATTAACTGTCACTATTGAACTACCGTGTTTCATTTAGTATGAATGTTTCTCAGGTTCAACAATAATAATAATAAAATTATTATTATTATTATTATTATTATTATTATTAGGTGGTATAGGAAGCCAGATATATATATATACCTATATATATATATATATATATATATATATATATATATATATAGCCTATATATATATAAACTGTTTTTAAGTCTCATTGAGTGCGATGGGCTGGACATGTGGCAAGAAAGGGAGTGAAAGAGGTGCATGGAAGCTTCTAGTAGGAAACCAGAGGGGGAAATGCCCAGCTGGTAAACCCAAGGATAATGTGGGAGAATAACATTAACCATGATTTGAGGGAAGTAGATTATACAGGGAATGATTGGAAAACATTAGCTCAGGATACGGATGTATGGAGAGATTATGTCCGTGCCGCCATGATCCTGCGGGTTCGATAGTGCCAGTGAGTTAGTAAATAATAATAATAGGCCTAATAACAATATTATTATTATTATTATTATTATTATTATTATATCTTTGTGACCTCGAGAGCTATGTCCGTGGGCTAATAACAATATTAATAATAATAATAATAATAATAATAATAATAATAATAATAATAATAATAATAATAATAATAATAATAATAAAGATAATAATTATTATTACAATATTATTATTATTATTATTATTATTATATCTTTGTGACCTCGAGAGCTATGTCGGTGGTCGCATTGCTAAAGAAAAGGGTCACCTACGCCGAACAGATCAATGGTGTTAAACCAGATAAAAAAAGCATCTTGTTCGAAAGAGTGATGATCTATCACCGTAAAAATGCATTCATTAAGAAATGCGGACATAGATTTCCACTTGGGTAAAATTTTATGGAGGTAAAATAGTTCCCATTCATATCTCCGAGCAGGTCTACTTCAGGGGATCCATGCCAAGGTCTTAAACGTAGGAACATGTTTCTAGGAACGTGGAATATTAGGAGATTATACGGTATAGCCTAGTAGTAGAGCATTAGAAATATCAACATGGAAATTAGACAAATCTCCATTGGCTATGGTTATGATTGAATATGTATAGGTGCCACAAGAGGTTTTAGCGGGTGTAAAATTGTCTGTAACCCCCAGATGATAAGGTTCCTTTAGTGTTAACATTGCTCTGCAGTAGGCCTATGTTAGGTTACCAGGAATTAAGAAGCTTCACATTATATTATGGGGGTTCAGTGAGATCAAAATCGGAACGTGTTTTTTAATCCGAAGGAGAGTCCTCTCAGCTATCCAAAATGTTAAGGATATCATTAATGGTTTTAAGGGAAAATTACACGATTTTGAATTGTAAATATACACGGTACCACAGAAGATAAGGATGATAAGATCAAGAACGAATTTTGTAAAGAATTTGTATTGGATAGGGTTTCGCGATATCATATGAACCATTTCTTAGGAGATTTTAATGTAAAAGTGAGACGGGAAAATATAGGATATATATATATATATAAAAGTTATACATTTCACTTAGAAACAGAGTTGACTCCAGAGCGTGGTGCTGCCTGAATATTTAAGGCAGTTTAAAAAAATCTTTACACCAACGCGTCTTGAACCCGCTGTTTTCCTGCTTATAGCGTATTACCTTCAGTAACTACGATATGACGTCCCTCCATATATATATATATAATATATATATATATATATATGTCCACCGCTGTGGTCTCGAGGTAGCGTGCTGCCTTGTCACGAAGCGGGCCCGGGTTCGATCCCCTGTCGGGGCAGTTCTGGGTGAGGTTTTTATCGGGGTTTCTCCTCGCCTGTAAGACAAATGTCAGGAAAACTTTAAGGCCCAAACGGTCCCCGAAATCATATGGTCATCATCATCATCCTTATCATTATCATCATCATCCTTCACCGGTGTGAAAAACAACGAGAAGCTACCACACCTACAATTCCCTAGTAAAGCTGCAAGCATAGCATGAAAATGCTAAGATTGCAGTGAAGGACCTGCCTTCGGGTAGAATTACTATGGATGGATATATATATATATATATATATATATATATATATATGTGTGTGTGTGTGTGTGTGTGTGTGTGTGTTTGTGTGTGTGTGTGTGTGTGAAGTCGGTACAGACAAGATTGCCTAATCCATGAACCATATATAGTTGTAGTGCATCTGGGTTGCCTTCTCATTTAGACACAATTTCTTCTATGATTTTTGTAAAGTTGAAAATGCTTAAAATCAAAAACAGAATCCTTTAGATCCTCAGGATAAAAAAAAGGAAGAATAGAAGAAGCTGACAAGAGAAATCAAAGGATTGAAAGAATTTGTAGCATGCTATAAATATTGTTCCAAGGATTTTTTCCCCTCAATCCTTCCCTTTGGGATTTTTAAGGTTGAACAATATTTGCTTTTATGAGAGAGAAACATTTTTGTGTAATCTTTTTGGTCGTAAGGAAAAACAAGTGGTGCGTAAGTTTAAGCCTTTTGAAGCAATACTCCTTGTGTCACCATATGTTCTCCTTTAACAACTTTACTGTATCCATGGTGACAAGATGGTCTGCTTCTTTATACTTACTTTATTTCTTTAAAAAAAAGAAAAACATTTCAAAGTTCATATTTTTAATTATTCCTCATAAAAAAACACACACTTTTACTCTTCTAACAACCAGAAAATGTAAGAGAAATGTATCTGTGAAGGCATTCAAAGTAGATAGGGTTAATACGTATTTATTTTATGATGCTCTTTAACATATCAGGTTATCAATACTGCGGTTTAAAGTTGGGCGTGAAAGGACCGACAAATATTGCTCAAAAGTTTATTGTTTTACATTCTTTCGCGTGCTTTAAGTGTACAATATGAGTAGGGCTGAAAAAAGTAGCGGTATCAGGATAGTAACTAATTTCTATATACATTGTTTACAAAATGCGTGTCTTTGTCGAGCGTATCCACTGCCTGCTCGGAGCGGAGAGTGTGTGTGTTCGACTCTCCTCAGTAATAGTAGGTTGTATAAGAATGCCGAAGTCCATCGCTGTGGCGTAGTCGGTAGAGTCCCTACCTTCCACTCCGGCGATCCGGGTTCGATTCCCGGCGGGGTAAGGGATTTTTAAAACAAATCTCAACCTTGGGACTGGGTGTGTGTAGTGTCCAAGTTGTACCCATTGGGTTTAATTCCTCTAAAAAAATAAGAAGAATGCCGAAACAAAAATTGTGCAAAGATGAGTAGGCCTACATTCCTACGCAAAACAGACTGTACTAGAAGTCTGTCCCGAGTAGCGCGTGTCAACTTTCAGTTTGTAAAACAGCGGTCTAAGTACGTTGCAGCCTAGCCTATAACCAATACTTTTTTTCAGTCCTAGGTATGAGACATACATACATAGTTTTGTGCCCAAGAACAGGTCTTTCACTGCAAACTCAGTATTCTCCACTCTTTCCTTGACTCACCTCGGAGTCTTTTACCGTGGAAAGACTCAATGTGCCATGTTTGCAGCTTTACTAGGGATTTATAAATACGGTTGATTCCCGTTTCTTTTCACACTTCACTTTCTCTTTTGCATCTTAAAATCTTAAAAGATCTTAAGAAGGTTCCGGGGGCCCCGACTTGAAGTTGAGGAGAGTGGATTTAGCTAAGTTAGATCCTCCGGACTTCACCGAAACTCACCCCAGAGGTTAAATACCAGTTCCATCAGGGTTTTTGGCCAGATCAGAGATCCGGAAATCCCAAATAGCTGTGCCTCCCCCCCCCGCTTTAATTTATTTTCGAAGGAGGGCGATGGTTGGAATTTTTACGCCTTAAAAAATCACAGACTTCGGCGGCATTTGCACCGTCGAACTTCGAAACCAGAGGCAAGCATGGTAAGCACTAGTCCTTCGGGTTCGGCATGTTGATAATAATTTAATGCGTGGAAATTAAGAACAAGTTAAAGTAATAGGCATAAATCTTAAAGGCGGCATAACCCAATGGTTGCTGGCCTCACATCCGCATGTGTCAATCAAAGACGATCATTCAGTCAGTGTAGGTGTGACATGTGGTCAGCATGTCGAGTCTCTCAGCCGTTATAGCTGATATTTTCAACCTGGAGTCACCATTTATAGCTTCTACCCAAATTCCTCACATTGCTGGGTGATCACCGGACCCATACATACAAACATACATAGTGTTCTGCCCAAGAACAGGTTTTTCACTGCAAATTCAGCATTCTCCGCTCTTTCCTTTACTCAGCTTTCCTTTTTGTATCCGCATACAAACCATTTATTTTAATATTGTCTATCATCTGATGTATTTTTCTGCCTATAACATTTTTTCCGTTGACCATTCCTTCTAGGGCATCCATCAGCAGGCAGTTTCTTCTTAACCAGTGCCTAATCCAATTTCTTTTCCTATTCTTTACGAGTTCCAGCATTGTTATTCCTTCACCCACTCTGTCTAGCACATCTATATTTATTTTTATTTTGTCCCATAATGGTCGAAATTCCAAAAGAAAAATTCTTCCCTCATGGAGATCAAACCAGCACATGTCCTGTAGGGCTTATCTGTGCGCCAAGGCACGATCCTTAGACCATTCGGCGTGTTGCATGTTGGTATCTCACATTAATTCAATCTTGTTAGTATTTTATAAATTCTATGCCTATAATTTTAAATTTCTCTGTAGAGTAATGATTAGCTTCTCGACTGGTAATCCAGGAGTCTCAGTTCGACTCCTGATAATATCATATTTCTTATATATACTGCAGGGTCGACAACTGTGTCTTCATTTAACATGAGAAGCAGTGAAATCAGCATAAGTAAACAAAATAATATTGAGAGATTGGATGCGACTCTTTGTACTGTAACCTGCCACCAATGACAGCATCCAATTCATTCGGCATTGCTTCTATGTTTCACTAATTTAGTTTTATGAAGCGAAACATGAATTCTAACTTTAATGGAGAAAAGGAAATTACAAATATTTGAGAATAAAGTCCTTAGAAATATTTTTGGATCATAGAGAAATGAACAGACAGGTGAATGGAGATGACTGCATTACAGTGATCTAAATGATTTTTATAGGAAGCCAGATATAATAAGAACAGTTAAGTCTCGTAGACTGTGATGGGCAGGACATGTGGTACGAATGGGTAATGAAAGACGTGCATGGAAGCTTCTTGTAGGAAAATCAGAGGGAAAACGCCAGTTGGTAGACCAAGAATGAGGTGGAAGAATAACATTAACTATAATTTGAGGGAAGTAGATTATACAGGAAATGATTGGAAAGCATTAGCTCAGAATGAGGGTGTATGGAGAGCTTAGCCCGCGCGGCCATGAACCTACGGGTTCGAAAGTGCCAGTGAGTTAGTTAAAAGGGTTGTGTTATAGTAGAATACTTCTTGAAGAAGAAAAAAAATAAAGTGATCCCACTACAGACCTCAGGAGGCCTTTGGGGTAGTAGGAGGTTAAGGCTCCCACTTTTTCTAGACAATCGGCACTTGATGTCAGCCCTGCGTGACCGCCGCTTTTACCCCCCAGGACAAGCATCTGGTACTCATTCCCGTTATAGGCCGAGTCGATCTCAGGGTTATAGTGCTGCTAGGTTTGGGTCAGTTTAAATATCCTAACCCCACCGGGATCGAACCTTCAACCTTCCGGCTTGTAGCCTATTACCTTAACCACTATGCTACGGATCAAAGAGGGACGAACAGATAGGTGAATAGAGGAAACTACATAACAGTATGGTTCATGATCTTTATGGCAAATCATACATAATATGAACAGCTACAAGTAGGCTTAAGTTTTGTACACCGCGCTGGGCAGTACATATGATACGTAGAGAAGAGAACGAGGGGCTTAGGAAAACCAAAGGGAAAACTCCCAATGGGTAGGCCAAGAATGAGGCGGGACAATATATTAACCATACTTGAGAAATTCGCTTAGTTTATTCCAGTTACATTATATTGATGCGAAATATGGACTCTTACTTTAAGGGAGGAAAGGAGATTACGAGTATTTGAGAATAAAGTTCTTTGGAAATTTTTTGGGCCAAAGAGAGATGAACAGACAGGTGAATGGAGAAGACTGAATAACAGTGAATTACATGGTCTATATAGAAGGAAGCCAGATATAATGAGAACAGTTAAGTCTCATAGACTGCGATGGGCACGAATGGGGAATGAAAGACGTGCATGGAAGCTTCTTGTAGGAAAACCAGAGGGAAAACGCCCAGTTGGTAGATCAAGAATGAAGTGGGAGAATAACATTAACTATGATTTGAGGGAAGTAGATTATACAGGGGATGATTGGAAAACATTGGCTCAGGATAGGAATGTATGGAGAGCTTATGTCCGCGCGGCCATGAGCCTACGGGTTCGAGAGTGCCAGTGAGTTAGTTAGTTAGTTATTCAAATCCTGCGTGACGGATTGTATTCTAAAATACCGTACTTGATTACTTTTAAAAACTCTGACATATAGTTTTATTTATTTATTTATTACAATCCTGGTTCAAGTCTAAGTAATAGCAACTAAGTTTCTTTAATCCTTTGAAAAATCAGAAATTCAAACGAAATAAAAAGAATGTAGTATATAGGCCTATAGAATGACAATCAATACATGAATTCATCCATCGTTTATGGGTCTTCCTGGGTTCATTCTCCATTTCAGAGATTTTTCTCTTACATCTTTACTATCTAATCACTATGAATTATTTTGAACTGGTTTGGCAATTTATTCCCTAAAACTTCAACTCAATGCTACGTTTTAATGTCATTCCTGATATGGCCCATTCTGATTTCTTAAATTATTTTTCTTAAAAGGGGACTGTCAACCATTGCATGCGGAAACTTACCTTGAAATTTCTCCCAGATAAACGCTGTGATGGACCAAGGCTGTGTCTAAAAATCATCTGCCGTTTTTAACTGTAAGGCACAGACATCGAAGACAGAATTCAGCAATGTCAACCCATTATACAGAGAAGATATATATCCCTGCACGAGTAAAGAGGGGAGTAGAGTGAAGCGGAACGCGGCGCGGACGACGGGTAGTGAGGGTTCTTCAGTCTGCTAATACAGGAGTTATATTACTTCCCCATAGTTTAAATGAGAGATTTGGCGCTGGATTTTAGTGCCTTGCAGTTAAAATCGGCAAATAATTTTTTGAATACGACCTTTGTACATCACAACGCTTCTCTGGAAGAAATTTCAAGGGAGGTTTCGCATGCAGTGGTTGGCAGTTCCCTTGTTAGTATGTTTTCTTAATGGAAAACAAACATAGGAAAAATGAAAACTAAATGCACATTCTACAGAATAAAAGAGTAAGCTAAATTATTTTTTTAACATCCTGTATAAGAAAATCTGAAGGTGAGGGTGGAATCTGAAGAAATGCATTGACACCTGCACATCAATAGATCAATACTAGGCCTATATCAGTTTTTATATTACAAACATAATACAAGCGGTGTGCGATACCTGGTCCGTTACATTAAGGAATCATTCAACTGTTTATGGATTGAAGTGAGGAACACCCTTTCACATAAATATTTTTTGTGTCTATCTAATGTATAAGAAATTGTACTCCCTTCTTCTTAAGGAGCATTAGCACGGAAAGGGACTCCTGCTACAATCCTTTCATGGATGAATGTGTATTCATGGGTTCTAAAGATGGCGATAATGGAAAAAAGGAAGTCTGAACGGTCAGTGTGTGTATCGGGGTGTCCATCCGTACGATTGAAAAGAGTAAAGGAAAGTCTCCCCTATACACGTTCTGATGTGACGCATATTCCTGCAGATCTTTTCAAAACACAAAAAACAAGAAGTTTTGGGATGAACGTGCAGTAAACATTTATAAATGTAAGAAAAAATGTTTGACAAGCTCACTGTCAAAATAACAGTGCTTTCAGCAAACTTTGGTCCTTATATTTTACATATGGCTGCAGATTATTTTTTTTATTTATTTACAGTATTCTGCCCTAGGGCAGGTCTTTCACTGCAATCATAGCATTTCATGCTATGCTTTGCAGCTTTACTAGGGAATTATAGGTGTGGTAGTTTCCCGATGCTTTCCACACTGATGAATGATGATGATGATGATGATGATGATAATGATACGGATGATGATGATAATGGCTTGATGATTTTCGGGGACCGTTGGGCCCAAAGCTTCCTGACATTTGTCTTACAGGTGAGGAAAAAACTCGAAAAAAAACCTCACCTAGAAGCCTCTCCCAACCTGGAATCGAACCCGGGCCCGTTGCGTGACAAGGCAGGACGCTACCTCGAGACCACAGAGGTGGACATTATTATTATTATTATTATTATTATTATTATTATTATTATTATTATTATTATTATGTAGTTACTATAAGGTGTAATTAAATCCTTCACGATAGCTCTGACTAAAGTAGCTTCTGCCACTGGCTCGTAGATGATTATACAGAAGTCATGTGATTAGCGTGACGCAATTCCTCAATAGTAATTATGTTTCTTTACCGGATTTCGCAAATTTTCATATGAAGTAGCTACTCATTTGTTTGGAAGACGGAGTGGATTCTGTTCCAGATCCTATACTCGCTGAACATATTCTATGCCACGAACCGAACTCGATTTCCAGGGATGCCAAAGATGTCACGCTTATCGTTATACCAAAGGTTGTTTCTAAAGGATATAATGAGTAAATCATATTCAATGTAACTAATTGCAAGTTTATGAAAAAACTCTTTTTTTTTTAGTGCTATCAGGTTGTCTTTCATGTCATTTCTGGCTTTCTCCCCTGGCATTGGCGGAATTGTAATCCATTTCTTGTTGAGGCACCTGGAAGACAGATGTACGTTACCCCGATGATATGAGGGTGATAAATGATAATTAAGCGCAAGGAGAGCCCTTAACCTAAACTTGTGCTAAATTCCTCACCATGGGCAACCTCAGGAATAATTCCTTTCAAAGAAAAATTATTTTGATCAACCCGGCAATCGAACCCTGGGCCTCATGAACTGTAGCCAGAAACGATGACTACTAGCCCAAGAGGCTGGTCACTCATTGTTTGTAAATTCAAAGAGATTTTCACTAAACATAAGATAATGTACTCTCTTCTTAAGCTGCTCATTCACCGAAAAGATGTAGGTTAATTGAAAATTAACGTAACTTTGATCTATATCAGAAAAATATTTTTGTTCTCTGTGTACTTAGTACGGGACAGTTTTAGGTCACCATTTTTTTTCACTATACAACATGATAAGCAAAAGAAAGAATGTTCTAAGTAGGATGTGACCTAACGACTTGTAACGTAAGTCCCTTGTCTGGAAGGATTGTGACATCTGTCCTTTTCCGTCTTCCTGTTTTGTGGAAAAGAGTTACGTGTCATGTAGGAGGTGGGGGTGAGATTTATAGCCCCAAATGTTAGGTTGGTTCAAGCAACTGTCACTAGGGGGCACCATGCTGTTTCATTAATGGTAGACTGCTTAACTCTAAATTCTGTCCTACTTTCAAGAAATATTCAACTACAAAATAGAGCACTTTGTAAATCGTTGCGAACACTAGAAGCGTTAATAATGATAAATGGAACACGACGAAATGGAAGGAGTTTGAAAAACATTCTGTTAATTTTGTAAACGTTCACTTAATGATCTTCAGTTAAGAAATATTACACTTACAGTGCCTTACGGCATTTCAATTTGCTAATATTTCGAGGGTGAAGTTACTCCAAAATTGAGCAAGTAAGAAATAAGAGTTGGAAGAGAATTTGATTGAAAGAGGAAATCAGAAATAACATAATCATAGATTATTATTATTTATTATTATTATTATCGAATCTCCAAATATTTTAACCCTATTTCGCCACGAAGACATGTTAGGGTTATAGCTTACTATAACAATACTGACTATTCATAGACTAATAAGAAATAAAATGGAGACTACAAAAATATTTAAAAAATACAGAAGAAATTCAGTTAAAATGGTACAGTCATATAATGCGGAGTGAGAATGAATTAAATAAAGAAACCTCATTATGCCAGACGCCAGGAAAAATATGGGAGGAAGAGACAGTGTGTATGTGCAGAGGAAATATCATTGAATTATTGTTAATAACATGATTGTTATTCTAACAAATATTAGTTCTTGATTATAGAGATGGGATCACTTAATAAGGCCTGTTATTATAATTAAGGCTCCAATTGTCCCTTCTTTAGAGGTCCTCCGCCAAATAAGATAATGAATCAACCATTACGAGTCACTCATCCATTACTTAAAATTGCTAATAATGCCTTAAGTGATCTTCCATCCCCCTCCATAACAAGAGGTAAATCATACTAAAGCTAAATTTATGGTTAAAATACAAATCATAAATAAGCTTGAAATATATTAAATATTATTAAATTATAGCTCCCTACTAAAACATTAAGAATGTTAAGGAAAAGTGTCTTGAGGAATCTTGAAAATATAATAATAATAATAATATCATTATTATTATTATTATTATCATTATCATCATTAAGGTATTTGACAAAGTAAATAGAAACAAATTATTAGAAATCCTCAAATATGATGGAATCCCAGATCAACTGATAAAAGCTATATATGATACTTATAAGGATAATTACATCCAAGTTAAGATTGAAAATAAAATCTCTGAATGCAGGCCAATTAATCAAGGGGTTAGACAAGGATGTGGTCTTTCACCAATGCTCTTCATAATATACATGAACTCAATTATTAAAGAATGGAGACTACAACACATGGCAGTATACCACTTAATATATTATATAATTTAGACACCCTATTATTTGCAGATGGCATTGTGTTTATAGCGAACTCAGAAGATGACCTACAACGTTCAGTCCACTATTTTCACCAAATTGCAATAACAACATAGAAATCTCAACAGAAAAATCTAAAGTCATGGCTTTCCTAGGAAAATACCCAGTTTGCAGCAAAATTGTTATTAATAATAAAATATTAGAACAAACTAACACATTTAACCATCTCTGATACCAGAGTACGAGGAATTATAAATAATATTTTCAAGCCAAACACAGTACAGCACACACACGAACTAGAATTTATAAAACTTTGGCCAGACCCATATTATGTTACGGCAGTGAGGCCTGGACAATTCGCAGTGTAGATGAACAAAGACTAACTGCGGCAGAAATTAAATTTATGAGACGTACTACAGGTTACTCAAGAACAGACCATAAAATGAATTCTGAGATTCTCAAAGAATTTCAAACAGAATCAGTCATGGAATATGTACAAAAACACAGAAACAACTGGAAATCTCACGTAAGAAGAATGAGCAGAACAACAATACCACGTCAAATCTTAAATTACCAACCATCAGGCAAGAGATCTTTGGGCAGATCCTTCATACGTTGGATTGAGACCGTAACAGATCACTAGGTCTATCATATGAAAGGAAGAAGAAGAAGAAGAATAAATTATTATTTATCTTATTATATTATTATTATTATTATTATTATTATTATTATTATTATTATTAGTAGTAGTAGTAGTAGTATAGTAGTAGTAGTAGTAGTAGTAGTAGTAGTAGTAGTAGTAGTAGTAGTAGTAGTAGTAGTATCATTTGGCAACGGAAATAGGTTTTACACGAAGGACAGCAAGAATTTCAAAAAGAGAAAAAATTATAAACTCAGCTATGAGGGAGAATATGAAGATTGAAGACACTATTTTAGATTAGGCCTATATTAAAACTCAGCAATTAAGATGGTATGGACATGACCAGCGAATGGAAGAGGATCGGCTACCAATATGTTGTTTTGGAATGGAAACCTGAGGGAAGACGAGGCAGAGGAGGACCTAAAACTTCTTGGAGTCAGGGATTATATTTATACATGAAGGAGAAACATCTAAAACCAGGAGATTGGATGGACCGACAAAATTGCCTATTAGGAATCGGACGATGTCAAAGACATTAATCAACCGATGATCCATCTATTATTATTATTATTATTATTATTATTATTATTATTATTATTATTATTATTATTATTATTCATATATTCATGAACAAGAAGAATCTGAGAGAAGAATATGCTATAGAAAGGAACTAGTGGTGGAATAAATTTACCTTGGTTAAAAGGAAATTATTGTATATTGCATATATATCTTAAATAATAATAATAATAATAATAATAATAATAATAATAATAATAATAATAATAATAATAATAATAATAATAATAATAAAAGTACCCGCGAAAATTACAAATATATCAAACCATAATTCAGAGCATTTTAACGTATGGTGCTGAAGTCTGGCAAATTCCTGCTAGGGAAACGAAAAGAATTTTAAGTACAGAAATGGATGATGTAAGAAGATCAGCTGGAAAATCTAGAATGGATAGAATACGAAATAAAGAAATAAGGGAAATTATGGCTGTACAAGAGGAGCCGGACATCATAGACATTATAGAAAAGAAAAGATTACGGTAGTATGGCCATGTCAAAAGAATTCCAGAGCAAAGATTGCCTAAAATTGTTATGGAATGGATCCCAATGGAAAGGAGGAAGAGAGGAAGACCGAAGAAAACTTGGATAGAAGGGGTACAAGCAGCTATGAATATCAGAGGATTGGAAGAAGATCAATGGATGGACAGAGAGGAATGGCGTTTGGTTTCCGGAAGACGGCAGCAGCTGCCATGATACCGGATGAATAATAATAATAATAATAATAATAATAATAATAATAATAATAATAATAAAATAACTAACTCACTGGCACTATCGAACCTGTAGGTTCATGCCGCGCAGACATAGGCATAAACTGTCCATTGGCCTAAAGTCCTCTTCTGAGCTAATGATTCCAATAATCTGTATAATTTACCTCCCTCAAATAATAACAATAATAATAATTTATGAGGGCCTCATAAAACCTATAGAACGTGAACATAATACTGAATAAACTTATTCATGCTGACTACAATAAAATAAATTTAAAGCTTTATATAACGCTCATAAAAAAGTAACTAACTTTATTTAAGATTCGTACTTTTAGATTTTGGTAGAATGCGTATAGTAGTAATTTATTGCGTTGGAGATATGAGATGAAGGTCTATGGTATTTCTGAGGATATATACAGAAAGTCGCATAAATGTGCAGGAAGTCACAAAAAGCAAGGGTACAGGACACTTGGACATAAGTGATGGGCCTCCCACTGCCCTTCATTCACTTCGTGTTGCAGCAGTTTCCAATACTTCACGTCACAGGGTAGCTTCTGGTTTTTTGTCTACTTGTCAGGGGTAACCAACACCCACACTATTCATAAGGAAAAAAGCAAAGATCCTTTACATGATAATATTTTAGTAAGTTACACACATTCTATATAGTATATATATATATATATATATATATATATACATACTATATAGTATATATATATATATATATAAAGTCCACCGCTGTGGTCTCGAGGTAGCATGCTGCCTTGTCACGCAGCGGGCCCGGGTTCGATCCCCGGTCGGGGCAGTTTTTCTGGGTGAGGTTTTTATCGGGGTTTTTCCTCACCTGTAAGACAAATGTCAGGAAAACTTTAAGGCCCAAATGGTCCCCGAAATCATATGGCCATCATCCTTATCATTATCATCCTTACCATTATCATCCTTACCATTATCATCCTTACCATTATCATTATCATCATCATCATCCTTCACCGGTGTGGAAAGCAACGGGAAACTACCACACCTACACAATTCCCTAGTATTACTATGGATGGATGGATATATATATATATATTCTGGAAATGCGTACTATTATGCATTGCAGAGACTCTTGATGTCCCAACTCCTTTCAAAAAATGTAAAAACTGAAAATATATAAAACTATTATTCTACCAGTTATATTATATGGATGCGAAACATGGACTCTTACTTTAAGGGATGAAAGGAGATTACAAGTATTTGAGAATAAAGTACTTAGGAAAATTTTTGGACCAAAGAGAGATGAACAAACAGGTGAATGAAGAAGACTACATAACAGTGAACTACATGGTCTTTATAGGAAGCCAGATATAATACGTAAGAACAGTTAAGTCTCGTAGACTGCGATGTGCAGGACATGTTGCACGTATGGGGAATGAAAGACTTGCATGGAAGCTTCTTGTAGGAAAACCAGAGGGAAAACGTCCAGTTCGTAGACCAAGAATGAGGTGGGAGAATAACATTAACTATGATTTGAGGGAAGTAGATTATACAAGGAATGATTGGAAAGCATTAGCTCAGGATAGGGATGTATGGAGAGCTTATGTCCGCGCGGCCGATAGTGCCAGTGAGTAAGTAAGTATATATATATATATATATATAGTCTATAGAGACCCTTCTCCATTCTTGTATAGGGCCCTACCCAGAAGTCTCAGATCGTGTTCAAGATTGTCCAGCCATCTAATAAGCCTATTAGGATCTCCAACTCTTCGGTTTCCATTTATAGTGTTGTCAGAGTAACCTTACGACATATGTATATATATATATATAGATCCTATCCACCGCTGTGGTCTCGAGGTAGCGTGCTGGCTTGTCACGCAGCGGGCACGGGTTCGATTTCCGTTCGGGACAGGCTCCTGGGTGAGGTTTTTTCGGGGTTTTTCCTCGCCTGTAAGACAAATGTCAGGAAGCTTAGGGCCCAACGATCCCCGAAAATCATCCGGCCATCATCATTATCATTATCATCATCATCCTTCACCGGTGTGGAAAGCAACGGGAAGCTACCACACCTATAAATCCCTAGTAAAGCTGCAAAGCATAGCATGAAAATGCTATGACTGCAGTGAAAGACCTGCCCTCGGGCAGAATTACTATGGTTGGATGGATATAGATCCTATAGTCTTAATGATTTGCATTTAGCAAATGTTATAATACAAACAACATTGTTATAGATCTCTTTTCGTATTTTTTCCCCTTTTATGAAGTTAGACTATTTACATCTGCTGTTGGTTACCCCTTGTTTCTGAAGAAAGATGGGACAAAGTCGTTGAATTGTTTCGCGTCATCCCTGTTAAAATGCCTTGGACATTGAATAGCATTCAATGATGGTCCTGGTGACCCAAGGATTGTGTGAGTGCTTTCAAGAATTACCGACGTAACCAGTGGGAGGTGCCCGGGCAACATGGCGTCACATGAAACAAAACCTTCTTCTTTCACTCATAATTTACACACATGACAATTGTAACTACGTCCCACCCCCTATTTTTAAAAATTCCAAGAACTCTCCCTTAGTGTACTGTTTTTGTAAGTAACGACAGATGCAGGTTTGAAATTAGTTTAGTTTGAACAATTTTACTATTATCACTATATAACTAACTCACTGGCAATATCGAACCCGTGGGTTCATGGCCGCGGCGGACGTAAGCTCTTCATACATCCCTATCCTGTTTCAAAATATAATACTAACACACTCATTTCAAGAAACGTATAGGCCTAACTGAAAGTAGGCTATATAAAACAGTTATTCTCCCAGTTAGGCCTATATTAGGCCTATATGGATGCGAAACATGGACTCTTACTTTAAGGGAAGTAGGAAGATTACGAGTATTTGAGAATAAAGTTCTTAGGAAGATTTTTGGACCAAAGAGAAATGAACAGACAGGTGAATGGAGAAAACTGCGTAATGGTGAGCTACATGGTAGTCTATGTATAGGAAGCCAGATATAATAAGAACGGTTAAGTCTCGTAGACTGCGATAGGCAGAAAATGTGGCACGTATGGGGGATGAAAGAGGTGCATGGAAGTTTGTGGCAGGAAACCAGAGGGAAAACGCTCAGTTAATAGACCAAGAATGAGGTGGGAGAATAACATTATCCATGATTTGAGGGAAGTAGATTATACAGAGAATGATTGGAAATCATTAGCTTAGGGATGTATGGAGAGTTTATGTCCGCGCTGCCATAAACCTATGGGTTCGATAGTGTCAATGAGTTAGTTAGTTAGTTAATAAACATTTTAGGTTTAGGCTCTGTTTAGATAATTTTAAATCTGAAGATGTTCTTGATTTCTCCATCGTTGTTTAGCAATTCCTCTGTCTCGGTGTCCTTTAGGTTGATACTGGAATAACTTAGTTCGCAAACGATTTGAATCCATTCTGTGGAGGTGATTTAACCAATTCTTTTGTTATGTTAGGATATGTTCTACTATGTTTTGAGCTTTTACCCTTTCACGAATGTTAGCAATCTACGTAGACTCCCAAGACGACTCAAAAATCTCATTTGTGCAGTTTGTGTCCTTCATGTCTAGATTTCAATTTAAAATATATCAATGTATTGCTTTACTCCAAGGCGTGACAGGCGTAGAAAGCCCTTGACCTACTAGCTGGCTGCTAGTATTACGTCCACAAGTGTTAATATAGGCCGATAAGAGTGACATTTGGTCAACATGTCGGATCTCCCATTCCTTATAGCTGGTTTTCACAACCTGAAGCCTCTACTTATTGTAGCTACTCGAATTCATCATGATAATGGATGGGCACCGGTACCATACTGGATGAAAATTCCATGAGAAAATGTTCCCCCATGGAGACTCAAAATAGCGCAAGTTCCGTAGCTCTAAACGAAGGTATCACGCCTTAACCCGCGTATTATATATATATATATATATATATATATATATATATATATTATTTATTTGAATAATAAATACTATATTGAATTTACTTAGTATTTTATAATTACTGAATATATATTTTTTACAAATTTTGTTATTTTTTTTTAGATTTCCGGACAATTTAATAGTATTTATTTAAATTCTAGGTCCATGTAGCTGCGATGCGTGTAAACTGCTGCTGTTTTACATTTTAGCTCTATTAAATTTGTATTTTTTTATTATTTAGTTATTCCATAGTTAGTTAAGAGAGTACACAACAAGCCGGAGGTTCGGAGTTGGGGTCCCGATGGAGGTCAGATTTTTTTTTAAAAACTGGCCAGCATCTTCCGGCGGCATCATTAGCCTTGAGGTTGACTCAGCCTCTAACGGAAAAGAGTATCATATATTTGTTCTGCGAGTAAATACAAATGCCTTCCTCGTAGCACAGCAATGAGCAAAATGTGAGATACGCAATAATGCAGTTGGTTAAAACAATACGTCGCGAGTACAAGTCCTAGTAGGGTCGTGATGTTTATACCTGACCTAAATTTTCTGGCGTCTCACGCCGTAGACGAGTGGTTGAGGCGAGATGCCTTGGCGCAGAGCTGTGACACTTGCGCTGGTACTAGTCTCTATGGGAGAAAAATGTTTCTCATGGAATTTCGGCTAGTATGGGATCGGTACCCACCCAGCATCATGATGCATTTGGGTAGCTACAATACGTAAGTAGCGGTTCCAGGTTGAGAAAACCAATTATAACGACGGGGGGAGACGATATACAGACCACATCTCACGCTTATACTGGCTGGATGATCATCTACCTATGTGATTAACACTTGTGGATGTGAGGCCAAGGGCCTTCTAGATCTGTCGCGCCATGGAGTAAAAACACGTTTTTCTAGCGGCGTCATGGATCCTAGAAACATAAAATCCATATAAAAAGTGGAAATATTTCGCAAATTTGTTAAAAACTCTTCTCAATACAGAAATAAGAATATTATAACATGTAGTGCGTATATTGATCTGCAACTTGTATAGGCCTAGTGTATGTTATAAGTAAGGGGATTTAAAAATATTATGAATTTAAAATTGGTTATTAATTTAAGTATGTGGTTGATTTAATTCTGCTCGGATTAGTATTCTTAATGATGTCCCCACTATTCCCGATCAGGCTCCGAAGATGAAGTATAAAAAACTCCTGGCGCGAGAGGCCATCCGGCTGCTGGCCTCACATCCACATGTGTCAATCACAGGGGTAGATTATCATCAGCCAGAGTAGGGGTGACATGTGATCAGCGTGTCGAGTCCCCCAGACGTTATAGCTGGCTTTTCTCAACCTGGAGCCGCTACTTATTGTAGCTACCGAAATGCCTTAACCACTTCGCTACGGCGCGGGACTAAGATGAAGTATAAGGTTCCAATATCTTTATGATTAGTTTAAAAAAGAGATAAACCTATGGGTATGGCAAGACAGAAAGGGAATTAGACCGACAGAAAAGTGTAGGCCAATAATCTTTTTTCTTTGCGACGCTTCTATCATCAGTAGCTTTTAATTATCGATATTCTGTGTCTATATTTATTTATTGATTTTCATTTATTCATTTATTATTTTAGTGACACTATGAAATGGTGAATATGAGGACATGCGTAACAACTAGTAATGATATTTCAGCCCAGCATTTGTTGACGACTGAAGGAAACAAGAAAAAACCCAGTCGTGTTGGTCATCTCCGGAGTTTGAATTCGGATCCTCTCGAATACGAGTCTCTAACACTACAGCTTGAGCCAACACACTTGATAAATGTAACACTTGAAATGATGCAAAGAATCGACAAATGAACAGACATTAAATATATGTTACAAGAAAAAAAAGAAAGAAACAGAATTAGAAAGAATACTTTATGAAAAAGATGTTCACACTGCGGTCATAACTGAAACAAAAAAGAAACTTAAAGGGACTGAAGAATTAAATAACTATACAATGATTTACAGTGGTGTACCTGGAAATGGAAGAGCACGAAGTGGAGTTACAATATTAGTACATAATAAATAGAAATCTAAGATTGAATATTATACATACGTAAATGAAAGAATTGCAACATTAAGGATGCAAATTGATAGAGGACATTTAACAATTGTAGGTGTTTATGCCCCAGTTGAGAATAAGAAAGACGAAACTGAACACTTGAAACCATTAATAAAAATGATCATGTTGTAATATGCGGCGACTTCAATGCAAGAGTAGGCAATATTCCAATACCAGGAATAGTGGGAAAATTTGGAGAACAACACTTAAATGAAAATGAAGTACAGCTTAGACAATTTGCAAGCAATTACCATCTTCAAATTGCTAACACATTTTTCAAAAAACGAGATATAAATAAATACACATGGAGCGCAAGAGGAATCAGAACAATAATAGACTATATTCTAATTAATGATAAATTAAGACAACTGCAAGATGTACAGGTATATAGAGGCTGCGATATTTATTCCGACCATTTTTTGGTTATGGGCAAATTTAAATTATGGTCAAGATGGAAAAAAAAGTAAAATCAGGAATAAATTAACAAATGAAGAAGTATACAAATTATACCTTTTGCAAGAGGAAAGCATAAGAAAATTATATCAACAAAGACTACAACAATACCTCATGCATACATCAACTAGCGATATATTAGATGATTAATGGAATAATATTAAAAAGTGAATTGAAAAGGCAGCCCAGGAAGCAATAGGGGAAAAAAATTAGAAGCAGAAAAGGAGTAAGAATTTGGAATGAAGAAATAGACTAGCAATTAAAGAAAAACATAATTCATATAAACAGTGGCTTCAACAATAAGCAGAAGAATCGAGGCAACAATATGTAGAAAAAAGGAATATAGCAAAACAAATTATTAGGACAGCTCATCAACATTCTTGGAATAATTTTATAAGTGAAATAGAAAACGATATTCATGGCAGACAAAATTTTGTATACAAAGTTATAAAACTTTTAAATAAATCAGAAAAGGATAATGCAAAGATAGATGTTATTAACAAAGAAAGATGGATAGAACACCATAAAAATGTATAGTGTAAAGAAGAAAAAGAAGAAGGCGAAGAAAAACAAGAATCGTATCCAGATAATGAAACAGGATAAATTCAAACTGATATGATTACATCTGATGAACTTCAAGAATCCTTAAAAGAAACAAAAAAACAGAAAAGCAGCTGGTCCTGATCAGATAAATATGGAGCTTCTAAAATATGGTGGAACATTTCTATACAGGAGAATATTGCGTTTGTTTAATGAATGTTGGAGAAAGTGCAGAATACCAGAAAGTTGGAATATAGCTGAAGTCATATCGTTATTTAAGAAAGGAGATAGAAGAGAATGTAAGAACTATAGAGGAATTAGCCTACTTAATTCAATTTATAATATCTATGCAAGGGTTATAAATAAAAGACTTAAAATAATCACAGAAGCAATACTTGAAGAAGAACAAAATGGCTTTAGAACGGGGCAATCAAAAACAGATAATTTATTCATATTACAGCAAATAAATGAAAAAAAAAGAAGAGAACATAACCTACAGACGCATGTTGCTTTTATTGATTTTGAAAAGCATTTGATCGTGTTGATACAGATAAGTTATGGAAAATTATGGAAATACATGGCTACCCCGCAAAATTAATTTATGTGATAAAAAGTTTGTATGTAAAGTCTCAAATTATAATAAATATAGGCACATCAAAGACCGAAGCTATTTTAATAAATAGAGGTGTAAGACAAGGGTGTAGTTTAAACTTACTCTTTTTAATATATATATATATATATATATATATATATATATATATATTAGACATCATCCAAAATTGGAAAAGTATTGTTAATATAGGTATAAGAATGGACCGTTTTAAAATATTAAACGTATTAATGTATGCTGACGATGTGGTTATTATTCAAGAAAATGAAAATAATTTGCAGTACTCTTTACATCAATTAAATCAGTTATGCCAAGAATATAATTTCAAAATATCAAAAGAAAAAAAAAAACAAAAATAATGGCATTTTGGGGAAACGATCATATAAGATCAAAAATCGTAATAGACAACAAACCTCTGGAACAAGTAACAAATTTTAATTATTTGGGTTGTAATTTTACTATAAACACAAAAACTGAAAGAGACATACATATGAAACTGTCGAAATTTCAAATGATATGCGGAACTATACATAAAACATTAAAGAATAAAACAAGAAGAGATACTAGATTGAAGTTTTATAAAACATTGGCAGTTCCTTCATTACTTTATGGGAGCGAAACTTGGGTAATGACCAAAAAATTGCAAAGTAGAATACAAAATGCAGAAATGAACTTCCTTAGAAGAACAAAAGGCTGAACAAGATTGGATCGGATAAGGAATGAAGATATAAGAACAGAGTTAAATATATATAAATTGAATGAGAAAATCAGAGAATATAGAGAGAAATGGTTTACACATGTGGAAAGAATGAATGTAACAAGATTACCAAGAGTAGCTTTCAACTAAAAGTCAAGAGGTTCAAGGAATGTAGGAAGGCAAGTGAAAAGATGAACAGGAGGGAACAGGCAATTTATGCCTAGCTCGTGAAGTGAAGAAGAAGAAGAAGAAGAAAAAAGAAAGTGGAGAAGAAAAACAAGTAGAAATTCAACAGATCTGAACAGTGATTTTTTTTCACCAACAATGCATCTATGACTGCTAACACATTAATTTATAATAAATTAGAGCTTTTGTCTACAGTTCATGGGATCCCGGGATCGATTCCCGGTCAGACCAGAGGAATTTTTTAAAGGAAATTATTCCTGTGATCGCCCATGATTTGGATTTAGACTAAGTTTAGGTTTAAGACCCTTCTGGTGCTTCATTATCGTTTATTCACCTACCATATCATCGGGATAACGTAACTCCACCTTCCAGGCGCACCAATTTATAGAGTGGGTTACTATTCCGCCATGCCAGGAGAGAATACCAGATATAGCTACCATAAAGATAATCAAATACTACTTCATGGCGCGACAAACCTAGAAGGCCCTTGGCCTACCAACCGACTGCTGGCCTCACATCCACATGTATTAATCACTGAAGCAGACGATCATCCAGCCAGTGTAGGGGTGACATGTGGTGAGCATGTCGGGTCCCCCAGCCGTTATAGCTGATTTTCTCAACCTGGAGCTGATCAAATAGTAGAATGGCTGAGGATTAGGCGAACGATTGTAAATCTTTTAAGGAGATAAAACGCTTCTACTAGAAAAGTTCTATATTCAGAAATGATAACAGATTGCAATTCTGTAGGAGTAGGAAGCTACTAGGGCTTAAGACTTAAATAAGCTTCTCTATTTGTAACTTTGAAGGTTATTAGTTTAATTTAACTTAAAATCTTCCGGGTTGGATTTAAGTTAAATTAACTTTTAGTAAATGTTAAAAATGAGCGTTCTCAGGGTTAATGAGGAAGCAGATATTATGATGATTATAGAATCTATTCTTTTTTATTCGTGGCTAAAGCTCAACTTAGATTTTTTCCTAGAATGATAAAAGATGAATAAGAAATTCGTAAGTAATAGTATAACGTTACTAGAGATATATTACTATTACTGAGGGAATTAGGGGGGATCAGTTAAATAGTATAGATTGATAATCATTAATTTTGGGAGGAAACCTAAAAAGGGAGGTAGGTCGGCTTCTTATTGTAGCTACTCAACTGCCTCAGGAAGCTGGATGAGCATTGGTCACATACTGGCCGAAACTCCATGAGAAAATTTCTTCCCCCATGGAGACTCGAACCAGCGCAAGGCTACGGGACTTCTTGCCTTAACCACTCGGCTACGGCGCGGGACAAAACACAATTTAATGGCTTTGGTCATTTTTAAAACACTTTCATTAACATCGTTGTTGAAGTGATAAGGGTAATAACTTCATTCAACAAATAATTTCTAAGAATAGCTGTTAAGTTTTGTTTTGAGGGAAGAATTCCACACAGCAGGCTAATGACTGTCATTAACGGTAATGATTCTAAATTACATGATGGAATTACGAGCAGGAAGTGTAGCAGTTTCATCGACCATTAAGAAATGTAGTTCTGTACTTTATCTACCTCAACTTTCTTACACTACAGTAGTCCTATGGGCTATAGAGTGGAAATACGTAAGAGCACACATTTTAAGTACGAATCTCTTATGGTAATTTAAGCCTATGCTAGCAGTTCAAAGATGTAAAAATCCTGAGTATGGCTTTCTTCAGAAGGGAAGTAAAGCCTCTGTACCCCGTGTAGTATATTTATGACACGTAAAAGAACCTCAAGTCTAAAATATGAAACTTCTGAGCAAAATTTTATATCCCTTTCATGTCCCGTATTGGATTGAGACGCTAATGACAATCACATCGTTAAAATACTTTGAATACATATTTTTCATAAATAACTCACAAAACCAATAATACAAAATAAACTTATTTTTAATATTCAGACATTTAAATTCAATATTTAAAGAGAAATAATTTACAAAGAGAGTAACATAATTTTATTCTACAGGTTACGACACCATCGACAACATTTTAAATTGGCAACCTATTGTTTTTCTTATTTTTCTGAAAGGTAATTAGGCTATATTCTTTAAATACATACAAAATTTCATGTGTTTCATTTATTTTTTTTTGTTGCTACAGAAACAGCATAATGTTTTCTTGTTTACAGATTTCTATCCCTTCCTATCTTGTATCCAAATTTAGAAGTTACAAATATTTCAAATAATACTGTCTGTTATCAACAAAAATTTATTCTCTCTCATTTGGCAATCAGAGTTCGAGAATATCTGGACAATGTTTTTCAAATAGAAGGATCGGAAGAAGAGAATATATAGAATGGCCTGCAAGATCACCAGATCTCTGTTCACTTGACTAAGTTTTATAGGTTACTTGAAATGTAAATTCTTTGTTAGCAGATCTAATAAAATTGGGGAAAAGTTGAAAAGAAGGATAAGGAAAGAATGCAGAGATAGGGCTTTACAAACCAGCAGTAATTGAAAATCACGAGAATTCAAACTTCGACTTAACTACTGTCAGATTGTAAATGGCGAACATTTTGAGCTTCAAGTGGATTTGTTGTAGTAGTTGTGTTAATTCTGGAGAAAGCTAATGAAACAAGACATCAATAATTACTTAACTCTTTTCATAAGTGATCCCATTACAGGCCTCAGGAGGCCCTTGGGGTAGTAAGAGGTTAAGGCTCCCACTTTTCTGGACAATCGGCACTTAATGTTAATCGGGTTGTCAGCCCTGCGTGACGGACGCCTTTACCACCAGAACAAGCGTCTGGTACTCATTTTCGTTAGAGGCTGAGTTGATCCCAGGGCCATAGTGCCGCCAAAAGGTTCGGGTCAGTTTAAAAATCCTGACCCCCACCGGGACTCGAACCCTCGACCTAAACTCCTTTCATAGGAACCAAAATAAATTAATAAAACAGATGACATTTTGTATCCCTACAAGTTCAGAAAATAATTACTTTTGAGAAAAATAAATCGGTTATCATTTAAAAGTACTGTCGATAATGTCACTCTCTGTAGAATAATGACTAAAAATATTTATCTTAAAAATTTTAATTTGTTGTATCGAAATTTTTTAATTTTCTGTTTTCTATTATTGGTATTAAGCGTCATTTATAAAAATCCAGTATAATTAAAATATATACTTTGGAACCAAATGTACAGTTTTCAGGAAAAAATACAAATAAAACTGCACGGCGCATAGGCTAGAAGGTCCTTCGTCTACCAGCCGGCAGCTGACCTCACCATCCACCGTGTTAATCACAGAGGTAGACGATCATGCACCCAGTACAGGGGGGACATGTAGTCAGAATGTCGGGTCTCTCAGATCCATTTGAACTTTTACAATATTTCAATGATTAACAGTGGGCTATGTAACTTCTGATTCAATAGCAGAAAATGTCTACAATATGTCTGAATTAATTGTGAGAAATTTCTTATACTTGCAACCATCGCTTTTCAGCATCTACCTCTTTTAATTCTTGCTCTATTACTACATGCACTCTTTATGCTCGTAAGTCTATTTTCTTTTAGGATCTCTGACCTGACTCAATCGGCACAATAATTTCTTTGGCGAGTTCAATAATCGTCCTCGAACATCACGCACACAATGTTGATTTTTGTGGGTCTGTGTTTTCCACTCATGCTAAGGACCAACCAATTGCATTCTTCTCTAGCTTTCTTGGTATCGATAAAATTGTTTTGTGTGGTTGGAATATTGAACACACCTAATTTTTCTCGAAATGTCCGTTTTAACTGAATCAAGGAAATTGTCATAAGGAATGCCACTCACTTCGTGAGTCGTAAATTTATCGATAATTTGGAAATCAAGAGTGACATTTGTTAGGACCATTTAACGAATAAAATTAAGCTGTTTACTCAAAAATCATTGTTTAATTATAGTTATTTTAAAATATTTATATATTTAATGTAAACGGCGATGTTTGAAAACAAATCAGAAATGTGAGGTTATGCTTTATCATATTATTTATTGCCAAATAAGATCGCAATATTGTAAGAGTGCACCCAAGTGGAGAAATAATGAAACACATCAAACTATATATCATAATCAACATTACAGGTTATTCATTTATTTTTTTAGTAAACAACTCAGTAAAATCAAGGAATATTTTCATTGTTTGCTATATTCAATGTATTTGTTGGAGAAAAATAATGCTTTGACCTGTTCAGAACATTAAAAAGGAGGAGCTTTCTTTATCACAAAAGCAGGAGCTGATAAAGAGAAATCGATAACAGCGAGGTGAAACACGACTGTGATTGGTTGTAAGTCAAAAATCATTGTAACGTGATTGGTCATTGACTCTCATTTGGGGCAAGAGTTAAATTGTCTTTAAAAATCTGTTCATAATAAAAACATGCTGCCGAATGTAGAACTACATGTTCTATCACGATTTATAAATTTACAGAGTAATATGTAAATATAGATTAATAATTAATCGATGTTATTATTTTATTTAAAAGTAACATAATAATGCATAAACTAGACACTGCGAAACCTAGTTATTTAGGAGGCGTTACTACCGCTACTACTACTACTACTACTACTACTACTACTACTACTACTACTAATAATAATAATAATAATAATAATAATAGTAATTTTATTATATGAAACTTTCCTCATTAGAGGATTGCCACAAGGACAAAGTGATACGGACAATTAATTTTCGAAATTGATGGAATATATTTTATAAGTACATAATACTAATAATAATAATAATAATAATAATAATAATAATAATAATAATAATAATAATAATAATAATAATAATAATACAGAAAGCTATACCGAAAGTACCGAAAGTACAATTAAAAAATAAGTTGCGTCGCGCAATATCCACGGCGCAGAGGAGGGGGGAGGTAGGAGGGTGAGTAAAGAGGATAGGAATGGCACTTTTCTTGAATCTAGTCGCAAGATGTGAAAGAGATAACGTAGAATTGCACACGAAATATGTACTTTCGGTACAATAATACTACTATAATAATAATAATAATAATAATAATAAATCACCTATTATATCATCGGGGTAACGTAACTCCGCCTTCTAGATGCCCCAACTTCAGAAGTGGTTTACAATTAAACCAATGCCAGGAGAGAACACCAAACATGTCGAAATGACAATCTGGGGCATTGAATAAAATAATAATAATAATAATAATAATAATAATAATAATAATAATAATAATAATAATAATAATAATAATAATAATAATAATACTAGCTTTAACTGGCAGAGTTAAGGCCTTAAGGCCTTGCCTACCACTCAACCAGGTTAAAAAAAATACAAAAATGATTCTTACATCTAATTAGAATAAAATAAATATTATATAGTAACTTATATTTTTAGTATTCATTTCATATATCTCAAACATTACAGAGTATGTCTACAATATAATCATTATTTACAAAATAGTTTGATTTAATCTATATTTAACAATATTTACTTACTTACTCACTGGCACTATCGAACCCGTAGGTTGATTGCCGCGCGGACATGAGCTCTCCTTGAGCTAATGCTTTCCAATCATTCCTTGTATAATCTACTTTCCTCAAATCATAGATAATGTTATTCTCCCACCTCTTTCTTGGTCTACCAACTGGGCGTTTTCCCTCTGGTTTTCCTACAAGAAGCTTACATGCACGTCTTTCATTCGCCATACGTGCCACATGTCCTGCCCATCGCAGGCTACGAGACTTAACAGTTCTTATTACGTATATCTGGCTTCCTATATTTAACAATTGGGTTTAATTTTTTCCGTTAAATAAAGGAAGTTGCAATATAAAATATAGCCTATAAGATAGAAAAATGATAAAAAAAACTGTTAATGACGTAGAATAAATGTAACTCTAGAGAAGAATTCATTATTTGACAATAAGTAATTTTATAAGCGTTAATAGTCAACAATGTTAATCATAAGTCAACAAAGGACGGCAGGGGTTCCAATATAGATTCTTCCAGAACCACTGAGATGATATTTAATTTTAAGATGAAAATTCAATCAACTGTGGCGTTACAGCCACTTGTAGAAGCTAGGCCGCCTTACATACTCTATGTCTTGTCATATTTTTCTATCCCTTGCTTACTTTCTCCATCCATTTACTCCCATCCGTTCAAGAACACTCTCTACACCATCAATCAAATATTCTATATGGTCATCCTCTATAATATATTGCCCTCGATCCATAGCTTTCATATGGCATACTATGCATGCCTATATCTCAACCATTTAATATTCTGCGCCTTAAAAGATGTTACTATATCCAATTGAAGTGTTAATATGAAATACCAGGCAAGTCCAAAAATGTAAATTTTCAGAAACTACAAAAAAACATAGATTTACTTTTGTTTTTCGGATGTCCCAATATTTTGACTTTGTAGTAACATTCACTAGTTATAGGTAGCATTGGTTATAACTTTTATGTTGGTGTACGTCTAATGACACTTAAATTTATAATTCTGGACTCTTGTCTTGTTCTTGGAATTAATTCTTATATTTATTTTACAGTTGTGGGGGCACGCCGTAGCGCAGTGGTTAAGGCACTGGGCTACAAGCCGGAGGGTCGAGGGTTCAAGTCCCGTTGGGGTCAGGATTTTTTAAACTGACCCAAACCCTCTGGCGGCACTATGGCCCTGGGGTCGACTCAGCCTCTAACGGAAATGAGTACCAGATGCTTGTTTCTGGTGGTAAAGGCGGCCGTCACGCAGGGCTGACAACCCGGCTGACATAAAGTGCCGATTGTCTAGAAAAAGTGGGAGCCTTAACCTCCTACTACCCCAAGGGCCTCCGGGTCTGTTGTGGGATCACTTTACTTTACTTTTACTTTATTTTACAGTTATCTGTAAACTTAAAAAAAGACTATGTCATGACAAGCCTAGAAGGGCTCTTGGCCTATCAGTCGGCTGCTGGCCTTACATCAACATTTATCATTTACAAAGTTGCGCGATCATGCAAGCAGTATAGAGTTAATATATGGTCAGCATGCCGAGTTCATCAACCTGGCCGAAATTCAATGAGAACATTTCTTCCCGGAAGCGGACTCTAAGCATTGCATGTCCGCAATTCTGAACCGAGGCATGATGCCTTAGATCGTTCGCCTACGACACGGGAATAGGGAACTAAAACCCATTAAAATTGTAGAGGTTTATAAACATCGCACCTGTACTTATTGCAGTTTATTAGTTAGATACGTACATAACCAATTCAGTCTCGTTATTTAACAATAGTATCATCAACATTCCAAGTCAACTTTATCTAACCGGCAATTAGGTCTAATCGGTGGATTAGTAGTTATCATATTTGTCAATTTTTCCGACGTTCGAGAGTTGAAAGCTGACAGGATCGATGGGTTTTTCAGGGCATAAAAATCCTGAACATGTGATTCCCGGCAATCCTCGGTCGTAAAGACAATTGTCAGATTGGAATTTCATTACTAGGAAATTATCCTAAAGAACTACAAAAGTTCAGTTTGACAGATAAGATAGAAGAATATAGGAGAAAATGGTATGAACATGTCTGCAAAATGGATACCAATATATTGCCTAGGAAAAGTCTGAACTATCAACCAAGAGAAGAAAAAAACAGATCAGGGACACAGCAGCTATAATACTTGGAGCCGGAAAGAACAAAAATGTCTAATCCTTGCAAGAAGAAGAAGGAAATTATACTTCCATTTCATAGCTTTTATCTATAGTGTTCTGTCCTAGGGTAGGTCCTTCACTGCAATCATAACATTTTTTATGAATCCTTTGCAGCTGTACTAGGGAATTATACCAGAGTGGTAGCTTCCCACCGGGGACGAGGTGATGATGATGGCCAGATGATGTTCGGGGACCGTTTGGGTCTCAAAGCTTCCTGACATTTGTCTTACAGGTGAGGAAAAGCCAGAAAGAAAACCTCACCAGGAAGCTTGTCCCGACTGGGAATCGAACCGGGCCTGCTGCGTGACAAGGCAGCACGCTACCTCGAGATGTACTGTTTATTAAAATTAAATAAATTACCTAAAAAAAATACGAAGATGATCGTATAAATTCACGATCTGTCTAATAAAATCAAAGATTCTAGATGTGATATGATCTTAGATGTTAAAGGGTCTATGAATAAGAATCTAATAAAATTCATCTAAAAATCAATCCATGTCAATGTTAGCGTTTAGGCCCCGGCCTATAAAATCTCTTCTGCAGTAGAACATTTTTTAAGACTAGAGATCTAGTATCCCAGGGGATCCTGATTTAGTTCCCATCTCTGCCATATAACTTCTTTGCCACGATTTATTTTATGAAAACTTCAAAACTATAATTTGTGATAGCCTATGTAGTAGAGGCCCTATATAAAAATCTGTGGCACAACAGCTCTGAAGATCCATGGCCCACTGAAGGTGTCTCTAGATAACAAATGCCAGTGTAGGGAATCTCAAGGTAAACGTGACACAATTTTACTATCTTAAACCGATATTGCCATCTCTCGATTGAACTACCATCCAGAACCCATAACCTTATACAAAGAAACATGTCTTTGATATAGCGCGAATCAAACTAAAGGCCATTGTAATGCTAGATAGATAAGAATGTATTCATTGTTTATGTGTTTATTACATAAAATGATTTTCAAATGTAAAAGATATTCTACACTATAATTTCAGGTATAGGAGCTCAGTCTATGGATGGGAAACATGGTACCTTAAAGTGTTTTAATAGGGGAGACAATATTAGGACAATTTTAGAATATGGAAAAGTTTTTAAACTAAAGAGAGACGAACTCACAAGTGGATATATGAAATTATACAATAATGAGCTCCATGATCTTTATTGAATTGAAGATTTAATGGAAACAGTTAAGACTCGTATATTGCGATGGACAGGACACAATGCACGAAAAGGGAGAGAAAAAGGGACATAGCTGTTTCTTGTAGTAAAGTCAGGGAGAAAGCTTTCAGTAGCTAAGCCTAGAATGAGGTACGAAAAAAACATTCATATTTTGAGGAAGTAAAAGTAACTCCAAGCGCGACAGGCCTAAAAGGCCCTTGGCCTAGCAGCCGGCTGCTGGCCTCACGTCCACATGTGTTAATGACAGAGATAAACAATCCTAAGCCAGTATAGGGGATGACATGTGTTCAGCATCTCGGGTCTCCCAGCTTTTATAGCTGGTCTTCTCAACCTGGAGCTGCTACTTATTGCAGCTACCCAAATGCTGTCTGGGTACCGGTCCCATACTAGCCGAAATTCCATGAGAAAATTTCTTCCCCCATGGGGATTCGAACCAGCGTAAGTCCCGTAGCTCTGCGCCAAGGCATCTTGTCTTAAGCACTCGGCTGCAGAGCGGGACTTTTGGGGAAGTAAATTATAATAAGTATCCTCAACTCGTGTCCAACTCAGGGATTTGATCTAGGGATGAGATGAGATGTAGTCTTTATATAAAGGTCTGTGAAAGACAAGGGTGCCGGCCGACCACGCCTGACGCACTATCACGGGGGCAGATGAACGAAATGAATGAAATTGATATGGAGAAATGGTGGAATGAAATTGTGGCAAGGGAAGACGGGAGAAATCCCCGAGAAAAACTTGCCCAAGCTCCGTTTCATCATCCACGAAACCCACATGGAGTGACCGAAACTCGATCTCGGGACCTCAGCAGTGAGAGGCGAGGGTCTAACCGCTTGCGCTACGAAGCCGCCCAGGAAGTAAATTATACGGAAAATAATTGAAAAACTTCAGCTCAAGATAGAGATGTACGGAGATGTTATGTTCGCGCGGCCATGAACATCCAGATTCCATAGTGCCGGTGAGTTAGTTATGAGTAGGGATGGGATTTTAAGGTGCAAATTTTGGTCGTAAAACGGAGGAAAAAAAAAAAAGGTTCTGAAAATACATACAAAAAGGTACAAAAAAAAGCTACTGCTGAAACAATTGCACTAAGGCTTAAATCAGTTACATGAACTCAGTTTATATAATGTGCATATCATTTTGCACCAAATTTTTCTTCTTTATAGAGTCCAAAAGTGGTAATTCATAGTTATTTAGTTTATTGCAATATTTATTTCGCAGATGGAACATCGAAGAATGATGCCATCAGTTTCGATAAATTGCGTTTTGAATTTTGAACTTGAAATATTTGCAATAACTGATAAAATAGATACATATAGACAAAAATGGAAGCAACATATAGACAGAATGAATGAAGATAGATATCCAAAACAAATAACAAAATACAAACCTAAAGGCACCCGAGATGTGGGCAGACCTAGAAAGAGATGGGCTGAAGTCAGAACGGGTCAACAGACCTAATCCATGAATGCAGATGATGATGATGATGATGATGATGATGATGATGAATTCTGTAAGAGCATACAACTTATCCTTTTTAACATTCGCCAAGTTACTGTTGTGAAAACACAGTTATAATACTAATAAAAATACGTTGTGGTTCAGACTTGGTAAATAGAAAACTGTTAAATTGTTGCCAGTACTAACTGAACTTATTTTAAACTGTTATAGCAACACTATGATTTCGGGGACCGTTTGGGCCTTAAAGTTTTCCTGACATTTGTCTTACAGGTGAGGAAAAACCCCGATAAAAACCTCACCCAGAAAAACTGCCCCGACCGGGATCGAACCCGGACCCGCTGCGTGACAAGGCAGGACGCTACCTCGAGACCACAGCGGAGGACTTATTATTTTTATAGCCTATTTAATATTGGTGAGTTCTAATTGAGATTTTAAGAAGAAAAAATATACATTTTTCTGTCCTATCTTTTAAAAACACAGAGAAGAGTGGAGGAAAAGTGCTGAAGGTATAAAACAAGAGGGAAGAAGGGGTGAAATGTAGTAATCTCACGAAAAAGTGCAAAATGGTGCAACAAATTGTGTTCATTACGCTTTATTTCATCTCTCCAAATACATATTACATACATTCAACTATTATTATGAAAACATTTTTTTTTTGAAAAGGTGTTGCACCTCAAAATCATTTCCCTAGTTATAAGATCTCAGTCCCTTTCTCATAACTAACAATATAGGCAATGTCAAATGAATCCAGAAATGAATAAACAACATGGAAGGATATTCATATAGGCTTACATATGATAGTTAACTTACTTCTCATTCGATAGTTAGTTACCCTTACTTTAATGGAGGAAAGAAGGTTACGAATATTTGAAAATAAAGTTCTTAGGACATTTTTAGGGCCAAAAAGAGATGAACAGACAGGTTAATGGAGAAAACTGCACAATAGTGAGCTACATCATATATATATATATATATATATATATATATATATATATATATATATAGGCCTATATATATATATATATATATATAATAATCAGATATAAGTTAATAAGAACAGTTAAGTCACGTAGACTGCGATGGGGAGGACATGTGGCACGTATGGGGATGAAAGAAGTGCATGGAAGTTTCTGGTAGGAAAACCACAGGGAAGACGCTCAGTTGGTAGACCAAGAATGAGGTGGGAGAATAACAGTATCCATGATTTGAGGGAAGTAGATTATACAGGGGACGATTGGAAAACAATATATCAGGATAGGGATGTATGGGGAGTTTATGTCCGCGCGGCCAAGAACCTACGGGTTCGATAGAGCCAGTGAGTTAGTTCGATAGTTATAGGATCTCAGTTCCTGACCTCATAATTAGCATTGTAGATAATGCCAAATTATTTCACAAATAAACCAGCAACATGGAAGGGGTTTCATAATAGGCCTTACTTACTTACTCACGGGCACTATCGAACCCGTAGGCTAATGGCCGCGCGGACATAAGCTCTCCATAAATCCCTATCCTGAGCTAATGCTTTCCAATCATTCTCTGTATAATCTACTTCCCTCAAATCATAGTTAATGTTATCCTCCCACCTCATCCTTGGTCTACCAACTGGGCGTTTTCCCTTTTGGCTTTCCTACAAGAAGCTTCCATGTTTCATAATAGGCCTACCTATGAAAATTAACTTCGGATAACACACAGCGCAAATCCAAATATCGTTTTAATGCCCTGTAGGTAAAATATAATGTTATTTCAGCACATAGGACTGGAAAGTCTTTGACCTACTTTCCAGTAGCTGGTCACACATTCACACGTGGCATTTACAGACATGGACGATCATTCAGCCAGTATAAGGGTGACATATGGTTGCACGTCGAGCCGCAAGGCGTTAGGGCCTATAGTTTTTTTTTGTCTTAACTGGAAGCCGCTACTTATTATGGCTATCCTTAATTCTTCACGAACTTGAGTCCCATCTGTCCTATAATAGTCTAAATTCCATGAGAAAAATTCTTCCTCTGTGGGGACTCCCGTATCTCTCTGGCAAGGCATGATGTCTAACCTAGCTGGGCTATGACGCGGGACCGTTTTAACACGTAAAATAATGTAATTTTAAAATGTTAGAGAATCAATAAAGGCTGGTATCTCCGTTAGGGGAGTGTTTCTGTAAGTTATGTGGTGGAGCCGGGCAGAACTAAAATATATTTTATTGTTGTCTTATATTACAAGAGGTTGACCATAAAGTATCTCTAACGAAGTTAATTAGTTTTTACAAATTTGGTAACTTTCAGATAGGAGGGCCCGCTCACCAGGTGACCCCCCCTCTCCTTCCACAAGTAGAGCGTTATGAGTAATGGCCTCCATAACTTCTCCTAAAGCTGACATAAATCATCTCTCTCTCTCACCGCTTTGGTCTCGTGCCACCAATGAAATCCCAGTAAATTAACTTCCAACTATCATATTCTTTTTTAAAAGCTATATTCTTCTTTTCAACTTCCGACTTTTGATAGAGAGAAATGAAGTGAGTTTCTTCTCCTTTAAACTTAGGCTATTCATAACTAAATGAGAAATCCATTACAAGGACATATTGTAAGCAGACTACATAATTATTTGACAGACAGCCGGCACACTCTCCTACCTTCTGCTCAAGATTGTATAATTAAATATGTAGGCCTAATGGCCTACGGAGGGGACACGCCATAGCGTATACAGTTAAGGCAATACGCTACAACCCGGAAGGTCAAGGGTTCAAATCCCGGTGAGTCAGGATTTTTAAACTGACCAAAACCTTCTGGAAGCACCCTGGTCCTGGGGTATACTCAGCCTCCAACAGAAAGGAGTATCAGACGATTCTTCTGGAGGTAAAGACGGCGTCACGCTGGGCTGACAACCCGGCTGACATCAAATGCCGATTGTTTAGAAAAAGTGGGAGCCTTAACCTCCAACTACCCTAAGGGTTTCCCATGGCCTGTAGTGGGATCACTTTACCTTTAACGGCTTACGGAATATTAAACTAAACTATATCCCATTGCGCTATTAGGTCTAGAAGGCCCTTGACTTTCAAGCCGGCTGCTGGCTTCACATCTACATGTGTTACTCAGAGAAGTATACGATTATCCTGCCAGTATATCGGGTCCTCCAGCCGTTATAGCTGATTTTCTCAACTGGAGTCGCTACTTATTGTAGCTACCCAAACTCCTCACGATATTGGGTGACACCGATCCCAAACTGGATGAAATTCCATGAGAATATTTCTTCCCCCATGGAGACTCGAATCAGTGCAAGTCCTGTAGCTCTTCGCCAAGGCATCTTACCTTGACCATTCGACTACGGCGCGGGACAATGGCTTATACAGAAGATTTAAACAAATCTCAACTGGAACTTAATTAAGACTATTTAATAGCAATGTGAAAAGTATATTGCTATATGAGTGTGAGACTTAGAAGGGGAAAATTGCATTACATAGAAAATTGCAAGACATATAAATATATGCCAGATATTTCTTTTGAGAATCTGGTGTCCAAAAAACCATATTAAAAGAGTGATTGTGGAGGATAACATCACAGAATGAGATCTGGAAGGAGATCAAATATCGCAAATGGAAATGGATTGGACACACTCTCAGAAGAGAACTAGACAGTGTGTCAAAGAAAGCATTCGAATGGAATCCACAGAGATTTCCTGGAAAAAGAGGAAGATGAAAAATTACAAGGCGTAGAACTATATCAACAGAAATTGAACAAGGAAAAAGTTGGAATGTAAGTCAGGAATTTGGCAAAAAACAGAGTCCGGTGGCGTGCTTTCACAAATGTCCTATGCTTCCAAGAGTAGTGACAGGAACTAATACTACTTACCGAATATGGAGGTTCAAGACCCATTTAATAAAGTCCTCAACTGATCCCTATTCTCAGCGACTCAATCAGGTTCATAAATCCGATATAGGGCCTACAATTCCCTATGATCCATACGAATATTATCCTCTCACGTATGCCAAGGATTTCCCAATTAAATTTTATTAAAAACATTTCTACTGTCTTTCATTCCATTTACATTAAACTGTTATCATAACTTGGGTAGTTTACTAACTGCGGCAATATTAATACGATGTAGGCGTAAATTATAGAGTTCATCCATGTAAAATCGGTCTTCGTGCTCAAGAGATTAAGTTCTTAGCGTCTGGTTCACAGGGCCGCGGTTTGAAATCCGGATGGATTTGATGGAATTTAGGATGAAAATGCAAGGGGCAAGTCCTCCAGGGACTTTAAGCCATGGGCTCCGAGTCTAATGATTTTCGGTCTCGTAAAAAACCTCAAGCCTAAATTAGAGCCTATGAGCAAAATTTAAACAGCATTTCTCTTTCTTATCATGCCTTAAATGCTTACTAGGTGTCTCTTTGAAGCGATGAGCTAACCACTTGTCATTCGCTAATATCTGTAGGGAAATAATCGTAACTAAATTAATTTGTTTTAGTAACGCCTTTGCCTTACATGGGGATATACAGGAATAGAGAGAGAGAGAGAGAGAGAGAGAGAGAGAGAGAGAGAGAGAGAGAGAGAGAGAGAGAGAGAGAGACTCCTCGTGAAGCTCCCTCAATTTTCATGCCTTATGGGTCTGAATATTCGCCTTAAGATCATATAAGATTAACGTATTTGCTCGCATAATTTGCGCACTTTTTAATTCGCTTTGGCTACTGAAAATTTGGGGAGCTTAATGTATGCTGATTTAAAGAAAAAGTCTTGTTCTGAGTTACTTCAATTACGGTAGACAAGTTTAGTAATTAAGAATACAGTAATTTTGTCATCTAATATATCAAAATGAATCTTTGTTTGTTTGTTTGTTCGTATTTTATGCGCTGCCATACCGTTCATCCGATTGCGAAGGATTTTTTTGCAAAATGATCAGGAGATTCTCGGGATGAACATAGTCTATAAAGAACTCCTACACCCTTAAAAATCACCCTTCGTAGAGGAAAACGTGAAAAAAAATCCTAAAGCATAACAAATACACAAAATTAATTTACACAGAATTGAATATCTCAAAAAAAAAACTATAAAAAAGCCCGCAACAGCAAATGTTATATATATTTTATGGATAACTCACAATAACCATTTTTTTCTTTCATTGATGCCAAGAAGATCGGGATAAGTATATTCCCGGGCAAGCAGAGCAGCAGCACGGATAACTCGAAATAACGAATTTTGTCTTTCAGCTCATTTACGCCAAATACATCGGGATACGTAGATTCCCGGGCAATGCCGGGTAATCACCACGAGGTATCTAAAAATAATAAAGATGTATATTTTTCCTTTTACTTATTCAACTAAACGTAAAACACACTATAATTTATTTAGGCGTAGCAACGCACACCGGGTATTAGCTAGACTCTTATAATTTTATAGCATAGCACTGTAGTTAATCTTGAATTATGCAAATAATCATGGAATAATAAATCTATCCATCCATCCATAGTAATTCTGCCCGAATTCAGGTCCTTCACTGCAATCATAGCATTTTCATGCTATGCTCGCAGCTTTACTAGGGAATTGTGTATGTGTGGTATCTTCCCGTTGCTTTCCACACCTGTGAAGGATGATGATGATGATGATGATTATGATGATAATGATAAGGGTGTTGATGATGATGATGGCCATATGATTTCGGGGACCGTTTGGGCCTTAAAGTTTTCCTGACATTTGTCTTACAGGTGAGGAAAAACCCCGATAAAAACCTCACCCAGAAAAAGCCGGGCCCGCTGCGTGATAAGGCAGCACGCTACCTCGAGACCACAGCGGTGGACAATAAATCTATAAACAATAATAATTATTAATACATATGAAGCAATTTAAATACCGTAGTAATTTAATTATTTATCATGTCTTTTTGTTTCCTCCAATAACGCACGTTGGATTCGAGAACTCCGAATTCTCTTTCTGCTGCACAATTGCCGAAATGTTCAGCGAAACTTATCATTTTCAATTTATATGATGCTGTGTAATTGTTATTTTTCTTTTCCATCTTGAACTACCGTATAAATGCAAGTGCACATTAGAAGTGTTGAAAGTCAACTGAAATACCGGTATTTACTTTTCTAAAACTTGCCTCTACCAAGGGCAAGCATTGTTAATGTAGCGGGACTGGGTTTCTTTGTGAAGCAGATAGTTCGGTTGCTGGTAAATTACTTACGTTGGAATGTAAGGATTGGCAATGCAATTCAGGGAAGGAAAATTCCTATCACACTGAATATAAAAGGACTTAAATAAGTGCGCAAAATACTCGGAGCAAAAATAAGTTAAAACCTTCCCTTAAAATTAGGGTGCGTAAAATACGCGTGGGGCAAATTACGCGAGCTAATAAGGTATTTAATTGAATTCATAAAATTATGTTGTTTAGTAGGTATTAAGAACAACTAGGTCCTACTTTTAAATCAAAATAACGCTGAACTTTACAATTTGTGACGCGACTTTTTAAAGTCCTTCATAAACTCCTGTCAAATTTTAATCTTAAGGTTTCATTTTTCAACTTATTTCACAACATTTACAATGATTTTTACATTTTTTAACGATGATTTCAATACATTTTTATGATATTTAACCATATACGTAGCATGAAGACGTGGCAGCCATATTTATTTTAACGAATATTCTATGCAATAACAAGGACATGTTCCAGTGCAGTCAACATAGAGTATGTACTAATTAACTGTACACATATAAGTTACTTCAGAATTTTAGAACTTACTATTTATTTTTGGGCGTTGCATTCTTTCACAGGTTACAGTACTTAAATTGCATTAGCTTAGCTTTTAGGTTGGTCTTTCACAGGTTAGATTACTTAAATTGCGTTAGGATAGCTTTTAGGTTCGTTAAATATCGTGTATATGTTGGCAGCATCCCGTGATTCCATAGTGTAAACCGCTTCGCGTATGTTGGCGCATGCGCATGGTGTATGATTGTACCTTTCGCGCCACATGTTGTAAAGAATTACCCAAAATAATAATTAATCGTTGGCACTGAAAATTACTTAAAATATATTATTATTTAGATACGTGCACTTAATTGCTAGTAGTCTTACGAGAAAATGATAGTATTTCAAGCCAATGAAAAATACGAAAATTCAAGTAAGAAAACCAGCTCTAACGACTGGGGAAGCAGATATTCTTATCACATGTCACCCCTACACTGATTAGATGATCGTTCATTTCTGTGATTAACACATGTGCATGTGAAGTCAGCAGCCGGCTATAGGCCTATTCAGTTTTTAATATAGGTCTGTAATGTTTTATCGTCCACTGCTGTGGTCTCATGGTAGCGTGCTGCCTTGTCACGCAGCGAGCCCGGGTTCGATCCTCGGTCGGGACAAGTTTCCTGGGTGAGGTTTTCTCGGGGTTTTTCCTCATCTGTAAGACAAATGTCAGAAGCTTTAAGACCTAATAGGTCCCCGAATATCATCTGGCCATCATCATCATCATCATCCGCCGGTGTGGAAAGCAACAGGAAGCTACCACACCTATATTTCCCTAGTAAAGCTGTAAGCATAGGATGAAAATGCTATGATTGCAGTGAAAGACCTGCCCTAAGGCAGAACACTATAGAAGAATGTTTTATCTTAGCCTAGTGTGTGATCCCACTGCAGGCCTCACTTCCCCATCGTGGTAATTGGAATTTAAGGCTCCCACCAAACTAGAAAATCTGCATGAAGAGATATCAGCCCTGGATGAATGCCGTTTTTTCTCCAGAATATATGTATGGTATTCATTTCCGTTAGAGGCAGAGTCATAGTACCGTCTGAAGGTTTGGACCAGTTTAAAAATCCTGATAACATAAGGACTCGAACCCTTGATCTTCTGGCTTGTATGACGTATTGTTTTAACCATCTACTACAGACTGTCTCTTAGCCTAGTATTTACTGGTATCGTTTTAGATTTTAATCTACTGTATAATCCAATGTTGTGGTCTCGGGTAGTGTCGCTGCCTCGTTCCCAGTGGGCCCGGGCTCAATCCCAGATTCAGACAAGTTTCTTGGGTTATGCTTTTCTTATTTCTGCATTTTACCTCACCTTTAAGATAAATCTACCAGGAAACGTAAAGTCCAAACGGTCCTCGAACATCATCTGGCCATCATAATCATCATTATCCTATTCGCCATGTTTAGCATGAATGTCAAAGCAACGGAAATTAAATTTCTCAGAAGGACAGCAGGTCGAAAAAATAATGAAGAAATGTTAGAACAATTAGTAGTAGAATCAGTAGAAGAAGACTCAACAGATATAAACTAAACTGGCTAGACCATGTAAAAATAATGAATAATTCAATAATCACAAAAATCATGATGCAATATCAGCCCAAAGGATATCGACGACAAGGAAGACCAATCAAAAGACTGGTAGAGGGGCCTACAAAGGTCTAATTCGTGACGGATGATGATGATGATAGTATGAATGTGTGTGTGTTTCGTCTTCATAATGTGTTGTCTCGGAAGAGCCCCTGACATTGAGTTGATAATTTATTCGGATAGGCCTTCCATGTCCTTGTGTGGTCATAAAAGTGTGTGTGTGTGTGTGTGTGTGTGTGTGTTTGTGTGTGATCCATAGTTTAAAATTTCTCTCCCGAGAGGTCGTGGCACTGTAAGGGCACGTGACCTGGGTGACATGTAAAAAGTACCTATGAGGTGAGATGTAAAACTGAGTTAATGGACTCATTGGCACTATCGAACCCGTAGGTTCATGGCCGCGCGGACATAAGCTCTCCATATCCCTATCCTAGCTAATGCTTTTCAATCATTCCCTGTATAATCTAATTCCCCCAAATCATAGTCAGTGTTATTCTCCCCTCATTCTTGGTCTACCAACTAGGCTTTTTCCCTCTGGTTTTCCTACAAGAAGCTTCCATGCATGTCTTTCATTCCCCATTCGTGCCACATGTCCTGCCCATCGCAGTCTACGAGACTTAACTCTTCTTAATATATCTGCCTTCCTATAAATACCATGTAGTTCATTGTTATGTAGTCTTCTCCATTCACCTGTCTGTTCATCTCTCTTTGGTACAAAAATGTTGGACTATGATACTGTATCATATTAATTAGCTGTCATTATGAGCTATTTATGGTACTTAGTGCTTACTTTATGTAGTTACGTTACTGCGTCCTGTTGGATGTCTCATTGAGGCGATGTACTAACCACATGTCACTCGATGATATCTGTAGGTAAATACCCGAAACTAAATTAGCTAGTTTAAGAAACTCCCGCTAGGGAGTATATGTGTCCCCTTGTGGGAAGTATAGGGTATACACATTCATAAGTTACTTAAATTTTAAGAGGTAGCTTGACTAACATAAGATTCGAAATTTCTATTGAAATATCAGATGACGCGGTACCGTTTCCGAATATTTTCCCTCCTCCATCTCTTTACACTACTTATCTCCTCATAGGCCTACTCCTTATATCAATAAAACTAAATAAGTTATATGGTCACACATAGAAATATATTATATAATGGAAATGGACAGCTAATGACAAATGAGGGAAATTTTGAGCAAGTGGCTGAATTCAAATACCTAGGAACAATAATCACAAACAGGAATGAGATGCACAAAGAAATTAAACATAAGCTCAATTCTGGAAATGCGTGCTATTATGTATTACATAGACTCTTGACATCCCAACTCCTTTCAAAATACGTTAAAGTGAAAATGTGTAAAACTGTTATTCTACCAGTTATATCACATGGGTTCAAAACATGGATTCTTACTTTAAGAGAGGAAAGAAGATTATGAGTATTTGAGAATAAAGTTCTTAGGAACATTTTTGGACCAAAGAAAGATGAACAGACAGGTGAATGGAGAAGACTACATAACAGTGAAATACTTGGTCTTTAGAGGAAGGTAGATAGGCCTATAATAAGAACAGTCACGTATCGTAGACTGCGATGGGCAGGGCATGTGGCACGAATGGGGAATGAAAGACGTGCATGGAAGCTTCTCGTTGGAAAACGAGAGGGAAAACGCCCAGTTGGTAGACCAAGAATGAGGTGGGAGAATAACATTAACTATGATTTGAGGGAAGTAGATTATACAAGGAATAATTGGAAAACATTAGCTCAGGATATGGATGTATGGAGAGCTTATGTCCGCGCGGTCATGAACCTACGAGTTGGATAGGGCCAGTGAGTTAGTTAGTTAGGCCTACCCTCATGAGTGTTTCCGTAAAAACAAATTTTTATGTTTACATTTATTTTATTTTTCATGAAACCATTTATTGAAATTCTATCTATTCTACAGTATTTCACTGCAATCATAGAATTTTCATGATATGATTTGCAGCTTTACTAGGTAATTTTATGTGTGGTATGAACTGCTGTCAAGAAGTAAAGCAGAGAATAGCAATGGCAAAAGAAGCTTTTAACAAGAAGAGAAGCATTTTCTGCAGATCCTTTGGCAAACTAATTACGGAAGAGGGCAGTGAAGTGCTTTGTTGAAGTATAGCATTGTATGGTGCAGAGACTTGGACGTTACGACAGAATGAGGAAAAGCGACTGGAAGCTTTTGAGATATAGAGAAGGATGGAGCATATAAAATGGACAGACAAAATAAAAAATAAAGATGTGCTAGACAGAGTGGGTAAAGGAAGAACAATGCTCGAACTCATAAAGAAGTGAAAAATAAATTGGATTGACCGCTGGCTAAGAAGAAACTGCCTGCTGACGGATGCCCTAGAAGGAATAGTCAATGAAAGATGGTAAGAGGCAGAAAAAAGGCCTCAGATGATAGACAGTATTAAAATAAATGGTTTGTTTGCTGATACAAAAAGGATGGCTGAGTTAAGGAAAGAGTGAAGAATGCCAAGTTTGCAATAAAAGGCCTGCTCTTGGGCAGAACACTATGTATGTATGTATGTATGTATGTATAGTTGTGGTAGCTTTCCGTTGCTTTCCACACCGGTGAAGGATGATAATGATGATGATAATAATAATGATAAGAATGATGATGATGACCGGATGATTTCCGGGACATTGGGCCATAAGCTTTCTGACATTTGTCTTAGGTGAAGAAAAATCCCGAAAAAAACTTACCCAGGAGCCTCTCCCGATCGGGAATCGAAGTCGTGCCTACTGCGTGACAAGGCAGCACGCTACCTCGAGACCACAGCGGTAGACTTATCCAAATTATATCTGCAAATATATGACATTGGGATTTAGCTTAAGGTTTCTATTGTTAATAAAATTATTAAATGTAACAACATTATGAGTTTAAGGTCGATAATTGACTATCTCACTGGCACTATCGAACTCGGAGATTCAAGTCGCACGGACCATATCTCTCCATAGGCCTACATCTCTGTTCTGAGATATTTTTATTCATTCTCTCTAAAATTTAACAGCCTCAAATCATGGTTAGCATTATTCACCCACATCGTTCTTATATCGTTACTTAAACCAAAGACGGTCATAATCACGGTTAATTTTTTCGGGATAATTTTCTTAAAAGTGTGGAAAAATCTGGCATGCTATTAAGTAACTAAAACTAACACACTGGCACTATCGAACCCGTAGGTTCATTGCCGCGCGGACATAAGCTTTCCATACATTCTTATCCTGAGTTAATGTTTTCCAATCATCCCCTGTATAATTTACTTCCCTTAAATCATAGTTAATGGTATTCTCTCACCTCATTATTGGTCTACCAACTGCGCATTTTCCCTCTGGTTTTCCTAAAAGAAGCGTCCATGCACGTCTTTCATTCCGCATTCGTGCCACATGCCCTGCCCATCGCAGTCTATGAAACTTAACTGTTCTTATTATATCTGGCTTCCTATAAAGACCATGTAGCCTATTTTACTGTCGCGTATAGTCTTCGCTATTCACCTGTCTGTTCATCTCTCTTTGGTCCAAAAATGTTCCTAAGAACTTTATTCTCAAATACTCGTAATCTCCTTTCCTCCCTTAAAGTAAGAGTTCATGTTTTGCATCCGTATAATATAACTGGTAGAATAATAGTTTTATATGTTTTCAGTTTAACGTTTTTTGAAAGGAGTTGGGAAGTCAAGTCTCTGTAATACATAATAGCATGCATTTCCAGAATTGAGCCTATGTTTAATTTCTTTGTGCATCCCATTCCTATTTGTGATTATTGTTCCTAGGTATTTGAATTCTGCCACATCCTCAAAATTACCCTCATGTGTCATTAACTATCCATTTCCATTATATAATGTATTTATATGTGTGACCACATAATTAGTTTTATTGATATTTACTTGCAGTCCCATTTTCTTTGTGTTACTCAATAGTGTGTGCGTGTTGTCCTTTATTATCTCCTCGCTATCGCCCAATAGTACTACAACATCAGCATAAACTAACTCAATACCATTGAGTTGTTGGCCTTCTTCATCCTCCAAAGATTTGATGGCATGCTCTAGTACAAAATTAAATAGCAGAGGAGATAGTGCATCTCCCTGCTTCAACCCATTGTGGATTTCGAATGTATCAGAAAAATATCTGCCTACACGCACTCTCTTGTGCCATTCAGACGCATTCGTGTAAGTCTAACTAACTTTTTAGGAATTCCGAACTCCAGCAGGATACTATATAACTTCTCCCTCTTAATTGAATCGTATGTCTTTTTGAAGTCTACGTATAGTTGATGTACAGTACCATTATATTCCCATTTCTTTTCTAAAATTATTAGAGCATGACAATGTATGTATACACTGGCTATGAAGAAAATAAAAGTTCTTATATTCATATCAATATCATTACAGTTGAGCCATGGGAAGGATGTAAGTGTGCATATTACACATTTATTATATTTGTTCATATAATGAACTGAAACATTTTGATATTTATTTTATGGCATGCAGTAGTATTAAGAAGAACATGGATATTTGACTAAAAATTGTATTTTGGTTAATTAGTCTATAAGCACAATTAAATTTAAACCAATCGGTATTAAGAGTGAGGGTTGAACTTATCCCAATATTTTTTTAATGTGGGTGGTCTACTTTTCTCCACTTTTGTTGTCGGTTTAAATCATAAGAAAAGAGCAATTTTTAACGGGTTAACGAAGGGAGCGGAGTCTTTTTTTTTTCCTACCTTTGTTTGGTTATCAGTTGTAGTGCACTAACTTTACAGAATTATTATTATTATTATTATTATTATTATTATTATTATTATTATTATTATTATTATTATTACAGTACCTATTATCGTGTTTTATTTTTCTTTTAGTCATCATCATCGACATTAAAGATGAGGCCTTTTGGCCTCAAAGCAGTTATTTACACCATCTTGTCAAAGATCAAGTTTGGCGTTCGTTGTGATTTTCCAGTTTATTTTGTATTTTTTAACTACCGTTGTAATTGTTTCTTCATTTGATTTTTTTTTCCTTTTTGTGATCAGATTTATAGTCTGACAAATCTTACTTGGACGGCTTCTTGGATTATATTTTGTGTTGTCTCTATAATAATAAGATAATCAGCAAAGAGTAGTGTAAAGTGTATACCATCAAGAGTTGTAATATTATTTAAATCATTAACCAAATTTTAATGATAATGTCAATATAAACTTTTTATTTATTATTTTCAAATATTAAAAAGAACGTTGAAATTAGGTATTCCGTATATTGGCGCAATAAGAAATAAAGAAAAATAGAATACCTGTGCATTTTTGTATTATATCTAGGAGCGCTAAGGCTACGCTCTAATTTTTTTAAATTCAAAAAGTGAAAGTTACGCAAAACTTAACAAAGTACAAAAGAACAGACCATGTGATCCAGTTCCTGTAACTTACTTTACATATTTATGGCCTCTTATTTAAAACTACATTCACAAACCTTTTGAAATTCGTCCAATTTTCACAATCCTACAAAATTGTTGCAATCCAATTGTAAAAGGGAGACAAAAGAAAGATACCCAGACAGTATACCGCGGCTTGTAAATATCCACCCCCTTAAAACGAATTGGCGAAAACAAGGTCGGATTTTATACTTTTATTGCAGTTGTAGAAACTCCAAGCTGAAGGATTGCACTTGGCGAAACCCCTCATTTCGTGTCACGGTAACAAAAATGCGTAAACAATTTTTCTTTTTACTTTTCAAATGTTTAGGGTAGATTTTAGGAAGGTGGATAGTTGAAGGTGGAGAAAAAAAATGAGAAAGGGAGGTTTGAATATGTTACGTATTTTGTACAATGCGTCCCCCCTTCTATCTTCCAAAATCCACCCCCAAATCTTGGAGTAGAAGCTGTTTTAAATTCACAAGAGGGATGGATTGCTATGGTTCATTGCAATGTATGACTGGGCAGTATTAGTTTTATAGACCAAACATTTTCAAGAACTTTTCCATTGTTGTAGCTTTATACGCTATATTCTGCATCATTCTTCATTCAGACCAGATTCAATAATAAAGACTGATAATCACAGACCTATATTCCACTCTCACTTCCATCATCATCATCATCATCATAGAATTTGCAAAAATATGTCACTATTCACTCATTTTTGTTCCCAGTTATAGGATTTACGAGTATTTGAGAATAAAGTTCTTAGGAACATATTTGAACCAAAGAGAGATAAACAGACAGGTGAATGGAGAAGACTTACATAACAGTGAACTGCATAGTATTTTTAGGAAGTCAGATATAGTAAGAATACATTTAATATTTGAGAATAATTATGGATAACATTGAAGGTATAGGCAAAGAGAACATAAAGCGTGGAATTGAATTGAGTAGCAAAATAATATCATCGTTAAATTCCATATGGTGGGATAAGCATATGTGGAAAGACACAAAAAAAATATATTGGTAAAACATTGGTGGAATCTGTTGAAGTGTATGGAAGTGAGGTATGGACAATCAATAAGTACTACGAGAATTTACTAATAGCTCTAGAAATGGATTATTTAAGTAGAAGTGCCAGAAAGTCAAAATTAGAACATGTCACAAATAAGGAAATTAGAAACATAATGGGAGCAGAAGAAACCATAATTGAAAGAATTGAGCAGAAGGAATTAAAGTGGTTAGGATATATTTTAGGAATGGAAGATGAGCGATGGCCGAAGCAACTATATCAATGGCAACCGACCAGAAAGAAGAAAAGAGGGAGATCAAAATTAGCATGGAAGGAAAACATGAAGACAGTAATGCAAGCAAGAGGGTTATGCATTGAAGATGCCCAAGATCGTAGGCTTTGGAGGTTTGGCACGGGAAGACGACAGCAGCTGTAAAAACCCGAAGGTAGATAGATATAATAACAATTTAGTCTCGTAGACTGATGAGCAGGACAATGTGGCACGAATGGGGAATGAAAGACGTGCATGGAAATTTCTTGTAGGAAAACCAGAGGGTAAACGCCCAGCTGGTAGACCAAGAATGAGGTGGGAGAATAACGATAACTTTGATTTGAGGGAAGTAAATTATACAGGGAATGGTTGGGAAACATTAGCTCAGGATAGGGGTGTATAGAGAGGTTATGTCCGCGCGGACATGAACCTACTGGTTCGATAGTGTCAGTGAGTTAGTTAGTTAGTTAGAGGATTTAATTGTGTCAATGTTATGTTCATGTTGGTTGTGGCATCTTTGTTTTATGTTTTAGAAACACCCGGTATATTAAATAATGTGGGTTTGTAGTATTACAGTCAGATATTCGTAGAAAAATTATATCACATTTAAATCTATAGAAACATATTTTTCGATTTTAATTCTCATTAATACAAATAACTAGATCGGTGTGGTTTCGAGAAAATAATGTTGGGAGATGAACTATCATTGAAGTTATTGGAATGGATCCCTCTAGAAGTACCAGGACAGAGAAGACCCTGAAGAACATGAATTAGTGATCTGATATGAGTAGATCGTGTAAGGAAAGGGATAGGAAGAGTTAGATTGGAACGACAGAAATGTGAAGAGCCATAAGGCACAGGAAGATGTTACTTCTCATTTTAAATATGAATATATATCTCAAACTATATTTAGCCTTTTCTAAAAAAAATGAATCCACTTTGAATATAAATGTCAAAATAACACTTTATGTACAATCTTAGACACGGAATTTCACCGATCTCCTGGAGAGTGAATATTTCTGAGTTTCGATACATCAAATACGAGAACATAGATCGATAGATAACGGCATTGGAATGTTTCGTTTTATCAGACATTTTATAAGATCCTAAAGATTTTTGTCCTTGGTGCGACAGGCCCAGAAGGCCTTTAGACTACCAGCCGACTCTGACCTTACATCCATATGTATTATTCAAAGAGGTGGACGATCATACAGCCAGTATAAGGATTACATGTGGTAGCATGTTCGGGTCCCCAGCCGATAACAGATTTTATAAACCTAGAACCGCTCGTTATTGTAGTTACCCAAATTCCTCACGAGGTTGAGTAGGCACCTGTCTCATACTGGCCAAAAATCCATGAGAAAAATGTTCTTCCATGGAACTCGGACTAGTGCAAGTCCCGTAGCTATGCTCCAAGGCATCATGCCTTAAACCGCTCGGATTTGTTGCGGTATATAAGACCGTACAGTCTTATGAGTATATTCGTGGTATGAAATAAGGGTAGGCCTACATACAATGGGAGATATCATATAATTAAACTGATGTAAAGATAGTGAAAGGAAAAGAGAGAGTTATGAAAATTAATCGTACTACAGACCCTACAGACTTTCAGGACGTAAGCACCTTTATAAACGATCGCCACTAGACGTCAGTCGTGGATGACGGCCGTCTTTACCGCCAGAACATATCTCTGGTACTCATTTAAGTTAAAGGCTGAGTTGATCCTAGAGTCATGGTGCTGCTATCACGTTCGGGACAATTTAAAAATCCTGACCCCATCGGGAATTGAACCCCACAGCTTTCCGGCTTGTAGCGTATTGCATTAACCAACTATTTACGACCTGACCCTTAATTAGCATTTTCAAGTTAAAATTGGTTTTATCAAACCCTTATTTAATCTCTGTGAAAGAATAAAATGTTATCAAAATGCTTATCTTCAGCACGTATTACGAATTATTGAACAGCGCATACCAAGAAGAATGTATAATTATAAACCAAAAGGGAGAAGAATGTTGGGAAGACCATTGAAGAGATGGAAGGATCAATTCGACCTATAATGAGATCGGAACAGGTCATTGGGTTTAATCCTTGTTGTTGATGATGATGATGATCAAACCCTTTCAATCGGTTAAAAACAGAATTCCCTAATCAAAACTGATTTCATCATAAAAATCTTAGCTTCAGCAGATTGTTATATCACAGTAAAACACGCACATATACTTAGGTTACATTATCATTGTTACTATTATTATTATTATTATTATTATTATTATTATTATTATTATTATTATTATTATTATTATTAGGTAAAAAATGCATTTATGACCTAAAAATGCAAAAAAGACCGATAAAATAAAAAAATGACGAATAAAAAGTTAGGAATTACCAATAAAAATACTATTTATTAGATTAAGTACTCATCCCCCATAACTGCAATTCATTTTTTCATATCCCGCAAAATTGTTTATTTTTTCGTACCTAACTCTATCATACACAGTTTTCAAAAATCTCCAATTATTACTATGATTACTGAATTACATAAAATTTAACTTAACATCAAAATATTAAAAGAAAAGTAGTTAAAAAATATATACTACAGTACCTTTTATTGCAGAAAATCCATTTCAATTACACAGTGCACTTTTACAGCAATTTTGAATTGCAGTTAACAACCAGAATAAGGGTAGAAGCTAGCATAAGCTCTAAGAAATTGATTAAAATTCCTACAAGTGGGCAAGTTCATTATGCACATACCTTGAAAAATAGGAGTAGTAGTTAGGAAAACAACTACTTAATTCCAAGAAATTGTATTGACAAGGAAAAATATTGAATTATAATAGAAATCTTAAATCAAATACAAATAATGTCACAGCCTTCTGGAAAAGTGTAACAAATGCTCAAAATGACCTAAAAATTGCCAAAAAATGACCTATTCCTAAGAAAAGTTAAGAAAATGCACAAAAAAAATGCCCTAACGAATTGCTTTTATTTAATCCGTTTTTTAATGCCGTACATTTTCATATATGCAAGCAATGTTTCAACCTTCATAAGAAAAAGATGCAACATCATTAATTGCCTTGCCCTAATTTATTATTATTATTATTATTATTATTATTATTATTATTATTATTAAGACTGCATAAGTGAGCTACGTGACTTTTATAGGAAACCGGATAACTTATAATAAGTCTCGTGGACTGCAATTGATCGCACATATGGCACGAATTGGGAATGAAAGAGGGGTATGGAAGCTTTTTGCAGAAAAAACAACGCCTAGTTAGTAGACCAAGAATGAGGTGGGAGAATAACATTAACCATGATTTGAGGGAAGTAGATTATACAGGGGATGATTAGAAAACATGAGCTCAGGATAGGGATGTGTGGAGAACTTATGTCCTCGCTGCCAATGAACATACGGGTTCGATAGTGTCAGTGAGTTAATTATTATTATTATTATTATTATTATTATTATTATTATTATTATTATTATTATTATTATTATTATTATTATTAAGACTGCATAAGTGTGCTACGTGACTTTTATAGGAAACCGGATAACTTATAATAAGTCTCGTGGACTGCAATTGACCGCACATATGGCACGAATTGGGAATGAAAGAGGGGTATGGAAGCTTTTTGCAGAAAAAACAACGCCTAGTTAGTAGACCAAGAATGAGGTGGGAGAATAACATTAACCATGATTTGAGGGAAGTAGATTATACAGGGGATGATTAGAAAACATGAGCTCAGGATAGGGATGTGTGGAGAACTTATGTCCTCGCTGCCAATGAACATACGGGTTCGATAGTGTCAGTGAGTTTTATTATTATTATTATTATTATTATTATTATTATTATTATTATTATTATTATTGATTCTTATCTCATTAGTCATGTGTATTAATTGGCTAAGGGAAGCTTATAATAACTACAGAAAAGCTTTGGAGGGAAAGTAAATTATATAGAATGTGGAATAAATGGAGAAGTTTTGCAGATGGTTTGTGCGCGCAACATCTGTAGGGGTGAAACCTTTCTTTTCACAATGCTGTCTACCTTTTATGAACAAAAAGCTTATTTTTGCCAAAAGACGCGGAAACCCAAGAAAAATAAGAACGGGCGAAGCCATCTTCCTTCACGTTGTATAGAGTTACGTAAGAAGTAAACAAGATGGACTTGGGGTGGATTTGCCACTTGGTCATCAATAACAAACCTGGGCCCACAACCCTGTAGGGGGTTACACATGGTAGAGGGTGCCGCATGGATTGATTTAATAAAAGGAAAATTTTCTATTCATATTTCTTTACCCTAAAGAAGGTAGAAATATTGATTACAGATTTGTGCATTGTAGGAGTTCAGAAATCGGTTGATGGGATAGCCGGAAGCTTATGATTTTACAATTACAAATACCTGATTATAAACACCATTGATATTATTTATAAGTTATGTGCGAACCACCTTGTATTATTAATTCCTTCAACTTCTGAGGACATGGCGATATTGTTACATAGACATTGTGTTTGATATATTTGGCTTTTCCTTATATTTATCTTACATATAAAAATGAACGGGGTAATACGAAGACATTTTGGTAAACAGATGAGGACAGAGACAAAACTAAGATTACATAACATCACATCAAAAGCTGCTCTAAAATACGGAAGTGAAATTTGGATTTTAAATAAAAGAAACTATCATAAACTTCAAGTAAGCCAAATGCGCTTCTTACGATCATTGTTAGGAGTTAATAGACTGGATCACCAAAGGAACACTATTATCAGAGGAAAACTTGGAGTAACAAGTTTAAATGAAGATATACAAAGATACCAACAAGAATGGAAAAATCATCTGAGGAGAATGGCAAGAAATAGACTTCCAAAATTGGCACTCCAATATACCCCAACTGGACATAGGGACCAAGGAAGACAAAAACATCGGTGGAAAGATCAAGACCATCTTCGCTAGGTTTACCGTACAGGCCACATGGCCTAAAACGAATTTGTTCATGATGATGATGATAAAAATGAACGTCTGGTATAATGTCTTTTATGAACTCAAAAACTACTTGACTGATTTGAATGGGGGTTTTTACCATAATTGAGAGATTTTTTATGAGCAATTAACGTATGCAACATATTACTGTAAGTAGGCCTACTAAGGGCCGGAGCCTAAAAAATGCATCGATGTACTGAAAAAGTAGCTTCTTGGACGCTTAAATGGCTTATGCTGCCTAAACCATAACAAATTCACCAAATTAATGTACACAAAATTGAATATCTCAAAAAAATTCTACAAAAAAGTCCATGATAGCTTATATCTATCTTTTACGAATGACAATAAAAAGTTTTGTCTTTCAGCTCATTAGTGCCAAGAAGATCGGGATAAGTAGATTCCCGGGCAACGCTGCGCTGGGTAATTAGCACGGGGTATCTAAATATAATAATTACGGTATACATTTATAATTATTTTTCTATTTACTTATTCAACTAAACATAAAAACACAATCCATTTATTTATGGTTATCAGCGCACGCCGGGTATTAACTAGTTCGAAACAATTATTGAGTTTTTCTACGGTATAACGATTAGAGTATCGCGTCTTGAATCCCAAGAATCTGAGTTCTTTTCTCAGTCGCACTGTAGAGTTTTTTTTTTTTTTTAATATAGATAGTGAAAGGGAGCCCACTCAGCTCTTGAGGGCTACTGGATAGCTATTTGATACGATAAGTAGAGAAATTCTTTTAAGAACCTAAAACAAGATCGAGGACTCCTTGTACTGCCATATATTATACTACTCAGAGACAGCTAATGCTTCAGTGCGGGCTTGGCTTCTTAAATACGTGGTAAGACTGTTTTTAAATGATTTTTAGTGTATGGGAAAGAAGGAAAATATGGTTAAGTGATGGAACTTTATAGTATGAGGAAAACTAGATAGAAAACGCTCAGCAGTTAGACTAAGCATGAGGTGGGAGGATAATATTAGCGATGATTTGAGGGAAATGAATTATACAGGGTATGATTGGAAAACATTTCCTCAGGATAAAGATGTATGGCGAGCTTATGTCCATGTGTCTTTGAACTTGCGGGTTCGATAGTGCCAGTGAGTTAGTTTTAGGTTTAACTTAAATCAGATCTTATATAGTCTACTTTAAAATTCATTCAGATATAACTGTAGCCAACAGAAGGCTGATCTGGTAGACATATTACTGTCATATCACTAGGAATTTATATTAGACTGAGGTCATTACCAGACATGACAGCGAAACCTCATAATGTAATTTCATGCTGTTTTGGAACAGTCACACTAAACCGAGAAAACGCAGTTTCAATGCTTACGAATCTCGGAGATTAGAGACAGATGTAGTTAATATAAGACGGTAGAACATAATGCAGATTCAAATTCCTTTGAGGGCCAGTGATCTCAGGAAGGGTAATTTAATATATAGTACAAATTTCTTTACGATCCATTCAGTATTTCTGAGAAAACGTTTTAACATTGATGACATACCGTCTCATTTTAAACTCGGTCGCAGGATTATACCTAACGATACAGTGCCAATGTTGAGATCTGAAGATTTTCACTCGTGTGCAAATATTTATCTTAATATGACTTGATAACTTTAGGCAAAGGATCTTGTAGGTTTCTCACGTCATGCAATTTAGTTTAGGTTTAAATTTTAAGTCCATCTATGAAAGTTAACATTTTAAATTTTTAAAATAGAAACAGGTTGTACAATATAATGACTCGTTTAAAATACTTCCTCAACATTTTTCTGGATTATTCATAAGGAATGTGTACGGTATTTTGCTCTACCATGGGATTTGGTATTTTTCTTACTTTTCACTGAGAATTTAAATCTCAAGAGTCATCAGAAATTTTAATTTAATGAATTTTCATCTGAATCAGATTACATTGACGTAGCGTTCGGAACTGGCATTCCGGAGTTCCTAGTAAAATCCCGATGTCGACCTAAATAGGGTGTTTGGTATTTTCCCTTATGAAAGCAAAACCTTGGTTGGAATTTCAGTATCAGGATACACTTCGTTCTATAATAGGATACGTTAAAATTAGTTGCATTTCCACAAGACACCAATAAACTGCACACTTACGCTAATGATTAGAGGGCGGATTTATATGCACTAAAAACCATAAATATATGCATGCAACTATGCAGAAAAAAAATTAAAAATATGCTCTTAAAATTAATAAATATGCACACAAATTAATTTTCTTCATATAGTAAAGTACACAATTTTCTCGCATTATTTTATTTATTTTTTATGAAGCAAAAATTGTAATATTTTTACTTTTTCGCTCCTAATTGAAGTTAATAATTTTATTTAAAGTGTCATTCTCATTAATCTTTTCTGTAATATGAAATATAGGCCCTAAGTCAACAATCATTTAACGAGCATTTATCAATTTTTGTTACAATAGGCCTAAATAACCAAATATTTTTTCTAAATTTTCTGGTAGAAAGCCCTTCCTTCTGTCACTTGAAATGTGTTTGTACGAAGAGAATGATCTCTCCACTTCACATGAGGTCAGGGCAGTATCGCAAAGAGGCTGTCACTCACAGAATAAGAATTATATTGATTTAATAATTGATAAACTGATAAGTTATTTAAAATACGCACATGTTTGTCGCAGACTTGGCATAGGACAATTTTTCCATTTGTTGTTAATTTAGGATTCCCACCAATCCATTGATGAAGCAAATATATTTTACTGGATTTCTCCCTTGGCATTGAAAACACTTGTTTTGGTCCACTAACACTCACAAAATGGTATTTAAGAATATAATTTAAACTTTGATTCCCGATTTATTTTGTCGCCATGGCCAATAATGTACAACAGGCTTCCTTTGTGTGAAATGAAGTATATTTTGCACACATTAAAGTATATTTCAGGAATTATTTTTGAGTTTTTGACGTGTATGCCGACAGTCTCAATAAGGCTGATGTTTAAACTTCAAAGAATATCGCCGGTTGAAACCCAAAACAAGGAAATTACCACCAATAAACTCTTCAATATTGGCAAGCACATCTCTTCCGAAATCTTCCTTTCAGGAAAAGGTTTAGGCCAGATGGCTTTATTGACCTGTTGAGATTTAAAACTGCAGACCCCATGCTCGGCATTGCCACTGTTGTGCGAAAATGCGAAATAGGCTCTGGCTTTCTATGAAAACAAGATTGTCTTCATTTGCAAAAACATAACAATAAAGCAGAAACTTGTCATTTTATGGGGTTACAAACTAATATATTGATATTAAATAGAGAACAAATATAATATATGCACCCATATGCACATATTAGTGAAATATGCACTAATCCCTTGAATATGCATTTATATGCACTATAAAATTTTGCCAATTGATTCCAAATGACATGAAACGCATTTTCCTCTTCCATGTATATGTTTATCTTTGAAGGAATAAAACATGCAATTATGCATAAATCCGCCCTCTACTAATGATATACACTCAACGATCCTAGTCGCAATAGGACCAAACGGTAGTAACAGCAGTCGTAGTAATAGTAATACAATGTTTACTCATTTTCTTTAAAAATTAGGACTATTAGCGTCGCAATTCGAAACTGAGCATGAAAGTGTTCGTAAACTGTTCTCAGAATCTCTTATTTCAAGCTTGAGAATCTTTTATGTATAGTAAATCTATAACACAGGATCATGGTACTCTTCCCGTCTGAAAAAAAAAGCATAGTAATTATATTGTACGGCTTCTCTATTGTAACTTAGTTACAAGACTAATTTGTAAAATTTGTATAATCTGCTTGAGTGGTAGGTAGACAAGTAAAATTATTATTATTATTATTATTATTATTATTATTATTATTATTATTATTATTATTACTAAAGGTCAACACGCACACACTATTGAGTAATACTAAGAAATTGGGACTGCAAGTTAATAACAATGAAACTAAATAGGCCTACATTAAGCCTATGTAATTAAATACATTATACAATGGAAATGGACAGCAAATGACGGATGAGGGAGGTTTTGAGGAAGTGGCTGAATTCAAATATCTAGGAACAGTAATCACAAGTAGGCATGAGATGCAGAAATAAATTAAACATAGGCTCAATTCTGGGAATGCGTGCTATTATGCTTTACAGAGACTCTTGACGTCCCAACTCCTTTCAAAAAAAGTTAAACTGAAATATATAAAACTATTATTCTATCAGTTATATTATATGGGTGCGAAACCTGGACTCTTACTTTAAGGGAGGAAAGGAGATTACGAGTATTTGAGAATAAAGTTCTTAGGAAAATTTTTGGACCAAAGAGAGACGAACAGACAGGTGAATGAATAAGATTATATAACAGTGAACTACATGGTTCTTATAGAAAGCCAGAATAGATATAATAAGAACAGTTAAGTCTCGTAGGCCTCGATGGGCAGGACATCTGGCACGAATGGGGAATGAAAGACATGCATGGAAGCTTCTAGTAAGAAAACCAGAGGAAAAACTCCCAGTTAGTAGACCAAGAATGAGATGGGAGAATAACATTAACTACGATTTGAGGGAAGTAGATTATACAGGCAATGATTGGAAACATTAGTTCAGGATAGGGATGTATGGAAAGTTTATCTCCGCGCTGCCATGAACCTACGGATTCGATAGTGCCAGTGAGTTAGTTATTATTATTATTATTATTATTATTATTATTATTATTATTAACCCTGACTGGGTTTGAACCCGAGAATGTCAGAGGTAAATATTATAAGGATCGGCATGATCAAAGATGTTCTCTTTGAATTGAAACAGAATTATTGACTGACCTTGCTATAGCCTGAGAATTTTGTTTAGAAAGGCCTCAGAATTATTTTCCCAGGTATTGCACCCCATTTTATATTACCTCATATTTCAACACAATGACAAATGCCTATATATTTCTGGTCATACGTGTGTATTACTTTAACAATAGCCGTGTTATGAAATCTGTAAGTCTGTAAGGATGTTGAACTACCTAACCAGTTCTCCGACCGACGGTTATTGACCGGTACATAGACTATCGGCGTTCTTTCTTCTTATTATCCACCCCCATGGGAATAAACTGTGTATAAAATAACAAAATAACTATAGTTCAAAACCCTTTGAAGTGCAAACGCTCGAATAATGAGATTTCGGATGTTGTTTACGTTGAAAAAGGGTGCACTTTACTTGTTATTTAGATTCAAAGGGTTACTGACCGACCTTCCACAATGTTTGTCATAAACTGGTTGCAGGAAAAAGGGAATACAAAACGTACTGACCCTGAGTTTTTGCACTTGTTCGCAACTCCTTTGAAAACCAACCCTTTTCCCCCTTCTCTTTGCGTATTATTAAAATTATGTTATTGTGGTTCAAAGACCTCTAACTTAAGCTCGGAGATTTGAAGTAATATGGCTCTTTATCATAAATAAAAAATCCAAGCGCGACAGACCTAGAAGGGCCTTGGCTTACCAGCCGGCTGCTGGCTTCACATTCACATGTGTTAATCACAGAGGTAGATGATCATGTAGCCAGTGTAGGGGTGACATGTAGTCAGCATGTCGGGTCCCCCAGTCATTATAACTGGTCTTCTGAACCTGGAGTCGCTGCTCATTGTAGCTACCCCAATGCCTCACGATGCTGGGTGGGCACCGGTGCCATACTGCCAAAATTCCATGAGATTTTTTTCCCCCATGGAGACTCGAACCAGCGCAAAAGTAGACCTCGGGATTTTTTTTTACTCCCTTTAAACAAAATGCTCATGCTATACCAAGGGTCAAAGGCTTTAAAAAGACATATAATTACTAAAATAGGCTTTTAAAACAGTAAAAGAGGTTGTAAGATACTTTTAAAATAAGTAATAAAACATATCCTCATCTCGTGTCTAACTCAGGGATGAGATGAGATGAATCCCTTTATATAGAGGTCTGTGAATGACAAGGGTGCCGGCCGACCACGCCTGACGCACCATCATAGGGGCAGATGAACGAAATGAAATGAGTATGGAGAGAATGGTGGAATGAAATTGTGGCAGGGGAAAACTGGAGAAACCCCGAGAAATACCTGCCCAAGCTCAGTTTCGTCCACCACGAAACCCATATGGAGTGACTGAGACTCGATCTCGGGACCTCAGCGGCGAAAGACAGCGTCTAACCGTAGCGCCGCATTAAAATACTTCATGATATTAATATCATTAATAGCAAACTAGATGTAAGAATTATTAAAATATATTTTTCTTATTTAATGCCCCAGGTTGTCATTTCAACATTTCTGATGTTCTCTCCTGGCATTGGCTTAATTTTAATGCACTTCTGAAGTTGGGGCGCCTAGAAGGCGGAATTACGTTACCCCGATATGATGAGTGATAAATAAAATAGATAAACTAACTTCCTCTTCTTTGTTATCGTAGTTAAATCTCTCATCTTATCGATACTTTTATATGCCCCTCTCTGTCCAAGCCTTACAGTGACACGACCCGTCGGGATAGAGATTTTAAAATTTTAATTACACATATAATTTTCTGACCACAGAATGCTCACCAAACCAGCTCAATCTAGGGCCTCCTCCGAGACAACACAACAATACGATAAAACACGTCATTCACATACACATATTAAAACATGGCGAATATGATGATGATAACCAAATGATGTTCGGGGACCATTTGGACCTTAAAGTTTCCTGACATTTGTTTTATAGGTGAAGAAAATCCCAAAAAGCCATTACCCAGAAAACTTGTTCCGACTGGAGATCGAACCCGGGCTAGCTGCGTACGAGGCAACGACGTTACTTCGAAACATAAAGCTAATCAACTAATGTATATTAAAAACGGTATAATTATTGACCTGAAAGTAAAATTATATTTTTATATTAGGCCTATAATAGTATTTTCGAGTTCTGAAATAATTCGGAAAATCTCCGGAAATTTTCGAAGACCTGATAAAACTTTATCATCATCATCATCAGTGGCTCAACAGCCCCATGTGGGCCTTGGCCGCCTTCAGAAACTTATGCCAGACTTCCCTGTTCTGAGCTTCATTCTTCCAGTTTTTATTTTTAAAATCTTAATGTCTTGAATTATCAGTAGCACTTTGAAGGCACCGGGTGATAAAACTTAAGTGTGACGAATTAAGTGCGGTATTTCAAATTTAATTTAATAATTTATTTCAGAAATGTAAAATGGACACATTAAATAAATAATTTTAGGCACTAACTATACTAGTAAAATTCATATCAAATTCCGTTGAGGAGAAAGTCATATACTGAAAGTTAAAAATTAAATTGTACCAGTTGGTAGCTGCCGTCGTCCTCAACTTTGTTAATATAGGCCTATTATGTATAAAATTAACTGGAGCGCTTTCGGAAGTTACCTTCCATCTTCTGCAGGTTGAGTTTCCGCTACTTGTTGTTGTTGTGTACGGTGATGTAGACTCCAACTATTAACGGTTGTCGTGTTAAAAAAGTTAGACTTTGCTTTAGTCTGACTGGCTATAGAATCAATACTAGTAAAATTCATATCAAATTATGATGAGAGTTAAAAATTAAATTGTACCAGTTGATAGGTGTCGTCGTCCTCAACTTTGTTAATATATTGTATATAAAATTAACTGGAGCGCTTTCGGAAGTTACCTTCCATCTTCTGCAGGTTGAGTTTCCGCTACTTGTTGTTGTTGTGTACGGTGATGTATACTCCAACTATTAACGGTTGTCGTGTTAAAAAAGTTAGATTTTGCTTCAATTTCAATTAATGGATTTAAATAATTACTTTTAATATATATTTTTTTTTTCCATTTGTCCATTGTAAAATAAAACCAAATGAGCTAACTCAGGAGATTTCAGCTATGGAAAAGAGATGTCAAGGCAAATGGAATCCTAATATGCTGTCCGATTATTGTTGGGCCATCAAGAGGGATGCTCTACGGGCGAAATATAGCAGAAAATCGTAATTTCTTACTTTCTAGGTGAGTCCGAATGTTCGAATATTGTGTAGTTACGAATGTAGAAAATATTAAAGTGTTTGAAATTATAAATTCCTGTCTCTCAGAAACCTTGCGTGATGGAGAAAAACCGATATCATATTTGAATTCAGGAGAAAAAATACTATCAGAATCACATATGTTTCTTTCTGAGACAAAAAAAAAAGTTTATTTTTTGTTGCTCAGTGTAATATACCAGAGTTCATCAGAGTTGTGAATTAGCCGGCGTCCAACCTTAACCTCAATTCTATGGATTACAAACTTTGAGACATTTTCGAGATCAAGAACTGTTTCGCAGGATACCATAAACTTGAGAGTCTAAAAAACCCTGAGGTGAATAGTGTCGAATCTGGGCAAACATAAATAACATGATTATGTGATGCTATACATCAGGGACGCCCAAACTACGGCCCATGGGACGGATATGACCCTCCAGCACTTTCTATCCGACCCCTGTAGGCCTGTAGCATTCTAATAAATTCAAATATGCTAAGGGGAGGGCCTACAATATTAGTTCTGTCTCTAATGGAACAAGAACTTGTGAAATATGTTATAACAACATAGCAAGAAAAGTAGGAAATCACTACAGGTTTGTAATAATAATAATAATAATAATAATAATAATAATAATAATAATAAATAATAATAATAATAATAATAATAATAATAATAATAATAATAATAAACTACTTGTATCTTGTAAGTCCTTGTTTCCCTTAACAGAGATTTAGGCGCTCTCCCCCTACAGGGAAGAATTTGAATCATACTAATTTAGTTACACTTGTTTTCGTATAGGTTTATTTGAGTGGTCCGTGGTTAGCGTTCCGCCTCATACTGACATCTATAAAACCAAGGTAGTACTAGGACGGGAAAATTCGGTAAATTTTGCTTAGAGGCCTTTTCATTCAGGCTTAAGGATCTTTTACGAGCCTGAAAATCTTCAGACTCGGGACCCACGGCTTAAAGTCCCTCCCGGAGGACTTGCTCCTTGGATTTTTCCATCCTAAAAAATCCATCGACCCAGCCGGGTTTGAAGCCGCGACCCTCGGGACCAGAGACAAGGAGCATAATCACTAGTCCACCGCGGCCGATTAATAATAATTATAATAATAATACAATTATTATTATTGTTATTATTTTTATTATTACTAGGCCTATTATTACTTACGTTATTTATATATTTATTTAAGCAAGTTTCACAATATTTAACATATTCCTGCGCCCAATTAATCTACTGTCATTTCTCCTTCATATCTCTCTGTCATCCCAATCTCCATCGTCCAATCCTTTTTCACCTCATGCTGCTCCATTTTAATTGTTTTTCATGAAATTCACAACTTAAGTTTCAACATTTATATTTTATTTAATTACACTGTTTCTTATATTATCTCTTCTACAAATAATAATAATAATAATAATAATAATAATAATAATAATAATAATGACAATAATAATAATAACAGTCCACAACAGATATAATACGGCATGGTCCTCGCCACCTTGATGTTTCTTCCATTTGGCCCGCGATACAAATAAGTTTGGGCGGTTCTGCTAGAGACGAATGTCCAAAGCTTATGTGAAGGCTAATGGTGTACATTTTGAATGACCTTATACGGAATGTGTATGTAGGCCTATGTATATACCCCATACGTCCGCGTGGGACACGGGTACTCTCTAGCTGGAGTTTCTTAATCAAGCTAATTTAGTTACGCTTATTTACCTACAGATGTCAACGAGTGACATGGGAGTAGTACGTCGCCTCAATGAGATATCCAGTAGGGAACTAAAGTATTAGTCAACTTGGATGGATAAAAGTGGGTTAAATTTTGCACAGAGGCGTTTTTATTCAGGCTTGCTGTTATTTTACAAACCTGAAAATCTTTGGAGTCGGGACCCCTCGGCTTAAAGTCTCTCTCCGAGGACTTCTCCCTTGGATTTTTCCATCCTAAAAATCCATCCACCCCAGCCGGGATTGAACTCGCGACCCTCAGGACTAATGGCAAGAAACATAATTACTTCATTCTGCGGCCGACATAATGTTCCATTAAATGAAAACTCTACCCGTGTTTTCATTTAATCATGATATTGCTTGAATTTTTAACATGACATGACTAGGTAATTAAGCCAGGAAGATCGCAAAAATAGAAAACTCCATTTACTATTATTAGTTAGAATTAAGTTCAAAATTATATTTTTCTAGAAATACTGTATAACGGTCATCTGGTCTATTGATCTGAAAGCAGTTCACTCATAGTTGATTTTTTCACAGAACTAACAGTGCCATCTATATTTAAACTTCAAACTACAATTGTAAATACGTTAAATTAACACAAAACCTCCGTCTTGCAGGAGAATTCCTTATTAATTTATTAGTAATTTATGTTGGCTTACGGAATATAATACATTATATTTCTTTCTTTAAATTAAGTCGTATAGGACCTATATTCAGTTACGTTGCAAGGAAACAAACATTGCTATCTGTAGAGCGATTTTTAAATTCCAACTTTTAGCTGAACCCTCACTCAGAAGTCGTATTTTGCTAATTTTTCTAGAATGTCTTTCTCATTTTATTTCAATGGAATATAGGTCAACCAAGTTTCGTTGCAAAAAATCGAAAACTGCTGTCGTTGTAACTTAAATATATGATGAATATGTCTAAAGCTTCTAAAAATAAAATTGAAGTAGAAAATATCTTCTCCAAGCTTATACATTTTCTGAGTTTTTTAATTCGCCATGTTTATTTGTCCATAAATCATTGTCATTTTTCCCCTCTACAGCTCGCATATTTTTATTATCTATTTTAATTAACTGAATGCCAAGTAGTAGGAAATAAGCCTATATTAAGAAAATTAAAAACCTTAACATATGCTTTCAAAGCACAAAACGTTTCAAGACATTTACCTTGTTGGATTTCATTTTCTTGGATTTTAATGGTTTATTGAATAAATAATGTAATATAAAATGACATATAAATAATTATTAACTGCGTTCAAGGTCCAAAATTTTGTTCGGTATAAAGATAGGTTTTTAAGATTTAATAGAGTAACAAATTCATACTTTGTGGAATATCTCGTTTTACTGTGATAAAGGATTTTTAAAGCCCCTTATAGTTTTAACTAAAATAAACTTTAGTAACAGGAGGGGAATCTATTTTACATGCAAACCGATATCCTTCAACTCCCTCTTCCAATCAACCCTTAAAATCAATACCTTGAATTTTTTCCCTCACAGTTTACTCACCCTTTTTTTCTGAACCCTTTCTTCCCTTAATTATAATACGTGAAGATAATGATGGCCAAGGCTTGGAATCAAGTCAACAACCCCTAATTTTGCCACGTCATTCTAGAATAAAAATTCAGCTAGTAAAAAAGTATGGGGAGTATCCGGAGAGTCGCCCTTCGCAGACTTTTGTCTGCCAAGACTTTAATAAGATGTTTATAAAATAACTGTAGTGCCTTCCTGAAAAAATGAAAATGTTTACATTTATACATTTCAGACAAAATGATCCTCCAGAATGCACTTTTGATGTTTTGAAACTTCACAATTTTTTTTTCTAATTTTTAAGCATCTAAGAATCTGTTTTTCATGAATGAAAGTTAAATATTACTTTACTCCGATTACGTTTGAAAGTAAATTAATTCATACAAATTGATGGGATAACAGTGTAGGCAGTGTAATTGACAGATTATTGGAAAACATCAAATTTTAAAATAAGCTATGTACATTACAAAGGACACAGCCCGAAAGGATTAAAGTTATCAGTTCATTTTTTGGGATCTTCTAATAGCGTAAGCAGTAAAATATATCCATAAATATATAGGCCTACATAAAGTTGTATATCCGTGTGGAGTTGCAGAAATGGATGTTTTAAGAAGATCAGCTGGGAAATCTAGAATGGATAGAATACGAAATAAAGAAATAAGGGAAATTATGGGTGTTCAAGAGGAGCCGGACATCATAGACATTATAAAAAAGAAAAGATTGCAGTGGTATGGCCATGTCAAAAGAATGCCAGAGCAAAGATTGCCAAAAATTGTTATGGAATGGATCCCTATGGAAAGGAGGAAGGGAGGAAGACCGAAGAAAACTTGGATAGAAGGGGTACAAGCAGCTATAAATATCAGAGGAATGGAGGAAGATCAATGGATGGGCAGAGAGGAATGGCGTTTGGTTTCCGGAAGACGGCGGCAGCTGCCATGATACCGGATGATGATGATGATGATGATAAAGTTGTGTAAGTAGTCAATTCATATATATGTTACTTATATTCGGTTCAAACTCGTGGTCGACCAACCTTGTCTGGGTTTTCACAGTCGTGAAGTCAAATCCTGGTTGGAATTTAATTACCAGCATTCTTATCAAAATAAAAAAAATAATCTGTCAAGTAATGGAAGATTTGATATAATTAAATTCAAATATCAGACAGTGGGTACACAGTTATGATGTCGGATAACGCAATAAGGAAAAGGAAACAAATTTACTGATAGAAAATAAATGGGATGACACCAAGAAATATCCAGTGAAGTTGTTATAAGCAAAGAAATAGAAACACTTGGATACGCTAGGGAATTTATTAAAGAAAAGTGTTTAATTTTGCCTGCTGCAAAAAAGTGTTAATAGTAACTGAAGAAATAGATATAGAGAATGCTTTCTTAGAATAAATATCGGTCCTACTGCTCAACAAGAAATGTTAGCTACAATGAAAGGAAAACTAAAGAAGGAAAAGCTACATGGATAGAGAATATAAATGTAAAAATTCTTATAACAAATCCTTACCTAACAGCAACTATTTGACTCTATTTCAGGAAATATGAAAAAGAAAAAAAGTCCTCCAAAATGGGGCAAAGGAGCTGTAGGCTTACAATTAAATAAAAACAAAATATCATCATCATCATAGTACATTCACAAATTTAGGCCATTTGTTGACCTGTTTCGGTCTCAAGAGAAACACCATCCAAAAGTCTTTTGAGTGGACGTCCTGGTATTCTTCTTCCTGCAGGTTGATTCTGGATTTTTTCATGTTGAGACTTGAAAGTAGTTTTGAAGTTCCTTAGGACAGGTTACTGGCCCGACGCTAAGTAGTTTAGTGGTAGGGCTGCTACCTTTTAGTATCTGGACAGACATTAGGATACCGCATGTACTCAGTACCCGATGGAACGGTTATACCGCCGTGACTCGGTCCTCAGAGCCTCGTTTGTGAAAACGGGTTGTACCACGAGAAGGTGAGAATAATTCAAACAAAATTATTTTTAAAACAAGAAGAAATATAAGACGTAAATACATTTGGGTAGTACCACATCTAACGGAGGTGGATTGGGTGAAGATATGGAAGTAAGAATTAAGAAAGCAAACTCTACCTTCGCACAATTAAACTCGTTATGGAAACCTGGATAAATATCACTTAAATTAATTATCCAAATTTTTAACACAAACCTTAAATCAATTTTGTTATATGGAAGTGAAACCTGGAAAGCCTCTAAAACAATTTACAACAAATTACAAGTTTTCGTAAATAGATGTCGGAGATTTATTACAAGAACTTGGTGGCCAAAAATTATGTTCGTCAAATTATTGTGGAAATTAGCAAATCAGTGTGAGATTTACAAAGAAATCATTAAAAAAAAAGGAAATTTATTGGACGTGTTTTGAGAAAGGAATATGGAAATATATAGCAAAACCTGTTATGGAATGTAAATACAACAGAATACCGATAAGACGAGGAAGGCTCAGAACTGTCTGGCGAAATACTATGAGAAATGAAGCTGTGTAATTGGGGATGATTTGGGAGTGAAGTTGAGATAATGACAAGGTGTAGAATCTGTTAGCAATATTTCGTGAAAGCCCTATGCTCCTTGGAGGGGAGATGAGAAATATTAACTGCTACAACTACTACTGTGGATGCGAAACATGGACTTTTACGAGTACTTTAAGGGAAGAAAGCATATTATGAGTATTTGAGAATAAAGTTTTCAGGAAGATTTTTGGGCTAAAAAAGAGATGAACAGACAGGTGAATGGAGAAAACTACATAATAATAAGCTACACTGTAGGCCTATAGATATAGTAAGCCAGATATAATAAGAACAGTTAAGTCTTGTAGACTTGTGGACATGTGGCACGAATGGGGAATGAAAGAGGTGCATGGAAGCTTCTTGTAGGAAAACCAGAGGAAAACGCCCAGTTAGTAGACTATGAATGAGGTTGGAGAATAACATTATCCATGATTTGAGGAAAGTAGATTATACAGGGGATGATTGGAAAAACATTACTTCAGGATAGGGATGTATGGAGAGCTTATGTCCGCGCGGCCATGAACCTATGGGTTTGATAGAGCCAGTGAATTAGTTAGTTTACTTAGTTACTACTACTACTGTTCATTCCATAATATATTCAAAAGCATGAGAAAAAAATATAGCCTATAAATACAAGCCTAAAGGGTAGGTTCAGCCGAAGATTGTAGGTAGTCTACATGCATTTAAATTGTAAAAAATTCCAAGCGCGACAGGCTTAGAAGGCCCTTGGCCTACCAGCCCGCTCTGGTCTCACATCCACATGTGTTAATCATGATTATGAGCCAATGTAGGGATGACATGTGGTCAGCATGTCGGGTCCCCCAGCCGTTATAGCTGGATTTAAATAGTAATGAATTGAAAATTATTTGAGTGCCATATATATTCTTGGTCTACCAACTAGGCAGGACATGTGGTACGAACGGGGAATGATAAACGTGCATGGAAGCGTAAGAGATGAAGACTGTGGAATGCTAACAACGTAAACTGGAGACACAAGCTCTCGGCTACATGGGCTTATATCTTTATCCTGTGTGAAAGTGAATTATACAGAGAATAACATTAACTATGATTTGAGGAAAGTAGATTATACAGGGGATGATTGGAAAACATTGGCTTAGGATAGGGATAAATGGAGAGCTTAAGTCCACGCGGCCATGATCCTATGGATTCGATAGTGCCAGTGAGTTAGTTAGTAAGACCATGTATTTAGTATTAGGCCTAATTGATATTTACCTATTCATTATTAAATAATCTATGAAGCTAATACATTATTATTGTTATTATTATTATTATTATTATTATTATTATTATTATCATTATTATTAACAGTAGTGAATTCTAAATAGTAGTAGTAGTAGCAGTAGGCGTTGTAGCAATACAGTATACCGTAAACACCTTTTCTGACAGACAACTGCATAGGCCTAGTACACCCAACTATAATATACATCATCATCATCAACATGGACTATAAATGTATTTTTTTTAATTGCTGGAAATTTATTTTTTAAACAAGGAGACAACCCTCCTTAGGGGGATGAAACACAAGGAAGCAAGGCCAAAGGATTTAAGGAGGCAGCCTCTCCAAAGGACTAATCCTGCAGAACGTTAGTACCATACTCAGGGGACATTTAAAAATACTTACGAGCTCCGGACTGCCCTACGGATAACGACAAAAGCAAAGTACAAGGGTAATCGTTTTCGAATTCATAGCAGGAACACTAAAAAGAACTTTGAAAAATAAAGTCAAAACAAAAACTATAATGAAGTTAACAGGACAATGGCAGTTCCTATTATTACTTACGGATCCGAAACATCGACAGTGACAAAACGACAATCTACCAGAATCCAAGCTGCTGAAATGAAATTCCTCAGACCAATAGCAGGATATCAAAGAACAGACAAAAACATAACACAGAAATAAGACAACAACTAAAAGCAGAGGAATTAAACACAACAATAATGAAATACAGAACAAACTGGAAAGAACACTTGGCAAGGATAACTGAGAACAGAATATCAAATGCAGCATATAACTATTCACCAAGAGGAATAAGAAGTTTGGGAAGACCAAAGAAAAGATAGAAAGAGCATCAATTTGGAGCCGGAACAGACTAGCAAAACCCCTAAACCGTGACAAAGAAGAAGAGAAGAAGTTAAACATAGCCTCTATATTTTTCTTGATTTATTACTATCCATAGCTTATTTGGTAGTTTATTATTATTATTATTATTATTATTATTATTATTATTATTATTATTATTATTATTATTATTATTATTATTATTATTATTACTATTACTATCATCATCATTGAGAATTAAATTTTTATGTAAATTATTACATAAGTTGATATACAAATATTATAACTTTACCGTAAAACGATAAGCAATTCCGTCTTTGTATAACAGGCAACGAACAACAATGAGTTTAGACTGATCTGTTGTCCCTGTGGTATTGGTAAGCAGATTTCTTTCTTTCTCCCTAAGCTGTCGCCATGGTAAACGTTTCCTAGGTGATTTCTCCTGTTATTGACAGGCCTGTTATTGACGCACTGGCTAACAAAAACATCTTACCTTACTTTTTACAAGAAAGTTTTTTTTTATTCCTTTATATTTTGTGAATTCCTGTTTTCAATTATTTAGCCAATGATTGCCAGTTTGGTGTTCGCGACCCACAGTTTGATGGCAGAGTTTATACGCTAATATAACAATAACAGATTATTATAAATGATAAAATAATAATAATTATTATTATTATTATTGCTGCATCGTTGGCATTCCGTCTAAGGCAACACCATGCCTCGACACAGAGATACAGGGGTGTGTTTCTTTCGTGTCCCCATGAGGCAGATAATTATTTGTTCAAGGAATTTCGGCCAGTGTAGGAACCGGTGTACACAACGCCAACGTGAGGAATTGAATACCTACAATAAGTAGTGGATATAGGTTGACAAAACTAGTTACAACTGGGAGATATGACAAGCTCAACACATGCCACACTTACACTGGCCAGATGATCGTCCATCTCTGTGATTAATAAATACATACATAGGTGAAGCCGGCGGCACCTACTGGTATTATCGCCTCACTATGATGGTTGTCTTAATTGAAAGACCTTTTAAAAGCGGCACAACAGGAAAAAACTAGTAAGTTCTTTAAGTCCTTGCCTAAATCTGACAGTAATAATTAATAGAAATTGTTCAAAATCTCTCATTAATTTATTTTATTTTGATAATTTTTATTTTATTCTGTAACCTTGGAACGTATCCCCTATATACCCATACAAATTACCATTCCATATTTGCGGGACATATCCCCCGCGAATAAGGAGCTTTTTCTGTATAGATTCTACATTCGGGTGGGCCGAAAAAACTAATTTTTTTATTTCGAAATTGTAATAGCGCGGCGAAGTTGCGAATTATATAGACAAGAGAAAAAGAAGAAACATTATCAAAATCTGTTAACATCATCCGATCGCGCAAAGGCTCTAAATATGACAAAATATGAAAACAATATAATTTTTGCGATTATTTTTTAATTTTTTTAATTAGATGTTTTCGTAATGTAATAGTTTGTAACGTCTTCAAATAGAGCCTAAAAACATTGTGTTTTAATTTGGTTTTAGATCATTTGATATCATTCAGTCGCGCACAAGGCCTAAAATTTGCCAAAATATTGAAAATTTCACATTTTTACGAGCTTTTTCTTACATATTTAATTTAATACACTTTTTTAACGTAATAGTTACAGCATTTTTTTATGTTTGCACATAAGAACATTGTGTTTCACTATGGTGTGAATAAATTAACAACTTCCTGTCGTGCAATGACCACAATGCTATAGAAAAACATTACCTGAAAAAAATATAGTTAAGCCTATGACATGATGGGTGTAACAGTAACACCGGGCATGGTACTTTTCGATTTGCTCTATATTTAAAAAGCTTAAATATTTAAGTTACAGTAGGCCTATCGTTTTTAACAATAAACTTACTTTTATAAAAAAAGAAAAACAGAGTTCTGAATAAATAGTCCATGTTAGTTGAACCTGTTCTCTATTTTGTAGCCGAAGACTGATTTGCTGGTGAAGTTAGGCATGGGCGATCTGAACAGCAGAGTGGTTCTTATAAATCCGTTTCCAGATTCAGCTCCAAAAACTTTTCCTGAGACTTACGTGATGAGTATTACACAGAGTTCAACAGCCTGCGTGTGAACTGGGAATTGCTTGAAAGTAATGTTCCAACTGTCGATGTGCGATTTGATCTCGTCGTCACTGATTTCTGCCAACAATGGGGGAGAAGATAATTCACAGTCCATCTAATTGATCATTTCTGAGAATTCTAGCGCATTGAAGTTGATTTTAGGTGGCGTGAATGTTCTTACTGTTTTCCTTCTTGCATCTATCTGCCTTGCTTTCAAAATTCTTCGAAGTCTGAGCTCTCTTATGTGTTTCTTGTCATCGTGAGTCATGGCTAACAGTAAGTATTCTGGGTGGGCGAAAAAAACCATTCCGTTCGATCACAGGCAAACACAATAACGGTTGCTTACTATTGCAGTAGATTTTAACTGAACTCTAATCTGCCAAATATGTTTAGAAGATTTTTTTTTGTTTGAACACTATAATCCTGGTAGCTAGGAAGACAACGTCCTTCATCTTCAGTTTCGACTAAATTTAAAACAGAATGTGAGCATGAGGGTTTTGAAGCATCTTCGTCATATAAATGGCTGTCACGTAACTTCCTTTCCAATGTTTTGTTACGCTTGTTTGTTTTACTTTGGTCTACCGCTCCAATTTTTCCTATTCCGTTTTTGACAGTTTTTTCTACCTCATTATCAGTTCGTGTGAAAAAATACTACGGCTATTACATTTAAATAGTAATTATTTATCAAATACCAAAAATGCGTCAAAATGTAACTTTTTCGTTATTTTGGCAAATTTTGGGGCTTATGCGCGACCGAAAGATATCAACTGATCTAAACCAAATTAAAACACGCCGTTTTTAGGCTCTATTTGAAGACGTTACAAACTATTACATTACGAAAACATCTAATTCAAAAATTTAACAAAAAATCGCAAAAATGAAGTTTCTTTCATATTTTGTCAAACTTTAGAGTCTTTGCGCGGCCGGAAGATGTCAACCGATTTTGATATATATATATATTGTTTTTGTCTATATAATTCGCAACTTTTCCGCGCTATTACAACTTCGAAATAAAAAAATGAGTTTTTTTGGCCTACCCTATTCTACATGTATAGATTCGGCCTCATTGTACACCTGTTATGCGAAACACAGATACATGTCTTGCAAATAACAATTGCGCTGAAAAATCTTAAATTAGTTAAGTTCCGAGACCGATCTTTCACTAGTAGCTTTCTGAATTTTACGGAATAAAGATGGCTGAAACGTATGTATCATTCTCATTAAGCGAACAAGTGAAAGTGATTGAAGGTAAATCTCCAAACATTTCCGGACCGATGCTCCAAAGTCAAGCTCTAGCTCTTGTTAAATTCCTAAGGGAATAACGATTTCAAGGAATCTTCAGATTGGCTCGAGAGTTTTAAAAGACGACACAAAGTAGTGTGGAATGAAATTTGTGGGGAATCAAAGGATGTGGACGAAAGTGTAGTTAGTGAGCGAAAACCGAAACTGCATACTTGAATTTCAAGATACGCGCCTAAGAGACATTTTTAACGCTGACGAAATGGGACTGTTTTTTTCGCGCGTTACCATCGAAGTCGCTCATACATACTATACTTCACTTTTCAACGGCAGCGGAACTACAATTAATCCAAGGCACATAAAAAGACATATACGGTACTCTATAATCTAAGATTATTAATAATTTTATAATGCGGAATTTTGTCCAATGTGGAAGAAAAATGGTCCCATGCGATTCCGCTTTGAGCACGTTTTACTGTAATACATAATATATATTATTGTTGTTGTTATTATTATGTAGGTATAATTTGTAATAATTATCCTGGAATTTCTCTTATATCATCATTATATAAAATTCTATCCAACATTAACTGCATATGTTTGGGCCTCTAGAATTAAATTATAAGAAGTTACCAGTAGGGTTTTAAGCAAAATAGATAAATAGATGATAAAATATTCACTATCCGGCAAAGTTTAGAGCAGGAGTCACCAATTGGCGGTCCGGATCCGGACCCTGGGGCTTTGGTTTCCGGACCGGTTAAATATCGAATTAATACAAAATTTTAAAACCGGTTAAACATCGAATACAACCAGTTGTACTAAATTCCATGTCATGATATTATTATTGTTGACTCGATTGGCAGTACTACTTATGGTCGGACATTTGACTGAAGATGAATGGGATTCCGTTTGAAACATGGTATCGTGAATCGAAATTTGTGGAGTGAGATATTTAAATACTACTCTGACGATATGTTACGTTTATCATAAACTTGTTAATAATTATTAGAATTAATAACTGTGTACTACTGTGCTGTATCCTTTTAGTATTTACCATGTGTTTTGTTTAATTTGTGCAATTCATACCCATAACATAATTTAAATAATTTCCTTATAATATTAATTACTTAAAAAAAGCTTCGTATGTTTAATGAACTGTGGTTCCGGACCTCGATTGAATTTACTACTTTGAAAATGGACCTCCATGAAATTTAATTGGTGATCCTGGTTTAGAATATAAATTGGAGTTCAATGAGTTAGTTCACATGTTATAGACTTTAGAACATTTTATGATTCGGTTTGGAGAGGTGCCCTTTAGAAAATATTGCTTGTCCCAGTGTAACTATCCAACTAATTGGCACTATCGAACCAAGTGTAAAGTGCTTCAATAAGAATAAGTGGAGATATGTCAGCTAGGTTCCCCATCGATAATGGATTGAAACCAGAAAATGTAGGACCTAGTATTAGTTGTCATTGCTGTTCAATTTCGCTCTTGAATACGCCGCGCCGTGAAGAAGTTATTTTACGAGAACAACCTAAGTTGAAGTCCTGCGCCGTAGCCGAGTGGTTAAAGTAAGATGACTTGGCCCAGAGCTACGGGACTACCGCTGGTTCGAGTCTCCATGGGAGAAGAAATTTTCTCATTGAATTTCGGTCAGTTTGCGACCGGTGTCTACCCAACATCGTGAGGAATTTGGGTAGCTACAGTAAGTAGCGGCTTCATGTTGATAAAACCAGCTATAACGGCTGAGGGACCCGATATGCTGACCACGTGTCACTCCTAAAGTGACTGCATGATCGTCTACCTCTGTGATCGATACATGTGGATGTGATGCCAGTAGCCGACTAATAGGCCAAGGGCCTTCTAGGCCTGTCACGCCACGGTGTTTTTTAACCTTGGTTTAAATATTAATTGAACGATCACCAGTTTTTGACGTACGCCGAAATCGTAAATCTAATATATGTTAATAAACCTGCTCAATAATTCTAGTCTATATCCCTACATTCCCATGTTGGGACATGGATGCTCCCTAGCGGGAGTTTCTTAACCAATGTAATTTATTTACTCTTATTTTACTATAAATGTCAGAGAGTGACATGTAGTTATCATATCGCCTCAAAGAAATATCTAGTAGGCAACTAAGGTGTTATTCGGATTGGAAAGGTCCATTAAATATTGCACAGATGCACTAATTTAGACTTGAGTTTTTTTACGAGCCCAAAAGTCTTCTGACTCGGAACCCGCGGCTTAAACTTCCTCCCGGAGGAAATGCCCCTTGGTTTTTTCATCCTAAAAAATTCCACCAACCCCGGCCTAGTTCGAACCCGCTGCCTTTGGGACCAGAGGAAAGGAATTTAAGCCCTAGATAAGCGGTTCCCAGCTTTTTTCAACTCGCGAACCCCTTCCACAACGATCTGAGTTGTATGAACCATATGCACACAGTATACATGCACAAAATTTAATTCCAAGTAAAAGGTTCAATAACCTTAAATTAACTTAACCCTTAACGGTTAAAACCTAAAGTTACTAGAGTTACAGTTATGTAACTAGAGTTACGGCTTAAAAGTTACACAACGTGTAGGCCTAGTTGCAATAATAAATACAAGTTTTCATTGTAATTACTCACCTCTTCTTTGAAATTGAGTGAGTAGACTGCGCCTGCTTTCCATGGCACTGGGCTTTGAAGTCAGGAATCACAGAAGTTAAATAAAGTCTCAAATTACTTTCAACACAAAGTCTGTTTCTGTATTTATTTTGTAAATAAGCACATGAAGAAAACGACTTTCGCAATACTGTTGTTAGTATTGTTAGAACACAAAGAAGCTGGCAGACTAAATTTCCATTCAAATGCATTCCTAACGTTACATAACTGTAAATCATGCATTCGTGGTAAATATTAATTTATTGAGGAAATAATGTGATAAATTCCCGATGATACACATAAGCAACAAGGGAGATTATAGGGTTAATTTAATTTTAAAATAATAATAATAGCATCCATCCATAATAATTCTGCCCGAGGGCAGGTCTTTCACTGCAATCACAGCATTTTCATGATATGCTTTGCAGCTTTACTAGGGAATTATAGGTGTGGTAGCTTCCCGTTGCTTTCCACACCGGTGAAGGATGATAATGATAAGGATGATGATGATCGGATGATTTTCGGGGACCGTTGGTCCCTAAACTCTTGACATTTGTTTTACAGGTGAGGAAAAACCCAGGAACCTGCCCCGACCGGTAATCGAACCCGGGCCCGCTGCGTGACAAGGTAGTACGTTACCTCGAGACCACAACAGTGGACAAAAAATAATATAATAATAAATAATTTATTAGTATTATGACAATGCCGCAGAAATGAAGGAAACAATAATAGGTCTAACCCCGAAATCCGCCATTACGGAAAAAATTTGGCGAACCCCTTGAAATATTTTGTGAACCATAAGTTGGGAAACAATATCCTAGATCAACGAGGTTAATAAGGTAGCAAGAATTTCAGAAGTATTTTTTAAATGTCTGCAGGAAAATTGGTTTAAATGTAAACACAACGAATAGAACACAAACAAATAGAACAACAAATAGAAGAAATAGAAGAACATAAGAACATAAAGAACATATTGAACATCTGCAAAGAATGACAGATAGGATACCAAAGATGGCACTGGTGTATAATCCTGGAGGACGAAGATCGGTAGGAAGACCAAGAAAGCGCTGAACAGATGTGAGATCGGAACAGAGAAATGACCTAATATCCGTGAAAAAAAGTTAATGATGATGATGTAAACACAAAAAATACATAGTTTATGTTCCTATTCATTGGGTTAAAGTCGACGTACAACGCCGTGATCGAAACAGACTATATTAGGCCTATGACAGAATAACTACAAGCAATAATTCTTATGGAAAAAAATCAAATTTCTAGGTTCATAGTTATAATAATAACTCCATGGCGCGACAGGTTTAGAAGACCCTTGGCCTACCTACCAGCTGCTGGCCTCACATCAAGATGTGTTAATTATAGAGGTAGACGATCATCCAACCAGTGTAGAGGTAACATTAGTTCAACATATCGGGTCCCCCAGTCGTTATAGCTGGAGCCGCTACTTATTGTAGCTACCCAAATTCCTCACGATGCTGGGTAGGCACTGGTCCCATACTGACCGAAATTCCATTAGAAAAAAATTTCCCCCATGAAGACTCGAACCAGTGCAAGTCCCGTAGCTCTGCGCCAAGGCATCTTGCCTTAACCACTCGGCTACGGCGCGGGACGAGTTTATAGTTAATGGATCAAAATCATAGAAAAGAGAAATTAAATACATTCTTATTATGTTTCTATTCATTTATGTTTCTATTCATTCCATTGTCTCCTGTCTTTCATTTTTTTCCTAAGAATATCATCATCAGCAGCATCAGCTTCAAGAATTAGACCTTAAGGTCTGTTCCGATCTCATGCTAGAATTGGTCTGAAAATTAAGAAAATTTCTGTTTCTTAATTTTTACGGATAAGCCTAGATGTTTCAAATCTGTCAGACCAGCGTTTGTCACCTCCCAATAAGAACACAAAGAAATCAAAAGAATGAGCTACATGATCTTTATAGAAAACCAGGTATAATTAAAACAGTTTGGCACAGAGCTACGGGACTTGAGCTGGCTCGAGTCCCCATAGGGAAATAAATTTTCTCATGGAATTTCGGCCAGTATGGGACCGGTGTCCACCCAGCATCGAGAGGCATTTGGGTAGCTACATTAAGTAGCGACTCCAGCTTGAGAAGAGCTGCTATAACGGCTGGGGGTCGACATGCTGACCGCATGTCACCTCTAGTCTGGCTAGATGATCGTCTACCTCTGTGATTAGCACATGTAGATGTGAGGCCAGCAGCCGGCTGGTAGGCCAAGGGCCTTCTAGACCTGTCGTGCTTGGAAAAAAAAATCTCGTATATGCGATAGACAGGACATATGGCACGAATTAGGAATGAAAGAGGGGCATGGAAGTTTCTTGTAGAAAAACAAGTGGGAAAACGCCCATTTGATAGACCAAGAATGAGGTGGGAGAATAACATTAACGATGATTCGACGGAAGTATATTATACAGGGGATGACTAGAAAACATTAGCTCACGAAAGGGATGTGTGGAGAGCTTATGTCCGCGCAGCCATGAACCTATGGGTGCCAGTGCCAGTGAGATAGTTAGCTAGGGTTTTTATCACTTAAAAATTAATTTGTCACTTTTTAATAGTCCCAACTACTGTATAAAATACCACAATTCGACGGTTACGATCCACGTTAGTGTGTCCATCCCATAAAGAAGATTTATAGTTTTGGGGTCTTTTGCTCGTAAAATAAAACCATAAAAATTCAGTAACCCGTTCCATTCTGTTCAGTCCAACCTACATTTTTTTTTAAATGGTCACTATGAAAGAGTGTTCTAACGACGTCGTTTTTATGTCTCGGGGAACAAAAAATTAGAATAATGTCACTTTGAAATTCGTTCTGAACTATTTCTTCCCTAAAAAGGTTATTGTTTAGGATGAATGATCCATAATTTGCTACGCAAATGGTTGGAAAACCTTAACAATGTTTGTCTAGTTCTTAAAGAAAAGCCCACCGCGATAAAACCTTTTGTATTATTTTTTCTTGCAACTTAATGTCGTGGACTTATCATTTCTTATGTCAGTGGTTGGTACTAGCCCGTCCGAACGATGCACATACACGGAGAAGGTTCACAAGATAAAAGGGAATGATGAATACTTTTCTGTTACGTATTCTTCCCCTTTCAGAGATTTTCTTTCCTTTCAAACTTTCTGTTTATTTGAAATAAGGGTTTAACTTCGGACGTTGTCCCTCTTTGGTGCTACATTGAGTAGAGTTACGCAGGGAAGGAAAAGGGTAGGGGAAGAATTAATGGCCGCCAAAATCAGTGGCGGATCACTGCACATGCGCATTGCTGGTGATACGATTATGTTAGATACGTCAGAGGGCAGCACTCTACATAGTACAAAGAAAACATACAATTATTTCCAATTATACACCACCCGCTCTTCATATTCCAATAGGCTGCTTCCCTCATACAATGAAATTTATTCTATGTCATTGATACTTTTATTTCCATTTATATTTTTCTATCAGACCAGCCTTATGGTCAGAGGTCGTGATACAGATCATAAGGCCCCAGTTTGATTCCCGGTCAGATCATAAGGATGTTTCCTTGCAAGGAATTGTTCCTGTGGTCATCCACGATCTGGAATTTAGGTTAAGTTTAGATTTAAGGCCTCCCCTGGGATTTCATTACCATTTATTACCCATCATAATTCCGCCTTCCAGGTGTCCCGACCTCAAAAATGGGTTACAATTCTGCTAAAGCCAGGAGGGAACGTCAGAAATGACGTAACAGACAACTTAGTGGAATTGGACAAGAAATATTTTCTATCTTTTATCTCTGTATTTTATACGTTAAATTTAGAGTAAATTAACATATAGGACATTATTGTATACATGGTTTACTGGTAGACAAAGGGTTAAGACCTTACATCAGTCAGGTAAAAATAAAGCTGTTATTATTATTATTATTATTATTATTATTATTATTATTATTATTATTATTATTATTATTATTATTCACGCCGTAGCGTAGTGGTTAAGGCAGTGCGCTACAAACCGGAAGGTCGAGGGTTCAAGTCCCGGTGGGGTCAGGATTTTTAAACTGACCCAAACCTTCTGGTGGCACCATGGCCCTGGGGTCGATTTGACCTCTAACTGAAATGAATACCAGATGCTTGTTCTGGGGGTAAAGGCGTCCGTCACGCAGGGCTGACAACCCAGCTGACATCAAGTGCCGATTATCTAGAAAAAGTGGGAGCCTTAACATCCTACTACCCCAAGTGCCTCCCGAGGCTTGTAGTGGGAACACTTTTATTATTATTATTATTATTATTATTATTATTATTATTATATATTATTATTATTATTATTATTATTATTAATAATAATAAGCATATTTGGAAAGACACAAAAAAATATTGGTAACACATTGGTGGAATCTGTTGCAATGTATGGAAGTGAGGTATGGACAATCAATAAGTACTATAATAGATTAATAACTCTAGAAATGGATTATTTACGCAGAAGTGCCAAAAAGTCCAAATTAGAACATTTCACAAATAATGAAATTAGAAACACAATGGAAGCAGAAGAAAGCATCATTGAAAGAATTGAGGAGAAGGAATTAAAACGGTTAGGACATATTTTAAGAATGGAAGATGAGCGATGGCCGAATCAACTATATCAATGGCAACCGACCAGAAAAAAGAAAAAAAAAAAAAAAGGAAGACCAAAGTTAATATGGAAGGAAAGCATGAGGATAGAAATGCAAGCATGAGGGCTAAAACCTGTGGCTACGCACTGAAGATGCCCAAGATCGTAGGCTTTGGAGGTTTGGTACGGGAAGACGGCAGCAGCTGTAAAAGCCCGAAGACAGATAGATAGAAATTATTTATTATTATTATTATTATTATTATTATTATTATTATTATTATTATTATTATTATTATTAAAGACTGCCTTGGAGTTAGAAGCTGAAAGCTTGTACATTAAAATTTTCGTCAAGCTGTTAGCTCGTAAAGACATTCTTACAAATAAAATAACATTATATTTGATAATTCAGGATAAAAAAAATTAAGTTATAAAATTATAGGTTACAGGATAATTTTTCTGAAATCCTCCGTTATTAAGTTTATGAATAGAATGTTTTAAATTATTTAATTATTTAGACAATCTGCAAGTACGTAAATCGAATAATTGAATAGCAGCCGAGAATGTCGTTGCAATCTTCATTATTTCCAAATTAAATTTTTACATAGAAAAGGTCCCACTTTTTCTCATGTAAAATTCAACTTTGGAAAAACCGAGAGTTACAACCTTATTTTGAGCGGTTATTCAATTGTCTTGTATCTTAGCAGCGAGTATCACTTCTGAATTGAATACAAGTCGATTAATTTTATGCCTGCAAGGAAATTGGTTTATACACATAAACACAGAAATAAAAGTAGGCCTAGACTACTATATGGATATGCGCCATGTTCGAAACATAACAGATTATGACAGGGCAACTTCTAACGAAAAATTGAAAACATTCAAATGTCTGCTGTCTTGAACCAGAATATTCATGTTAGATCTACTATTCAGTTAAATATCTTCCAAGTTCTCGGTTTTTGTTTAAAGATTTAAAACGTATAAAACAATACTCTACAATCCACCGCTGTGGTGTCGAGGTAGCGTGCTGCCTTGTCACGCAGAGGGCTCGGGTTCGATTCCCGGTCATATATATATATATATATATATATAACTTATATATATATATATATATATATATATATATGAATATTGAAAGAACGAACCGAATTACTGTTATATAATGTCCAAAAAATTTAAAAAATAGCAGCAAATCTTAACTACCTCTTACGTTGTTTTTAAAGCTGTTACTTCGCTTAGGCCCAAATAACATTAAATCAACTTTTATAAGATTCATGATGTGTTCCGTTGAGATTTATTCAAAATTAATATAAAATTATAGAATATTCACCTGAAAGGTCCGTCTCCTCAACTTAATTATCATTTAACTGTAGCGCTTTCGGGACTTGTCCCATCATCGGCAGGTTTCAAAACTGGTGTTTCACTGAAGATCTGGTAGAGGGGGTTGCATGTATTGGGTTCGTTTTCGTTTATCAGGCTGTCGTTGTGAGCTGCTTTCATGATTTCCATCTCTTCGAGTACGTTTATCTTCGCTGGATTATTTTCTCTGTGCATTACTGTTAGGGTGTTTTCAATATTTAACATGCGATGTCCTTCATGGATAACGTGTTTTGCATAGCTTGATTTCCTTTCTGCGTTATCCATGAAGGACATCGCATGTTAAATATTGAAAACACCCTAACAGTAATGCACAGAGAAAATAATCCAGCGAAGATAAACGTACTCGAAGAGATGGAAATCATGAAAGCAGCTCACAACGACAGCCTGATAAACGAAAACGAACCCAATACATGCAACCCCCTCTACCAGATCTTCAGTGAAACACCAGTTTTGAATCCTGCCGATGATGGGACAAGTCCCGAAAGCGCTACAGTTAAATGATAATTAAGTTGAGGAGACGGACCTTTCAGGTGAATATTCTATAATTTTATATTAACATTAAATCACCAAGCGAGTTGACCCAGGAGTAGTTTGAGGCTCTTATTCTGAGGTTCCGAATAGATACTCCGGTCCCAACAACTTCTAAAATTTTCGCTGGTTTTCCTCGATCATGAAGACAAATGCTGGGTTAGAATTCAATTATCAGAATTCACTTCACAACTAATATTTCCTAGAAAATATATTAGTTATAGTAGGCTATCATTAGAATTGAAATCAGGTAATCTCTTAAGAAAAATACAATGGAAACACACAGCCTACTGGATACTCGTAATAATCCAAGGCACGATATTACCATATACAGAATGTTATCGAAATGAGTGCAGATTTTTCGTGTGATGGTAGGGAACATCCATACAAGTATTTTATCACGATGAACCTTGGATCGGAAATGTATTGTTGTGGGTCTACAGACTAAAACAATATTTAAAATTGTTGAACACATTGTTGTTTATTCATTAATTCTAAGAAAAATGGAAGGTATTACATGTTATTTTACAGTAATTGTTGGAAATGGCGACCATTAACCTCGATGCACAGCTCCGCGCGTCTCACATCGAACTGATGAACTCTAAGAAACACATCTGGATGCTCTCTGATTTCCGCAGCTGCTGCCACGATCCTTACTACAAGCTCTGGAATTGTGCACCCAGGTCAATGGTCGCCATTTCCAACGATTACTGTAAAATAACATGTAATACCTTCCATTTTTCTTATAATCAATAAATAAACAACAATGTGTTCAACAGATCTCCCTATAAAGACTATGAAGCCAGATATAATAACCTATCCTGGTTACAAGATCCGTGGAAACCAAAATCCGGCCATCGTTGGTGGATTTTTAAGGGAGTTAACATTCTGAGTATGGAAGATAAAGAGAGGTATCCTCTGTAGTAGGTTTACCGCACATAAAGGAACCTCACCCTGAAATAAGAGGTCTCTGGGTAAAATGTTCACGTCTGAATTTAAATCGCCACGCTATTGACCTGAATTGTTAAAGAGCGTCTTTAAATAAGGTAGGCTACTAATTAAAAAATCAACCTGCAGGAAGAAGAAGACCAGGACGTCCACTCAAAAGATTTTTGGATGGTGTTTCTCTTGAGGCCGAAACAGGTCAACAAATGGCCTAAATTCGTGAATGTACTATGATGATGACGACTAATTAAAAAATCAGTAACAATGAATTTCTTACTATCGATAACATAAAATCTCTCGATTTAGCGATGCTGTTTTGTAGATTCCAAAAATTGATCCGCCACTGTTTGAATATTGTGCAATCAGAGAAACTGCCCTCCATGTCATAGAAGGGTCCGTGCAAGATTTTTGAAGGCTTATGTAAAAGGACAGGAAAGGGAAAGAGAATTGTAACAAAGGGTGGCAGTTGTCGGGGTCATTTGGAAACGGATGAAGCAAACTTAACTATGTCCATGTCTTTTCAAATTATCTTCCTAAAGCCACAATTTTCTTATCTATCTTCAAACATTACTTCCTATCTTAGTTCTATAAAGATCTTGTAAGCTTTTTATTACGTATATAAAAGACAATCACTTGGCCTACAATTAAAACAAAGGACAAACCTACAGCGCAACCTGATTGGTGATTCATGTGGTCTAATCATTAAAGTAATCAGGATTATAGTTTTAATTGTTTCGATACAAACTGCTTATTGTCTAATGCCACCAGGTTGTATTTTATGGCATTTATGTCTTCCTCCCGTGTCATTGGCGAAATTATAATCAATTTCTTAGATTGGGACACCTGGAAGGCGGAGTTACGTTACTCCGATGATATCCATCCATCCATAGTAATTCTCCGAGGGCAGGTCTTTCACTGCAATCATAGAATTTTCATGCTATGCTTTGCGGCTTTACTAGGGAATTATAGGTGTGGTAGCTTCCCGTTGCTTTCCACACCGATGAAAGATGATGATAATGATACGGATGATGATGATGGCCGGATGATTTTCAGGGACCATTGGGCCCTAAACTTCCTGACATTTGTCTTACAGGTGAGGGAAAACCTCGAATTAAACCTCACCCAGGAGCCTGTCCCGACCGGGAATCGAACCCGGGCCCACTGCGTGACAAGGCAGCACGCGATCTCAAGACCACGCGGTGGACCCCGATGATATGATGGGTGATAAATGATAATGAAGCGTCAGGAAAGTTCTTAACCTAAACTTAACCTAAATTTCAGACCATGTAAAATCGTAGGAATAATTCCCTTTAAGGAAAAAATCATATAGTTTGACCGGGAATCGAACTCGGGACTTCTTAAACTGTAGCCAGAAACGCTGACCACTAGCCCACGAGGCTGGTCTCAAAACAAACTGCAAAAGTATAAGAACTGAGGGTGGGCTATCAAATAGTGTAAACATTGTTGAAGAATATCAAATCAACCAAACAGAAGAGATTGTAGAGTTTTATATTTAATTCTAATGCTCTAAGCTGCTAGATTCAGAAACTGATGGACTACTGAATACCATGTTCGCCTCTGATACCGAGGTTCGTAGATTTAAACCCGGCCGGGGTCGTTTGATTTTTTTAGGGGACAAAAATCCCGAGTATGTCTAAATTATGACTTCCTTCGGAAGTGAAGAAAAACTGCGGGTCCCGTGCCGGAAGATTTCAGCCAGATAAAAGAATCTCCAGCTTTTTGTTTATACTAGAAAGTCCCTTTAGGGTCCAGCTTTAAATTGCAATGCTAATGACCAGCGCTAGCGGATTCTACACCCAAACAAACGTTACAGGTTAGGTACTAAAGTCCAGCCACTGGATCTCCGACTCTGACGATTAGATTGTAAGAGGGTAAAGGGAGAAAGGCTCCCTCTATTGCCAATAAGGAAATAGTTGATGTGAGAGTAGACGTCTGCCACAACCAATCACTGCTCTTGACGCCGCTATAGCGCGCTAGTCAAGTTTGAAATTGGTGAGATGTTGTCAGCTGTATTTCTGCTAACCGCATACATAAAGCGGCCCCTCCCACTGAATATCCATATCGGCAACACTGTCGTGAAATCGTCAGAGTCGGAGATCCAGTGGCAGGAGTATACATGGAGTATAGAGAGAGGTGGAGTATAGTGTGCGATCCTGTCCATTAAGTCCGTTTACTATACAACTGTATAATACGTTCAGGGAGTATCATTCATTTCAGTTCTAATACACGTATTACAGGTATTGGTGGACTTATAAAGTACGCATTTTTTAATGTTTGTTTTTCTGTGTTTGATTGCATAGTGTTTTAGTCGGGTACTTTATTGTACAATTATAATTTACTGCTGTATTATACAATTTTTGCAGCACCTAATTATACCTGGACCCCTGTTGCTCTCGTCCCTCGTCAATGCAAGTTGTTGTTTACTCGTTTCAATAGTCAGGTCGTCCTGCACTTGAAGGGTTGGGTGTAGACCTGCTAGCCCCGCTAATGACCTTAATGTTAAAGAGCGCCGCAAAATGAGATGCTAGACACTTACCTGCCTAAATCCTACCTGAAATCACATATAAGTCGACCGCGGTGTTCTAGTGGTTATATTCCTTGCCTCTAATTGACCGGCCGGGGTTAATGCATTTTTAGGATGGAAAAATGTAAGGGACAAGTCCTCCGGGAAGGGCTTTAAGCCGTGTGTCCGGAGTCTGGAGATTTTCAGGCTCGTAAAAGAACTGTATGCCTGAATGAAGAGGCCTCGGTGCAAAATTTACCTACTGTTACCCATCCAAGTAAAACCTTAGTTGCCCATAGTGTGTCTCACAGAGGCGATATGCCGATCACATATTATTCACTGACATCTGTGGGTAAATAAGCATAACTAAATTAGCATGGTTAAAACTCTTCCACTAGGTGTACCTTAATCCCCACACAAGAAAGTAAGGGGTATAGGCCTATAGATAAATCAGATATAAACCTAATTCAACTGGTTGTGGGGATGCGGTATGAAGATCTGAACCGTACCAGAGCAAAAAAGTTTATCTCTACATAGAATATTTCAAATTATTAATTATAATTATTACTATTATTGTTATTATTATTATTATTATTATTATTATTATTACTCATCCGGTATCATGGGAGCTGCCGCCGTCTTCCGGAAACCAAACGCCATTCCTCTCTGTCCATCCATTGATCTTCCTCCAATCCTCTGATATTCATAGCTACTTGTACCCCTTCTATCCAAGTTTTCTTCGGTCTTCCTCTCTTCCTCCTTTCTATTGGGATCCATTCCATAACAATTTTTGGCAATCTTTGCTCTGGCATTCTTTTGACATGGCCATACCACTGTAATCTTTTCTTTTCTATAATGTCTATGATGTCCGCCTCCTCTTGTACACTCATAATTTCCCTTGTTTCTTTATATCGTATTCCATCCATTCTAGATTTTCCAGCTGATCTTCTTATAACATCCATTTCTGTACTTAACATTGTTTTCATTTACCTGGTAGGAATTTGCCAGACTATTATTATTATTATTATTATTATTATTATTATTATTATTATTATTATTATTATTATTATTATTATTCATTATTCTCCACTGTGTTACAGGCTGACCTTACGTCCACATGTGTCATAGAGATGGATCCACCAATCATAGGAGCAACATGTGGTCAGCCATAATAACTGATTTTCACAACTTACAGTATTGTGAGTACCCAAATTCTTCATGATTTAGGATAGCCATAGCTTTCATACTGGTGAAAATACCATGAGAAAATGTCTTCCTTCATGGATTCTCGAAGAGCGTCCATCTTGTGGATAAGAATCCAGGCATGATGTAATAGCTAGGATACGGGTCTTTAATCATGTATACATAGAAAATAAGTAGCCTAGGCCTAAATAATTGAAAATAAATAAACCTTGGTCGCTTTCTTCAGAGCACATGCCATTCCGTCAGATTTTGTTTTGTTTATACTAGTAGGGTCCCGCGTCGTAGCCGAGTAGTTAAGACATTTTTGTCTTGGTGTAGAGCTATGGAACTTGAGCTGGTTCGAGCCCCTATGGGTGAAGAAATTTTCTCGTGGAATTTCTACCTGTATGGGACCAGTGCCCACTCAGCATTATAAAAAAATGTTAGTAGGGCTCTAGGTTGAGCAAACCTGCTGTAACGGCTGGAGGATCTGACGTGCTTACCACATGTCACCCCTCTATTGGCTAATGATCGTGCACCTCTGTGATTAATACACGTGGATGTGAGACCAGAAGTCGGCTGGTAGGTCAAGGGCCTTCTAGCCCTGTCGCATCATGGAGTTTTTTTTTATATTAGTAGGCCTAGATGTATTATAGAACCTACTTACTGCATTGCGCTACAACTTGTGGAGAGTCTAGATCTCTTTAATACTTTTAATTAAATCGTCTTGTCTCCTGTCTTTCTCCTCCAACTCGTCTCCCAAATTCTATTATTTCATTTTCAACGATGTGTCGTCCAGCTTGCTTTACGAGCGCGTCCCCTGAACCAAGCATAGTACTCAGCATGGACAAATCAAGGAAAGGACGGTTAGCGCAGAGTGGAGTGACTCATTCTGGTCCTGAATCGAGCCGAGCTCTTCAGTGACAGTTTCCGATGCCCCAATCAAGCGAGACCTATTCGCCTTGGTAACAAATATCCATTGTATAAATCAAAACCCTAATAAACCGCCGTAGGATAGGGCCAACCAGCTAAGCCCATTACTGAATACAAAAGCGAATTCGCCGACAAGGGACAAACAATAAGCCCCAGAATACGGCCTACTGGACAGCACCAATAGCTGTCACCAAGCGAGCGAGCAAGCGTCCCTGAGTAGCTTATCTCTCCTCCTGTACCCCCTATAAATAGTTACTTCACACATCTATTTTCATAAATTCTTTGATTTGTCCCAACCATTAGAACTCTTTTTGGAGAATAACATTAACCATGATTTGAGAGAAGTAGATTATACAGGGGATGATTGGAATACAATAGCTCAGGATAGCGATGAGCGGAGAGCTTATGTCCGCAGGTCCAAAAATCTAGAGATTCGATAGTGCCTGTGAGTCATTTAGTTATTTGACTCTTTTTGCCTTAATTGTCGGATTGGTCCAGGTTTCTAACGTAGGCCTACCTACTTCTTAATTTGTTCTTGCCCTCCAGTAACCTTGATCATCATCATAATCATCATCTTCAAGGTATGAGCCTTTTGGCCCCATCCGCTCCCCGCTGCAAAATATGCTACAAGTCGTCCTTCTAACGTCGTTTCGGTCTTCCTACATTTCTTCGGCCTTCAGGTATATAATAAAGTATCTGTTTTGACAAACGATTATTTTGGCATTTTTTGTACATGTTCAAACTATTTATATTTATTTCTGTATATTCTCTCGTTTATATTATATATTGTGGGAAACAATGGGAAGCTACCACACCTATAATTCCCTAGTAAAGCTGCAAAGCATAGCATGAAAATGCTATGATTGCAGTGAAAGATCTGTCCTCGGGCAGAATTACTATGGATGGATATTATATATTTGTAATTCATCTCAGATATCTTGATTTATCTTTTGGTCTCTTAAAAAATACACCTGCAACGGATCTCAGAAATCTCATTTCTATTGTCTCATTTTTATGTTTTTTTTCAGAGATCGTTAAAGAAATTGCACCTTGATCACTTAAAACTTAATAAATTATTCTTAATATTTTCATTATCACACCCTTAAGAATTTCATTCCTCGCTTAATAACGTTCATATTTCTGATCCGTACAAGATGAAGTAGGCATATTAGACAATTTAAATATTTAAATTTAAATGTGTAGCCTACGTCCATCCTGGTTCAATCCCCAGTCGGATAGCGCTTCCCGAGTGTGTGTTTTCGGAGCTTTTCTTCCTGCAAGAAAGTGTCAAGGAATGTTAAGACCCTGAACACCATATAGCTATTAAAATTACTCGTATAGTACTTTCCTTATTTAGTATTGAATGTAGGAGTGAAAACTGTGTAGGCATATTGATTTAAATGTTTGTGTTGTAATCTAGGAGGCGACTCCGACTATTAGTAGTCATTTATCCTAAAAAGTCCTCCAATTTCTTGAATAGCCAAAAAAGTATATAGATCTATGTGATGCAGAATTACAGTTCCTCTCCTGAAAGTCGTGTTGCTGTAAAGGAAAATTGTGGCACTTAGACCTGGCTACAAGAGGGAGAGTTAAACAAATCAAAGAAATATAAAGATGGAATTCATGTATAATATCTGGTGTTTATATGGAGAAAGGGGTATAATTATACAAATTATTTGGGGTAGTAGGAGGTTAAGGCTCTCACTTTTTCTTGACAATCGGCACTTGATGTCAGCCGGGTTGTCCGCCCTGCGTGATGGCCGCCTTTACCCCAGAACAAGCGTCTGGTACTCATTTAAGTTAGAGGCTGAGTCGACCCCAGGGCCATAGTGCCGCCAGAAGGTTTGGGTCAGTTGTTTTAATCAATCAAGCGGTGGTTCTAAGTTTCTGCAGCATCCTTCATTTGGATCGTCATACTGTCTTTATATTCATATTCTCTAATTGGCCTGTCGAGTATATCCATTCTAATTTATCTGCATTGTGTTGCAGATCTTTTGGGCATATTTCCGCTTCCATCCTTTTCTCATGACTCATGAGTCATGACCATACTATAATAACTGTCTAGTTTCTATCTTCTCAGGACTTATAAAAAATGTAAATTTAAAAAAAGTAATAAAAGGTTAGAATGAGCTGGACATAATTAGAACGAGAGATATGAGAACGGAAAATATGTTTTAATTAAAACCATAAGATAAAAAAATGATAGGTCAGGATTGAATGGGAAATATTGATTGCTAAATGACATCGGAATATCGGAAGTTAGGAATTGTGACTTTGAATAGAGAAGACTGGGATAGACTTCTCAGGAAAGCAGTGCCCACATGAGGCTGGTATGCTAGTGATGATAATATCTTGTATTTATTTAAACTGACAAATATTTTAAATTTATTTAAATAAACCTTTAACATTTTGTAAACATATTCTATTAGGTAATCAACTGAATTGGTGTTTACTTGATGAAAATCCATAACTCATTTAATTAAATAAAAATAAAACTTACTTTCTTAGATTACTACGATAGTCGATTATTTCCATTCATTTGGAAGAACCTCTTTTTCGCAAACCATACTAAGCAGCCGACATATCTTGTTCCATCAATTTTTCTCCCAATGATTTTATCAGTTGTGCTGGGATCCCATCTGAACCTGATGTTTTATACATCTTCGATTTTTCTATTGCCATTTCTACCTCTAATGCACTTGGTTCTGTGACTAATATTTCTGCTGTCTTTAAATCACCCTATTCAATATCCCCTTCTGCATGCACATAGCTATTAAAGTAACTTTTCCATATATTTAATATATCACTGGAATCTGCAATCATATCCGCATTTTTATTCCTAATTATGTTTGTTCTAGCCTAAAACCCTTTCCTTCCTAATGTAACTCCCTGATATCATTACCTGATGTTCGTATTTTTGCTCCTTTAATAGACTTTGATTTGTTTAGTCTCGTGTAATCAGAGATTTTCTGTAAGTATTTCTATGAAGTTAACATAATGATGTGACCTTTAAAATCTTGTAAAGTCCAAATTATTAAGAAAAATATTTATCAAAAACAAATGGTTGTACGTTCATAGTAACATAGAAGTTAATGAACTTAATGGAAGCTGTGTAAACAAATCTGTTTACAGAATGATGCAAAGTTTGAAAGATAATATCCAGATATTAACATTTCATGCATTAACCATGTGTGAAAATTAAAATATTAATCTTAGACAGATAAGCTCATACGCATGATAACAAAAATCTAAAACATTCAAATATTTGCAAACAAAAATCTTTTCATAGTTAATCGATAGGAGCTGCGAAAATATATTTTCATATCTATTTATCTATCTCCATGGCGTTATGGTCCATGTAGGGCAGAGCCCGCTGTACTATTAAAGCCCATTCTCTTCTAACTTGCCTCTTTCTCCTCAATCCTCCTACCCTCCTCTATGTTCTCCAACAATTTCTTTCTCTGTCTTCCCACGCACCTTCTTCCATCTGGTTTCCTTTTGCTTATTTTTTTATTATTTATTTTATTACCCTCCTCACTTCTTTCCTCATGTTCCGACCATATAAGTCTTGTACTTTTAATTGTTCCCATAATTTGGGGATTTTAGACACACTTTTATATGCAGATGATCAGGCTCTTTTCGGCAATAATGAAGATGAATTACAATATTCCACTCATCATCTTAATATAATAGCCCAACGATTTAACATGGAAATATCAACAACAAAATATAAAGTTCTGGCCTTTCAAGGGAAATTCCCAGTAAGAAGTAAAATTTGTATTCAGAATTCAATATTAGAGCAAGTAAATTCATTTAAATACTTAGGATATAATCTAACTTATAATGAGGAATATGATATATCCTTTAAAATACAAAACTATAATAAAGCTTTAAGAATTATCAACCAAGTTTTTAAACCATCAAAAGTGCAGAAACACACAAGAATGAAAATCTATAAACTTCTCGCTAGACCCATAATCTGTTATGGCAGTGAAGCTTGGACCATCAGAACTCAGGATGATCGTCATATTACAGCCACGGAGATGAAATTTCTGCGACGAACTGCAGGTTATAGCCTTCTAGACCACCAAAGAAATTCAACAATAGCCAGAGAGTTAAACATCGTACCTATATCTGAATACCTCCAAGAATATAGAAACAATTGGCTAGCCCATATTCAGCGCATGGATCGTCACAGAATACCAAAGCAAATGCTTCACTACATTCCTCGAGGCAGAAAATCTGTGGGTCGACCTTTTCGGAGATGGCGGGAGACCGTAACGGGCCATTGGGCCTAATACTTGAAAGGCAGATGATGATGATTTGGGGATTTCCATACAATTTGTAGAGTTTTCCATTAGTTCTAATTTTCCACTCTCCATTTTGATATTTAAGTCCTTATATATTCATAATATCATCCTTTCCATGCTCCTCATAACTCCTTAACAAACACCAAGTTTCTGCTTATCAACATGTTATAGTAATGGGCGACTTTAACTCTAACTTACTTTCTTCCTCATCATCATCAGAACTACTGGCATTATTTCACGCATGCAATATGCATGTCTTGCCTTTACAACCAACCCATCACACATCGACGACTGATACATTAATAGACATCATAGCCACGACAAATTCACAGAAAATTATGAACTACGGACAAATATCTGCCCCCGGCATATCAGCCCACGACGTCATATATATCGAATACTCTCTCCAGTGTCCTAGGACTCGTCCTAAATTATTAACGTATCGAAATTTAAAAATTATTAACCAGCAAGCTCTAATTGCAGACGCTATCGACATGCCGTGGCATGATATTTGGACGCTACGCACAATTGACGAAAAATTGCTTAAATTTAACAATATGATATTAGAACTTTACGACAAGCATGCCCCCTTGAAGACTAGACGAATTACTAAATCCCCAGCTCCCTGGATGTCCCACGAAATTCGACTACTGATGGCTGAGAGGGATGCTGCTTTTCGAAAATATAGACGGGACAAAAGTGACGCTAACTTAAGACAATATAAGACATTAAGAAACAAAACGAATCAAAACATTAGGAACGCTAAGTTGCGGTATGCTCATAGTCTCATTGATCCAAACACAAATGCAAGTGATATGTGGAAACGTATTAGATCAATGGGTCTACGGCAGCCGACAACCAAAGGAGAGAGCATTAACATATCACTGGACGATCTAAACCAACATTTCACATCGTATGCCACACTTAACATAAACACTACGACCAAACAACAAACTATAGATGAGCTCCTATCCACACCTACTCCTTCCCGAGAAAAATTCTTCTTTTCCTATATAATGCCAATCGACGTTAAACTATCCCTGGACCGCATTAGAACTAAAACACAAGGTATAGACAATATAAGTATCGACTTTTTAAAGAAAATACTTCATGTCATACTCCCAACTGTAACCCATATATTTAATGCCTCAATTATGACCTCAACTTACCCCGAACTCTGGAAAAAAGCTATAGTCAGACTAATCCCTAAAATTAAATTACCTGTAACACCAAACGACTTTAGACCAATCAGCATCCTCCCAGTCCTATCTAAGGCCTTGGAGCGCATTGTTCATGGACAATTAACTGAATACCTTAACACTCATAACATACTCGACCCATACCAATCAGGTTTTAGGACAGGCCATAGTACGGCAACCGCACTTCTTAAAGTTACCGAAGATGCGCGTGAAGCAATGGACAGTGGCCACATGACAATATTTACACTCTTGGACTTCAGTAAAGCTTTCGACACTGTTGACACTGACATATTAATAGCAAAATTACGCACTCTGAATCTTTCGGACAATGCTGTTAACTGGCTTGGATCCTATCTTCATGATCGCCAGCAATGTGTATCCAATGCAGAACTTTCCTCATCCTGGCTATCACTGAAGGGTGGCGTCCAACAAGGTTCAGTGTTAGGACCACTTCTGTTCTCTATCTATATTAACGATATATCCACTAGACTTACCTATTGTCGACATCACCTATACGCTGACGATTTGCAAATTTACATTCACTCCCATCCTGACGATGTACATGACACACTAGACAAATTAAATAGTGACCTAGACTCAATTTCCCAATGGTCGAAGAAACATGGACTTAATCTAAATGCTGACAAGACACAGTGCATAATTATAGGACATCGGCGAATCCAAAGCATTATAAATTACGAAAATATCCCTACCATTCTCCTAAATGACAAAAACATCCCCTACAGCTCAGTAGTAAAAAATCTGGGTATCTATATGGACCAACACCTAGACTGGAAAATCCAGGTGAATAATACCTGCAAGAAAGTGTTCTCAATTCTTCACTCCCTAAATAGTTTTAAAAACTTCCTTCCTACAAAATTAAAACAAATACTTGTACAGACTCTTATAATGCCACACTTCGACTACTGCGACATATTACTGACTAATCTGACAACTGATCTATCTGACAGACTACAGCGTGCTCATAATGCGTGCATTCGATTTATATTCAATCTCCGTCGTTATGACCACGTGTCTCCTTCATTTCAGGCCTTATCATGGCTACGCCTAAATGGCAGAAGAACTTTACATTCACATACCTTACTATTCCAAATTCTGCACACATATTTACCAACATATTTAACAACACGTTTTCAAAACTTATCGGCTCATCACAATTTAGGAACAAGATCACAAGACTCTTCTTTACTTTTGATACCACAACACAGGACCTGTCTGTACTCTGAATCTTACACAATATCTATGGCTAGAGCATGGAACTCACTTCCCAGTCATGTCAGGGACTGTCAATCGCTATCATTATTTAAATCCAAATTAACTGATATCTTAAGTTCGACACAATGAAAACATTAACTACATAACAACTATATAGAGCATTCCATTAATAATCATCTAGGAAGCTACTTACTTTATTTTATATCATTTTAATTTTATTATATTCTATGTTTTTGTTAGTATTAGCTAGTATTAGATTACATCATCATTGTATTTTGTTTAGTCTGTATTTTAATAATATCTTAAAATTGTAATATGTACGTAATGTTTGTATAATTTTACTATTCGCTGGTTGAGTGGAAGAGAAGGCCTTATGGCCTTAACTCTGCCAGCTAAAATAAATCATTATTATTATTATTATTATTATTATTATTATTATTATTATTATTATTATTATGTTACCATTGGTTTAATTATTGTTGTATATATTTTCTTCTTTCCATTTTTTTGAGAGTTCCTTGGATTTCAAAAGAGGAAGTAAAGTCCAATAATATATATATATATATATATATATATATATATATATATATATATATATTTTACCCATTTATGGACTTTCGTTTATTTCTTCTTCTATTCTATTATTTTCTGTAATTATAGAGCCCAAATATTTAATTCTCTGAACTCTAAATAAAGTGTTATTCTGTACTGAAATGTTAGTGCAATGTGCCCATCTATTTTTATCTCTAGATTTTCGTTATGTTTATATTCAATCCTGTTTTAATTCCTTCCAATTCCAATTTATTAAATCTTTATTGTAATTCTGAGATAGATGTGCTGAATAATAACTATATCATCTGCAAATTTCAATATTTTATATTTTCATATAGTGCTAACCATTTACATGATTGTACTCTCTTCTACTTTAATTCATTCTTTAATACTCATTTTACAGATTAAAGGCTATTAGATTTTGACCAGCCTCATGGGCTAGTTGTCAGAGTTTCTGACAACAGTTCAAGAGGTCCTGGGTTCGATTCCCGGTCAGAACATAGGATTTTTTTCTTAAAGGGCATTATTCCTGTGGTTTCCCATGATCTGGAATTTAAGTTAAGTTTAGGTTAAGGACTCTCCTGGCGCTTCATCATCATTTATCACCCATAAATTCATCGAGGTAACGTAACTCCTCCTTAAAGCTGCCCCAACCTAAGAAATTGATTACAATTCTGCCAAAGCCAGGAGACAAAGCCAGAAATGTCATAAGAGACAACCTGGTGGCATTGGACAAAAAAAAAGATTTTTTACATCTACAGAATTCTCTTAAATATTAATGGTCGAGATTATGTTAGGTGGTAGAGGACTGTGAATTAAGCGGAGTATTTTGAGATAGAGGATCAACAATCGAAATATAAATTTTAGATTTATTTTGAATTTACGAGAGATACGTAGGGTCGTTCGAGCCATGATGTGATTACACCGATACAGCTTTTTAGGGTGCGAGTCAGCCCTACAAGACATTATGAGTGGATTGTACAACCGAAGTCTGATCAACGACCCCGGTTTTCCAATTTTTTAATGTTTCTGTAACAACCTTAAAATTGGCACGCCGTAGCGTAGTGGTTAAGGCACTGCGCTACAAGCCGGGAGGTCGAGGGTTCGAGTCCCAGTGGGGTCAGGATTTTTAAACTGACCCAAACCTTCTGGCGGCACTATGGCCCTGGGGCCAACTCAGCCTCTAACGGAAATGAGTACCAGATGCCTGTTCTGGGGGTAAAGGCGGCCGTCACACAAGGTTGACATCCCGCTGACATAAAAGTGCCGATTGTCTAGAAAAAGTGGGACCCCTAATCTCCTACTACCCCAATGGCCTCCTGAGGCCTGTAGTGGGATCACTTCACTAACAACCATAAAAATTGAAAAATCTAAGACTGCTTATTGCAAAAATAAATGTCTGCATCATCACTATAGTTTCATAACATATTGTGGGGATTCTTCAGTTATTTTATAGTTGTTATGTCCATCCATAGTAATTCTGCCCGAAGGCAAATCCTTCACTGCAATCATAGCATTTTCATGCTATGCTTGCAGCTTTACTAGGGAATTGTAGGTGTGGTAGCTTCCCGTTGCTTTCCACACCGGTGAAGGATGATGATGATGAGGATGATAATGATAAGGATGGTAATGATGATGGCCATATGATTTCGGGGACCCTTTGGGCCTTAAAGTTTTCCTGACATTTGTCTTACAGGTGAGGAAAAACCCTGATAAAAACCTCACCCAGAAAAACTGCCCCGAACAGGGATCGAACCCGGAACCGCTGCGTGACAAGGCAGCACGCTACCTTGAGACCACAGCGGTGGGCAGTTGTTATGTAAACAGTAAAAAATTGTAAAACCGGGGTCGTGGTTTAGACCTCGGTTGTGCAATCCACTCTATGTATATTTCCGCAGTTAAACACAAGGTAAAAATAAATAGTTGAGAGGGCTAAAAAAAAAAATCCAATAGAAGTTGTAGATCCAGGCAAAGAAGAATATTATTTTGAAATTTTAATGATTATAGATGTATTTTATGTGCAAATCTGAAAAGAAATTGAACAATATGTTGTAACACTTGGCAATTGTAATTTGTCATAAAGTAACTTTTTTACCATCGAAATAAAAATAAATAGCTCATGATGCTAAAGGTTAAATAATGTGACCAATGCAAAACATTGAAAATGCACGGGAAGTTACTGATAGGAAAGAAAATAGGAATAATTTCTGTTTTAAAATTTCACTCTACTATAAATTAAACTGGTGCAGCTTACACCAACTTGCCCACATCTAAATAAATCGGGTATCTGGTGTACACTAAGTCGCACTTATCTACACCTAACTAAATAAACACTCCCGTAATAGTAAGTTATATTACGATGCGAGGTTGGGAAGTGGTTTTTACAGAATCGAGGAAAATGTTTAAAAACCGAGCCCTAGCAAACTTTTTAATTTATGAGATTCTGTAAAACACTTCACACATGTGCGTTGTACATTATTTTTTTGCGCGATGGTGTTTTCTACTTCTTCTACTTCTTCTTCTTCGGATTTCTCCCATTTATAGGTTTGCCGTCATCAGTTTCCATTTATCTCTATCATTCCAATCTCCCTCTTCCAAATTCCTATCATCAGTTGTAGTTCTGACGTAGATTTTCCATTTTCATCTTGGTCTGCCACGTTTATTTCTTCCAGGGGGTGACCATTGGTATATATTTTTTGGGCATCTTTCATTTTCCGTTCTTTGTACATGGCCATACAATTTAAGCGTTTGATTTTCAATCCTCTTAACAACCGATGTGGTGACATTCATTTCTCTCCAAAGGAATTCATTTCTTATTTTATCCTGTCTTATTTTTTTGGAGGCTTCTTCTAAAATAATCAAATTCAACTGTTCTAATTATATTTTGTTGTACTTCCGTCAAAGACCAAGTTTCACTTCCATATGACAAAATATTCTGTATTATGCTCTCATACATTTTCATTTTAGTTTCCTTTGTGATATTTTTGTTCCAAATTATGCGATGGTGTTTCAACTAATAAACATAGCCTACACTGTTAACGTTAGTCAATTGTTTATAATGAACGCAAATATTTCGAACAAAGATATTATTTTACTATTATTTATTATTTTGTGATGGTGTTTTCAAAATAATAAATAATAGTAAAATAATATCTTTGTTGGAAATATTTGCGTTCATTATAAACAATTGACTAACGTTAACAGTGTGGGCAATGTTTATTAGATGAAACAGAAGAAGGCTGTGAGACCAATTAGTCATAAAATGGCGGCATTACGTATTTATTGTTTTATATTGTTTCAAATGAAGTACAGCTCATTTAAAATGCAGTGAATTGTTTCATATAATGAATATTAACACTACCTTTTGGATATTTTTGTATACCACATTGTATGTAGTGGTTTTACTTCCCACACGCGTGTTTGTAATATATAATATTATAGTATAGTTATTTTATTACAGTATTGTAATTTATGCTGGCAGCCTGTAGGAAGTTGAACTTTCAATCATAGTCGCCATTGATGTAAGTACGACAAAACGCACTAAAACTAATTTGGTGTATACTAATGTTCGGCATAGAATGCACATGGCTTACTCGATGACAAATATTTCTTATCGATAGGGCAGTGTTAAAAAATCTTGTATCATTCCAAATCTATTAGAATGGCCATGCTCACTCAAAAATATACCCTTGCTATCAACAGGGCAGAGATAACATCTTGTGTCCAATTAGACAAGAAATAATCGAATCTTTTACGGTAAAATTGTTCCGCTCTGTAATCGAATGGTTAAAGCAAGATGCCTTGACGCACAGCTACGGAACTTTCGCTGGTTCGAGTCTCCACGAGGGAGGAATTTTTTTCGTGGAATTTCGGCCAGTAAGGGACCGGTGCCACCCAGCACCGTGAAGAATTTGGGTAGCTACAATAAGTAGCGGCTACAGACTGACGAATCCAGCTATAACGGCTGGGTGACCCGACATGCTGACCATATCGCTCTTCACTGGCTGATGATCGTCTACCTCTGTGATCAACACATGTGGATGTGAGCCAGCAGCCGTCTGGTAGACCAAGGGCCTTCTGGGTCGATAGCACGGTAAAATATGTTTATAATAAATAATTAAATTTAAAACCAAAAAATATATTTAATATTACCTTAGTTCCATTCAAATTGTGTTTATGTGGGTAAATAAATATAGAATATTGTACAGCCGCACGCAGGGTGCTAAACAAAGAACTGTTCTCATGCCAGGCATTTAGATGTTTGATTAAACAATACCCATTAACTTCAAAATGTAATGAATGTTTTGAAGATAATGTGTGGAAAATACTGAGGGAGCAGTAATTAATTACACTCTTTTAACATATTACGGACACAAGATGCGCAGCTAAATTTATTTGAACCAATAGCTCAGTTGGTAAATAGCTAGTATAACAAGGTCAAACTGAAATCCAAGAAGCAGTTGAAGAAATGCCATTGTTGTATATTGCTTCACCTTCGCCTCGCTGATAGACTATCTTCGTAAGCGTTTCACATGAAACCATGCAACATCTTCATATAGTCTGCGTGTGTTTGTGCTAGCAAAACTTGAAAAATAGTCAGTCGATTGGCTTGAAATTTTAACATAACGTTGCATTCAAATACGTGTTATTATGCTCTAGAACCATTAGGTGTAGGAGTTCACCTTAAACGAACATTTAAAAAATGCTCTAGCGGTCACAATTTTCGATTTTTTACAACCAAACTCGATATATTTTTTTAAGATAAACTGGGGTAGATATTATCAAAACATCAGCGAAATCCATCAGAAATTGAGGTTTATCTGAAATCCTAAAATAGTGATTTACTCTTAACAACCGTCATATTTGACTCGTCGCAATGTATACATTTTGTAAACTCAAGTTTTTAGCTTTAGCTGCTATCTATTATGCTCTACAACCATTAGATGTAGGAATTAATCTGAAACGAATATTGGAAAGGAATAGCTAATGACAAATGAGGGAAAGTTTGAATTCAAATACCTAGGAACAATATTCACAAATAGGAATGAGATGCAATGCACAAATAAATTAAACATAGGCTTAATTCTGGAAATGAGCCCTATTATGCATAACAGGGACTCTTGACGTTTAAACTCCTTTCAAAAAAACGTTAAACTGAAAATATATAAAATTATTATTCTACCAGTTATATTATAAGTAAAGTAAAGTGATCCCACAACAGACCCGGAGGCCCTTGGGGTAGTAGGAAGTTAAGGCTCCCACTTTTTTCTAGACAATCGGCACTTTACGTCAGCCGGGTTGTCAACCCTGAGTGACGGCCGCCTTTACCCCAGAACAAGCGTCTGGTACACATTTTCGTTAGAGGCTGAGTCGACCCCAGGGCCATAGTGCTGCCAGAGGGTTTGGGTCAGTTTAAAAATCCTGACCCCAACGGGACTTGAACCCTCGACCCTCCGGCTTGTAGCTCAGTGCCTTAACCACTACGCTACGGCGTGCCCTACCAGTTATATTATATGGAAGCGAAACATAGACCATTATTTTAAGGGAGGAAAGGAGATTACGAGTATTTGAGAATAAAGTTCTTAGAAAAAAATTTGGACCAAAGAAAAATGAACAGGCAGGTGAATGGAGAAGACTGCTTAACAGTGAACTACATTGTCTTTGTATGAATCCAGATATAATAAGAACAGTTAAGTCTCGTAGACTACGATGGGGAATTAAAGACGTGCATGGAAGCGTCTTATAGGAAAACCAGAGAGAAAACGCCCAGTTGGTAGACCAAGAATGAGATGAGAGAATAACATTAACTATGATTTGAGGGAAGTAGATTATACAGGGGATGATTGGAAAACATTAGCTCAGGATAGGGATGTATGGAGAAGTTATGTCCGCGCGGCCATGAACCTACGGGTTCGATCGTGCCAGTGAGTTGGTTAGTTAATTTCATATATTTAGGCGTAGCAGCGCACGCCGGGTATTAGCTAGTTTATTATATTTTATTTGTATTATTTATTTATTTATTTATTTATTTATTGGGACTGGAAGTAAAGGCCTATCAGTAAAACTAAATATATGGTCACACGTAGAAATTCAGTATATAATGGAAATGGACAGCTAATGACAAATGAGGGAAATTTTGAGGTAGTGGCTGAATTCAAATACCTGGGAACAATAATCACAAATAGGAATGAGATGCACAAAGAAATTAAACATAGGCTCAATTCTGGAAATGCATGCTATTATGCATTGCAGAGACTTTTGATGTCCCAACTCCTTTCAAAAAACGTTAAGCTGAAAATATATAAAACTATTATTCTACCAGTTATATTATATGGGTGCGAAACATGGACTCTTACTTTAAGGGAGGAAAGGAGATTACGAGTATTTGAGAATAAAGTTCTTAGGAAAATTTTTGGACCAAAGAGAGATGAACAGACAGGTGAATGGAGAAGACTACATAACAATGAACTACATGGTCTTTATAGGAAGCCAGATATAATAAGAACAGTTAAGTCTCGTAGACTGCGATGGGCAGGACATGTTGCACGTATGGGGAATGAAAGACGTGCATGGAAGCTTCTTGTAGGAAAGCCAGAGGGAAAACGCCCAGTTGGTAGACCAAGAATGAGGTGGGAGAACAACATTAACTATGATTTGAGGGAAGTGGATTATACAGGGAATGATTGGAAAGCATTAGCTCAGGATAGGGATGTATGGAGAGCTTATGTCCGCGCGACCATGAACCTACGGGTTCGATAGTGCCAGTGAGTAAGTAAGTAAGTAAGTAAGTATTTATTTATTGTGTATTGTTTGTGCACAAGAAAGTTGACAGTGAGCTCTCGGCGGGACAGTGGATGTGAGCTCCCGTACAGTTCAGATTTGAGACCACTGGTTCTGTATTAAAAAAAAAAAATTCCAAAAGTTCGAATTGAGAAGATGTAGCGAAGAATGGCCATTGTACTATAGATTCTTTATCCCCAGAACATTTTACATTTACCGCCACATTTTTCTCTATGTGCACACCAAATTGTATTTAATTTGGTTAGGCCTACCTATAAAACGCAGAAAATTTATTTATTGTCCAAGAATCTGATTAAAAAAAACTAAACTAAACTCCATGGCGCGACAAACCTAGAAGGCCCTTGGCCTACCAGCCGGCTACTGGCTTCACATCCACATGTATTAATCACCGAGATAGACGATCATTTAGCCAGTGTAAGGATGACATGTGGTTGGCATATCGAGTCCCCCGTCATAGCTGGTTTTCACAATTTGGAGCCGATATTTATTCTAGCTACTCAAATGCCTCACGATTTTTTCTCTCATGGGGACATGGACCAGTGTATGTCTCGTAGCTCTATCTATTACATTGGCGTACAGCTCAATGTTTAACCTTAGCCTCTCCTTTGTTAGGAGTTATAAGACCGAGTTAATTGAGTTACACTTATTTCCCTACATATGTCATGAATGGTATGCGGTTATAATAGAAATATAGTAGGCAACTAAGATATTACTAGGATGACGAATATAGGTAATTTTTTGTATCTACAATAACTGCTCCAGGTTGAGAAAACCAGCTATAACAGCTGGAGGATCCGATATCCTAGAAGGTCCTTTGCCTACCAGCCGGGTGTTGGCCTGACATCCACATATGTTCATGACAGAATGTGGGGGTGACATGTGGTCAGCATATCGGGCCCTCAGCTGTTATAAGTTAACTGGTTTTCTCAACCTGGAGCCGCTATTTATTGTAGATACCCAAATTCCTCATATTGCTGGGTGGGCATCGATTCCATATTGGCCGAAATTCCATGAGAAAATTTGTTCCCCCATGGAAACTCGAACCAGAGAATATCCAATAGTTCTGCGCTAAGGTATCTTACTTTAACCACTCGGCTACGGCGCGAGACGTTAGCAAAAGTTGCGTTTTTTGTGAATATTACAGAACATAACACAGTAAATTGTAAATTACCAATCGATTAAAAGTTAATAATAGACACAAGGCTAAAGTAATGGAAAATTATGTTTTCAAAAATAAATAAAAATAAAACAACTAAAATGTTTATTTATTTATTTTATTCAATGCCACCAAGTTGTCATTTCGACATATGTTTACATTTTTTTCTGAATTAGGTTTTTAACAGAAATGTTAAGTAATTTGTTATGGATATGAAACCTGAATGTTGGAAACTATCAGCCTGTATTCACGAATAGAGAAATTAAATTACTAAAAATAATAATTATAGAAAATAAACTAAAAAGAAAATTAAATTTAAAAAATGTAACTGGATACAATAGTCCTTAAAAATCTAGTTTAAAATACTCCATTGATTGAAATCTCCAAGAAAATAAAAGGTACAAGTATTGAAATAAACTCGAAGAAGAAAGTTGCCGATAAAAGTGCAAAAGAAGAGAAAATGGAAAGAGATGGTGAAATTGACACATGATAAGACCAGAGGGTCCTTTATTTCTGCTATTAAACCCCTAAAAATGTCAAGCGTTACAAAGAAAATAAATTAATTATTTTAGCTATTTAAAGATTATATTTCTGCACATGTCATTTTTGTCCTTCCAAAAGTTAAAAAAAAAAGTGCTACGTGACATATTATGATATTCTTTTGTTTACTCGCTTAATTTATATCCTTAATGATAAAAACAAAACAATTATAGTTCCAGTTTTTTAATGCATGTTGATTTGCATTATCAAGAATTACTGTAATAAAAATGTCCTTGGGTTGAGTAAAATACGCCTTTGAGTTCTAAACTTGTGCGATAGCTAGTAGCTAGCCACATCAGGCACGTGGAAATCTTAACTCTTAACTATCATAAAATATGATTACAGAGGTCATCCTACTCTCTAAGTTGACCCATGTCTTCCTCTTCAACTCCATGGCCCTACAGTACAGGCCTAAATGGTCCTTTGACCTATCAGCCGGTTGCTGTATCACATCCACGTGTAAATCACAGAAGTGGACAATTATCCAGCCATGTGGTCAGTATGTCGGGTCCCCAGCACATAAAAACCCACAACATAGCCTACGCAGTATGATGATAAAATTAAAAAATCCTAGACGCGATATGTCCAAATGTACTCGTATTGAAATGTCATAAAGTAAAAATGTAGTAAAAATGGGGGATATGTATAGGCCTACCAATTTCTCCATTCCGAAACAACAATATATATTTCTGTTATTTGAATATTTTTGTGTCACTACTATTTACAGAGTTCACCCTTGTAGTCTCAGAGTAGCATCGCTGCCTCGCATGCAGAGGCCCGGATTCGATTACCGGCTGGCACAAGTTTCCTGGATACTTTTTTCGGAAATTTTTCTCACCTGTAAGACAAATTTCAGGAAACTTTAAGGCACTCGAACATCATCAAACCTTCACTATTATCATTATAATATTTGCCATGTTTAGAATGATTATCTTATATGTTATAACTATGTTTTTGACATTTGGCAATGAAGGCAAATATGATATGAAAAGAAAAATGAATGCTTGAGTCGGGATTTGAACCCGAGCCTCTAAACTCTGTACGTTTAGCGCTCTAACGACCTGAGCTACCCAAGAATTCCAACACAAACATACATTTTTCTTACATATGTAGTATTCTCAATTCACACAAGAGGTAGCGGAAATTAGTTCCGACTGACATCTAGTGGCTAACATAACAGTTAAGCAAATATATATATATATATATATATATATATTATAAAAATCCGTAGCTGAAATGCATGGACGCATAAAGCGATAACATGTAATCAAATTCAGGACACTGCATGTCGTCATAAAAATGAGTAACAGATTAAATTAAGATCCGGGTTATACAATTATCAAATAGAATGTCATTTGAGGTGAGATTATAAAAATGAACTAAGAGAGGTGAATATGCCACGTAAGGACCTTTAAATTCAGTCGTGATTGCGCATTTTTTGACTAGAAATGTGTTCATTTGAAGATTGTAAATTTCTCATGTAATGTGCAAAAAGCTCTTGAAAATTATTATTTCTGCACGTCTTTGTCAGTAATGTTTTCATGTAAAAATGACCCCATTAGCAGGCTACATACGATTTGCTATTTGCTATTTCAGAACACTAACCAATATTCCACATTAATCCCAACATTCATTAAATAAAGTTTTAAGTCTATAAACAATCAATAGTCCCCCAGAACAAGCCTTCAGCTCACGCACATGCATATAAGATATATAGGCCTATGACATGATAAGAAAAATAAATGATAATAAAAATATAGGCCTATATCAAAGTTGATTTTTAGATGGAAAAGGGTCCCAAGTCACATTAATAACATTTTTACATGTCAAACCGAACTTCAAAAAAAAAAAAACTTACAACCTTGTTCCGGTCAGTTACTCAATTTCCATTTGTTCGATAGAATTCAGAACTTCTGTTGAAAATCCCCTATTTCAGAATAGTAGGCCTATCTATTTTATGATTTGATTACTGATATAACATCCTCAACTCGTGTCCTACTCAGGCTCGGGTCGGTTCCCCTATATATAGAGGTCTGTGAGTGACAAGGTGCCGGCCGACCACGCCTGACGCACCATCACAGGGATAGATGGTCGAAATGAAATGACATGGATGAGATGAGTATGGAGAAACGGTGGAATGAAATTGTGGCAGGGGAAAATCGGGAGAAAACCCCGAGAAAAACCTGCCAAAGCTCCGTTCCGTCCACCACGAAACTCATATGGAGTGACCGAGACTCAATCTCGGGACCACAGCGGTGAGAGGCGGGCGTCTAACCGCTTGCGCCAGGAAGTCGCCTTACGAAATACATTAGCCATTTAACATGTTTAAAAACCGACAAAATGTTTTAAATATCTATTTTAGACATTTCACATAGAAGGTAAGTATAAAAGGTAAAACGAAATCTACCGGCAAAGTTACGGAGTTTGTTGGGGATATTTTTTTAAGTGTACATTAAGAAATGCATTTAATCATTCGAAAATAATTTATTAAACTCTTATTAATTATTCATTTTGATTTTCCTAATCGTACTTAAACAATATTAGCGAAACAAAACGAACTCAATAAACTTGTAAACTGACTCTAACCGATAAAATTTGAGACGTTATTAATATGTCGGACATGTATTATGTGCAAAATAATAGGCCTTCATTGCCGAGAATGCACAAAGTACAAAATATTATGAGTTACACACCTCGAGCAATCAGAGAGAATACCTCGAATTAATTTATGAATTATTACTCGGTATAGAAATATTTATGTAAAGCAGTTGTTAGAAATGACGACCATTATAAATTAATAATTAATCACGACACTCAATGTACAGTGACTCATTATTGACTGTAACAGCATCACACATACTCTTGAATCACAGGAGGTGGCGAGAGTTTTTAATTGAAAAATTATTTAAATTTCATGTAAACATTTTCCCAAGGCGCGACTGGTCCAAAAGGATCTTCATCTACCAACCGGCTGCTGTCTCACATCCACATGTGCAATTTACAGAGATGAACGATCATCCAGTCGGTATAGGGGTGACATGTCAGGTCTCGTATGTAGCCTAGATTTTTTTTTTTTCTGGAGCCGTTACTTCCACATTCCTCTTGAGCTGGGTATGCATCGACCGAAATTGCTTGAGAAAAATTCTTTCCATATGGGGACTCGAACCAGTACATATTCTAGCTGATGTAAACATAGAACTAAGAAAAACAAAAACTAAAATTAATTGGTTTTATAGATACAGGCTATGGGAAGTCCCTCGTTGAAATTCCATAGCGATCAAACTGACCTTTTTAAGTAAAAAATACTGGCTTCAAATGTTATTATCACAAACCATCCCATGATTATTTTCATCTAATATATGATAAAACTGTTTGTTTGTTTGTTTGTTCGTACTTTATGCGCGGCCATACCGTTGATCCAATTGTGATGGGTTTTTTTTTTTCCAAAACGTTCAGGAGATTCCCGGGATGAACATAGACTACAATAGAGTTGAGATACTCAACTCCTACACCCTTAAAAATACCCTTTGTAGCGAAAAACGTGAAAAAGTACCTTTTTTACCCTTAAATGGCTTACGCTACCTAAATCATAACGAATACACAAAATTAATGTACACAGAATTGAATATATCAAAAAACTCAACAAAAAAGTCCGCGACAGCATATGTTTATCCTTTACAGATAACACACAATAGCCATTTTTGTCTTTCATTGATGCCAAGAAGATCGGGATAAGTAAGTAGATTCTCGATCAAACATGTGCTGCCATACCATTCATCCGATTGTCATTGGGCTTTTTGCAAAATGTTCAGGATTTTCCTGGGAAGGTTATAGGTTATAAGAGAGTCTTAATGCTCAAGCCCTTCACCCTTAAAAATCACCTTCTATAGTGAAAAAAAACGTGAAAAAAATTCTTTTTTGTAAGCTTAAATGGCTCACGCTGCCTAAACCATAACAAATACACAAAATTATTGTACACAGAATTGAATATCTGAAAAACTCTACAGAAAAATCCGCGACAGCATATGTTTATCTTTTAAGGATAACTCACAATAACCATTTTTATCTTTCATTGATGCCAAGAAGATCGGGATAAGTAGATTCCCGGGCAACGCCGGTAATCAGAACGGGGTATGTAAAAATAATAACGATATAAATTTATATTTATTTTTTCCTTTCACTTATTCAACTAAATGCAAAAACACATAATTTATTTAGGTATAGTAGCGCTCGCCGAGTATTAGCTAGTAATACAATATAATTAAAGTTACCAGACTCACGGCCTAGTAATCAGCATTTCTGACTACAGTTCATGAGGTCCCTGGTTCGATTTCCGATCAGACAATAGGGAATTATTCCTGTGGTTGCCCATGGTCTGGAATTTAGCTTAAGTTTAGATTAAGGACTCTCCTGTCGCCTCATTATCATTTATCACCCATCGGGGAAACGTAACTCCGCCTTCCAGTTCTCCCAATCTCAGAAATGGATTACAATTCCACCAATGTCAGGGGAAAAAGCTAGAAATGTCATAAAATACAACCTGGTGGCAATGGACAAAAAAAAAGAGTAAATTTATTCAGTAAACATGACAAACGTTGAAATACTCAGCCTACATGCCCTTAACAAAATTATGCCTTAGATGTTAAAGTGTGTATAATGAGGATTACATTTTTAAAATCTCTGTTTAAAAATGAAAAATAAGTTAGATTAATAAATTAATGACGTACCGCTTTTTAATAATTTTCGGGAAACCATGGGTTCTTTATACTGTATCAGAAGATCGCCTAACTTCTGTGAATAATCTGTGGACATTTCTCGATAGAATCACTATCAACAAATCAACAATTTCCAATCTAAGGTTAATTTTAAAAATTGCCCATCAAGTAATGTAACTAAAGACAATTTCAGTATAACAAATAGGCCTATATATATCAGTGAATATAATTTTAAATCATACCTGACATTCTCCACAGGACTCCAGTAATGCGTTAATCCATTAAAAAGAGCCAGTTTGCGTTGTCATAATTTAAGAATAAAAATATTGCCTATTTTACTTGATGACTTTTTTTTTTGGGTCAATTGTTGTCGGTGTTCCCTCCCCCAAACCCCATACACACGACTTTGTGTTACATATTATTTAACATACACGTTTCCAACCCCATTAACTGATTTTACCCTTTCCTCAAACGAATGAGATACATACATCACCAACATGTGCATGCCATCTAGCGGTCTTCTTAGAACTTCATTATAAATATTATTCATTTCATGCAGTAGATGGCTCCACTATGGAATTTTAACAAGCAATGGGGGCATTCGGCGGCCAATGCGCTGCAAACATAGAGAACGAAAAAAGCGCTTTAGCATACCATTCAGCGGGCAATAAAGCACTCTAGCGGACTTGCAGCGAAGTAAAAGTAGGCTGCAGACAGATGAAACCGCTGCATCCACTGTGATTGGCTGGTTCATTCAGTTTAAACATGGCGTCTTTGCTTATAAACAATTTATGTTTGATGTACAAATTTTGAATTATTTACGTCTGGACATTATTATATGAGTTATTCGAGGTAGTTAATCCTTTTAGACGAACATAAGTTATATATTAAGTGAAACTAAAGACAGTGATAATTTAAGATTGTTATCAACATCAAGAATTTACGATTATCTCTTCTCTTCATGTAGATCATTGTGTTATTGACGAGTCAATGTTTTTTATTATGAAAAATTATATCCCAGATGTTTCATTCACTAATATTTGGTTCAAAGTTAATTTCAAGGTATATAAAATAAATTAGAATCTTATGATTGTGTTCATAGGGTCATTTCTGGAAATGCTACAGTTTTAGAACCAATTTTCTACAGATAAAACGAACAATTGTACTCTTTATGACTGGAGAAGACTACATAACAATGAACTACATGGTCTTTATAGGAAGCCAGATATAATGAGAACAGTCAAGTCTCGTAGGCTGTGATGGGCAGGACATGTGGCACGAATGGGGAATGAAAGACATGCATGGAAGTTTGTTGTAGGAAATCCATAGGGGAAAACGTCCAGTTGGTAGACCAAGAATGAGGTGGGAGAATAACATTAACTATGATTTGAGGGAAGAAGATTATACAGGGAATGATTGGAAAATATTAGCTCAGAATAGGGATGTATGGAGAGATTATGTCTGCGCAGCCATGAACCTATGGGTTCGATAGTGCTGGTGAGTTAGTTAGTTTATTCATTACTAGCTAATATCCGGTTTGAGCTGCTATGCTTAAATAAATTTAATGTATTTTTTATTTTTAGTGTAATAAGTAAAAATAACAAAATAATTGTAAATGTACTTTATAATTCATTTTAGATACCCCGCTGTGTCCGAAAATGAAATAGACCAAATATGGCGATTGCTAGAGTAAATTTTTAATTTTGGATTTCAGGTAAACCCCCACTTCTAATAATTGGATTTTACTGATTTTTTTATAAAACCCACCTCAGTTTATTTAAATGGTATATACTGAGTTTCGTTGTGAAATATAAAAAAATGCGACTGCTAGAACAATTTTTAAATTTACGTTTCAATTGAACTCCTACTTAATGGTATTTAGTAAAAGAAATAGCAGTTAACACTCGCCATATCTGAAAACTTGTATGTAAAATATTTATGAAGATCGGTGAAAACTTTTGGAGATTTAAGATTTTGTACAAACAAACATTTACTTTTTTATTCATATAGATGAAATGATTATTAAAGATAAAGAAAATTCAATCATGAATTTGTATTGACCGATGAAAATAATAAAAAAAATCCAGTCAGATTGACTGCCCCTAATATTTAAAATTATGTTCTACTGAAGCTGAATAAAGAAAATTCTGAAATTGACGTTTTAATTGTGTACATTTTTATGTAACTCGATATCTTCAAATCAGTTTGTTGTAGAATTACTCACTTTAGCTGCCATTTTTCTTGTTGTGATTCTTTGAAATGAAATAGCATTATGATATGATACGGGACAATCATCTGTTTTTATAGCACAACGATGTGAAATTGTTTATTTCAGAAGCATATTCATTAAAGGAGTACGTGTTTGTAATAGAGCCTAAACGTTATGTTGATTAACGTAATGCATTGAATGAACAACAAAACCAAGTTTTAAAATCCTAAACATTGATTCATTCCCTTATTCAGTAAAATATTTATAAATTAACTGAATTATCTTATAGTCGGATCAGAATAATAGTAAAAGTGTCAACGCAGCACTTAATAAGACATTGAAACTTGGGCTTATGGTTCCACATTAGGTCTTACTCTTTTCCCATATGTTGCAGATAATTATAGGATCGTTGCCAATTTTGTCTTTTGGAAGGTATATTCTGTCAAATTTACCTGCAAATTTTAAATACAGAATTTGTGAAATAGTTTCAATTTTTACACTATTATATCTATCTAACTAACTAACTCACTAATTCATAAATCTGGACATTTACGGCATGAATACAATAATGCATTAGATTGTACGTACCTCTAGGAATTTATACCTAAAATCCGTACACTTGTATTAATTCCTATATATATTTTTCACAAGTTTAATTTTAGTTTTTATTCTTGCTTCCAAAGAAGGGAATAACAAAAAAACAACAATAATTTAAAATGGTTGTTCAGTTATGTGTTTACGGTTGACATATAAAACTAGTATTACAAAGGTTTCGTTTTTTGATTCAATGTGTATAGTTTAGAAATCCAAATAAAAAGTAAAAAACTAAAGTTGATAGATTTAATAATCATCTCGTCATACAGTCACCAGTTTGCTAGGAGCTTCTTTCAAATTGATTTTGAGATGTGGTTTTTATAACCAGAGTTGTGTTCAGGTAAAAAAATAAATCATTCAAAAATATTGTAAATCTTTGAAGTGCTGGATATAATATCAAATAGAACTACATATAATATCTTCTTCTTCTTCCTTCCAAGTATTAGGCCAAGACCTGTTATAGAAAATTTTCCCTCCAGCGTTTTATAGGACGGCCCAGTGATCTTCGTCCTCTTGGTATATAATTATAAACAGCTTTGGGGATCCGATTTGAACTCATTCTTTCATGATGGTGTTTCCAATTTAGTTGGTACTGTTTAATATTCCAAAATTGGCATAGTCTTCAATTCTTTTAAGATATCGGTGTTCCTTTTCCGATCCCATCTGGTGTAACCTGCTGTTCTGCGCATGAATCTCATTTCACAAGCCGTTATTCTGCTTTCATGTTGTCTTTTTTAGTGTCCATGCTTCACTACCATAGGTCAACACTGGTCTAGCCAAGTTATATAAACGTAATCTGGTGTTTTTTTGTACAAGGGATGGTTTCATAACTTCATTAATAATTCCTAAACTTTTATTATAACTAGTAATTTTTTCAGGGATGTCCTTTTCATCCCAGATAGAGAGATAATATCCAAGATATTTAAATTGATTAGATCTCTCTAAAATTTTATTCTGGAGACAGATTTTACTTTGTATGGGGTCCTTCCCGTGAAATGCCATAATTTTAGTTTTGTTAATTGGTATTTCCAAATAATATAGTGCAGACATAAATAAGAAACTGTGCTTCTACTAGCCAAGTGGTTTTTAAGGTGTTTTGCCGCATCTCAGGCAGTGCGAGATTTGAGCTCAGTCTATTAGGCTCGAGCCTGAGCTTATGTTAGTGGTTACTGATAATGAAGGCTAGGATTTGTATGTAATTACATATTCTTTCCCTTTGCTTATACATGGGTAAAATTGATAAATGTCTACAAATTAGGAACTTACTTATCATATATGAAAATTTATCATAAGTAATGCCACGAGTGATTTCCACTCCAAATTTCAGCCTACTTCATAGTGTTGTTGGATAAATTTGCCTTTTATATACATTTTTAGAAAAAAAAATATTTTCTGTAAAGCAAAGAATAACAATTAATATCTTCAAAAAAATTCCAAAGAAATGTATTATGAATAAGGAATATGGAAAATAGAGAACCGTAGTATAAAATTCATTTCAAAAAATTATATAATCATTTGAGTTGGTGTTTACTTGATGAGAATCCATATTTATTAATTAAATAAAAATAAAACATAGTTTTATTTGATTTTCATATTTATATAGGCCTATATATATATATATATATATGAAAATCAAATAAATATTTATATATATATATATATATATATATATATATATATATATATATCCATCCATAGTAATTCTGCCCGAAGGCAGGTCCTTCACTGCAAACATAGCATTTTCATGTTATGCTTGCAGCTTTACTAGGGAATTGTGTAGGTGTGGTAGCTTCCCGTTGCTCTCCACACCGGTGAAGGATGATGATGATAATGATAATGGTAAGGATGATGGCCATATGATTTCGGGGACCGTTTGGGCCTTAAAGTTTTCCTGACATTTGTCTTACAGGTGAGGAAAAACCCCGATAGAAACCTCACCCAGAAAAACTGCCCTGACCAGGGATCGAACCTGGACCGCTGCGTGACAAGGCAGCATGCTACCTCGAGACCACAGCGGTGGACTATATATATACATATATATGAAAATCAAACTACGTTTTATTTATATCTAATTAATCAAAAAAATTATGTTTCCAAAATATTATGTCAACTGAATATAAACTTAATATTTAAACAAGACTTACACTTACAGTGCAGATTATGTATATATCTACCCATTGCTGAAGAGAACACAACTTGAAACAAAATGACATACAGGTTTTTTTTATATACAGTCGAAAATTTCTTGAAGGAAGAAAAATAACTACTCGGGAACTAATTTCTGAGTACAGCTGTAATTTTATATTTTTTGTCACTAGACATCAATTTACACTGAATAGAAATCATAGGTTCTTCATACAAATTTAGTACACCACATTAATCTTCACGTTGGTAATTAACATACAGCATCTGCTGTAATTGTGATACTTCAAAATGGAAGGTTTTCTGGAATTTTATTATAAAGAGATTGTAATTAAAAAAATCATCACACCAAATAAATAGATACTGTTTGGCATAAATGTTCACAATGAGAGGTTTTCGTAGATATGCAATTTAGAAATGTAAATAAAAAATATCATCACCCACATAAGTAGATATTGTTTGGCATAAAATTAGATGAATATGTAGTTAAGGCACATTCCATCCTTGAATTAACAAACGTTACACAACGGTTCATACAAAAGAGTCTTGTGGCTGAGGTAAAAAATGAGCAGGATCATTGTCTCTGAATCTTGATTCAAATAATGTACTAATAAGTGTCAAATTCTATAAAACATGAAATAACATTAACTTACTCAAACACATTATAAATTACATACATTTATAAAGTTCTAAAGTAAAATATTACCTACTTGTTTCATGGAACCTCAGGATGGCCACCATATGTCCCAGAATAATTTCAACCTGAAATATTATTACATATTATAATAAAACTGCATTTAATGACTTTGGAGTAATAATAATAATAATAATCGAACAGAATTTCAAGAAGATGATAAAGTTATTCAAAATACAGAAGTAGATTGGGAATTAACAGAAGTGAATGCACAATACTTCATAGCAACATAGTAAGAAACAACAAGGCAATTGGACCAAGAGGAATGAATACATTTGGAAATTCATAGTTAAATATGGGAAATAACATTATGAGGTTCTTAATTCGTAAATTAATGAGTCATTTTTTAACATCAGCCACGGTGGACTAGTAGTTATGCTCCTTGCCTCTGGTCCCGAAGGTCGCGGGTTCAAACCCGGCCAGGGTCGATGGATTTTTTAGGATGGAAAAATCCAAGGAGCAAGTCCTCCGGGAGGGACTTTAAGCTGTGGGTCCCGAGTCTGAAGATTTTCAGGCTCGTAAAAAATCCTTAAACCTGAATGAAAAGGCCTCTAAGCAAAATTTACCAAAACTTTCCCATCCTAGTACTACCTTGGTTTCCTAGATGTCAGTATGAGGCAGAATGCTGACCACGGACCACTCAAAAAATGACATCCATACGAAAACAAGTGTAACTAAATTAGTATGGTTCAAATTCTTCCCTGTAGCGGGAGAGTGCCTAAATCTCTGTAAAGGGAAAACATGGGCTTAATAATATTAATACCTCATATTTTATGTTTCTTCAAACACTGAAACTAGTTTTCGAGAGAAGGATCTCTCTCATTTTCAACCGACATTATGACTACTGGATTTTTGTTGGAATCTCCATGAATAACGTTGCCATCTGGTGTTGATTTGATGAACTTTTAGATGAGGTCACGTTCATCAGGAATCTCGAAATTCATGGATCTAAATTTGTTCTTCTGTATATATATCTTCTCCCAAATTGTCAATTCTAAAGGTTTTTCCAAATGTTTTAAAAGTAATAATAATAATAATAATAGCTTTATTTTACCTGGCAGAGTAGGGCTTCTTTTTCAATTTTATGATTCTCCAATAAACTATGTGCTGCAATAGCTAATTTTTCAATTCACCATTTTTAATATTTCCGAAGTGTTCCTTAGTGCGAGTGTCCAAATTTCTTTTTGTTTTTCCTATGTATACTTTATTGCAGTCCTTACAATTAATTTGATAAATTCCAGATTTTTTGCTATCTGAGGTGTTCAATTTCTTATTAGTTATTAATAGATTACACTGTGCAACAAATTAAAACTTATTTCTGTCCTTTAGATGAAACTATGTGATTTTAACTAATTGAGATATGCTGAATTCCTTTATGAAATCTAAAATTTTCAATCACTCACCAATTTTCTTTAATGACACTTTGTACATATGTACATTTGCTATAAATACAACAAAAAAGTTGTCTTGTACTTAACACTTTTTTCTGTCCTTTAGATTTAACTATGTGATTTTAACTAATTGAGATGTTAAAATTCATCGGAGAACATATTGTTTAAACAACTCACCTCATAGGATTCATGCTTCCATGATATCGCGATTTCAAACATAGTCATGTTCATCATCAGCCATAACTCCGACTGACGAAAAAAAAAGTTATGGCTGATGATGAACATGACTATGTTTGAAATCGCGATATCATGGAAGCATGAATCCTATGAGGTGAGTTGTTTAAACAATATGTTCTCCGATAAATTTTAATGATTATACCTCATAATGTTTACTTCCCAACATAATTAAATATAATTGAGATGTGCTGAATTCAATTTTGAAATCCAAAAATTTTCTATCACCAATCAATTTTTTTGTAATGACACTTTTGAATTGTACAAGTTAGTTATAATGACATACATAACAATTGCAAAGAACACCAAATTAAAATGTCTTTGTTGATCATTTGCGCTTATGGACAGCTTTTGGGCTATCTCTGATGATTGACCAGCAATATTCACCAAGCATACTTGCATTCCATCTTCCACTGAATTGTTTTTTAAAGGCTGATATTTCTTGGTGAAACCTCTCGCCATGTTCATCGCTGACAGCACCAAGGTTTTTTGGAAAGAAGTCCAGATGACAGTCCAGAAAATGTAGTTTCAAAGACATATTGTATCTCATAACATGAAAGTAGTGTAACAATTTATTTACAATTACTTCATAGTCTGCTGATTTTTAATCCCAAGGAAGTTTGTGCATAGTGATTTAAATACAAGCCAAGCCATTTTCTCAGCTTCCAACAGTTTATTTTCTAAGTCTTCATCCTGGAAGACTGCTCTTATTTGTGGACCAATAAACACTCCTTCCTTAATCTTTGCATCACTTAGGTTTGGGAATTTATTTTTGAGATGCATAAAAGGTTGTCCTTCTCTTTCTAGTGCCTTCACAAATACTTGCATCAGCCCGAGCTTGATGTGTAAAGGTGGTAGGAAGACATCTTAAGGGTTCACAAATGGTTCATGGGAAACACTTTTAACTCCAGGAATGTAGGCTTGTCTTGCAGGTCATTCTTTACAAAAGTAGTGGTTTGCTTTGTCGCGACTATCCCACTCACATAATATACCCATTAAGAGTCCAATAACTTTCAAGTCTCCACATATATGCCATTTGTATGAAGTATATTCAATGCACCTTAGTATTGCACTCATAACCTCAAAAGTTTCCTTCGTATGAATGACATATGCAATAGGAACAGATGGGAAAATATTGCCAATATGGATAAGTACTGCCTTTAGACTTAGTTTGGAGGAATCTATAAATAAATGCCAGTCCTCTGGATTATGTTCATTTCCCAAAGCCTGAAATAAGCCATTCACATCATTGCAAAAAAATATTCCTTCATTCTCAGAAAAATATTCAATGAAATGAGTTTGTCATTTTCTAAATGAACTTATTCTAACATTGATATCTATAAGATTCCGTCCTTGCAGTCTAGAGCCCAACAATTCTGTTTGACGTTTGGGAAGGTTTAAGTCCGTCACGAGATCATTGAGAGCGTTTTGTGTGAACACCTGGTGATTACAGGGTAAAGACGATGTAGAGATGTAGATGCTGAAACTCTGGATCTCGAGTAGGACTACTACAGCGTGAGACGTTGGGTGTGTCTTCTTGTGAAACGGTGTACTGTTCTGGAGGCTTCGGTACAGAAAGATGTTCATTGTGAGGAACTGGTCGGATGGCTGAAGGTAAATTCGGGTACTGGATCTGCCCTTTGGATTTTGAAGTATATCCTTCTATATCTACCAAACAGAAATAACAATCTGTTACATGGTCCCGAGATTCTCGCCAAACCATAGGTACAGCAAATTTAATTGCATTGCGTTTACCTTGAAGCCAATTTCTCAAATTTCTAGAGCATGAACTGCAGCATATGTGAGGTGCAAATGACTTATCTTGGTCTCCCACACGACATCCAAAATACAGTTCATATGCCTTTCGAACTAGAGGTGTAATATTACACTTTTGGCTCTTGAAGGTTAGTTCTCCACATACATAGCAAAAAGAATTAGGATTGGTTTTACACTGACGTGGCATTATAGTATAATTACTATCCTTCAAACTCTTCTGAAGCACAATTATGAAACACTAGCTCACTCCTTGAACACCAACAGAAAATCAACAACAGACTGAAAATAAATAAAATATCATTAGTTATAAAATGCTAAATACAGATGGCAGCACAGGATTGGATGCTAATATTTAGTTGTAATATTTATCACCAGATGTCGACCTATTTCCTAAGAAATAAAAACACGAAATTGACGTAGTATGTGGAAAGTGGGAGATTCAATTAATGTGAAATACATGTTAGACTAAAATAACATTCGTAAAGATATTTTTTTGGGTTTTCTGAAAAAACGGTATGTGATAGACAAAATCTAATTACAGATTCAATTTTACCATTTAAACGTCTACCTAATGCACCTATTTTCATAAAAAGGACAAATTTCGTGTTGCACAATGTTACCAAGGCTACATTTATTTATCGGTGCCAATGTAATATTGAATTTCTTGAAAATTGTTGTGTATTTCAGGATGATATGTAATTTTCTTAAACTGTTTTCCTTTCTTTGAATCAGATTGCAGGGTAGTGTATTCTTTCAATCTTTTTTGTTGTCTGAATTTCTTTAATTTATTTACAATTATTTCTTTTCCAAAATCGTTTAAATTGGCTATGTTCAAAATGTGATTGTATTCTTTCTTAAAATCTTCTTCATTTAATGGAACATTTAATAATCTATATATCAAACTGTTGAAAATTGTATGTTTATACGCCATATGATTGAAACCTGAAGATTTGATATAATTGTCTGTATGAGTATCCTTCCTATATATATATATATATATTGAATTCAATTTTTCCTTGTAGTTCATTCCTTATTAAGTAAAGGTCCAAAAATGAGATTTGTTTACCCTTTTCCAATTCCATAGTAAATTTTACAGTTCCATCTTGAAGGTTGAATAATTTCAATGCATCTTCAATATATTTAGAATTTATCACAGAAAAAATATCATCTACATATCTATACCAACATTTGAATATCCAGGGACAAACATTGATGATATGAGACTCTAAATAACCCATAAATAAATTTGCCAAAAATGGTGAAAGCAGGTTACCTGAGATTTGTTTGTAAAATTTTTCATTGAAGGTGAAAACATTATTATCAATGCAAAGTTTTGTAAGAATTAAATATTCTTCTATTATTTCTCTTTTTAGTTTTAAGGAATTTAGCCATTTTTCTAAAATAGTTAACATCTTTCCAATTGGGATGCTCGGAAATAAAGAAATGACGTCGAAAGAAACCAATCTGTCATTACCATCTAATGATACATTATTTAGTTCTTTTACTAATTCAATAGAATTTTCAATACTTTTGTTGTCGAAACTTGGTAATTCTTTAAATTTCTTTGTAAGCCATTTTGCTAAAATATAACATGGTGAGCCAATATTATTAATAATGGGTCTCATCTTTTTCCCCTCCTTGTGTATTTTTGGGAGTCCATACATTTTGGATTCTGTGGGTTCGAAACTATTAACTTATATTTGTCTTGATCTTTGATACATAAAATTCATCATCCAGGATCAAGACAAATATAAGTTAATAGTTTCGAACCCACAGAATCCAAAATGTATGGACTCCCAAAAATACACAAGGAGGGGAAAAAGATGAGACCCATTATTAATAATATTGGCTCACCATGTTATATTTTAGCAAAATGGCTTACAAAGAAATTTAAAGAATTACCAAGTTTCGACAACAAAAGTATTGAAAATTCTATTGAATTAGTAAAAGAACTAAATAATGTATCATTAGATGGTAATGACAGATTGGTTTCTTTCGACGTCATTTCTTTATTTCCGAGCATCCCAATTGGAAAGATGTTAACTATTTTAGAAAAATGGCTAAATTCCTTAAAACTAAAAAGAGAAATAATAGAAGAATATTTAATTCTTACAAAACTTTGTATTCATAATAATGTTTTCACCTTCAATGAAAAATTTTACAAACAAATCTCCGGTCTGGCTATGGGTAACCCACTTTCACCATTTTTGGCAAATTTATTTATGGGTTATTTAGAGTCTCATATCACCAATGTTTATCCCTGGATATTCAAATGTTGGTATACATATGTAGATGATATTTTCTCTGTGATAAATTCTAAATATATTGAAGATGCATTGAAATTACTCAACCTTCAAGATGGAACTGTAAAATTTACTATGGAATTGGAAAAGGATAAACAAATCCCATTTTTGGACCTTTACTTAATAAGGAATGAACTACAAGGAAAAATTAAATTCAATATATATATATATATATATATATAGGAAGGATACTCATACAGACAATTATATAAAATCTTCAGGTTTCAATCATATTGCGCATAAACGTGCAATTTTCAACAGTTTGATATATAGATTATTAAATGTTCCATTAAATGAAGAGGATTTTAAGAAAGAATACAATCACATTTTGAACATAGCCAATTTAAATGGTTTTGGAAAAGAAATAATTGTAAATAAATTAAAGAAATTCAGACAACAAAAAAAAGATTAAAAGAATACACTACCCTGCAATCTGATTCAAACAAAGGAAAACAGTTTAAGAAAATTACGTATCATCCTGAAATAATAACAAATTTCAAAAAAATTTCTAGAAATTCAATATTACATTGGCACCGATAAATCAATTTAGCCTTGGTAACATTGTGCAACACGAAATTTGTCCTTTTTATGAAAATAGGTGCATTAGGTAGACGTTTAAATGGTAAAATTGAATCTGTAATTAGATTTTGTCTATCACATACCGTTTTTTTCAGAAAACCCAAAAAATATCTTTACGAATGTTATTTTAGTCTAACATGTATTTCACATTAATTGAATCTCCCACTTTCCACATACTATGTCAATTTCGTGTTTTTATTTCTTAGGAGATAGGTCAACATCTGGTGATAAATATTACAACTAAATATTAGCATCCAATCCTGTGCTGCCATCTATATTTAGCATTTTATAACTAATGATATTTTATTTATTTTCAGTCAGTTGTTGATTTTCTGTTGGTGTTCAAGGAGTGAGCTAGTGTTTCATAATTGTGCTTCAGAAGAGTTTGAAGGATAGTAATTATACTATAATGCCACGTCAGTGTAAAACCAATCCTAATTCTTTTTGCTATGTATGTGGAGAACTAACCTTCAAGAGCCAAAAGTGTAATATTACACCTCTAGTTCGAAAGGCATATGAACTGTATTTTGGATGTCGTGTGGGAGACCAAGATAAGTCATTTGCACCTCACATATGCTGCAGTTCATGCTCTAGAAATTTGAGAAATTGGCTTCAAGGTACACGCAATGCAATTAAATTTGCTGTACCTATGGTATGGCGAGAATCTCGGGACCATGTAACAGATTGTTATTTCTGTTTGGTAGATATAGAAGGATATACTTCAAAATCCAAAGGGCAGATCTAGTACCCAAATTTACCTTCAGCCATCCGACCAATTCCTCACAATGAACATCTTTCTGTACCTAAACCTCCAGAACAGTACACCGTTTCAGAAGAAGACACACCCAACGTCTCACGCTGTAGTAGTCCTACTCAAGATCCAGAGTTTCAGCATCTACAGCTGCATTGTCTTTACCCTGTAATCACCAGGTGTTCACACAAAACGCTCTCAATGATCTCGTGAGGGACTTAAACCTTCCCAAACGTCAGGCAGAATTGTAGTTTTAGACTGCAAGAACGGAATCTTATAGATATCAATGTTAGAATAAGTTCATTCTGAAAATGACAAACTCATTTCATTGAATATTTTTCTGAGAATGAAGGAATATTTTTTTGCAATGATGTGAATGGCTTATTTCAGGCTTTGGGAAATGAACATAATCCAGAGGACTGGCACTTATTTATAGATTCCTCCAAACTAAGTCTAAAGGCAGTACTTATCCATATTGGCAATATTTTCCCATCTGTTCCTATCGCATATGCCATTCATACGAAGGAAACTTTTGAGGTTATGAGTGCAATACTAAGGTGCATTGAATATACTTCATACAAATGGCATATATGTGGAGACTTGAAAGTTATTGGACTCTTAATGGGTATATTATGTGAGTGGGATAGTCGCGACAAAGCAAACCACTACTTTTGTAAAGAATGACCTGCAAGACAAGCCTACATTCCTGGAGTTAAAAGTGTTTCCCATGAACCATTTGTGAACCCTTAAGATGTCTTCCTATAACCTTTACACATCAAGCTTGGGCTGATGCAAGTATTTGTGAAGGCACTAGAAAGAGAAGGACAACCTTTCATGCATCTCAAAAATAAATTCCCAAACCTAAGTGATGCAAAGATTAAGGAAGGAGTGTTTATTGGTCCACAAATAAGAGCAGTCTTCCAGGATGAAGACTTTGAAAATAAACTGTTGGAAGCTGAGAAAATGGCTTGGCTTGTATTTAAATCACTACGCACGAACTTCCTTGGGAATAAAAATCAGCAGACTATGAAGTAATTGTAAGTAAATTGTTACACTACTTTCATGTTATGGGATACAATATGTCTTTGAAACTACATTTTCTGGACTGTCATCTGGACTTCTTTCCAAAAAACCTTGGTGCTGTCAGCGATGAACATGGCGAGAGGTTTCACCAAGAAATATCAGCCTTTGAAAAACAATTCAGTGGAAGATGGAATGCAAGTATGCTTGGTGAATATTGCTAGTCAATCATCAGAGATGCCCAGAAGCTGTCCATAAGCGCAAACGATCAACAAAGACATTTTAATTTGGTGTTCTTTGCAATTGTTATGTATGTCATTATAACTAACTTGTACAATTCAAAAGTGTCATTACAAAAAAATTGATTGGTGATAGAAAATTTTGGATTTCAAAATTGAATTCAGCACATCTCAGTTAGTTAAAATCACATAGTTAAATCTAAAGGACAGAAAAAAAGTGTTAAGTACAAGACAACTCTTTTGTTGTATTTATAGCAAATGTACATATGTACAAAGTGTCATTAAAGAAAATTGGTGGGTGATAGAAAATTTTGGATTTCAGAAATGAATTCAGCATATCTCAATTAGTTAAAATCACATAGTTTCATCTAAAGGACAGAAATAAGTTTTAATTTGTTGCACAGTGTAATCTATTAATCACTAATAAGAAATTGAACATCCCAGATAGCAAAAAATCTGGAATTTATCAAATTAATTGTAAGGACTGCAATAAAGTATATATAGGAAAAACAAAAAGAAATTTGGACACTTGCAGTAAGGAACACTTCAGAAATATTAAAAATGGTGAAATTGAAAAATTAGCTATTGCAGCACATAGTTTATTGGAGAATCATAAAATTGAACAAGAAGCCCTACTTTTAAAACAATTGGAAAAACCTTTAGAATTGACAATTTGGGAGGAGATATATATTCAGAAGAACAAATTTAGATCCATGAATTTCGAGATTCCTGATGAATGTGACCTCATCTCAAAGTTCATCAAATCAACACCAGATGGCAACGTTACTGATGGAGATTCCAACGAAAATTTGGTAGTCATAATGTCGGTTGAAAATGAGAGAGATCCTTCTCTCGAAAACTAGTTCCCGTGTTTTGAAGAAACATAAAATGTGAGGTAAGATGTTAAAAAATGACTCATCTATTTACATTTGGAAATGTTAAAAATGGAGGACCAAAATTAATAAAAAGTTTGTCCAAACTATATAAAAAGATGGAGATGTAATACCAAGCAGATGCAACTGGGATACATCACTTCCATATACAAAAAAAGAGACAGAAAATTATGCTCCATTGATGAATTTGTGTAATAAACCTTATAATGAAAGTTTTTCTGAGAATTGTGAAACTAAATGTAGAAGAAAGGTAAATTAACCGTGAGAAACAATGTGCATTCACTGCTGGAAGGTTCTGTATAGATCACATTTTTACACTAAGACTGTTATTGGAAAATTGTAAGGAAAAGTCAAGGATGTCATATATTTGGAAAAGGCATACATTAGTGTCCCAAGGAAACTATTTATGGCTAGATCTAAAAGAAGCATTAATAGATGAAAAAAACAATAAAAATGTTAAAATCAATATATTGAGGAAATAGATAGCAAATTAAAATGGGAAGTAAGCTATCTAGAGTGAAGATCTCACAGCAGAACTAGAGAATGAAGATAAATTACAATGTGAAAATGTGTAATTTAAAAAAGTTGAAAAATAAAAATATTTAGGATCAATTTTAGAATCTGATAGGAAAAGTTGTATTGAAATTGAAATTAAGAAAAGAATTAGTGAAAGAAGAAAAGAAATTGGAATGTGAAATTCAGTGATATTGAGCAAAAATATTAGAAATAAAACCAAGACACTTATATTTAAATCAATAGTACAAAGTGCTATGTTGTATCATGCAGAGATCTGGACTTTAGGTAGACAGCAAGCAAAAAGATTGTTGGGAACAAATATGGATTTTTGGTGAACATGAAGAAAATCAAGAAAGGAGAAAATTCAGAACCAGAAAATTAGAGAAATAATGAATGTTAAACATAATATTATAGAAGTAATAGAATAATGAAGATTGAAATGGTACGGACATCTGAAAAGGATGGACAATAAGAGTCCCAAGAATGATGCTAGATTGGAATGCTGAATGCAGGAGGAGGAAGGGGAAACTCAGGGAACAGTGGATGGATGAAGTGAGAAGAAACATGATGAAGATGCTGAGAATAGAAATATGTGGCGAAGCAAAATACATTTGTACTGAAGGATATCTACTGTAATGAAGAGAATGTCCTTAATGAAAATGATAATACTAATCCTAATATTAATGAGGGTTGCCTAGTTATACCCATAAGGCACTTGGGTTGACGGTCCTCTCTACCCACCAGGAAATTTAAATATGCCCTCAGGACTAGGGTTGCAACGGTGATCCAGCCAATGACACTGATCTACTTACTAGACTAAGCTGCTGTTTTCGATCAGTGGGGAACTTCACTGGTTGCACAAGAACGTCCATTCTTGATTACTGGAATGAATCCTATTTGAATGACCTGAAAAACAAGACAGGCATCATGTCAGCACAACATACAACAAAACAAAAAACAAGACAGGCATCATGTCAGCACAACACACAACAAAACAAAAAACAAGACAGGCATCATGTCAGCACAACACACAACAAAACAAACTAATATAGGATTCAGCCATGATCCACAAGACACTATTGGCCAAAATGTGGAACTTTCGTGAGCCAAGAATTGGCATATACCTTAACTACAACTTCATCCAGTTTTATGCCAAATAATATCTGCTTATGTGGAGTGATGATTTTTTATTTATATATCTATATTACATTTCAGTCCCGCGCCGTAGCCGAGTGGTTAAGGCAGGTAGCCTTGGCGCAGAGCTACGGGACTTGCGCTGGTTCGAGTCTCCATGGGGGAAGAAATTTTCTCATGGTATTTCGGCCAGTATGGGACCGGTGCCCACCCAGCATCGTGATGCATTTGGGTAGCTACAATAAGTAGCGGCTCCAGGTTGAGAAAATCAGCTATAACGGCTGGGGGACTCGACATGCTGACCACATGTCACCCCTACACTGGCTGATTATCATCTACCTATGTGATTGACACATGTGGACGTAAGGCCAGCAGCCGGCTGGTAGGCTAAGGGCCTTGTAGGCCTGTCGCGCCAGGAGTTTATATTACATTTCTAGAAAACCTCTCATTTTTAAGTATCACATTATGACGAAATGAGAATGAAGGTGTTTACTACATTGTTTGGTGTCATTTCTCCTCAAGAGTAAACAATTTCAAGTGACAAAAAACTAGCAGAAAATAGTAGCTGCATACAGAATTAAATCCCATGTAATATTTTTCTCTTTCCTAAAGAAATTTTCAATTAAATATAAAAACAACCTGTATGTGATTTTGTTTGAAGTTCTGTTTTCTTGAGCAATAGTTCTGCAAGTAAAAAAATATATGTATATTAAATTATTATAATATATGAATTGATGGAAAACCCTGTTTTCATCTTAAAATTAAAACAATCAACTTATGTTTATTTAGGTAGAATTTGTATCACTCACCTTCATCTTCAAGACGACAGAACAACGGTCGTGATGATACTGAGGATAGAACAGAAACTATGTTCCAAAACTAGTTTATAGTCAAATAAGAAGAACAATATGAGGTGAGTGATAAAAAATTCTGTCCCGTGCCGTAGCCAAGCGGTTAAGGCAGGAAGCCTTGGCGCAGAGCTACGGGACTTGCGCTGGTTCGAGTCTCCGTGGGGGAAGAAATTTTCTCACGGTATTTCGGCCAGTATGGGACCGGTGCCCACCCAGCATCGTGATGCATTTGGGTAGCTACAATAAGTAGCGGCTCCAGGTTGAGAAAACCAGCTATAACGGCTGGGGGACTCGACATGCTGACCACATGTCACCCCTACACTGGCTGATTATCATCTACCTCTGTGATTGACACATGTGGGTGTGAGGCCAGCAGCCGGCTGGTAGGCTAAGGGCCTTGTAGGCCTGTCGCGCCAGGAGAGGATAAAAAATTCTACCTAAATGAATATACCTCATAGTGTGAATTCCTAAAATAATTAATCAACTTATGTATTGTGTAATGAAATCATCTGTTTTGTTTCATGCATCCAGGCTACAATATTCTTACCAAACAGTTGCTCTACAGTTTTCCCGCCTCATGTAATTATTTTATATACTTATAGTGCTGGGATTATTTGAATGACTTCCATCACTGTTGTTTTTCTTCATTGCATAAAAATTATTTTTGAATGTAGTTTCCTAGAAATATAAAAGTTTATAACTGATTAGTACATTTTCACAGTTATGGTGGTAATTGTATAATTTCTTCTTCCTATATATGCAAAATATCAACAGCAAATTATGGACATTTTGATGAACTTGCAACGGTAATAATTCACAGGATCAACTCTGGAAAGGCATGATATAGGCTATATTATGCATGATGGAGATTCTTGTCTCAAATTCTCTCAGAAATGTTAAATTAACAATATATAAAAGACGAGCCTTATGGGCTTAGTGGTCAGCTTTCCTGACTACTGTTCATGAGGTCTCGGGCTCGATTCCTGGTCAAACTATAGGAATTTTTCCATAAAGGGAATTATTCCTTTGGTTGCCCATGGTCTGGAATTTAGGTTAGAATTAGGTTAAGAACTCTCCTGACGCTTCATTATCATTTATCTCCCATAACACCATCGTGGTAACGTAACTCCGCCTTCCAGGTGCCCAAACTTAAGAAATGTATTACAATTCCGCCAATGCCAGGAGAGAAAAGCAGAAATGTCACTAAAAGACAACCTGGTGGCATTACACAAATATATATATGTGTGTGTGTGTGTGTGTGTGTGTGTGTGTGCATGTGTAAAAAATGGTGATTCTTCAAGTTAGGTAATAAAAAAATGCAAAACACATATCTTTCTTTAATACATAAGAAAATGTGGGGTTTTGAGAACAAAGTGCATATGTAGATCTATTGACCAAACAGAGACATATAGACAGGTGAATGGAGAAAACTACATAACAGATAGAAAACCAGATATAATATAAGGAGTTAAGTTTCAGAGAGTCCGATGGGCAGGACATTTGGGACATTTTAAAAATGGACTAGTGGAATGGAAAAACTTATCATAGGGAAAACAAAGTGGAAATCATTCAGTAGGAAGGCCAAGACTGGGGGGGGGGGTTAATAACATCTGAAGGAAATAAATTACAAAGGGAATGATTGGAAATATTATCTCAGTATATAGATGTATGGAGAGCTTATGTCTGCACTGCAATGGTTTTGATAATGCTAGTGGTAAATAAAACTTTTGAATTAATAATTTTCCTTTTGTGTTTTTCATTGTAGAAGTTTTCCAAGTAGTTGTGAATGGCTAAATTTTTGTAAATTAGTTTTGTGGAATTTGCATTAGGTTTGGACATATTCCTCTCCTGTTTTACACATAGTCATCGTTTGTAAGAGAGAAGTTAAATCATCATGTTTAGGAATGGACTGAAGGCCAAACATTTGAAAATTAAATTTTGTGCTGCAAAGTATCTCGAAGCTTAGCTCTATGCATGAGTCTTAAGGATCCTTCCCAAGAGAATGATACATACGGTTTTGGAAATATATTATGTTGGATATTCCAAAATGAAATTCAGAAAGATATTAAATATCGTAAATGGTAATAGATTGGACACTCTCAGAATAGAACCAAGCAGTGTGTCAAAGAGTGTTTTGGAATGGAATGCACAGGGATTGCCCAGGAAAAGTGGAAAACCAAAAATTACATGTCACAGCACAATAATAACAGAAATTGAACAAGGAAAAAGCTGGAATGTAGCTTAGATTTTAGCAAAAACAAAGTCTGGTGGTGCGCTTTCACTACTAGTACTAACAAGGTAACTGTCAACCATTACATGCCGAAATCTACCTTGTAATTTATTCCAGTGAAGGGTTATGATGTACCAAGGCCATGTCTAGAAAATTATCTGCCTTTTTAACTGCAAGGTATTAAAATACAGCACCAGATCTCTCATTTAAACTATGGGGAAGTAATACAATTCGTGAATTGGTAGATTATAAAACCCTCACTACCTGCTCTCTGCACCGCTTGCCGTCTCACTTCACTAAACTCTTACTCATGTAGGGAGTCCATCTGCTCCATACAGTGTGTTGCCACTGCTGTATTCTAACTTTGATTTCTTGCCTTGCTGTTTAAAAATGAATATACTTTTTTTGGACGTATCCTTAGTATATCACAACCTTTCTCGGGGAAAAATTGCAAGATGGATTTCAGCCTGCAATGGTTATCAGATCCCTTGCAAGTTGGATGAATGTAGGAATTTCATTGTAGAAAGTATCAAGGGAGAGAAATGTGAATGCTCCAGTAGTACTGATGTTTCTGCTATAGCTAATAAAAATTGTTCCTCTGGCATCATTTAAATAGAAAGGCATTTTCCTACTGACTAAAGTAATTAACTATGGAGAATAAGAAACTGTTGATGTACTTTACAGAGGATAATATGAAAGAGAGTGATCAGTTGCTGGTTCAATAACTTGAAAGTATATTTAACTTTTTTCAATTTGTACTGAATTGTTTAGACATTTCTTTAATGTACTCTTTTGTGAGTTGTTTTGTTTATATCTAAGCACAATATATTAATTGCAATGTAATGAATAGGTTTGAAACATGGTTACAATGCCTGAAATGCCTAGTAATACAGAATGTGCCTTAATTTATTAAAATTTGTCGTTATTTTAGGTACATAAAATTAAAATTTTTAGTGCTTCAAGTCTGATTCCTAAGTAAATGGATATCTACAAATTTAATTAAATCTTGTGGTAATTATTTACTTGTCAAACAACGATATTATTTTTTTTGATTGCGGATGAGCCCATGTAGGACTACGCAAAGTACTTAGAGGCGTTTCCTTTGAACCCAAATTTCTTTCATTCTTTTGCTATGAGCTTGTTTTTTATCATCTGTCCAAGTTGTTCTAGTTTTTTTCTTTGGTTTGTCCTCTTGGTCAACTTACCACTTATTCACCTTAATTTTAAATCTATCTCTCTTTGGGATATCTTCTTTAGTAATTCCTGCCAATTTTAAGCCCTTTTTGACTTCATTAATCCACTTCATAGTATCCACTGGAGCTTTACTTCTGTTTTCGTAGAATTCCATTATCTGTTTTGTAAGCCTTTTTGAGTTAATTTGTTTAATATGGCCATAAAATTTTAACCTTCGTTTTCTAATATCACTATGAATGTCTGTATATATTTTTATTTCCTTTTTACTTCTCAGTCTAAATGCTTCACCTATGACTTGTGGACCTAAAACTTTTCTTATAATTTTGCATTCTTTTTTCACTATATTTTCGATATCAATTCTGTTCAAAATTAATGTTTCTGCTCCATAGAGGCACTCTGGTTTAATTACAGTGTTATAGTGTCGTAATTTTGTATGTAAAGATATGCATTTTTTTATTATAAGTGTTGTGAGTAAGCCGAAATGCTGTTTCCATTTATTGGCATCTACTTTTATTGGCTTTAGTTTCAATTCCATTTTCCTGATTATTTCACCAAGATATTTAAATTGTGAAACTCGTTTAATTTTTCCATATTTGGTTTCCAGGTATTTTGGTGCTTGTTTATTGCATGAAATATATTCTGTTTTTTTCAAAAGAAATCTGCAGACCAACTTTCTCTGCAATGTCATTTAATAATTCAATCTGTTTTGTGCTGTTACAACGTCACAGGTAAGATTGCTAGATCATCAGCATATGCTAGGCAATCAATCTTCAATTTTCCTCTTCCTAATATCATTGGTTGATTACATTTAAAAATTGTTTTCTGTTTACGCCATTCTTGTATTACTTTATCAAGAACACAATTGAAGAGTAGTGGAGAAGTCCATCTCCTTGTCTTACTCCTGTCTTAATTTCAAAGGATTCAGAAATTTCCCCCATGAATTTAACTTTAGCCATTATATAATATAGATTTTTCTTCTTTATTATTAAGTCTGTAAGAATGTTTTTATTTTTTATGTTTGGTATTTTCATTAATATATTTAATTAATGTGTTACTATTATTGAGAATCTGTTTTATTTTTTAGTGTAATTATTTATATAATTTCATATGGAAATATCGGAACAACTAGATGAACCATTTAAAATGTTGCTTATTTTCCTCTCCTCTTTCTTTCTTATTTATCTGCTCAATTCAGTATCGTTCTTCCATATGTACATTCTAATGCCGCACACTAACTTATTTATATAATTTAAATGAAATTAGTTATTTACTCAAACAATTACTGACCTGAGCACTACAACTTAGAATGCTATCCAGGGGTACAGTGTTGTGAGGTTCTTCTACCGTCACTCATTCCACCATGTTTGGGTGCTACATAGCATATGGTATATTATTCAACAATTTGTATGTTGAAGCATGGCAAAATGGAGTCAAAATACTTCATTCTCATTATACAATGTTGTAGGCATAATTTTTACCCTAAAAATAATAATCCAGCTGTAACAATAATAACAACAATAATAATATTAATACACACACTTTACGTGACCTCTATAAATATAGGGGCTTCATCTCATCTCAATCCTCGACCCAACCCTGAGTTGGACTCGAGTGGAGGAAATTTTATATATTTTTTTTATTTTTTCAACTAACCATAAAAAAACATTTAATTTATTTAGGCGTAGCAGCGTACGACGGGTATTAGCTAGTATTTTAATAAAGATATAGGCCTATCAATATATTATTGATTTCATATATTAATTAATTGGTTTATCTTAGATCTATTTAATACGGTAGTAACATCGAATCATGTGGCCTGCAAACAAATTCACATAACGACAGACCCCCTTACAAAAAAATGTGGAAACGGCAGTTCTAATTCTACACACTAATTCCGATTTATCTTTTAAATGCAACTAACTTAGCAACTATTTTACCGAATTTTACACACAATGTGTTCAGTTCACAATCCTATTGGTTGTGAAACAAAATATTGTGTTCGTTTTATGGTAATGCCGGTTTTCCTGAAATAAAATAACGCGAAATTGTAATTATTTTTATATCGAAACAAATTTTGAAATATTATTCATGCTGTAACCACGTAACCGCGATGTTATTGTTGAACCGCGTAGATTATTTTATTGAGAAGACTGAGTGATCTTCCGCATTATTTTTTTTCAAAGAAAGTATTTAAGAGCTGTATATGTAGTGCAGTTTGAAACAGGTCTATTGTAATGTAGGTAACAAGAAAATGATTTATTTATTATGAATTTTACAAATAATTTATTAAGAATTTTACGATTTACGCGAAATAAGAATAAAATATTGTCACTTTTGTCGGTTCATATCGAAGGAATCTTAGGCGAATAGAAAAGAAACTTGTTATGGAGGAGGAATGTAATATAATCTATTGGGAGATAAGTTACATCAGCGCACAGTAGGCCAGATACGAAATCTAACTGGAAAAAAGCAATTTACTAATTCTCACTAATTCATCTTTCTTCATTCTAATATGATTGCCAAGTTGCCTGTTCTTCACTTATTTGCAAAGGAGGGTAGAATTATAAAATTTATGTAGACAATATAAACATCGAAAGTTGCCGATAGTTAAGAACTCATCTGGTCCGTATCCCAGTTGTGTTCTGAGCTGTTGAAATAAATACGTTTTGTATTAAAGTTCAGTGAGTTATTCTTCTTATTCTATATGGATACTTTATCTCACGGTTTATACTTTTCATTGATATATCTAACACATTTCTATACAACCAGATATTGTGTTAAATACACGTGGAATCATACCTTCGAAACACTAAAACATTTAAACAATCATCTTACTTTAAATATTGAGCTACGAAAAAAAAAAAAAAACAGTTCTGAACAGTAGTACAAATGTTAGTTAGGATATAGAGTTTTATGGACTTTAATTTCCGCACTATAATAGGTGTGCAAATTATTGCGTTTTTTTATAATTAGCTTTTTTGTTACAGGAGGCGGCCGGCAGCTGAGGCCTACCGTCGCGCGCAGAGAATTGTTTGATTTAATATATGAAAAAGTGATCGATAGAGGTAATAAGTGGTCGTTTATTAATAAATTGGAGTTAGGGGATGTTCGGAGAATGTTTTTTTGAAAAGCGATTTTCTAAAACATAATGAAGTTGTGCGCGAGAAAAATGTTAGATTTATACTGAAACATTCTGATTGGCTGAAAGTAAATGTTAACTTTCCTGTTATTAAGAATTTAGAACAATGACAGCCGTTGGAAAATCCTGTTCCATCTGCTTATGGAATTGTAAGACCCAAAATATCTTTCGAAGAGGCTGGAATCAAAACTATATAAAAAAAAGTCTTATTTCTGCTCAAATGTCTGTCTTGGGAAAGGTAGCATAACAAATTTGTCTCCCTAGTAGCATTATAGGGTGGATAAAATATCTCAACCTCTCTCTTTGGCACCTATTTTATTGTCAAAAAAGACAGTGCTTCGTCCGACATATGAAGAGAGGGGAGTTGAGCGGGGTGATTTGTATTGTTTCTATTATTTTGAAGCTATTTTTGTGTTTTTTTAGTAATGTCTTTAAAACATCAGCAGTATCCCATTTGCCATATGACATTTCTGTTGCAAGAAAATTCATCGCGAGAGAATTCCTGCTTAAGTGAACAATTTTTTTTTATTCCAGCCTCTTCGAAAGTTATTTTGGGTCTTCCAATTCCATAAGCAGATGGAACAGGATTTTCCAACGACTGTCATTGTTCTAAATGAATTCATAATAACGGGAGAGTTGACATAGTTAACATGCACATCTAGCCAATCAGAATATTTTAGTTGATTTTTTTTCACGCGCACAACTTCGTACGTTTCAGAAAATCGCTTTTCAAAAAAAATATTAATTTTTATTTAATTAATATATATATATATATATAATATATATATATATATATATATATATATATATATATATATATGGATTTTCATCAAGTAAACACCAACTCAATTGATTATATTAATTTTTAATATAATTTAAAACATTCTCCTAACATCCCCTAACTCTAATTTGTTTACTAAATGATTTATTGCCTCTGTGAACACCTTTTTCCACATTAAATCAAAAAAATTATTCTCTACGCGCAACGGTAGGCCTCAGTTGCTGGCCGCCTCCTGTAATGAGAAAGCTAATTTAAAAAAAACGCAATAATTTGGACACATGTTATTGTGCGGAAATTAAAGTCCATAAATCATTCTATATTACAACTAAAATTTGTACTACTGTTCGGAACTGTTTTCTTTGTATAACTGAATTTAAAATAAGATGATTGTATACATTTTTTTAGTGTTTGAAAGGTATGATTCCTCTTTTATTTAACATAATATCTGGTTATATAGAAAAACGTTAAATATATCAATAAAAGTACAAACCTTGAGGTGAAAACTGAACTTGACTGGGATATAGACCAGACGAGTTCTTAACTATCGGCAACTTCCGATGTTTATATTGTTTTCATAAACAATAGAATTGTACTTCCTTTGTAGATAAGTTAAAAACAGTCATATAATAATTATATTACAGTGAAAAAAAGAAGATAAATTGATGAGGGTGAGTGAAAATAGTTTTTTCAGTTAGATTTCTTTTCTGGCCCACTGTGCAGCGCCCCTAGCGTTGAAGAAACTTAAGAGTATTTTATCTTTAGGATTTGCTGGATTATTTTCTTCTGTTAACCCAAGCAATTATAGGAACGGTACCCACGGTGTCGGACGAAAAATATATCATTATCAGTTGTCAAATTTCTTCGATTTATTTAATTTATACTTTATCTATTGAAAGTGAAATTATTTTTGCTATATATCCGACATTTTGTACGGTTCATAGTTTAAATTGGATTGGTTTCATGTTTAGGGAACTACAATGAAGACCTCGCCTCGCCTCCCATAAACACCATAACATATAATATACAAGGAGCCGTCTTGAAAATGGCTAATAATTGACAATAGACATGGAAATCGTTTGGTTTACTATTCGTATATAACTCGGTGAACAAATTGTTCAAAATAACTTGTTTATGCAAATAAATATCACATTTCTTCTTTAATTCTTATCCTTAATTTGGCACTGTATCCTATAAGATACGTGGTTTCATTTGTTTAATATTCTTAATGAATAACGAATCAGTAAAAAAATATTTAAATTTGTAAAAAAATATATACAACAATGTAACAGAATAAATTATGTTTAGGCATGATTTGTTTTTACTCCAATCCGACGTATTTAAATAAGCTGTGGCATGAGAAATTTAATTTCACCAATTAAGGGATAACCTCTCCCTTTTTCGGTACTACTTTTAGATTTCCTATGCCACCCGGACATGAACTGTCGGTAGAGCATGTTTAAACTTTGGAACATACACATATTCAATCCGGGGCCACCTTAGAGACAGCACTAGACTCGCCTTTCAGTCACACATTTATACTGAACAAGGCGAATGTGACAATGAATTATGATGGCCAGATAGTGTTTTAATACTAAAGTTTGTCGAATTTGTCTTACATGTGAGGAAAGATGTCGCGATCGTGGATCGAATACGGGCGAATTCCATGTAAAATTAAATACATGAAAATTAAAATTTATTTTCTTCCCAAAGTGTCGCATGGATTATTATAAAGATTTTGAAAGAGCTAATATTGTAGAATACGAAAAAACAACATACGTAACAAAGAACTGTTATATATTTTTATTACAAATCCTACCTCACGCAGAAGCATAAGTTGTTGCATCACTTACACCCAAATCCCTACTCGGGACGCACAGGAGCAAACTACTACTACTGCTACTATATTTACGTGGAAATAACTCAATGGAATGTGGCATAAGCCTATTACACTAGGCAACAGAGCGTATCATGCACTTCTCGGATCTAAGAATACTAAAGTAAAAATATACCGAACGACCCGTGTTGGCTTATGCCTACGAAACCTGGTCTTGAAAAGTGCTAAATACCATAAGTATTTCTTTTCGAAAGGAAAATATTTGGGAAAATTTTCGAGCAGCAGAAGTTGGATAACTAGAACAAATCATGAATTGAATAAAAAAATAAAAATGGATGTTCTTAATTTCATAAGAGTACAAAGATTAATTTGTTTTGCCCATATTTGCAGAATGTGTGATAAAAGGCTTATTAAAAAAACATTTCCAGTGAAACCTTTAACAACTAGACGGGATAATGATGTGTTACAATCGTTATATATATATATATATATATATATATATATATATGAAAATTCAGCCTGCATATGTTTGTCACTAAATCCCTCTACCGATCTTTATGAAAATTTGTACATACACATTTTCAAGTACGCCGAGTTTTTGAGCCGCCATATATATATTGACGACTTATGAAACAATGGACAATTTTAACAGACAAAGGCCTTAGATTGAACAATAACACAAGTATTAATAACTTAATTTTCGCCGATGATTTAGTCTTACTACACCATGATGATGATCTGTTATAATTGGCTGCTTACAAACTAAATGAAATAAGTAGCGATTATAATTTTAAAATTTCAGTAAGTAAAACAAATGTAATGGAATTTTGTGGAAGAAACACTCTGCGTTCAAAAATAATAATTAGAGACGAAATTATTGAACAAGTATCCCACTTTAAATATTTAGGATGTGATATCAGCTATGGATATGATAAACATATCGAACATAAAACTCATCAGTTTCAAGCTATTTGTGGCACAATAAATAGAACATTGAATAATAAAGCCCATAAACAAACAAAATTAAAATTTTATAAAACAATGGCAGTCCCTGTCCTTTTGTATGGGAGTGAATCTTGGATTATTATCACTACCAAACAAGAAAGTAAAATCCAAGCAGCCGAGATAAAATTTTAAGAAGAGTAAAAGGATGCATTATAATGGACCAAATAAGAAACAAGGGTATCCGCGAAGAACTGCAGATCTATTCCATAAAGGAAAATATATTTAACAAGATTCAGTGGAAAGAACATGTAGAAAGAATGGAAGAAATAAAATCTTACATTATTTTCCGAGACGAAGAAGAGATGGCGGACGTCCTCGGAAGAGATAGTCTTAGATATATTAGTGAAGACGGAACAGGAAACTAATGCCTAAACTAGGAAGTGAAGAAGAACTAATAGGTGTAGGAATTCACCCGAAAAGAAAATTAAAAAGTCGCTCTAGACGTCGCAAATTTTGATTTTTCACAACGAACTCAGCATATGGTACTAAAATAAATCGAGTTAATTATTAACCGAAATTCAGCGAAATCCGATCGTTTTAAGTGGGGTTTACCTGAAATCCGAACATAAGAATTGACTCTACAAACCGCTATGTTTAATTCATCGAAACATATAACTTTGTGTGTACACATTTTGAGGTATGGCGAGTGTTTAACTGATATTGTGCTCTAAAAACTTTAGGTGTAGGAGTTTACCTCATACGACAATTAAAAAGTCACATTTCATTTATTTAAGCGTAACAGCGCACTCCGGCCATTAGCTAGTTGAATATAAAAAAATTGATTAGTTACGTCAGTGATTGGAAGCGTTGGAAATAAATCTTTAACAAGACCTGAGTATTCAACTAAATGAAGCTGCAGTATCTAATAGGCCCTAACAAGTATATTTATTACTGTAATGTAATATGAACTATTTCTGCAGTCTATATAATGAATGTATTCAAACTTACCTAACTTCCGTATCTCGGAACATAATAGTAATTAATCTACTCATTTGAAGTATAGAACCTGAGGGTTCATGACCACGCGAACACAAGCTATCCACATATCGCCATCCGGAACTAATATTTTCCAATCGCTCACGGCACTACAGAAACCGACATACTAGAATGACTATTTAACTCATGCCCCAAATGGGAGTCAATGACCAATCACGTTTCAATGATTTCTGTATTACAACCAATCAGAGACGTGTTTCACGAAATAATTATCAACGTTAGGATTATCATATATTAAGCAAAGCTCCTCCTTTTTAATATTCTGAACAGGTCTGACCGTTATTTTGCAGTGACTGAGCCTATAACAAATACGGCTACCAGATTGTATATAATAGTGCTTACATGTCAACATTTGTAGCAATTGATTATACCACCAAAAAAAGAAACCACTGTTTGCACTTTCTTAAATGTATACGACATCAAAAATGAATTAATATACAGATTGATGTGTTTCATTTTTTCTCCACTAGAGAGCATTCTTACAATATTGCGTTCCTTTGGCAATAAATAGTATGATCTGGTTGCAGTGATAAACAAAAGAAGCAGTAGAAGCGTAGGCTACCTATCGTTTCTCATTAGTTTTCAAACATCACCGTTTACTTTAAATATAAAAATATTTTTAAATAACTGTAGTTAAATAATGATTTGTGAGTAAACAGCTTTATTTTATTCGTTAAATAGTCCTAACAAATGCCACTCTTGATTTCCAAATTCTCTAGATAAATTCACTCCTCACTTCGTGAGTCGTGAATTTATCGATAATTTGGAAATCACTCGTGGCATTACTTATGATAATTATCCATCCGAAATTTTTAACCATTCGATCGTTGCTACGTTACATACAATCGAATATTACATCATCGGTCGGCGATCGAAATCCCGTAAATCCATACAAGAGTAAAATTTAGATTTTTGCATTATAGGATAAGTAAAGTCATCGTATCACATGTCCTACTCAACGCAGTCTATGACACTTATTTTCCTTATTATATCTGGTTTCCCATAAATATCATGTAGCTCATTGTTATGTAGTCTTCGTCTGCTGTAGAAAATTCAAACAAAATATAAAATTAATATTTAGCCCATCTTCTTCTCAATTTTGATCACATTTTACAATGGGTGAAGTATGGAATGTACTAGCCTCTGTTTTCATCTCATTTATAACTTAATCCTGAATGTGGCTTTCTTCGGGTGAGAAAAAAAGTCGTGGTAGCTTTTACACAAAGCTATTTCGTCAAATAATTAAAATTCGCCACAGACGTATTACGTTAAATCAAAACTGGTTACAGATGTCAGCCGAGTTGTTAGCCCTGTATGACAGGCACATTTACCCCCAGAACATAGTCTGGTACTCATTTCCGTTTGAGGCTGTGTTGACTTCAGAGCCATTAGTTTGCCAGCTTAAAAATTCGGACTCCATCAGGACTCGAACCAACTTTCAGTATTTTCCTTAACCGACTACAGTACTCCAATTAGAGAAAGCGATGGCACGTGGCGTATACGAATGAACTCTGAATTAAATAATACTTGTACAGGCTTTCCACTTTACAGCAGTTTGCCCTTGATTCCTGCTTTCCAGAGATTCCTATCTCCCCATTGTCCTTCTTCCATACCCCTCTTCATCATGGCATCATATATTCCCTCATACCATGTTCTTCTACTTCTCCCCCTCTTCCTTCTGCCTGGTGCCATTCAATCTAACACATGTTTAGGCCACTGGTCCTCCGACATCCGTTGTACATGTCAATACCACTCTAAAGATCTCTTTGTTATCCTTTCGATAACAGTTTCTTGTGCATCCATTTCTTGTCTGATATATGTATTTCGAATATGTTTTAGCCTGGATTTTCTCATACTTCTCTCCGTAATCCATCCATTTCTGTCGCCAAGATTCTTTTCTGCATCCTTTCATTTATTATCCAGCTTACTGATCCATATGTAAGTATCCTTTTTATTATTGTCTGTATAATTTATTTTTTTTTTCTGGTCAAATTTCTATTCCATGAAAGACCATTCAGGGATCTAATGGCCTTCCTTGCACAATTTACTCTGTTAATAATATATTTTTCACAAGTACCAGATTTATCTATTATAGTTGTGTTTTGCACTCTTTTAACTTTACTATCTAACCTCTCTTGGTTAACTCTTGTTTTTTTTACGCCGACGCTATTAGGGCATCCGAGGGCTAGGGTGTATTTCCTTTCTTCCATTTCTTCTTTCCTTTTTTTTCTTTTCTTCTCCAGAAAAGCCTGACCATAGGCTATAAGATGGCAACCCCATCACTGGTCTTGCCTTCCTTTGGCCAGCAACCAATCGAAGGGACTATTATTATGCTTTCAAGTCTTATATGAGAATTTCCCAATAACGCTGGAGGGAAAATTTTCTATAGGATCGTAACAGGCCTTGGCCTAATACTTGGAAGGAAGAAGAAGAAGATCTAAGATATTTAAATTCTTCAACACGTTTAATTATCATATTATTTATTTGTAGGTCTTCTGAATTTCCTCCGATTACCATATATATTCTGTTTTGATATAATTTATCTTCAGCCCACCTACCTCAAATGCATCTACCAACTTTCTAATCATATTTATTCTATATCTTCTTTATCTTGTCCTATTATAATCTGGTCATCAACGAATAATAAATTGAGCAGTAAACGGTCATTAATGTTGATTCCCAATTGCCCTACATGACTTAATCCATTTCATTAATACATCTTCTAAGTATATCTTGAATTAAATAATCTAATACGAAATAAAAATATAATAAACCACATTAAAGATCAAAGACTACGCTGGTTTGAACATATAATTAGAATGCAGGAAGACAAGCTTGTAAGAAGAATATACAAATGGAAACCAATATGCACCAGAGCAGCTGGACGCCCAAAAAACAGATAGCAGGATGATGTTATAAAAGATAGAAATGAAAATTTGAAATTGGCCAGACTGTATCCAGGATAGATATAGGTGGAGAAAAATTGTTATGAGGAGGCCAAAACTTCAATGAGGTTGTAGTCCCTCCTAAAGAAGAAGACTGCAGTACTGCGTTCCCCTACAAATTTCTACATTTCACTCATAAACAGAACAGATAATCCAGGTTTTGCAATATGGAATCCTTCTGTGTCTTTCTCTGTATTTATTGTGTCGAGTGAATGGAATTATTCTTGGCAGATTTTGTGTAGCTTGGAAAATCTGTTTCACTGTACAATCAGGTACATGGGTTCTTATCTTTTTTCGCAGAATTCACAATTGAAAATAATATTTTCATACTGCTGTTTGCAAATTATATTCTAACTTGACTAACTAACTCACTTGCACTATCGAATCCGCAGGTTCATGGCCGCGCGGACATGAGATCTCCAAACATCCTATCTTGAGCTAATGTTTGCAGTCATTCCCTTATAATTTACTTCCCTCAAATCATGATATTCTCCCACCTCATTCTTGGTCTACCAACTGGGCGTTTTCCCTCTGGTGTTCCTACAAGAAGCTTCCATGCACGTCTTTCATTCCCCATTAGTGCCACATGTCTTGCCTATCGCAGTCTATGAGACTTAACTGTTCTTATTATATCTGGTTTCGTATAAAGATCGTGCAGTTCACTGCTATCTAGTCTTTTGCATTCACCTGTCTGTTCATCTCTCTTTGATCCAATAATTTTCCTAATACTTTATTCTCAAATAATCGTAATCTCTTTTCCTCCCTTAAAATAAGGTCCTTTCGATGTTTCACAACGAAGCTCAGTAGGGATACGCTATTAAAATAAACCGAGGTATGTGTTATCCAAAACTCAGCGAAATCCGTTTTAAAAGAAATCCGTTTTAAAAGGTCGGAAATCCGAAAATAAGATTCTAGAATACCGCCGTGTTTGATTCGTCGTGACGCTCTAAAAACATTAGGTGTATGAGTTTACATGAAACAAAAATTTAAAAATCGTATTTCGTTTATTTAGGCGTAACACTCCGGGCATTAGCTAGTTGAATATAAAAAATTTGATTAACTATGTGAGTGATAGGAAGCTTTGGAAATAAATCTTTAAGAAGACCTGAGTATTCAACTAAATGAAGCTCCAGTGTCTAATAGCAAGTACATTTATTCTAATATGAACCATTTCTGCAGTTTATACAGAGGGTAAATTAATTATACCGCACAAATTTAACTACGTATAGAGGGATATTATATAAGCATTTTGAGATAATGAACTAATGGTCTACGAATAAAAATGTCCAAGTTATGATTCAATTTGTAAAATGGTTGGCACGCCACTGATTTTTTCTAATTAAAATGGAAATAATATGATACAGAGACTAACTTGTAACAAGTATTCGTCTTTAGCTCAGTGGTTATAGCAGTCTTACTACCGACGCAAATGTAAGATTGATGTATCACGTTCGAAACTACCTATAGTATATGTACACTCTTTTTTTTCCTTTCTTCCTTTATTACGTACGTAGGTTTACTTCTGGTTTAATTGTTTATTCATTATTTTACAGAATACGGTATTCGAATGTCGGCGCAGTGCACGAGTTACAAAAGTATCTACGTACGTACTGTACAAACAATTGTTTGAAAGGTTGTAATAATAATACACATACTGTAGAGTGCTATAAATTTCGCCAATAAAATGTGTGATTGTACTGTGCAGTACTTATGTACTTTGATAAATTATAGTGCAGTGATTAATAACATGAAGAGGCACAGTGTATGTACACATGGCATACAAATGTTATTGGGAAATAAAAAACAATACATTTCAGTAAACAAGAATAAAATGTAAAGCACCTGCAGACTCATTAGAATAAATTGTTCAAATTGGTTACCTCCATTCTCACAACACAGACGATATCGGCGAGCGAAGGACTCACGCACCCCGTTCAAGATATCCGTGTCTCGCGGATTACATCACATTCTGCGATTTTGCGTGCAAATAACAGTTCATATGTATCAATAAGTGTCGCATACACCAATGTTTTCAGGTGTCCCCACAAAAATAATCAAGTAGACAGAGATATGGAGAGCGAGGTGGCCACACTACAGATGAACTACCTCTTCCTATATCCAACAGCCAGGATACACTTCATCCAAATGGTTTCGCACATACCGACAGAAATGGGGAGCAGCCTGATGTTAAGGGGAACTACCTAGCAATCTAGGTAGTACGTGCTCTAAAAATGTCGCATAAAAGACACAATTTAATATCTGGGGAAGAAGGTAGGGGCCAATGATGTGGCCAGAAATTACGTCTATCCATACGTTCACCGAAAATCTCTGCTGGTGACCCCTCACGAAGATCGCATGATGATTTTCATAATCCCACACATTACTGTTCTTTCATTTCAGAACCACCCATCCGTATTAAATATTGTCTCATCAATGAATAACACCGAGGAAAAGAAGTGCGATGGCTGCAACAAAACCCAATTACAAAATTGTACCCGTTGAGCGATGTCCACTGGCTATAAGGTTTTTTTTAAACTTTATTCACGAGCATGTTTCATCACAAAATTGTAATACTACATGTTAATGTGTTTCAGAATACACTATTTTAAGTCTTACTTTACGATATATACACACTATATTAACGGAGTCTGTTCTATGTTGATTGGGTAATATTTACAAATTGTCAAAGTTAATACCTTTTAAGAAATTTTGGAACGGGTTTAAATGTTTTTCATAAGTAATGCCACGAGTGATTTCCAAATTATCGATAAATTCACGACTCACGAAGTGAGGAGTGAATTTATCTAGAGAATTTGGAAATCAAGAGTGGCATTTGTTAGGACTATTTAACGAATAAAATTAAGCTGTTTACTCACAAATCATTATTTAACTATAGTTATTTTAAAATATTTATATATTTAATGAACGGCGATGTTTGAAAACAAATGAGAAACGATAGGTACGCTTCTACTGCTTCTTTTGTTTATCACTGCAACCAGATCATACTATTTATTGCCAAAGGAACGCAATATTGTAAGGAGGAGCTTTCTTTAATATGGTAATTATAACACTGATAAATATTTGGTGAAATACGACTCTGATTGGTTGTAAAACAGAAATCATTGACAAAGTTGAGAGGTCATTGACCTCCCATTTGGGGCATGAGTTAAATAGTCAACTAAATCATTATAGTTTATTGGCCAGTATCCGCCAGCGCGTGTTATACAGTTCCTTAGCTTGAGTCTATCGTTCTTTAATATAGGACATTCCCACAGTAGATGGTCAACAGTTTGTGCATCTAATCGACAAGGGCACATCAGGTTATCTGTGATTATACATCTATGGAAGTACAATCGTATTTTCCCGTGGCCCGTGATGATGGTTTAATTTGTAGTTTCTTAGTTGGCCTGCTTTTTACACAAGGAAGGAACAGTTTAGTTAATTGGTCTTTGGTTGAGGCTTCCCACTACCTTTGCCACACTTGTAAACCCTTTTCTCGTAACCCACTTTTCACTGCACTTTTGGGAATGTTGGAGTAACAAATATCTATCTCGTTGCTATGAGCTGCTTTTTCGCAAGATGGTCGGCGAGCTCGTTCCCTTGGCTTCCCGCATGCACCTTCACCCAAGTGAAGTGGATGGTCCAGCCGTTTTCATCCATATTTCTTATTTCTTCTCTTATATGTTCTATGAGGTTCAGATGATTGTTGGAGTTGGCTATTGAATCCAGACTAACTCTGCTGTCTGTGTGTATTGCTGCTGACACTTTGGTCTCCTTGCAGATGGTTTAAATCCTTCAGTTTTTCAAGCGCTGTGAGGATTGCTAGCTGTTCCGCTTGATTGTTGGAACACCTCTCCCTTAACTTCTATTGAAGTTGGTGTGTTAACTGTTTGTCAGTGAGTAGAGCGATGCCCGAACCTACACTGTTTTCATCTTTGCTGCCATCTGTGTATACGTCAATCATATATTGCTTCTTGTCACAGTTTTCTTTTACCATTAATGTTTCTGCAGGGTGAGACCACTTGCTATAATGTTTTGGGGTGTCATATAGGTAAATAATACTGCTCATTCCTCCGTGTAATATTATAATAACTTGCTAAGTTTCTTAATTCAATTATAATTGGCGTTATACCAGTCAATACACAACGTGCTTTATAGGAAGTGGTCTTGTAATGCGACTGATACTGATGTAACGTCTAATCAGTTGTTAATGTATTAACCAATATGGGAATAGATATTTTGCGCATGTCTATACTCAACACATTTCAGTGTCAATATATCACAGTACACACCCAGGAAAAAAAAGTGGCCTGCCGTAATTTGAACCATCAGTGTTCGAACTCAAATCCATCGCTATAATCATTAAGCCCACAATAACTACACAGATTCTGCGTGTTTCACTCTGAGCTAAGGCCTCTCATTGTACCGATGTTACTTTAACCAGTGCAGTGGCGTGAAATCATCTGCTAAGTTCGAAATTTTGAGGAACTTGATAATTCAATATTTCATAAACGTTGTTGATGAAATATTAGCAAACAAGATCTCGAAATTATTACCAAGATCTCAAGTTATTCTAGTCTAATTTTCTCTCCTACTTTGATCTATTGATTTAAAGTAAAGTAAAGTAAAGTGATCCCACAGCAGACCCGGAGGCCCTTGGAGTAGTAGGAGGTTAAGGCTCCCACTTTTTCTAGACAATCGGCACTTTTTATGTCAGCCGGGTTGTCAGCCCTGCGTGACGGCCGCCTTTACCCCAGAACAAGCGTCTGGTACTCATTTCCGTTAGAGGCTGAGTCGACCCCAGGGCCATAGTGCCGCCAGAGGGTTTGGGTCAGTTTAAAAATCCTGACCCCAACGGGACTTGAACCCTCGACCCTCCGGCTTGTAGCTCAGTGCCTTAACCACTACGCTACGGCATGCCCCCGATCTCCTATTGATTTATCTGTATTAATTGTCGATTACTTTGATTCCCTATAAGTCGCCTATTTTCACTCGTAGACCATTGTTCTCTATTTCAAATTACTTGAATAATACCCTTCAGTAGGCAGTTAAATTTGAGCGGTATAATTAATTTACACCCTGTATAATGAATGTATTCAAACTTACCTAACTTCCATATCTCGGAACATAAGAATAGTAATTAATCAACTCATTTGAAGTATAGAACCTGAGGGTTCATGGCCACGCGAACACAAGCAATCCATATATTGCTATCCTGAGGTAATATTGTCCAATTGCTCACGGCACTGCATAAACCGACATACTAGAATGATAATAATTATTCATCCGGAATTTTAAACCACTCAATCGTTGCTACGTTACAAACGATCCAATCCAATACTAGATCGTTAGCCGGCGATCAAAACCCCGTAACTCCACACAAGAGTAAAATGTCTATGTTTGCATTATCCGACAAGCGAAGGCATTGTGCCACATGTCCTGCTTAACGCAGTATATGAGACTTAATTTTTCTGATTATATATGGTTTCCCATAGAGATAATGTAGCTCATTGTTTAGTAGCCTTCTCCATTCGCCTGTCTAACATACTGGCTTCTGCTTTAATAAATTCAAACAAAAGAAAATGAAAAGTAATATTTAGCCCATCTTCTTCTCAATTTCGATCACATCTTACAATCGAGTGGACATGTAATCTACTCACCTCTGTTCTCATCCCATTTATAACTTAATGCTGAATATGGCTTCCTTCGGGAGAGAAGTAAAGTCGTGGTAGGTTCCGTGTTATTGATTTATACAAAGCTATTTTGTCAAATAATTAAAATTCGTCACATAAATAATTCCTTAAATTAAAATTAATCACAGATATCAGCCGGGTTGTCAGCCCTGTATGACTGTTGCCTTTACTCCCAGAATATAATCTGGTACTCATTTCCATTTGAGGCTGTGTCGACTCCAGAACCATTATTCTGCCAGCTTAAAAATTCTAACTCCATCAGATCTCGAACACTCGACCATCCAGCTTTCAGCATTTGCCTTAACTGACTGCAGTACAGTGTTACCCTACATATTTCTACTATTTCATTGATAAACAGAGTAGATAGTTGAAGTTTTGCAATATGAAATCCTTCTGTGTGTTTCTCTATATTTATTGTGTCGAGTGAATGGAATTTTTCCTGGCAGCTTTTATGTATTTAATACACAATTGATCTTCTTGGTGATACAATATTAAAATATATATACAGTCAATATGCCCATTTCACCAATAAATGTTTAAAATGGTCAACAAGTTTCTACAGCCAAGCTGTCATTCTCAAGACCAGATATTGACTGAAGACAATATAGATAAAAAATAAAGATACAAATTCAGTTAAAAACAAACTACGTCACATGACGCAATCATTCACAAGTGAAAGTAAAACATAATAAAACTAATCCTCTTTTTTATCAATTAGAGAAAAGAGGGGGCTGTACGGAATAGGGCCTTTGTCTTTGTTCATTATTTTATCCTTATTTTTATAAATTTCCAAACTTTCAAGGACGTTAAGGAATTTGAAATCCCTGACCGAACGAACCAGCCTAAGATTACTTTTGTTGATAGCGTGACCATTTTAAACATTTATTGGTGAAATGGGCATATTGACTGTATATATATTTTAAGCTTTTATGTAGCTTGGAAAATTTGTTTCACTGTACAATCAGGTACCTGGGTTCTTATCTTTTCTTTTTCTCACAATTCACAATTGAAAAAATATTTTCAAACTGCTGTTTTCAATTATATTCTACTTATGAAAATTATTTTTTTTAAATTAAGATACAAAATGTGTGGTTTTACATAAAAAGTTGGAAATTGGCAACATGTAATGAGGAACACAAAGCAAGAGCAGCTCATTCACCAGTAATGTCATGATTCAGGATTATTCATTTGGTCAACGATTACTATAGCTGTCGGATTATTTAAAGATGCACGTATTTACCAGCACTCCCCTCGGAAGTGGCAACATGGTTAGTGAAGGAAAAGAATCGACTGAACATTCCTTGCATATTTGCCGTGTGCAGATTTAAGTTCAGCGAATAATACGAGGGGATATTTCTCGTGTTTTACACGTGACATACTTTTTAAATTACTTCATAAACTCCTGTCAAATTTTATTCTTTGAGTTTAACTTTTCAAATTATTTCTCACATTTACAATGATTTTTACATAATTTAATTTAGGTTTTGTCACCGCTGCAACAGACACCTGTAGTTATTGTCTTCAAACGAAATACAAACTTTATGCAGTGGATGGGAAAGAGAAAAATGCTATCTTGGCTCAATTAGGTGCTCATAAGCTGAGAGCAAAAACTTTCCATAAATTGACGAGGGAACGACCTGTGAATTCTGTTTCCTTTTGTTTCGATTTACAGCAGGTTCAACCTCTTCCCAAACTGTCTATAAATGAAGCTTATTATTCCCGCCAATTAGGATATTATGCTTTCTGTATCACTGATATAAGCAATAAGAGCCCTCATTTCTATGTTTGGACAGAGAATCAAGCAAGCAGGGGCTCAATTGAGGTCTCATCAGCTCTTTCCAATTTCCTAGAGAAATTAGAGTTTCCCCAGAAACTGAGAGTTTAAGGCTTTTTGCTGATGGGTGCCGGGAGTCAGAACAGGAACATGCATGTTGTACATGCTATGGCATTCTATCTCCTCAACAAAGGTCCCCATCATTTGAAGAATATCACACTTTTTTTTCCCCTGTAAGAGGACATTCATTTCTGCCAGCTGACAGAATTTTTAGAATAATTGAGAAACAATTAAGAAGGAATTCGGAAATTTTAACATCAGATGATTATCAGGAAATTTACCAGACAGTTGGTTCAGTTCATGTTCTAGGAAAAGATTGGGCAGTGAAGAACTATAAGGATTTGAGCAAAAATTATAAGAAATGTGAGAGGATCGGGGAAATGAAGAGAATAATGCTCAGAAAAACAACAAAAGATGGGAATGGCAGAGTATCTCATAAAATGGAGCCAGCTTATAGGATTGATGACCCTTCTAAATTATTTAATCCTATTTTAAAACGAGGGCAGGCAGGGCACTTCATATGGGAACCGTCGGCGGTACCATCTATCAGCAAGGTTACTGGGGCAAAGAAGAGTGATGTTGAGAACTAGCTGAGGAAGAGATTTGGGGAACACTAGAGAGACGAAAATATTTTACAATTCTACCAGAGTGTCCTGGAATCAGAACCTGCTCCCAGTGAAGATCCCACTGACGACAATACCACTCTGTGCGACTGTTTAGAAGAAGAGTGTGGGAGTGCATTTGGGTTGCTATGCTCTTTGGAATATTCTTTTATACAATACAGATTAATTAGCCAGAATATTCAGTAAATACAGCCAATAATCTTACTATAGTATGTTTTTCTATTCTGTAAGAAGTTAATAACACTCTAGAAAGTTATATTTTGTGTGATATATTAAACTCTTATCTAAATACAGTCCAAAATATACAATAAAAATACTTAAGATATTTATTTTCCCATTATGGTTGAAACAAACCATATTATGTCCATTACAACCACCCTAATATCATCAACAATATTTTGAAGTGATTTAATTCCTTTCACACATCAGTTCTGTATATTTAATGACAATTTTTAGACTTGTCAGTTTTTATATAACATTCATAGTTTAACAGTACTGTGTTTTTTTTGCATTTCCTGTAAAGTTTTAAATTTTGGACATAATATGGTTTGAAACGATGCTCCTCATATGACTATGAGTCTGATTACAAGAAAATATTTGTAAGCCAATCCAGGGGAGCCAGAAAAGCTAAGCGATTTGATGCAGAAATTTCAGAATTGCCAAAATTGTATTCTAAGCAACTTCCTATCTCCAGAGCAAAGAAAAATGATTTGCTTTCCCTGTGTGAAAAAGGAATTGTACCCTCTGAACTACATTCCTGGTATAAAAGTCTACCATCAGGAAAAGTCACAATTACAAGTGCAGAACCAGCTGTCTCTGATTCAGAGTCCGACAAGGAATACTAATATTATAGAGAAATGTAACTTATTGTTAAATGAAAACTTCACACATGAAAAAAATAATGTTCATTGCAGCCTTGAAGAATTTTTAGTAATGTATGTTAGTAATTAAAATTATGTTAGTTAATATTAGAAAAAAATAAAACTCAAATAAATTATTATCTTTGTATTATATTATTAGAATTTGTAAAGAATTTCCCTTCTTGTTACTATAAGCTCATTTGTTTTGAAAATGGATACAATATGCTAAAATTTGTCACCTACAGTCATAAATACACGTATTATAAAATTAATAATTTATGTAATGCAAATCTTCTAATTAATGCTTAAAACATTTTCATATTGATCAGATTAAGTAAAAATTACTGCCGAAATGTTGCATTCCTCTCAAACAAAAGACTGGAGAAAGACACAAAGTCTGAATTGACTGGTGAAAAACACTAAGTCAGCGTCATGTTGAAAAAAATTAAAATTAACATAATAAAATCAAAACAAATTCACTTTCTACCATCACCTGTCAAAACTACAAACATCAACCATGATATTAGTAAAAAAATTCTACAAATAAGAAGTATTATTCCGTAAAACTGGAAAACAAAATTTTAAAATATTCAAACCCTGTTTTCTCAAAAGTGTGTTTTTCGACTTAGTGTGTTTTGCTTGTAGGCCGATGATTTGTAGTTTTATTGCAGACCAGCACTCTATGTGCCATTATCAATACTTACTAACTGTTAGAAAGTATATATAATGACATGTAGAGTGCTGAAACATGATCTGTAATCAAACTACAAATATGAGGTGAGTCATGAAAAATCTAACTCATAATAACGAATAAATATATTTGAAGAGAAAAATGATATGCTCAGACTGGGGGATTGAACCCAGGACCTTTGACTTTCTAGGCCAATGCTCTACCATTGAGTTAACTCCAATCTAAACACAAATTTTTCTCTTATACACTGTTAGTTCCCAATCGCTGAATGCTACAAGCATTTGCATCATGCAAATGGCGGCTTCTTGTTTAAGAAGACATTTATTGGGAATTTAAACACTACTTTATAAAGCCAGTGTATAAGAAAAAAATTTTGCATTTAGATTGGAGTTTCTCAGGTAGCTCATTGGTAGAGCATTGGCCTAGAAAGCCAAAACATTTTTCTCTTCAAATATAATTTATCCTTCAGTGAGAAGTGTTAAATTATAATAAAAACATGAATAAGTATTATATTTGAAAACAAAAATATACGCCTAGACTGGGGTTTGAACCCAGGACCTTTGACTCTCTATGTCAATGCTCTATTCAAATGAGCTACCTAGGCCTCCAATCTAAATGTGTATTTTTCTCTTCTACATATTTAATTCCCTAACCCCAAATGCTACAAGCCACTGCTACAATTTTTGCAAATGGCAGCTCCTTTGTTAAGAAGACTTTTTGCCATAGGCTATTAATAACTATCAATATGTTAGTCCATTACGAGATTCACAGACTCGTATCTGGCATAGAATATCCAATTTGTGTTGTTTGTTGTTTTAGTAAAAAAATTAGAGTGGATCACAATGAGAGATTTGTGTCTTTCGATGTTGTTTCATTGTTTCCGAGTGTTCCAATAGGAAAAATGTTGAATTTTTTGGAAAAATGGTTGAATTCTTTGGAATTAAAAAAAAGAAGTAATAGAGAATACAAAATTTTTTATTGAAAATTTTTATTTTACTTTTAATGGTAAATTTTACAAACAAGTTTTGGGTTTATCTATGGGAAATTCTCTTTTGCCATTTTTGGCTAATTTATACACGAGTTACTTCGAGTGCCATATCACCAAGGCTTACCCATGGATTTTCAAGAGTTGATACAGATATGTAGATGATATTTTTTCGATAATAAATTTTAAACATGTTGATGATGTGTTGAAATTACTTAATCTACAAGACGTATCAATTAAATTTATCATAGAATCAGAAATTCAAAACCAAATTCCGTTTTTGGATTTATACATAATTAGGAATGAAAAAACTCAAAAAATTGAATTTGATGTATATAGGAAGGGTACACATACTGATAATTATATCAAATCAACGGGTTTCAATCCTCTGGCACATAAACATGCAATATTTAATAGCCTCTTACATAGATTGATAAAGGTCCTACTAAAAGGAGAAAATTTTAAGAAAGAATACGAGAATATCCTAAATATAGCCAGATTAAATGGTTTCAATAAGAGTATAATATCTAACAAATTAAAGAAATTCAGAAAGATAAAACAACTTAAAGAATGCTCTACCCTACAAATTATTAGTAAAGAAAAGAAGAATTTCAAGAAAATTACTTACCATCCAATAGTACATAGGAAATTTAAAAAAATATTTGACAAACACATTACTTTGGCACCAATATATAAATTTAGTCTGGAAAAACTTCTAAATACCAATAAAAAAATCAACATCCCAGACAGTAAGAAATCTGGAATTTATCAAATAAATTGTAATGATTGTAGCAAAGTATACATAAGAAAAACAAAAAGGAATTTGGAAACATACACTAAAGAACATTTTAGAAATATTAAAAATTGTGAAATTGAAAAATCAGCAATTGCTGCACATAGTTTGCTAAAACATCATAAAATTGAAAAAGAGGCAAAACTTTTGAAACAATTAGATAAACCGTTGGAATTGACAATTTGGGAAATGATATTCATTCAGAAGAATAAATACTGATCTATGAATTTCGATATTCCGGTGGATAAAAATTTAATTACAAAGTTTATAATTCCAACGAATGATGGCAGCACAAGAGGTGATGTCCTTAGAGAAATCAACAACCACAGAATTTCATCAGTGGAAGCCATGACTGAAGAGGGACAAGATATTGTCTGAAACGCCGGTATCAAAGAAATTTGAAATCATATGAGGTGAGTCGTTTAAAATATATTCTACACTCAGTATTAATGATATAACCTCATAATGTTTACTTCCCAATATTAATTTAAATATAATCCAATCTACACCTGCTCTAAACTTTGTTAGTGCTATATTTCATGGAAACCTGTTTGTTTTGGTTACAATTTTTTGTTTCTTGCATATGTTTGGAATTCATAATTAAATATCATTCAATACATAAATTAATTGTATTATATATAACCTCTCAGTTTTCACTTATGGAGGTAAAGTGATTCCAATACAGTCTTGGGAGGCCTTTGTGGTAGTGGCATGTTGAAGCTCCCATCTTCTAGACAATAGGCATGAGATGTTCGCCGGGTTGTTGGATCTGCCTGATGGCCGCATTTGTGCCCAGAACATGCATCTGGTATTCATTTCCATTAGGATCTGAGTCGACCCCAGGTCCACATTGCTACCAGGAGGTCTGGTCCAGCTAAAAATCTTGACCATATCGAGTCTCGAACCCATGACTTTCCTGTTTGTACCACGTTTCCTTATACAACTACGCTATGGCGTGATCCGTTAAAAATGTTTATGATATTTTATATTGGGTTAGAATTAATGAAAAAGCTAATTAAAATTGAAATACAGTGAACATCTTGATTTCTTGAGCTATAAATAAGTTCTGTTTGTCTCATTTATGTGCTGGTATGTACACGTATAAGTTATAGTGGGTCTATGTATATAAATATATGTAAAAAGTTTAGAAAATAGTAGCTTCATAATATTTTTGTGTCATAATGTTCATATTCTCTCTTTACGATTTCATATTTTCGTATAATTTTCTTCATATAATTCCTCGCTCTAGTCATAAATTATTAGAACACCATATACATATCTTGTTATTAGTTTTATGTTCAATTTTTCCTTCAGTTTTTCAAAATGTGGATTAGCTTGATGTGACTGCTTATTGGATATTCTTGGTAGTGTGATTTCTACACCTAGCTCAGAAGCAATAGTCTCCATCTCTATCATGATGCCTTCGGAGATCTCATAATCTTTTTTTGCGAAGATCTATTACCATGCTTTTAATGCTTTCTACATGGGCTGTGCATTTAATTAAATATATAACCACGGCTTGCAGTAAATTAACAACAGGTTCCAAATAACTAGAATATTTTGCTTTCAGGCATAAACAAAAGATGAAAGAACTTCTACTTGCAGCAGCATGCAACTGATCAGCATGTTTTTGGCTTGATGCGTTTCTTTCTACAGCAATCAATTTCATGCCGTTCATCAATTCCAAGAAATGTTTCTTAAATATCCCAATACTTTTATATTTTTGTGACCAACGTGTTTTGCAGAGCATGGGGATGCTTGTGACGTGCTGTCTTCAATATGGTGACTTTCGTAAAAAGTTTATAATATCCTTAATTGTAGCTATCATGTTTCTCACCTCAGGCACACTATTCAAATCATTTACCACAAGAATGATTTTGTAGCTTGTATTGTGGAAGTAACTGCCATTTTGAGCAGCCATCATAGCCCTGGCCAACACATTTGTGGCGGGTCAGTGTCTGTCTCTCTAAAAAAAAAACTAAATTTTTGCAGCAATTGATTGGATGTCCATTCTTTTCAGTTCAACAAAGCCAAAAAAAAAAAAAACTCTTCTCGTATTTTATTCAGTTTCTCATCAAAACTACACACCAATGGGCAATTGCTCCTTTCCAGAAATGTCACAGCTAAAACACTGCAAGCGCTGGCATTTTTTTACATCATCCACAATCATTTTCTTTATCTCGAGTCACATAATTCAATCAATTCATTTTTAATTTGTGGAGAAAGGTAGGTAACATTCTTGGTGTTTAAATGAGGTTTTGAGCTAATATCACTGGCATCAAATCTCCACTGAATCAAATCCCTGAAGACACCTTCGTCTGGTGTTTTACCCTTTAAATGCAAGTCATGCAAGCCACAGAAGATAATGGTATCCAAGATGGAAGACAAATATTTCAAGTTACCCACCGTAATCTTCTTATAGCCACTTACGAGTGTTTGGATAACAGGGGCACCCACCTCGCTATGCCAATAATGCTGCCCCAATGATATGAGAGTTGAAGATGGTAATGTTGCACCAGGAAAGGCCTTAAACTAAACTTAAGCTAATTAGGTGAATATGATATTGATGATAATGATGGCCAGATGGTGTTCGGGGACCCTTTGGCCTTAAAGTTTCCTGACATTTATCTTACAGGTGAGGAAAACCTCACCCAGGAAACTTGTCCCGACCGGGGATCGAACCTGGGCCCGCTCTGTGACAAGGCAGCATGTTACCTCAAAACCACAATGGTGGACTGCAGAGAATCAATATTGTAATTGATCAAAAATTTGTCAGAGTTTCTTCCCTTTTCAACTCAGCGATTGAATTACATAAAATTACAATCAAAGAATAAGATTTAACAAGGGTTATAAAAATCTATCCTGGTCTATCTTTTCTTTCTAAGTTAGGATGTTTTCTATACTCATTTAGATTATTATACAAAAAAATTATATATCACTTTTAATCACTTTCTTAAATAAAGCCCATTCTTTACAGATAATCGTACTTGCACTCATACTAGTGGTTCGTAGGACAGTGTGAAAATCACAAAATATGAACTATTTTTAATTTTTAAAACTTTTTTAATGATCCACTATCATGTGTTTCTCAAGAGATTTTCTATTATATTTTATAGAAATTTAGAGTAAATAATTGCCGTTCTGAGATAGAAAAATGTTTAAAACTTAAGGTGAGTGCATTTACATCAATTCTAATTGTGAAGTGGAAGGCAAGTAGGCAAATGAATGAAAAAATTACAAAGAAAAACTATCAGTGGTTACACACAGATATAAACCTACAGATATTAATTGACAGCATTAAGGAAAAATGAGGAAGACCAAGAAAATTTTTAGTGAAAGTTATGAGAGAATGAAGACAAGGAGTGTATCTCCACTTCTGTCAGACATATTTCCAAATAAATTGACTTTGCTACCAGAAGTGCCTAAGGAAGAGTGGAAAAAGGAAATCTGCTGAAAAAGTGAAGCTCTCCACAAATATATCACCACGAAGATTAAGAAAAATGAAGAGGTCAATGGAGCCGTGCTCTGTCCAGACTTTGAATCCTTATACTTCAGAAGAAGCTATGGCATTTATTGTTGATTAGGAAAATATGATTATACTCATTTCAGGCCACAGCAAAGGCAAGAGGTGCCAACCTATACTCACCATATAATATAATTTCGCAAGTAAAGCAACGGTGTTATTCCTGATAACATTTATGTTACAGAGACCGGAGTTGAGGTTTCTTTTAGATCATACAGTCCAACGATTAGTGCTTGTACAAGATGAAGTATTAGAATGTATTCCAGGTGACTTCAGTGACATAAGTATTATTTATAAATGGGAAAATGTTTTAGTTTCTTGAAAATATGTCTGATAGAAGAGCAATTATAAATTTTATGAAATTTCACCCTCCTATAAGGAGTGATTTTTAATCAAGCAAAAATAATGAGAGTTTCTATACATGCAGAAAATGCATTGTTATACAAAAATGTGAAGTTTCGTGAAATTTTGTCTAATAGGAGAGTAATTGTAAATTATATAAAATTTCACCCACCTGCGAGGAATGGGTTTTTCAAACAAACGTAATGAGAGTTTCTATACATGCAGAAAATGTAATGGTTAACAAATGTGTTAAGTTTCGTGAAAATATGTCTAATAGGAGAGCAGTTGTATACTTTATAAAATTTTACCCTCCTATAAGGAATGAATTTTTCAAACAAAAGTAATGGGAGTTCCTATGCATATATGAAATGCAATAGTTAACAACTGTGTGAATTTTCCTGAAATTATGTCTAATAGGAGCAATGTTATTAAATTTTGTCCAGCTAGATCGTGCATTTTTTCATATGTGCACTGGCTGGATGATTGTCTGCCTCTGTGATTAGCACATGTGGATGTGAGGCCAGCAGCCAACTGGTAGGCCAAGGGCCTTCTAGGCCTGTCCCGCCGTGAAGTTTTTATGTTGTTGATGTGTTAGGCATGTAACATGTCTTTTGGACCTTGATGAAATGATTTCTGATAGATTATGAAGAAAAATAAAAATCAACTAATTACACTGAGTAACAAAAAATAAACTTTTTTTTTTGTCTCAGAAAGAAAAATATGTGATTCTGATAGTATTTTTTCTCCTGAAATCAAATATATCGGTTTTTCTCCATCATGCAAGATTTCCAAGAGATAGGAATTTATAATTTCAAACACTTTAATTATCTTGGATATTATCTCTCTATCTGGGATGAAAAGGATATCCCTGACAAAATTACTAGTTATAATAAAAGTTTGGGAATTATTAACCAAGTTATGAAACCATCCCTTGCACAAAAAGCACCAGATTATGTTTATATAACACTTTGGCTAGACCAGTGTTGACCTATGGTAGTGAAGCATGGACACTAAAAAGACAACATGAAAGCAGAGTAACGGCTTGTGAAATGAGATTCATGTGTAGAACAGCGGGTTACACCAGATGGGATCGGAAAAGGAACACTGATATCTTAAAAGAATTTAAGACTACGCCAATTTTGGAATATATTAAACAGTACCAACTAAATTGGAAACACCATCTTGAAAGAATGAGTTCAAATTGGATCCCCAAAGCTGTTTACAATTATATACCAAGAGGTTGAAGATCACTGGGCTGTCCTATGAAACGCTGGAGGGAAAATTTTCTATAGGATCGTAACAGGCCTTGGCCTAATACTTGGAAGGAAGAAGAAGAAGAACACTTTAATATTTTCTACATTTGTAACTACACAATATTCGAACATTTGGACTTGCCTAGAATGTAAGAAATGACGATTTTCTGCTATATTTCACCTGTGGAGCATCCCTCTTGATGGTTCAACGATAATCGGCCAGCATATTAGGATTCCATTTGACTTGATATCTCTCTTACATAGCTGAAACCATTTGAGTTTCATTTGGTTTTATTTTACAATGGACAAATGGATGAAAAAACATTTATTAAAAAAATAATTATTTAAATCCATTAATTGAAATTCAAATAAAAAAAATGTGGGTGATGGAGAAATTCTGAATACATATTTGAAAACACGATAAAAACTGCATTAAGTACAACTATTGGTACTCATGAGACAAAAATCATGTTGACCAGTGTTACTACCTGAAGAAGGTACTGTAAGAATCATAAACTGCAGTCCACATTTCTGACAGTTGAAACAGTAGTGTAATCATATTGAAGAGAGTATAATGTACTTCAGGTTGCAGCACAGTGTTTAACAAACAAGTATGAAATTATATTTGAAGAGAAAAATATACTGGATTTTGAACCCAGAACCTTTGGCTTTCTATGCCAATGCTCTACCACTGAGCTACCTGAGCACTGCAATTTAAACACAATTTTTTTTCTCTTTAACATTGTAAATTCCAGAGTGTCAAATGTTACAAATTGTTCATCGATCATGCAAATGGCAGCTTCTCATATAAAAAGACTTTTATTGGAAATTTAAACTAAAAAAAAAAACTCCTGGCGCGACAGGCCTACAAGGCCCTAAGCCTACCAGCCGGCTGCTGGCCTCACATCCACATGTGTCAATCACAGAGGTAGATGATAATCAGCCAGTGTAGGGGTGACATGTGGTCAGCATGTCGAGTCCCCCAGCCGTTATAGCTGGTTTTCTCAACCTGGAGCCGCTACTTATTGTAGCTACCCAAATGCATCACGATGCTGGGTGGGCACCGGTCCGATACTGGCCGAAATACCATGAGAAAGTTTCTTCCCCCATGGAGACTCGAACCTGCTCAAGACCCGTAGCTCTGCGCCAAGGTTTCCTGCCTTAACCACTTGGCTACGGCGCAGGACGAAAATTTAAACACTACTTCATAAAGTCAGTAGGGCTTCTTTCAATGTTTATATTATAAATTTAATACTTCTCACTGAAAGACAAATTCTGTTTGAAGAGAAAAATATTTTTCTTTTCAAATATAATTTGTCATTGAGTGAGAAGTATTACATTTATAATAAAATAATCAAAACAAGTATGAATTTTGTCCTTGTATGAATTTTTATATATATCACCTTGACAATATGTAGCAAAAATATCCTTACAGTCCCAGTTATGAATGAAATCCCACCATGGCTATGGAAATCACCTACAGCTAACTTTGAAATACCAGGAAAATACAATAAAAAAATACTTTGTATCCTTATTTCAAACCAGTTCCCCGGAGTTAATCTCAGATAAATATGATGAATTCTTACATATCTATACCGATGGTTCTTTGAATATTGACATGGATAACTCAGGAGCTGGATATTATGTTTTGTAAACCAAGGAAAGTTATTATATCCCATGCTCTTCCTGTTCTAGCTTGGACTCAGAATTGATAGCAATAGAAGCAGCTATTCAGTATGTATCACTGTGCCCTTCTCTTTTAATCTGTATCTTCACTGATTCCTTAGCAGCAATATATCTTTTGGAGGCTGTAGAGATAAATAAATTGAGAAGTAGTAACAAACTGTTAAATTCTCAACTTGATTTGAATGAATCCCCTTTGTTAAATTAAAAAAATTAAATAAATATTGTTGTATTGTTGCTTAGATTAGTTGGAACACAATTCATAATTTGTTAACATGTCTGAAGAAGGTATAGTGTACCGATACAACTGTCACTGAATTATATAATAAATATGAAAATCAAATAAAACTACGTTTTATTTTTATTTAATTAATAAATATATAATATCATTCAATATACCCAATGCCATATGCACATAGAATAATACCAATACAGAAAAAAATGGCTCAAGTTAAATAAGCAGGGAAAACAACATTTCAGTGGATATTGTTTATTTTTTATCATTTCACTCACCTCATACTGATAATGATAAAAAATAAACAATATTAAAGAACCTCATAGTGTTATTTCCTATCTACATAACTTAATTTCAGTGGATTCCCAGCCATTGTGGCATATTTGGTAATGAAATGGCAGACAAAATTGCAAAAACTGCCACAAAATTATTTCCACAACCTAGAAAACTAATATCCCTAAATAAAGCAATAAATTGAAAAGTAGTAACAAACTGTTAAATTCTCAACTTGATTTGAATGAATCCCCTTTGTTAAATTAAAAAATTTAAATAAATATTGTTGTATTGTTGCTTAGATCAGTTGGAACACAATTCATAATTTGTTAACATGTCTGAAGAAGGTACAGTGTACCGAAACAGCTGTCACTGAATTATATAATAAATATGAAAATCAAATAAAACTACGTTTTATTTTTATTTAATTAATAAAGCAATAGCGTCTATAGATACACACTTCACAAAATATTGGACAAGCAAGTGGTTAACATCTGAAAATGGAAAAACACTAACAAAAATTATGAAGAAACCAAATGATTTAAAACAACTGCATGACAACACTCCATGGCATGTGCAGACATTTGCATCAAGAGCAAGAATCAATCACATAGTGACTAATACATATTTATATAGATTCAACACTCAGGATGACCGCCATATTACAGCCATGGAGATGAAATTTCTGCGACGAACTGCAGGTTATAGCCTTCTAGACCACCAAAGAAATTCAACAATAGCCAGAGAGTTAAACATCGTACCTATATCTGAATACCTCCAAGAATATAGAAACAATTGGCTAGCCCATATTCAGCGCATGGATCGTCATAGAATACCAAAACAAATTCTTCACTACATTCCTCGAGGCAGAAGATCTGTGAGTCAACCTTTTCAGAGATGGCGGGAGACCGTAACGGGCCACTGGGCCTAATACTTGAAAGGCAGATGATGATGATATAGATTCAACCTAAATGACTCACCTATGTGCCAAGCTGAAGAGGTTCTGCTGAACTGTACATCTATAAATTGTTGTAGAAATACTCTAAAGTCACTATTACCTCAAGCCTTGGGTGAAACATTTCAATTCATCTTATCCACACCTAAGCTATGGACTATTGCACCACTTCCAGCACTTCTGTTGACACCTCGCTACTAGCATACACTGTTTAATGTTTACAAAGTTTTCTAAAGAAGTTTTAAGATAAGAACTTGAAATATGTACCTTTTGGCAGGTGCTGTCATCCTCAAGTGTGTTAAAATATATTTAAAATGTTATCTGGAGGCCTTTTGGAAGTTAACTTCCATCATCAGCAAGATGAGCTTCTGCTACTAGTTCTTGTTGTGTACGACGACATAGACTCAAAGTGTTTGTAGCAGCAACTGACTTGTTTTTGATGATCTCGTATAATGGGTTGTTTGACTTGGGTGTATTCTCATTAAGAAGTCATACGATCTTTCTCTTCAAATAGCATAATTAAGGTGTTTTTTCTTTCTTTTATAATTTCACAAGATCTTCACTTATAATTTATCTTTGTTTTGGCTGGATGTTTTCTCTGGTGAATTATCATGAGAATATTTTCTATTGTTAATTAAATAAAAATAAAACTTGGTTTTATTTGATTTTCATATTTATTATATAATTCAGTGACAGCTGTTTCGGTACACTGTACCTTCTTCAGACATGTTAACAAATTATGAATTGTGTTCCAACTGATCTAAGTAACAATACAACAATATTTATTTAAATTTTTAAATTTAACAAAGGGGATTCATTCAAATCAAGTTGAGAATTTAACAGTTTTTTACTACTTTTAAATTTATTAATTTCTATAGCCTCCAAAAGATCTAACTTCTTACCCTTATCACAAATTTTGAAATTTTACATATTTGTGATAAGGGTAAGAAGTTAGATCTTTTGGAGGCTGTAGAAATTAATAAATTTAAAAGTAGTAAAAAACTGTTAAATTCTCAACTTGATTTGAATGAATCCCCTTTGTTAAATTTAAATAAATATTGTTGTATTGTTGCTTAGATCAGTTGGAACACAATTCATAATTTGTTAACATGTCTGAAGAAGGTACAGTGTACCGAAACAGCTGTCACTGAATTATATAATAAATATGAAAATCAAATAAAACTAAGTTTTATTTTTATTTAATTAATAAATATGGATTTTCATCAAGTAAACACCAACTCAATTGATTATTTTCTATTGTGTTCATTTGGTGACCGGCATTAATGAGATGTTTGGCATAGCTTGATTTACCACCCGTGTACATGAAATCCTTTAGGTGTTCCTTGTATCTTGTGTTAAAGTTTCTGCTTGTCCTACTAATATAGAAGTTTGTTTTAGTTGAGCATGACATACATCAGGTATAAATTTTAAAATTTTACATTACTCTGTAAATAAGTCACCAAAGACTGTGTTTTTAATATCAAAACACTGAGTGAACATCTCTCAACAACTTGTGAGTATATTAATAGAATTCTGTTCAATCCTGCATACTTACTTACTCACTGGCACTATCGAACCCGTAGGTTCATGGCCGCACGGACATAAGCTCTCCATACATCCCTATCCTGAGCTAATGCTTTCCAATCATTCCCTGTATAATCTACTTCCCTCAAATCATAGTTAATGTTATTCTCCCACCTTGGTCTACCAACTGGGCGTTTTCCCTCTGGCTTTCCTACAAGAAGCTTCCATGCAAGTCTTTCATTCCCCATACGTGCAACATGTCCTGCCCATCGCAGTCTATGAGACTTAACTGTTCTTATTATTTCCTAAGTACTTTATTCTCAAATACTTGTAATCTCTTTTCCTCTCTTAAAGTAAGAGTCCATGTTTCGCACCCATATAATATAACTGGTAGAATAATAGTTTTATATATTTTCAGCTTAACATTTTTTGAAAGGAGTTGGGACATCAAGAGTCTCTGCAATGCATAATAGCATTGCATATGAATACATTTTTTTTATTTTTACTGGGAAAGGTAATGTACTGAAATCTACACATTTCTTAAATAAAAATTACTTTAATTTAAAATAAATTGATATTACAAATACATTTTAAGCAGAAGATGAATTTTAAATAGAATATCTGTGGATATGATTATGTTTGTGGGGATGAAAAATAACACTCATAATGATGAATTTTTTTCTTTTTTTATATAAACTAATAGAAATATATTGCAAACACTTCGAAATAATTCTGAACATTAAAAATTAATAGGAACATAAAATACATATGATGGTGCATGAAAATACTGTTACAGACACAAAAAATAATGTTTTGTTTTCCAGTGGAGTATAAACATTATAAATAATCACAATTTATCATTCTGCACTGATATGAATCTATATCAGAAAATATTTTATTTTAAAAAATGTATATTAGGAATGTCACTTATCATAAATTATCAACTGTAAGTGACAACATCTGGTCCTTCTTTGCAAAATATTCCTTAAGGCGGATATCTGCATACCTGAAACACAAAATGAGTATTTCTTTTAAAATATTTTGTTATTATATTATTTTTAGTCTGATCATCTTACCTCAATATTAATGTTGATTTGTTCTTGAACATGTTTCAAAACAATTCTGTTTATCGTCAGCTTGACCAGTCTGGACATTTTGTTATATTTAATAAAGTAATTAATAAAAAAAGTATGAGGAAGTTCTGGTAATGTGGACCCTTCTGTTTGAGTGGACTTCACACAAATACATATATTTTATCAATGAGGATGCTATCTGTAAAAATCATACACTTAATTAATTTTATTTAATATCCTTGTAATTTTACTAAATCCAAAGACCGTCGCTTTCTGCAGTTGAATAACGTGTGAATGTTATAATCAACATTTTTTCGAAACATTAAATAAAAATCAACGTTTTTTAATTATCATCAGTCATAAATATTTTCAGATTAATCTGTGCCTGGCTGTATAAATTAATAGAGTAAATAAACTTAAAAATAGACTAAAAGCTAAGGTGGACTCTGGGGTCCACTATATCCAAATATGGAAGTTAAAGTGGACCTTTCTTGTAATGTAAAAAAGCTTGTAAATTATAAAGATGTTTCCATATTTGAATAAAATAACAATGCTATTTCATAGTTACAACACTAAAGATAATCACTATAATTAAACAAAATTCAAATCCCTTAATTAAAAGAAGAAAAACAAATTCTATACAGGGGCCCAAATTACCCGAAGTTCCTCTAATATTTTAATATAGTGTGGCCAAAATTGTTCTTAAATAGAAAGAATTAATAAAAAAAATCGGAAAATTTAAAATACCATAAGCTTTTCTAATCATCCAGATTATTTATGGAAAACAGGATAAAATTTCAAATGACATATACTAATTTAAATAACAATTTTTTTTTCTCCAAATGCCCCAGCTTCTTTTTCAACATTTCTAGTGTTCTCTCCTGGCATGGCATACTTGTAACCCACTTCTGAAGTTGGGGCACCTGGAAGGCAGGGTTATGCTTCCCCGATGATATATGAGTTGATGATGGTGGTAATGATGCACCAGGAGAGGCCTTAAACCATACTTAAGCTAATTAGGCGAATATGATATTGATGATAATGGTGGCCAGATGGTGTTCGGGGACTGTTTGGGCCATAAAGTTTCCTGACATTTATCTTACAGATGTCCACCTCTGTGGTCTCGAGGTAGCGTGCTGCCTTGTCACGCAGCGGGCCCGGGTTCGATCCCCGGTCGGGGCAATTTTTCTGGGTGAGGTTTTTATCGGGGTTTTTCCTCACCTGTAAGACAAATGTCAGGAAAACTTTAAGGCCCAAACGGTCCCCGAAATCATATGGCCATCATCATCACCTCATCATCCTTATCATTATCATCCTTCACCGGTGTGGAAAGCAACGGGAAGCTACCACACCTACACAATTCCCTAGTAAAGCTGCAAGCATAGCATGAAAATGCTATGATTACAGTGAAGGACCTGCCTTCGGGCAGAATTACTTACAATAAATACAATCTTATAGATGAAAAAACCCGAAAAAACCTCACTTATCCCGACCGGGGATCGAACCTGGGCCTGCTGCATGACAAGGCAGCACATTACCTCGAGACCACAGCGGTGGACAAATAACAATAAATTGAGTTTAAGAATTATGTTAAATTAGCTTAAACAGGAAATATGAACTACATCACTACTGAGGATTGGTGGTCATTAATAACTGTCTTAAAGCAGTATCACATATCACCCATAGCATAGAATTTGATGATGTGTGTCAATAATGTATATTTTGGTAGGATAACATGTTTTTATCCTCTTTTGCTGTATCTTCTTTGAAACACTTCCTCTCCCACTGTGCATCGTTGTTTGAGGTTACTTCCCCATAAAGTTTAGTCTGTCAGTCACTATGTCTATCTGTGTGTGTGTTTTTCTGAAGTTACACACTGCACTTTTCATGCTAGGCAGATTTACAGCTTTAATGTGGTTTCTCTTCAATTTGAGCACCACTTCGGCAGATCACTTTATATTAGTAATGCATACCTGTATTATGTACAGACAGGAATGTAGAATAAGTATATCCTTAAGTTAAATTTGAAGAGAAAAATATATGCCTAAATCGGGATTTGAACCCAATATCTCTAGAGTTCTGTACACCAGTGCTTTAATGATTTAAGCTATTAGGCATCAACATTTAAACATATATTTTCAGCTCAACTGCACTTTTACTGCTTTTTGATTTTTCAGTTTATTGTAAACTATAGCTCTTCTTCTGTATTTACTAACATTTTTTAATATTTTAAACTTTTTCAAACAATTTTTAGAACATTATTAGACAATTTTCAAGCATTTATTTAAATATGCAAATCACAATATTATGACACTGTTAGACAATATTGTGATGCTAACTGCTATTTTCTCCACAGAGTATATTAGTTAGTCTATGATTTTTCTATTGCTGTTTTGGGTTATCGCTGGTTGGATCGGGGTTAGGGAATAATAAGTGTACACCCATTTTTTAATAAACATTTGGTAATTTTAATATTATCAATATATTTTTTAACATAGATTTGGGGATTTATTACAAAGATTGGTCATTTAAATTTCGTAGCGAGATGCTGCCATCTAGCATAACATTTTTTAACTTTAATACGATATCGATAGTAATCGAGGATGATGATCGATATATGGTTTGATAGTGGGTTATCGCTGGCTCTATAAACTCTGGCGTATGCGCACTGTTGTTCTACAGGACTTTGAAAATATTTCACGTCAGTTTAAGTGCAATTTTTCCTATTTTTCTCTTATACTAATATGTTTAAGTATTAATACCATATGTTTATGTAGTCCACCGCTGTGGTCTCGAGGTAGCATGCTGCCTTGTCATGCAGTGGGCCTGGGTTCAATCCCAGTTGGGGCAGTTTTTCTGGGTGAGGTTTTTATCGGGGGTTTTCCTCACCTGTAAGACAAATATCAGGAAAATTTTAAGGCCCAAACGGTCCCCGAAATCTTATAGCCATCATCATCATTCTTATCACCATCATCATCCTTCACCGGTGTGGAAAGCAACGGGAAGCTACCACACGTACAATTCCCTAGTAATGCTGCAAAGCTAGCATGAAAATGCTACGATTGCAGTGAAAGACCTGCCATCAGGCAGAATTACTATGGATGGAATCCCATAGGTATCAAACCCCGATATGCCAGCCATGCTACCTCCTAGGTTAGTGGACTTCAGTCATTATGTTATTGTTATGAAAATAATATAATAAGTGGAATCTAATCTATAAAAAATATCAGACAATAGAAAAGATAAAAAGTAAAAGAGTGCTTACCCTAGGAAATCAAAGTCTATTGTGGAATGTTCAGCTTGGATGAGAGCCCACACTGCCCAGAGGTAATGGGATGCAAGGGCAAATTTATTAACATGTACATAGAGACGATCAATATCTTGTTCTGACACAGAATTACAATCTTTGGCTTCAGAAGATTCACTGTGGTATGTCTCCAGATACACCCTTAACCACTGTCGCTGGAACTCTGGACTGGGATAAGCAGAGTAATCCACTTCAGATACACCTGAAAACACACAAAACCATTTTATAACACATTCTCAACTATTCATGTGCATATTCACTACAGGAGATCCTTGGGGTAGGAGATTAAGGCTCCACTTTTTCTAGACAATTGGCACCACCTGTTGTCAGCCCTGCATGATGGCTGCCTTTACCCCCTGAACAAGTGTCTGCTACTCATTTCCGTTAGGGGCCTACCAAATATTATCACATAATACTCCATGTTAAGGCTTCACCATTTAGATATTCTAAAATGTTTTATGTAACATTCATTGAAAATGGATTTCCCCTATTTTTCTTAAAGTAGCACAGTGGTAAGTTGCAAATTGAGATTGGAGATCAGTAATACATTTTGGAGCTGAGAAGCCACACAATCATAACTAATAGAGAGCTGGCACAGAATCACAGCACTGTATCTTGAATAGTCTGGTATCAGGTATATTTGCTATATTAGTCCATGTTTTGTGTGTTAACTCTCGTCCATTCTTCTTTGTAGTGTGTTATTTTAGAATTTTCAAAAGAAATATTGGTAATTCTGTGCTATATATTGTCGGTCTTCATATACAAGAATAGAGACTGCATCATGGCAGCCTGAAAGCTTTTGTGTGTAAGAGAGAAGTATGGGATGAGGAGCTTGTATATTTTTCCAAGCCTCCAGGCTCGAGCCTTCTGGCCCGAAACCTTCTGCATTGGTTTTTTTTTATGTTAATACAACCAGCAGGGCTACATGTATATAAATATTGTACATATGTACATTAGGGAATCAGGGAATATAGTTATAAACAAAAGAGTACTGTACATGATAGGACATACATTTATCATTAATGTTTTTATTATTCATTTCACACATCTCAATGATGCATAAATTATGTTTGAAGAGAAAATATATGCTCAGACTGGGGTTTGAACCCAAGACCTTTTGCTTTCTATATGAATGCTCTACCAACTAAGCTACTTGAGATAATCCAATGTAAATGCAGATTTTTCTCTTGTATACACTGTTAATTCCCTATTGCCAAATGCTACGAAATCCTAGTCTGAGCATATATTTTTCTCTTCAAATATAATTAATACATTTATTATTTTATTTTATATTCACATTTATACAAGCCTATGCCATCACGCTTCCCTAACATCTATCTGCTTTATAGATCTTTGATTCGTAACAGCATTACGAGTTTTACTTATTTTCTGAAACATACAGGCTTATATCATATTTGAAGAGAAAAATTATACGCTCAGACCGGGACTTGAACCCGGGACCCTTGGTTCTCTAGACCAAGTGCTCTACCAACTGAGCTACCTGAGACAAGTACCGATCTAAACGCAAATCTTTCTCTTATACATTGTAATTCCCTTCCAACAAATGCTCTGAAGCCATGCTTCTATCTTGCAAATGTCGGCTCCTTTATTAAGAAGACATATTTGGGAATTATACATTACAGCCAGTACGGCTTTTTTTCATGTTTTAATAATTGATTTCGTACATCTCATTGATGGATAAATCATATTTGAAGAGAAAAATTATACGCTCAGACCGGGACTTGAACCCGGGACCCTTGGTTCTCTAGACCAAGTGCTCTACCAACTGAGCTACCTGAGACAAGTACCGATCTAAACGCAAATCTTTCTCTTATACATTGTAATTCCCTTCCAACAAATGCTCTGAAGCCATGAGCATTTGTTGGAAGGGAATTACAATGTATAAGAGAAAGATTTGCGTTTAGATCGGTACTTGTCTCAGGTAGCTCAGTTGGTAGAGCACTTGGTCTAGAGAACCAAGGGTCCCGGGTTCAAGTCCCGGTCTGAGCGTATAATTTTTCTCTTCAAATATGATTTATCCATCAATGAGATGTACGAAATCAATTATTAAAACATGAAAAAAAGCCGTACTGGCTGTAATGTATAATTCCCAAATATGTCTTCTTAATAAAGGAGCCGACATTTGCAAGATAGAAGCATGGCTCAGAGCATTTGTTGGAAGGAATTACAATGTATAAGAGAAAGATTTGCGTTTAGATCGGTACTTGTCTCAGGTAGCTCAGTTGGTAGAGCACTTGGTCTAGAGAACCAAGGGTCCCGGGTTCAAGTCCCGGTCTGAGCGTATAATTTTTCTCTTCAAATATGATTTATCCATCAATGAGATGTACGAAATCAATTATTAAAATACAGGCTTATAATTTACTCTGAATATAAAAAGTAATTGAATTATTAAATTTAAAATCAATTCTTTATCACCTCACCTCATATCCTGCCTTCTAATTAGACCAGTTAGACTGAAGATGGAACTGATAAGATTTCGAAACCGGTCTAATTAGAAGACAGGATATGAGGTGATAAAGAATTTATTTTAAATTTAAAATATACCTCACATTGGTATTTCCTACATAGTTTAATTAAATTATTCTTTAGAAACTATATATGTAAAATTACATATGCAGTTATTAAGTGTACAAAAATATATTACTTAAGGTAATTTTAAGGAAATGATTAGTCAATAGTGAAACCTGGTACTGGGGTAATAAAATATATTTCTACACATTTAATGAAAAGAGTTTATTATTCAAAGTTAAAATTGGGAAACACATTATGAGGTTCTTAATTAATAAATTAATGAGTCATTTTAACATCTTACCTCATATTTCATGTTTTTCAATTGAAAAACATGAAATATGAGGTAAGATGTTAAAATGACTCATTAATTTATTAGAGTTTATTATATCGCACCCCAGCAAGAATAACATCACAACTCAAAAAATGTCATTTTCCAGTACAGCAAAAAGAATATTCACTTACATCACAGTTCAAATGGTTTCGGAATAGCTTTATGTGTAAATTGTACCTTGATTAGTTAGGAATTCAGTTACTGACTTATTTTATACAGTTTAAACAAATTGTATTGTTTTGAATTGAGGATTAATTCAAATTCATCCATTTTTGAGTTGTGACGTTATTCTTGTTGAGGTGCGATATATTTATAAATTGCTTGTGCAGTATGAACTTACTTTTATATAGACTATAAAAGCAATTTTCTAGTTCTGTGTGATACGAACAAGAGTTTTTACTGTCATACAAAAAAAAACATGAATCGGTATCTACATTTAGGGTTTCTTCTAAAAATGTTTCATTATAGGCTAGTTTAAAAATTTTAATAATAATAATAAACACAAATTTTCCTGATGTTTAATGTCTTACTTGATAGTATTATGTATTCATTTTAACATAAATAGAGACGGATAATTTAAAATTCTTATACAAATAAAAATATAGAATAAAGGTATATTACAAATGTTTTATCTATCAGGATATCTATGAATATTAATTGCCTTATACTACATTAAACTGATATCTTTATAAAATAACCTGTAGGTTCACGGCCACATGGGCATAAGCTCTCCATACATCCCTATCCTGAGCTAATGTTTTCCAGCCATCCCCTGTATAATCTACTTCCCTCAAATCATAGTTATTCTCCCACCTCATTCTTGGTCTGCCAACTGGGCGTTTTCCCTCTGGTTTTCCTACAAGAAGCTTCCATGTAAGTCTTTCATTCCCCATTCGTGACAAATGTCCTGCCCGTCACAGTCTACGAGACTTAACTGTTCTTATTATATATGGCTTCCTATAAACACCATGTAGTTCACTATTATGTAGTCTTCTCCTTTCACCTGTCTATCTCTCTTTGGTCCAAAAATTTTCCTAAGAACTTTATTCTCAAATATTCATAATCTCCTTTCCTCCCTTAAAGTAAGAGTCCATCTTTCGCATTCATATAATATAACTGGTAGAATAACAGTTTTATATATTTTCAGTTTAATGTTTTTTTTAAGGAGTTGGGATGCATGCTCTAGTACAAAATTAAATAGCAGAGGAGATAGTGCATCTCCCTGCTTCAACCCATTGTGGATATCAAAAGTATCCAAAAAAATTTCTGCCTACACGCACCCTACTCCTTGTGCCATTCAGACACATTCGTATAACTTTTTAGGAATTCCGAACTCCAGCAGGATACTATATAACTTCTCCCTCTTCATTGAATCATATGCTTATAAAATAATCTGCAAATGTAAATTTCACAATTAAGAATTTTGTTATCCAGGGCCAACAAAATAAAATTCAACATTCTGGAAAAGCTAATGATGGTATGCATGGTATATTGAAACATGTTCATATAGAACACAACAAGTTATGAGGTAAAATTATTCCGGATTCATCTTATTTGTTAAGAACAACACCTCATAATGTTACTTCCTATTGTACTTTATTAACATGTAGGTAACTTTAAAAATCGGAGTTTACCTGCAAATTCTGCAAAATGGTTACCAATATCAAAGGCCTGATAGTTGATATTGGAATACTCATAATCTATGAATGTGACAGTTCTTTTCTGAGAGTTGTAGATAACATTAGCCAGCAGTAGATCGTTGTGACAAAATACTAAAGGACTGCCCAAACTGCTAAGTTCTTTCTTCATCATGGCATACTCCTCTTCAAGTTTGCTTTTAGGCGGGATCAGTTCCACAAATCTGCAACAAATCAATAACCATTAGGTTAATTACATTTTATGGACCACATCATTTTTTTACCAAATTTATGAATAATAATTTAATAAATAACGTTAACAGTAACATAATAAATAAATGAAATAATAGTAGTAAAATATATTAATATTATTACTATTATTATTATTATTATTATTATTATTACGTTATTATTGTTATTATTATGTGTATGTGCACGTTCTAATGCCACCCACTGCTCTTTTCATGCTTTGAGTTTTGCATTAGGAAGGTGTTAAATAGATCCATTTTCAATTTATGCACTACTTTGACAGCCACTTTACCACTTCAATACACTGCTTTACTAATTTGGAAGACCATGCCATGTATATATCTTAATATATACAAATTACGTGTCACGTTGTTTGTCCGCGATGGAATCATAAACTACTGAACCGATTTTAATAAAATTTTGCACACTGTGTGCTGTTTGATCCAACTTGAGACCTACGGTTGTTTATAACTAAATTTATAGTCGCATTATTTTTTATTGCACATTATTTGTTTATTATTTAACAAATTATCTGTGAGTTCCATACAAGTCTAACAGATGACGGTGTAAGGTAATTGGTTTATTATTTAACCAGGTGGCTGTGCTTTTTGTTGCAACCGTGAATTTCAATTGAATTACAAATATTGATTATTTCATTATTTAAGTGTGTTTGTGTTTATTTTATTTTCAATATATTGATAATAATATTAATTTTGTGTGTAAGTATTAGTTTTAAGTAATCTGGCTGAAAGACAGCAACTTAATTTAAATTTAACTGGACCGAGAAGGGACATTGAACGATATGGCGAATCAGTTCTAGAGACCATGAATGATAAGATATCAAGTGAATTTCCGCAAATTGGTATAGGCCTATGTGACATAAATCTTACATTTAAGAAGAATGTCAATTTAAAAACATATGAAGGTCCTAAGGAATGGAATAACAGAACTGTAAGTCTGTTACTTATAATAATATGCCTAATATTACAGAAACAATCTCCATGCCTCAATTAAATGAAAAACAAGATGACTATAATATATCACAAGATGATATTACTATACAGTGACTTCTTGATGATGATGAGAATCCAAACTGCCAACAAGTTCATAGAAAAAACGAAAGTATAATGAAATCAGCAAGCTTCCTCAAAATATTCCATCAATAAATGTATATAATCCTTATGATACACTTATGGATGATACTGAGAATGCAGACAACATAAATTCATCTCAATCAACAAAACCACTTCCACATAAACTAGCACCCATATTTATACCGGGTATAGTTAACGTACCAAAAACTAAAAAATTGTGTAAAACAAAAACTTTCTGATTTAGATTTCTCACTTAGTTTACTACAACATAATTTAACGTATACCTTAGCCATAGCAATGCATTGCCGGGACTTCTATATATATATATATATATATATATATATAGCAGATAACTATTAAAACATTGGAAAAATTAATGTAAAAATATTTAAAGGCAATACGACGTTCGCCGGGCCAGCTAGTATATATATATATATATATATATATATATATGATTAAGAAAGTTTTCTTGGGTTTTCTGCATCATGGATTCAAGTTCGGCCCCTGGCCATAGATTCCGACATTTCAGCATGATCCCACATGCAATTATCAAGGAATAAGTGAGTCACAGGTTTAGGTCATATATAATTAAACACACAGAGTTTTTGCTGTGGTCCGTTTCCGAAGCCCATCCAAGGTTTAGTTCTTATGTAGTTAAACATCTTCAGTTTTCAGTATGGTCCATTTTGGAAGCTGTACACCCATCCAAGCATCGACCACACTTCATGTTGCCCAACCGTGGTTTTCTTCATATCCTCTTCGCTGTTCTGGGGATGACATGGTGGGCAGCGAGAGCAGTTTTCCATGTACATGGTAATCTTTGGTCATCATCTCGGGTGTTCATAGAATGTGGCCTTTTCTCAATCTCTATTGCTTCTCTGTAGATTCTTGATTTTTCATTATCTATTTTAGCCAATGTTCTAGATCCTGTGAGGTCGATCTTGTGACCCCTCTGTTTCATATGTTGCACCAGAGTTGAAGTAGATTTTTGACGATTTATATAATATATATATATATATATATATATATATACTCACACACACATACTGTGTTATGAGAAACACTAGGACTTGAATGTAATTACATATTCTTACCCTTTGCTTATACTTTGCTAAAAATGATAAATGTCTACAAATTACAAATTTACTTATATATGAAAATTTATCATAACATATTTCATCATTTTATTTAGCAGATTTCACAATGTTTCACTTCATCTTCCTGTGCTCAATTAATCTGTCATTCTCCTCCACATCTCTCTGTCATTCCAATCTCCATGTACGAGTACAATCCTTTTTACCTCATGCTGCTCAAAACACCATCAATCCACTTTATTTTTGGCCGTCGTCTTCTTCATCTACTATATTTCATCATAATTACACATTTTTATGTATTAAAAAAGTTGTTTTCAAATGCTGGGCATTGGCAATGAAGCCATTAGCATTCTTGCTCTCCAATATTTCTCTATGGTGGATCCAACAGGTAATACTTCACAGGTTTGTAGATGTTCTTCGTTCATTTCTTCGTCTTTGTTGCATTAAAAAGTTATCCTGTTTCTTAATTTCTTAATTTAAAAATAATAATTTCTGTATATGGAATATAATTTAAAACAGTCTGTATGACAATATTTGTTCACTTTAGAAACTCAGATAGGTCCCCCACATTGTATGTTATGTAGTAAATATTTTTGGATCGCATTATACTTTCATTCCATGTCAGAAATGACTAATTTCAGAATTCCCTTATATTTCTGGAATCTGAAAATTAAATCTTGATAAGTTTTGAAAATTGTGAAAGGGGATGTTTTCCAAGTAGTGCCTACTGGGATACCTGCTTCAGACAAAACAAGTGACAAAACATTCCAATCCCCTTCCTTAAGCTGTCAATCATTTTGTTTCATTCAATTGCAAACTCTTTAACACTTTTGAAATTCATTTAAAGCACCATTGAGGTTATGTAATAAGATGTTAATTGTATAATTTTTTACCTGGTAAGTCAGTCCTCCTCAACTGAGTTATTAAAGTTATTCAATTTATTCTAATATGGAGGCCTTTCAAAAACAATCTTTCATCTTCTGTGTTTTAACTGGAACTAATGGCTGATGGTGTTGTATAGGTTGTCTTCTTCTTCTTCCTTCCAAGTATTAGGCCAAGGCCCATTACGATCCTATAGAAAATTTTCCCTCCAGCATTTTATAGGACGGCCCAGAGATCTTCATCCTCTTGGTATATAATTATAAACAGCTTCGTGGATCCAATTTGAACTCATTCTTTCAAGATGGTATTTCCAATTTAGTTGGTACTGTTTCATATATTCCAAAATTGGCGTAGTCTTCAATTCTTTTAAGATATCAGTGTTCCTTTTCCGATCCCATCTGGTGTAACCCGCTGTTCTGCGCATGAATCTCATTTCACAAGCCGTTATTCTGCTTTCATGTTGTCTTTTTAGTGTCCATGCTTCACTACCATAGGTCAACACTGGTCTAGCCAAAGTGTTATATAAACGTAATCTGGTGTTTTTTTGTACAAGGAATGGTTTTATAACTTGATTAATAATTCCCAAACTTTATTATAACTAGTATTTTTTTTCAGGGATATCCTTTTCATCCCAGATAGAGAGATAATATCCTAGATTTTAAATTCATTAGATCTCTCTAGAATTTTATTCTGGAGACAGATTTTACTTTGTATGGGGTCCTTCCCATGAAATGCCATAATTTTAGTTTTGTTAATTGATATTTCCACATTAAATTTGGCAGCTATTCTTTGTAAATTATAAATTGATTATTGCAAATCATTTTCAGAAAGTGCCAGAAGAGCCAAATCATCTGCAAAAAGAATAGCATAGGTTATGTCTGCGTAGACATAAATCCATTATACAACCTATACAACACCATCAGTCACCAGTTCCAGTTAAAACGCAGAAGATGAAACATTGTTTTCGAAAGGCCTCCATATTAGAATAACTTTAAGAAGTTTAATAACTTAGTTGACGACTGACTTACCAGGTAAAAAATTATATAATTAACATCTTATTGCAAACTCTTGTTAAATACAAAACTACTGAAAGAGAAAAAAACTTCAGTTGGATTTTCTCAGGCAATAATTGATTCCTAAAGATCTGGTGACTTCACATGGTGTAGATTGTCAGTCATATATTTTATTTTCTTTGCTTTTGTTATTGAAGTGTAAATCTGTGTGTCTACTCAAGTGTGTTACTTTCATTTGGTAGCTATTTGTTTGTTAAATATTTTAATATCATTATATCTGAAAGATGTGCATGGAATCTTCTTGTAGGAAAACCAGAGGGAAAACGCCCAATTGGTAGACCAAGAATGAAGTGGGAGAATAACATTAACCATGATTTGAGGGAAGTAGATTATACAGGAAATGATTGGAAAACTTTAGCTCAAGATAGGGATGTATGGAGAGCTTATGTCCACACAGCCATAAACCTATGGATCCGATAGTGCCAGTGTGATAGTTAGTTTTACCTTAAATATTATGTTTTTTACGCTATATAATATTAAAATAAGTATCTGATATAGCAGTCGTCCTCAAAATTAAACTTCTGTTTAAGAAACTTCATCAAGTGATTAAAAATATGAAGGCCTTTCAAAATCATGTTTCATCTTCTGCATTCCATATGGTACTATTTTGAAAGGCCTCCATAGTTTTAATACTTGACAAAGTTTCTTTAACAGAAGTTTAATTTAGTTGAGGGCGACTGCTATATCTGGTATTTATTTTAATATTTTATTTTACATATCCTAAACTGTGTTTCACAATGAATTTTAGAAACAATAATTTTTTATGCTGTTATAAGAAATGCTTTGACTTGACATTAACTGAAGAATAGTGCCTATTTTGACTTTTTCTATTGCTTATCAGATCTCTAATTATATTATTATTGTTATTATATATAATATTAATAATAATAATAATAATAATAATAATGTCTGAAGTAACTACAGATGTACAAAAAGTTTTAATGATCATAGGTCTGTGACCCATATGAACCGAACTGAACTGAATGTCCATATAAAATATTAGTTAAATTATTATTACAGTATTATTAATATTATTATTATTGACAATAATAAATAATCCACTAGATGGTTGGAGATTCATAAATTGGCATCAGTTAGGAAAAACCGGGTAAGTCAACTTTTGGTCGAAAATGAGTTATTAACATCTCCCGATCGTTTTTGGTCCGATGCACGTTCGGTAAAAATGGGTAAGTCGTCAAGCGAATAGTGATGGTGTCATTAAGCATTGAATTTTCGATGTATGCACTCCTTAATGTAAGTCATTGAACTAGTTTTTGCTCTCCTGTAAAAATTACTTTGAAGACTTACCTGGTTTTTCCTAACTGATGTAGAAATAATCCTGAACTGTATTAACTTTATAAATCACCAGATATTGTAGTCTCAATAAAAACAAGCAGATTGAGATGGGCCAGACACGTATCCAAGAATGAATACTAACGAGATACCTATAATAATATTAGTAGCAGTTTGTGAAATGATTAGTGGGTGGGTCATAGTTGTTGAATTAAAAAATCAAATAAAACGAGCAACCAAATATGTGCAATATATATATATATATATATATATATATACACAGTATATATATAACTGCTAAATTAATGTTTGTAACTTATATCAGGTCTATCCTTTGAATTTAATTGTCCAGATGATTTTTAGAAAATCTGCCTTTCTTAACTTTTATGGATAGATGTCACACCAGTCTTTGTCCTCAACAAATCGTCACCCCCAAGCAGAACAATTTTCATATAGTGACCTATTGAAGAGTCGTGTATAAGATCTATTTTTATCACCAGTCACTTGTTTTATACACGTATCTGGTATCAATTGTCCTAACAGTTTAGCCCTAATTCTATCTTCATAACATAATGCTTTGTAATTATTTTATTTAATTCATCATGAACTCTTTCGCACCGACAAAACTCGCAATAAGACGTGAACACTACAGATTGAAGAATCTACTGAAGATACTGATGAAGTGATTGGTTTTAGGAAGTCTTTGGTAACACTGAGTGTTAATTGATTCATAAGCATACTGTGCCAGTCCCACGCCATAGCCGAGTGGTTAAGGCAAGAAGCCTTCACACAGAGCTATGGGACTTGTGCTGGTTTGAGTCCCCATGGGGAAATACATTTTCTCATGGAATTTTGGCCAGATGTGGGACCAGTGCCCACCCAGCATTGAGGCATTTGGGTAGGTACAATAAGTAGTGACTCCAGGTTGAGAAGACCAGCTATAACGGCTGGGGGACCCAACATGCTGGCCATATGATCGTCTACCTCTGATTAATGCATATGGATGTGAGGCCAGGCCAAGGGCCTTCTAGGCTCGTTATGCTTGGAGATAGAGATATACTGTGCCAGGAAAGTGTATGCTCATTGATTAGTAACTTGACCCTTAGTACACTCTTGAAGCCTGAGGAAGTGAATTGGGTAAATGAATTCATGCATTTTTCTGCCTGCATTGTTTTAGTCACTGAAGTCACACTATAAGGCCAATATTCAAGAACCAAGCTTTCTGCAAAGAGCGACTCTCAGCCCGTCTCTCCGTGGTTAATTATATGGGTCATGCAGAACCTACTCTAACTGGATCACTCTATTCAACATCATGTGCTAACAAACATTTATTAAAAAAAGTTTCCGTGAACAATTGAAAGATGAGAGGCTCAGTTTACAGAGGACTGATATGGCATGGCCTAGAGCAGAGCCGTCCAAACTACGGCCCGCGTGCAACATCCGGCCCGCCATGGCTTTTCGTATGGCCCGCGTAAGCACTGAAACGAACTATTTTTTTTATTTTAAATTTAGATTTTAAAATGTAACATCTAGTTTGGACGTCCCTGTGTGAAATTCATCTCTCTGGAATGTGGGGTTGAGGTGTCACCGCTTCTCTTGACAAAGTAGTAGAGATGATTCATCCCTTATTTACCGTTTTCTCCCCCACTCCAAACTTTCAAACATTGTTTCGCTTGTTGTATTTTCAATCAAACAGTAGCATGTGCACAGAATAGTTTTAAAAATAGTGTTAAAGTGAGAAAATGCTTAAAAAATGCAAGGTTGATTCCGAGTTTAGGAAGTTTTACGAATCCTGAACCAGCAAGTACTTTGTGAAGGAGCATGGAAACAAAGTGTTATGTGTTATTTGTAACGATGCTATTGCAGTTGTGAAAAAAAAATATAACATTAAAAGACATTACCAAACAAAGCATAGTCATTTTGATAAATTTAATGGAGATGAGCATACTGAGAAAGCAAACGAGCTCTTTTCAAAAGTTACTACACAACGGCAGTTATTAATTCAGGGTGGTGGTGTAAGACAAAGAAATGTTACCGAAGCTAGTTATGAAGTTTTGAAACTAATTGCTGAGAACTTAAAACAGTTTTCTGACGGTGAATTTATAAAAAAAGTGTCTGATTGCTGTTTCCAAGATGTCCAATAAAATTGATTTATTCAATTCATTGTAGCTATCAAGAAACTCTGTAAGTAGGCGTGTAGAAGAACAAGCACACCCATACAGTGTTCGTCATCAGCTTGTAGAAAAAGGAAAACAGTTTGAACATATCTCCATTACATGCGACGAAAACGCGGACATAACTGATACTGTTCAGTTGTTGGTATTTGTTAGAGGCATAGATGCCAATTTCAAATTAAAGAAGAACTTATAGGGGTAAGAAGTATATATGGTACGATGTAAGGTACTGACTTGTTCGAGGAAGTTGTGAGAGCTGTCGACAATATTGAACTAGACTGGGTGAAATTATGCAGTATAACAACGGATGGTGCGCCATGTATGTTGGGAGCCAACACCGGAATGGCAGAACTAATAAAAAATTTAAGTTTTGGTGGACACAGTGAATAAATTACACTGCATGTATGCCAAGAAGTTCTTTGCACTAACGCGGCAAATCTCGATGGAGTTGTGCAGACTGTTACTAAGATAATTAATTTCATTCGTAGCAGAGCCTTGAATCACCATAGTTTCAAAACATTCCTAGATTATATGAACAGTGAATACGGTGATATGATCTATCACGCTGAAATAAGGTGATTGAGCCGTGGTCAAATATTAGCAAGATTTTTTGCTCTGAAAAATGAAGTCCGCCAATTTCTTAAGGAAAAAAGTATGAATGTGATATGTTAAGTGATCACAATTGGCTGTCCAGACTAACATTTCTTGTCGACATGACAAAACATTTTAATGACTCGAACATAATTTTACAAGGTAAAGACAAATTAATCAACCAAGTTTACAGTGCAATAACTAACTAACTAACTAACTCACTGGCATTATCAAACCCATAGGTTCATGGCCGTGCGGACATAAGCTCTCCATACATCCCTATCCTGAGCCAATGTTTTCCAAACATCCCCTGTTGCTTTCAAATTGAAACTGAAGCTATTAAAATGGCACATGTCTGTGAAAAACTGAGTACATTTTCCAAGTGTAAATGCTCTGCAAAATGAATATCCTGAATTGTATTTCAGAAGTGATTCTTTTGTGGAAGTTTTTGAAAGAATTGAAGAAGAGTTTAGTAATAGATTTGTTGATTTCAATAAAATGAAACCAGACATTTTTTTTTTTTTCGTCTCCATTTTGCTTCGATGTTGACAAAGCACCAGCAATGTTGCAATTTGAACTAACAGATTTGCAGTGTGATGATGCATAGAAAGGAGTTTTTGATCCTACAGATGTCATTAAGTTCTACAAGTTGCTACCCGAAAAATATTTAGGGTTGAAGGAACATGCCCAACGTTTAATCTGCATGTTTTCCTCGACATACTTGTGTGAACAAACATTTTCTAAAATTAAAATTCAAAAATCACGATTGAGGTCAAGCTTGAGTGACGAACATCTCCAAGATGTCTTATTTATCGGTACTACTCAGCAGACACCGACATCGATCGTTTGTTATCTTTAAGAAGCAAGTTCCACTCTTCTCATTAGGTAAAAAAATTCACTCTTGTACCAATTTTTTTTACAATTTTAATTGCAGCATGGTGTTACCAGTGTTTTACATTCTTCTGTATGATAATGCAATTTTATTTTAGTAGTAATAGTAGTAATAATAATACTAGAAGCAGCCCGTAGCAGAAGCAACAGTAATAGTAACGATATTTATGTTCCGGCCCGCGATCAATTGCACAATCAGTTATTGGCCCGGCCCATTAAAAAGTTTGGGCGGCCCTTATTTAGACTGTAACTTACAAATATCATTGCGGGCCGAATGTGATGTGATAAGAGTAAATATCATTGCGGGCCGAATGTGATGTGATAAGAGTAAATATCATTGCGGGCCGCATGCAAAGGGATCGAGGACCGCGGGTTGTACACACCTGGTTTACATTCACTATTGGATTCGGTAGGTGGCGCTGCGATCGGGTTACAGGATTTTTTGTTAGATGTGTAGTCAACTGCATTGCCGACATATTTCACGCGACAAGAATGTGACATCATACACCTTCTTGGGCAACAATAGATGGCAGTGAGAAGTTTTCTTGCGAACTTATGAATTAGTAAATTTTACGGTAAAAAAGTAACATATTTTTATCGTTCGGTCATGACACAAGAATTGAACGTCCAGGAAGGACAACGTATGCCGGATCCGCTTGTACAATTATGAAATAATACACTGCTAAAAAAATAGGGGATATTGTAGAATAACCTATTAAGACTATGATTTTAGGAACAGTATTAGATGCAATCACTTTCTATTATTCCAAAAGAATGTAAACAAGAGTTTGAAGTCATTACGTAACCTCTGTACCACACCAGATGTCAAAGAGATCCTGATTAGGTAGGAATATGGCAAACAAACAAAGCAACATTAACATGGGTGAAAATGTTTCTTTAGTATGGTGTATGGTCTCCTCGAACGGTCAGCACTGCCTCACACCTGTGTGGCATTGATGCAATGAGGTTAGCAATGAGTTCTTGGGGGATACGTGGCCACTCTTCCATAAGAGCAATGTGCAGCTCTGGAACAGTTGTGGGAGGTGCTGGCCTGCCTGCAATGCGCTTGCCTAATGCATCCCACACATGCTCAATCGGATTTAAGTCCGGGAAGGAAGCTGGCCATTGCATACGCTCGATACCCTCCACTTCCAGCATGTCGTCCACCAAGCCAGCTCTGTGGCGTCGTGCATTATCGTCCGTAAAAAGAAAATCACCTATGGCACCAGCATAAGGCACGACAAAAGGTCGGAGATTCTCATCTAAATACGAGTACCTTACCGCAGTCAAAGTACCACCTTCGATGACGTAGAGGTCCGTACGTCCACCACTACTGACTCCTGCCCACACCATCAATCCACCGCCACCATATGGGTATCTTTCACGTACAAAAGCTGGATTGTTTCGTGTCCCTTTTTCTCTCCAGATGAATACACGCCGACTATCACATTCCACGTTGAATCGCGACTCATCAGAAAAAAGAACTGATCTCCATTCAGCATGCCTCAACCCACGATGTTCCTCCGCCCAGTTTCTGCGATCTCTACGGTGTTGTGGAGTTAACCTGGTACACACCATGGGCATATGGGCATAGAGACCACTTCCATGCAGTCGATTACGGACAGTTTTGAGTTGACACCCTGCGTCCTGTTGCTGTTTGAAGTGTATTTCGCAGTTGAGTTGCATTCTGCTGTCTATTCCGACGGGCTGTTAACAAGAGGTAACGGTCATCCCTTGCTGTTGTTGCCCTTGGTCGACCTTGTCCGGCTCTTCTTTGAAAACGATTCCAAAGTCTGGAAATCACGCTTTGAGACACCCCAATGGCTTGTGCCACCTCTGGTTGTGTCTGTCCAGCTTCCATCCTTCCTATGGCCCTCCAAGCCATTGGTTCAGGTAAATCACGTTGTCGAGGCATTACTGTCCCTAAGGCAAGTCATTCACTAACTGAAAACTGGACTGGATTTAAAAACAGCAACAAAACATTCACCCCCACACCACCCTTTCACATCACACTGTCCTCTGGTGTGGTACCGAGGTTACGTAACAACTTCAAACTCTTGTTTACATTATCTTGGAGTAATAGAAAGTGATTGCATCTAATACTATTCCAAAAGACATAGTCTTAATAGGTTATTCTACAATATCCCCTAATTTTTTTAGCAGTGTACTATACATCATTAACTTGTTCTATAATAAAATATGTTTCCTCCACGAAGTGTTGGTGTAGACCTACTGTCTTCCATGGCACCCGAATGATCATACCGAACATGAACTATAAACACTAACCACCACTTAAACAACCACTGTGCTGTCAAGGGAGGAAAAAGTGTAATGACGTCAATATTTCCCCCTCAACCCCTTATCAAAGTGCTTTTTCACTCCGCAATTACCAAAGAACCAATCTCTGAATCGAGTTGCTCACGAGTTGATCGCTGGTTTATAATGACGAAGCCAGGAATTTCAAAATTCTGTTTTGGAAGAAAAGAAAGGAAATACTTTACAACACGTGCGCAAAACATTTTTCCAATCATACATAATGCGCATGCGCCAATAAACGCGAAGCGTTTTACACTATGAAATCACGGCATTCAGCCAACATATACACGATATTTAAAGAACCTGAAAACAAGCTAACGCAATTTAAGCACTCTAAAGAATGCAACGCTCAAAAATAAATAGTAAGTTTTGAAATTCTGAAGTATATGTGTACAGTTAATTAGTACATACTCTATGTCGGTTGCACTGGAACATGTCTTTGTTATTGCATAAAATATTCGTTAAAGTCGATATGGCTGCCACGTCTTCATGCTATGTTTGTAGTTAAATCATAGAAACGTATATTGAAATAATTGTTAGAAAAAATGTAAAAATAATTGTAAATTATGGGAAATAATTTGAAAATGGAACCCTAAGAATAAAATTTGACAGGTGATTATGAAGGAATTAAGAAAAGTCGCGTCACAGGTTATATACCTATGACCTTAATTTTGGAAAAAAGTGAGATTTTTTTTTTTTGCTAACCAGTAATTTTGACTGAAATCCTAACCTAGATTCTTACTTCAGTAATGTGGAAAATGAATATACACTGAAGCTCTCCCTCGTGCCTTTAAACTAAAAATGTGGTCCTATATAGGACAAGATACTAGAGGCTTTCAACACGACACGATTAACTGAACATTCAATATCTTCATCTTCTTTCAACAATGTTAATATTGCAACCACTGCACACCATCCTGCACTAACTCCGGTATAATAAACGAATGGTTATTGAATCCCATTATTCCTCCCACACAAAATAACTTTAAATCAATCCTAAAAAAAATCGTCATAGCACATCATCATCCCATAATAATTCACTGACATTGTCACACGTCCATTCGCATCGCATCACTTAAATAATATTTCACGTTAAATAGAATTGCTTACAATGTCAAAAACATCAAAACAAATAATTCGCAAAAAACGACCTACACACACAAATAATAGAAATTTAGCATAATCGTCAGAATTTCATAAATCTATAGTTTCTTTTTGTAAATAAGATGTAATAATATTTTTTTCATTATTATAGTAAATCATTTTCCTTGAGAATTTCCTCTTCTCAAAATAGACTAATTAATAATGACTATATTAAAATAATAATAATAATAATAATAATAATAATAATAATAAAATAATTTAAAGAACATGAAAGGATTCCTAGGAATGGATATGAATGCATTATAATAAAAACTCAAAATTTCCGGTATCCGAGATCAAATCGAGACATGTTACCCATCACAACATACAGGGGTCTTCATTTATAACCTAACGGACACACGGCGTTTTGCCTGTGCGCGGTTGGGTGTGCCACAGCCGGTTTTGCTCCTACATAAACTCCGCGCGTAAATAATGTATAAAAATCTTACCTTATAGAAGATGCTAGAAATGTCGTCCACCCTCGGCTAACAGGCATTATATCGGGAAAACACATTCTGATTCACTTGATTAAGTTGGGCCACTGCAATGTTCCCGATTTAATTTCTAATATTTTGTTTTAGTTCATTCACAATAATGCATTCGTGATACTGGATCACCTTGTTTTAGACAATGGACACATGTACACTTATAAGGTTTTAGTTTTAATCATTTAGTTGCTCTATGTGCAGAAGACTGAAATTCCCACCTGTTGTGCTAATTTTGGTATGGATTTTGTTGGTGTACGTTCAAAACTTGCGTCTATTTCGTCTAACTTTTCCTCTGTTAAAACTGTACACTTACGCTTTCGTTTTTTGTTTAACACAGAACCAGTGAATTGTAAATCTGGAAGGAGGCACTTCACCAGGGGACTTCTGAATATACTCTGTGCGAACACGGCTTGGTGATTCTAAATGAAAATAACTTTTACACACAAAAATGCGTTGCTCTAGATTCAATCGCCTGTTCATATTGCTGGATGATACAGTACTGCCGAGTGTCGCTGCTAGCAGATGCGCGCACTCAAAGGCAGCCGGTAGTGGGGGAATCTAACAAGAGCTCGGGAGAGGCGAAACGCCGTGTGCCCGTTAGTTTATAAATGAAGAAGCCTGCATATATACAAAAGGAGGCAAAAGTGTACATGGGAAGGGGAAATGAAGTTGTAAAATTAATAAATTTATAAAGTATCGTGAGTTACCAATGAGTCATGAATCCGTTTTTAATTTCATGGAAAATTTATTATAACATTTATTATAACATAAATGGCCTAAATTCGTGAATGTACTATGATGATGATGATGAAATTTATTATGATATATATATATGAATGACATAAGCCAGATTTTTGTTATTTGAGGGTTGATAGAATATGTCAAAACGAACAACTGTTTTTACATACCAACATGCATGAATTATGATGGTTTTGCCGCTAGGGGCGCAAAAAAAAATATATATATGAATATGTTAGAGCTCTGAATCCTCGAGTACTCAGTTACGCAATTTAGGTCGGTCTGCACATTAAAACATTTTGAGAATATAAGCAATTACCGATCATTTGCACATCGGCAAACCTTCCTGTTCACATTTATGTTTTCTGGAGCTCTGATCTAACTACACTCCGCACTAGTATTGATCTGTATTTACATTCACCTCTTGATGAAAGAAGGAACAAGTGCCGACCAAGTATAAAAGTAAATTAACAATAAAACAATTTGCTGTATGACATCGGCATTCATATTGGACATTTTTTTTTGTAATTGCACAGTGACAACAGATTCAGTATCTTCTATGGCTTCCAACCGTAGCTCCTGGAGAATTCCCTGCCAATAAGGAAACATCTATGGTTTTAAATGACGGTGCCCCTGCACATTACGAGTAGAGACTGGACTTTAAAAGGAGATATTCAATAAAAGGAGAAAAAGGGAAATCTTAAAAAAAGGGACTCGTAGACTGCATGTGGCACGATTGGAAAAATGAAGGAGGGGCATTGAAACACCTTGTAGGAAAACCAGATGGAAAACGCCCAGCAGGCAGGCCAAGATTCAGGCGGGAGAATAACATTATCCATGATTTTGAGGAAAGTATATCATACAGGGATGATTGGAAAACATTAGCTCAGGATAGGTATATCTAGAGAGCTTATGTCCGCGTGGGTATGGACTCACGGGTACGATATTGCCATTGAGTTAGTTAGGGGCATAAAAATGCATAACCTCTCCTAGTTTCACATTATAAAAAAGAATTGTAAAGTTTGAAGTGTGCAAGGAAAATGCTCGCTCTACATCACCAGTGTTATCAGTGGTGAATACTTTATTTTCAACATATCACTGCATATCCTCAAGGTCTGGCTTTTTAAAGCTTTGTTTAAGTTTTTTTTTTTTTTTTACTTTCTCAATAATAATAAAATAACGCAAATTATCGAAATTTATGTCAATATTGTAAACAAAAGAAGAAGAAGGAGGAGAAATGTTAAAGGCCGATGTGGCTGAAAAATGAACATACATTAAAACAGGAAGTTAAAGCTCTCAATTTTGAGAATTTTAAACAGTTACAAATTCTTACAAAGATTATTTCGTACTTCTTGACTTAATGCAACAAATACATTCCCTTTAAAATATCATCTCTAATATTAGCCTATGTTATCAATACCTTAGAACTGCATTGATTAGATTTTCCGCAATAACGATTTATTTATTTGCGGGAAGATTTACTTCTGAGTTGAATTCAGTGGTGAGCAATTTTGACGAAATCCTTACATAAAACCTGGCATTTATAAGTGAAAAAGGCACTTGGTGCATTAAGCAATGACGCATGAAGCGGGAAAATTGTGGATGTAAAGGAATCTTGGCCTTCTCTTTCACCCATCAAACATGATTAACGATCTATCGCACCACCCTGTAATAAGATATAGGTCTATCTTGTTTCTTTGAATCGATAATAAGACAGTCGCGCCTTGCACATGGATGGCTTCTAAAAGCTGATACGATTCAATATACCTCCATTTTGATCAACCTCATTAATTCTGATTCACTCAAATGTGTCTTAGTGCTTGCTTAGTAAACTTCGAATTGTGTGCGCAAAATCATTTTGAGTATTTCGAGATTTTTAAGTTATCATTTCATTAATATCAGTGCATGTATTTACTGGTCCACACCGAAAGTGCTTTTTTATATCATTTCAACATTTCTGGTATTCTCTCCTGGCACTGGCGTATTTTAAACCTCTTCTGAGTTTGGGGCAGCTGGAAAACGGGGTTACGCTGCCCCAAGGATATGATGGGTGATGATGATGGCAATTGTGCGCCAGGAGAGTCCCTAATCCTAATCTTAATCTAACAAGGTGAATATGATAAATTGAGATATTGATGGCCAGATGATGTTCGGGGACCTTTTGGGTTTATAGTTTGAGATTTGTCTTACAGGTGGGGAAAAAACTATTATATCAACGTGATTGGAAAATGCTTGATTACACTGAGCAACAAAAAATAAACTTTTTTTTGTCTCAGAAAGAAATATGTGTGATTCTGATAGTATTTTTTCCCCCTGAATTCAAATATGATATCGATTTTTCCCCATTACGCAAGGTTTCCGAGAGACAGACATTTATAATTTCAAACACATTAATATTTTCTACATTCGTAACTATACAATATTCGAACATTCGGACTCACCTAGTAAGTAAGAAATGATGATTTTCTGCTATATTTCGCCTGTGGAGCATCTCTCTTGATGGTCCAACAATAAATCACTAAGCAACAAAAATAAAACTGTTTTTTTCTCAGAAAGAAAAATATGTGATGCTGATAGTATTTTTTCTCCTGAATTCAATATGACATCGGTTTTTTTTTTTCCATCACGCAAGGTTTCCGAGAGACATTATTTAAATCCATTAATTTTAATTTAAATAAAAAATACTGTGGGTGATGGAGAAATTCCGAATACATATTAGAAAACACGATAAAAAAAACTGCATTAAGTACGACTATTGGTACTCATGAGACAAAAATCATGTTAACCAGTGTTATTGCATTTCTAAACTGTTATAGTGATCTCAACGGTGTTTTTGGTAAATTTTAAAGATATTGTTTTTGAACCCATGTACATTATCTTAGACGTTTAAAGAATTTTCTCCCAGTTTGGTCAAAACAAATCCTTGTGCAGAATCTTGTGTTGCCACACTTCGATTATTGTGACATTATATATAATGATCTAAACCACGACTTGTCGCAAAGACTGCAGCGTGTTCATAATGCTTGCGTTCGATTAATTTTGAATCGTTATGACCATATCTCCGAACACTTTAATAAACTCTCTTGGCTCCGTCTTACTGACAGACGTAAATTGCACTCTCTTTCACTACTTTTCAAGCTTCTGAATTCCTACATTCCTACTTAGCTGGCGTCCAGATTTGAGAAGTTATCCTCTTACCACAATATTGACACTAGGTCACAAGATAACAGTCTGCTAAGAACTCCTCTTCATAGCACTTCCTCTTATTCTACTTCCTTCACAGTAGCCTCTGTCTGCTCCTGGAATTTCCTTCCTCAAGATATCAGGGATTGCCGCTCACTTGGCACCTTTAAGTCACGCTTATACAGTTACCAGTTGTCTAATAATTAATTTTTCTCTATTTATTTAAATTTATACTATGTCATTAATAATAGTTTTTTCGTTTTTTATATACCTTGTACATCTTATATATTTAATTCGTTAAATTTAGAGTAAATCAAAATACATTATAAATATTAATTGTATTGTATTTATAACATGTAATCGTTTATGTATATTGTAATTTAGATGTAAGATTATTTTTTGCATTTTTTAAAGCCTGGTTGAGGGGCAGACAAGGCCTTAAGGCCTTAACTCTGCCAGGTAAAATGAAGCTAAAATAAAGCTATTATTATTATTATTATAAAAGTGTTGCATCTGTACAAATGAGAACTTGGTTTAAAGATGCTACTTTCTAAGAATCATACTGAGCAACAGAAGAGGGAGAGCTGCCGAACAACACTAACTCTACTCACTGGCACTAACGAAACAGGAGGCTTATGTCCGCACGGTTATAAGCTCTCTTTACATCAGTACCCTAATGTTTTCCAATCATAACTAACTTGCTGGCACTATCGAACTAAAAAATTCATGGCTGTGCGGATATAAGCTCTCCATACATCCCTATCCTGAGCTAATGCTTTTCAATCATCCTCTGCATAATTCACATTCCTCAAATCATGGTTAAGCTGCTGATCGATGCGCTTTAAAATAATCCGATTCTTTCAGAAGTCAAGGCTAAACGGATAATCTGGCAAGTATATTAATTCTCCATGGCGCGAAAGGTGTATAAAGCTCTTGGCCTACCAGCCGGCTGCTGCACCAGTTATAAATATGGACGATCATCAAGACATAGGAGTTGTATGTGGTTAGCAGGTCGGATCCTCAGCCTGTGTAACTGATTTTCTCAACTGAAACCCTACTAATTGTAGCTACCCAAATTCATCACCGATGGGCACCGGTTCAACACTGGCCGAAATTCCACTAAAAAAAAAAAATCTTCTGCTTTGGGACTCGAACCAATACATCTTCGAAGCTCTGCGTCAAGGAAATAATAAATAAAATTGCATCTTCCAAAATATAATATTCAAGCAATAGCTAGATCAGCAGTTCCCAACGTTATTCGACTCGCGAATCCCTTCCACAGCAATCTGAGTTGGATGAACCACTGACTTTTAAATATACATACAGTAGACATGCATAAAATTGAATTCCAAGTAAAAGGTTTAATAATCTTAAATTAATTCAACCCTTAACGGTTAAAACCTAAAGTTACTCTGGTTACGGCTTAAAAGTTACACAACGTGTAGGCCTAGTTGCAGCGAAATCAAATGCATTCCTGACGTTGTTACGTAACTGTAAATCAGCCATTCGCGGTAAATATTAATTTATTGTGGAAATAATGTGATGAATTCCCGATGTTACACATGTAACAAGGGGCATTATGGGGTTAATTTAATTTTAAAATATATTTTTTGTAAGCCCATGTTTTCCCTTAACAGAGATTTAGGCGCTCTGCCCTTACAGGGAAGAATTTGAACCATACTAATTTAGTTACACTTGTTTTCGTATAGATGTCATTGGAGTGGTCCGTGGTTAGCGTTCCGCTTCATACTGACATCTAGGAAACCAAGGTAGTACTAGGACGGGAAAATTCGGTAAATTTTGCTTAGAGGCCTTTCATTCAGGCTTAAGGATCTTTTACGAGCCAGAAAATCTTCAGACTCGGGACCCACGGCTTAAAGTCCCTCCGAGGACTTGCTCCTTGGATTTTCCATCGACCCCGCCCGGGTTTGAACCCACGATCCTCGGGACCAGAGGCAAGGAGTATAACCACTAGTCCACCGCGGCTGATTTTTTAAAATAATAATAATAATAATAATAATAATAATAACAACAACAATAGTAATTATTATTATTACAATGCTGCAGAAATGTAGGAAACAATAAGACCTAACCTCGAACCGCCATTGCGGAAAAGTTTTGGCGAATCCCCTGGGGGTTCGCGAACCACAGTTGGGAAACAATAATAATAATAATAATAATAATAATAATAATAATAATAGCTTTATTTTACCTGGCAGAGTTAAGGCCTTAAGGCCTTGTCTACCACTCAACCAGGTTAAAAAAAAATACAAAAGAAAAGTCTTAAATCTAAATTACAATATATATATAAACGATTACAAGTTATGAATACAATACAATTAATATTTATAATGTATTTTGATTTACTCTAAATTTAACGAATTAAATATATAATATGTACAAGATATATAAAAAAAACGAGGAAAAGATTAATGACATAGTATAAAATTAAATAAATAGAGAAAAATTAATTATTAGACAACAGGTAACTGTATAAGCGTGACTTAAAGGTGCCAAGTGTGCGGCAACCCCTGATATCTTGAGGAAGGAGATTCCAGGAGCGGGCGGAGGCTACTATAGATCACTCGGCTACGGCGCCGGACGGCAACTACAAAATCTTACCCCAAAACTCTCACTTTCACTTGCGATATTAATGCCAACAGACTTCCACTCACGCCGCGCCGTAGACCTACAGGCTAAAACTTTACCATGCTTACAATCATATCTACTAGGTACATCACTCGAATGTAAGAAGTTACTTCTTTATTTGCGCCAGGTGCACCCTGGAACTTTCGTACATACCTTGCTTGTTTCTTGGGGTTGTCGAATCGCTGTGGAATGATATCCAGGAACTGCTGTATTTTGAGCCATACGCTGGGCTCCTTGGGCACGTCATTACTGCTTTGCACTTTGTGCATTAGGGCCATCATTCGGGCCACCAGAGGATATATTTCCGGGTCCCGGCACGACGTTGTGTTGAGTATCACTCCGGGTACATACTCGTATGCCAGGCCATTCTTAAACGTAGCGTACAGCCTAGGAGCGTAGCCAGCAGCGTGCAACAACTATACAAACATACGTTACAATACGCTATTATTATATCAGTTGAAAGCTCATTTTCAGAACTGAAAAGGTTATTTAGGGTATCATACAAATCATCATAGAACAAGAAAAGAGGAAGACAATAACTTTCAAGAACATGGCTATTTATGCAATAAGTTTAGAAAGTTTTTTTTTTTTTTGCACTAAGCAAGAAACTTTTTGAATCACTGGTAGGCGACTTCAAAAATCTCACCAAGTGCAAAAATAAGTTTTCTAAACTTGTTACATTTTTTTACGCTACCAAGAATTTCAAAATTATTAAAAACATTCTTTGTAAATGTGAAGCGATGTGATTGGATTAACCACGATCTACAATGTATTAGTTAGATCTTGTAGGCTAGCGATCAGTTGATTGTTAAATAATTTATGGGGGATACCGAGGCGTAATTGATTAAGGCAAAACGCTATAAGCCGGAAAGTCGGGGATCGACTCCCGGTGGGGCCAGGACTTTGAAACTGGCCTAAATCTTCTGGCAGCACCATGACCGTGGGATCGACTCAGCCGCTAACAGAAATGAGTACTAGTCAATTGTTCTGGGGGTAAAAGACGGGGCCATGCAGGGCTAAACAACCCGGGTGATGGTCTAAAAAGGTGGAATACGATACAACAAAGAATTATATGACAAGTATAAAGAACCTGACCTTGTCACTTATATTACATTTATTAAACTACAGAAATTGAAATGGGCTGGCCATGTACAAAGGCTCTCAATAGACCGAGCAACGGGGGGGGGGGGGTGAGGTATTAAGGAAGATGCTTGCAAGCCTATTAAAGTGTCACAACTGGAAGTTTGCCGCTCAAAATAGAAATGATCGGAGGCAGAAATTTGAAAAGATGGAGACACAAAGCTAGTAATAGAGAAGAATGGGCAGTTGTTATGAAGGAGGCCGAGGTTCTTAGGGGACCATAGAGCCAAAGGAAGAAGGAGGAGGCAGAAAGTAAGGTAGGCCAAAGCTCGAATTTGAGCCTATTAGCCATTGGATGGATGATAGTTTAAAAAGGTGACAGCCTTAAACTTCTACTATTCCAAGGACTTTTTTTTATTAATACAAAAGTGACTAATGGGGTCGTTGAACAGATAATGGTGTTTTTGTATTGGTTGAATAATACAGAGGTATGCAGCGGGATCACTTTATCTTTTCTATAACATATATTGATTTTCAACTTTTATAAGATTCATGATGTGTTGCGTTGAGGTATTATTCAAAATTAAAATATAAAATTATGGAATATTCACCTGAAAGGTCCGTCTCCTCAACTTAATTAATTATTTAACTGTAGCGCTTTCGGGACTTGTCCCATCATCGGCAGGATTCAAAACTGGTGTTTCACTGAAGATCTGGTAGAGGGGGTTACATGTATTGGGTTCGTTTTCGTTTATCAGTTGTCGTTATTGTGAGCTGCTTTCATGATTTCCATCTCGAGTACGTTTATCTTCGCTGGATTATTTTCTCTCTGCATTACTGTTAGGATGTTTTCAATATTTAACATCCGATGTCCTTCATGTATAACGTGTTTTGCATAGCCTGATTTTCCTTCAGTGTGAATAAAGTTTCGAAAATGTTCTTTAAACCTGATGTTAAAACCCCCTCTACCAGATCTTCAGTGAAACGCCAGTTTTGAATCCTGGCGATGATGGGACAAGTCCCGAAAGCGCTACAGTTAAATAATTAGTTAAGTTGAGGAGACGGACCTTTCAGGTGAATATTCCATAATTTCATATTTTATATTGATTTTATTCGTATTTTATCTTGAAATAATCGTAACAACCTCAACATTCCTAGCAGTTAATTGGGAGTATATTTAAGGGTGTCGAAGTGTTAATTGTTAAATAGATTATGTACAGTAGGCTAAATGGTAATACTTGTTTATTAAAACAATGAAACCAGACATAATATGAATTAAAATTGCATACAAGCAATAATTGAAAATGCTTTATTACGAATCCGTTCCGTAACTCAACATCGCATCTCATCCCTAAAACCTCATTTACAATCCTTGTAACGAAAACAAGTATTGAGTGTTGAATCTGGGATGAAGTCCACTCAGCCTCGTGAGGACAACTGAACATATATTTTATATAGAAAAAAAAACTAAAGAAGGAACAGAAAAGGAAGACCAAGAACAACCTGGAATAACAACATTCAAAATTCAATGTGGAAATTTGGTGTAACAGATGAAGACACAGAACGATGGAGAACTTTAATTAAGGGAAAATTGTGACTGTTTGTTGCAAACTGATAGTCTGTAAGTCAGTAGCCATTTATATTTATTTATTTTAGTTCATGTTAATTACCAAGATTGGTTGGAGAAAATCCTCAATGATGAGGAAAATTCTCAAAATAATAAAATAAAAAAACGAAATTGGATAAGAATACTGAAATTAATATTGAGGGACTGCTTGGGATTAATCATGTGTCACTCTGTACAGTTATCTGCTAACCGGTGCCAGTAACCAATTTAGTCGGCCAATAATATTATTTCTATTTCTGTTGATTTTATCCAATTTTATGCGAGTCTGATGAACTTTGTTTAGATAACGCAGAGAGGCCAATGACCTTGCACTTGCGTTGTAACATGTAACACCAATACAAGCCTTCACAGACATGCCAACTTAATTATGATGTTTTGGATAATATTTCTTTGAAAAGACCTTGAACAAGAGAATAATTAACAAAATTATACACACTTAGTATTACTCTGTGCCGCTAGTGGTTAAACACCGTTCTCCATCTCTGGGTCCCGAGTTCGCGAGGAGGATAAGAATGCATTTTATTCACAAATAAAAGTTGTATTCAGTATTGACACAAGTGCTCGTGCTCAGGTACAGTTCAGTTACAGAAATAATACATATATCATATATAGGCCTAAATTACAGAATTTTAGTTAGGGAGCGGGAAAACATAATACACAAATAATTTTTAGGAGACATTTCAAGACATAAAATACATTCTGACACATAAAAAATTAACAAAAATACAAGGGGTAATACCAAGCGAATTGGAACCAAAATAGATTTTTCTCTGGGTATCTCCCGTTTTCCACTGAAAAAACGTAATTCCACTATTCCTCCATATCGTACTCGTGTCTTTCATTTAATTGTCCCTGTGATTGGTGCTATAGGCAATGCCAGCCATGATCTTGTATATCATACCACAGACATTCAATTAACAAGTGCTCCATCAGATTTCATGAACTGGCAATTAAACCGGACATGGGTATAGACATACTGACGAGCCTATTGTTTTGTTAAGTTTCTTTTCTGCGTGAAATTATTTTACAAGATGTTCCATAAACAATATTTTACTTTGTTTTTTTACCATTCCATATTTTGTAAGATATTCAAATCCCTTCAGCCACTCGTCCCTAAGACCCTGTTTACTGCGATACGAAATCCACCGCATAAGGTAAGGAAAGGATTATTATTATCGCCTCACTATGATGCTTAACAAGCGGCTCGCTTTGTTTCCCCGCAGCTGTTATATGTTATTAAACTATAAAGGTCTCGACTGCCGCGACTACGACGATGTTGCCACATTGCTATTCTTCCCTCAGTTTCAATTAAAACTCGGAATGATGTGGAACATTCGATACAGTTATAAAATTGTGTACCGTAATTAATGGTATAATTATCAGAGATGTATTGTGATATAGCTAGAATAATAATACAATATCTACATATTATATTGGGGGCACGCCGTAGCGTAGTGGTTAAGGCACTGAGCTACAAGCAGGAGGGTCGAGGGTTCAAGTCCCGTTGGGGTCAGGATTTTTAAACTGACCCAAACCCTCTGGCGGCACTATGGCCCTGGGGTCGACTCAGCCTCTAACGGAAATGAGTACCAGACGCTTGTTCTGGGGATAAAGGCGGCCGTCATGCAGGGCTGACAACCCGGCTGACATAAAGTGCCGATTGTCCAGAAAAAGTGGGAGCCTTAACCTCCTACTACCCCAAGGGCCTCCTGAGGCCTGTTGTGGGATCACTTTACTTTTACATATTATATTAGTTTAATATATAAGTGATTTCAACATGTGGCGGCCATGGAAAAATATTTCAGACCGAACAGTTAATAATAATAATAATAAATATAATAATATCATTAGCATTATTTTATATGGATATTAAATTTATGTAGAACTACAAGCTATATAAAGTTGGAATTAAATTATTTAATAAATAAATACGTATACAATTTTAATTTTAAAAACTTACACAATACCAAATAATACATAAACATTAAATAATAACATAAATAATCAATGTCTTCTGTCCTTGTGTAATAAACGCCCATAGTGCTATGAAAAACGTGACAACACCGCATGTCAATCATTGCCGCGCGGCACCCGCTTTTATATAAACTGTTAACCATCAGAGTGAGGCAATAATACAACACGAGAGAGGCATATCTAAATCTAAAATGGCTATTTACATTTCCCTGTCTGCGAAACTCGAACCGCCGGTGTGAAACGTAGAGACTAACGACCATTCAACTGCGACGAATTTTAGTATGAGTAATGAATACAACTATAGTATAATTGAAATATAAAGGTAGGATGTCATAGGCCGCTCAGTGCGGGGCATCGTTACTATGTGAATGTGAGTTTTCGTTATTTTGGCGCCCCCTCAGGTCAGCTCGCCGCGCCGCCATCACGATACTGAGAAATCGACAGCAAACCGTGATCATCTTCAGAATTAGTCCACATTATTTTTTCACGAATAAAATTCCCAAGAATAGATATTACAAAGATTAATTTATTTACTGACTTTCGTAATTGACAAATATACCAGTACTTTATGTCTGACTTCGGTCTGTAGTGAAGAATTTAAAAAGAAAAGGGTGTACATGAACGGTCTATTATTATCAAACGGAAGTTATTTTGTTAGTTTCATAATTTCTCCCAAAACTAATTATATTTTAATAATAGGCCTAATTAACTAATTTTACATTTAACATTCATTAAAGCACAGCAAATGCCCTTTATTTATGGTTCCGTTATTCGCGGGTTAAAACATTCCGACATAGTTCCCATATTCGCGGCTAAAAATTTCTTTATTCGCGGATCCACTCAGTATATTAGAAAGATTGGGTATCCTTTATTAACGCATTGGCTACTTCTTTTTACTGCAAGCATGTGGTAAAGCGGTTTTTACGAAGAGTGGTTCAATCAAATGGACAAATAAATATCAAAGTAAACAAACCGTATTGTCACTAAGCCTAAAGTTCGTTGTTAAAAGCGGCCGTCGCCGTATTTCACGTGCAGCTATGTCCGTTGATAAATGGCACCCTCGCCACAATCGGTGTTTCATTGTTTCAACTTGTCATTTGTTGCAATAATTTTGATTGAATAACACGTGTTTCTTCGTCTTTGTGCCCAGTTTATAATGCCGACTAAAACGAAAAAAAAAAAAAAAAGTTCTGAAGCGGAAAAAAGTTGTGCTGCCGCTTAAATTAAAAATAGAAATGCTTGACCGTTTACTCGTTGGCGAGTCGTTTCGATCCATATCACACTGTTTCAATGCTAATGAATCAACTGTACGATTCATCAAGAAATCCTAAGACAAAATAAGGAATTCTATTAATAGAAAGTGTTCAAATCTCTCATTAAATTAATTTTATTTTGATAAATTTTATTTTATTTTGGAACCTTGGAACGTATCCCCTATATACTCATACAAATTACCATTCCATATTCACGGTTTCTGTATTCGCGACATACGTATTTATGGAACATATCCCCCGCGAATATGCAGCTTTTACCGCATAAAATTATTATTTATAATTTTATTATACGGCTAGTTCCTGCTTAATAAGACTACATCTCATGTAAAATAAACACATATTTGTCACAACATATATATATTCTTATCATACCATATTAAGCTTGTATTGCTCAATGTTAAACATTTAATTATAACATCGATAAAGCGTCACTGCTATAAAGTAAAAATATTCTCTTTAATTTGCTTACTTGTTGTAGTCAGCTACTAGATGGCAGTGAAGACCGAGTTCTCGCGACATCTAGTAATAATGGAGAATATAATACATATATAAGAAAAATAAGTGTTTGAATTGGATTCGCCTGGGGGTGTAATGGATAACACGCTGAGGTACAGACTCAGAGTTCCGGGTTTGAATCCCGTCCGGGCATTTATTTTTCTTATCATACCATATATATATATATATATATATATATATATATATATATATATATGCATGCATAGTTGAAACTTATTTTTGAACAAATATAGCCCCGAATGTTCTGAAAAAAGTTCCAATATTTACAATATAAAATGCAACAAAACAAGAAAATGAGTACTTATACAAATGTTGGTACTAAACTTAAGATCTCCTGAGTTATAGTATATATTTACCACTATTATCATTACCACCTCATGAAACAGATACTGCCAAGCTCTTGTGTTTAGTAATTGCTTGATATAAATATAAACAATATGTGCTGCATAAAAGAACAACAACTGATCTCTCAACCTTGAAACTCACACACGTGTTGCTTCAATTCCGAGTTTACTTTTGCATCATATATACGTGCACTGCAGTTCAGTTAAATACAGTTCCTCTAACCCGTATTAATCTGCGAAACATCTGTGCACCATCTGCTATAAATTTTAATGAAGTGTCGACGATATATATATTTTACCGCAGAGTCGCATGCTATTTTGCCGACAATCTCGGCAGCGTTTTGACGAAAGAGTAGCAGCGCGAGGACAGGAGGTCAGTCCCGCCCTCGCAGAAACACTTTCTATTTAACGAGTAATACAAACTCAGCCAGGTTAATGTTACAAAAATAACTCGATAGTATAATGGGCTAAGAAGGCCTTGCCCTAACAATCGGCTGCTGGTCTCACATCTAAGGGTGCAAATTACAGAAGTGAACGTTTATTCAGTCAGGGGTGACATGTGGTCAGCAAGTCCAATCCCCAGCTGTTATAGCTACTTCTCTCAACCTGGAGCCGCTAATAATTTTAGTTACCCAAATTCCTCACGATGCTGGGTGGGCATTGATCCCATAACGACCAGATTCCACGAGAAAACTTGTTTCCCCTTGGGAACTTGAACTAACTCGCGTCCCGTAGATCTGTGCCAAGATATGATAACTTAGATCGCTCCGCTGCGGCGAGGGACTAATATTACCACAGGCCCTAAGAATATTTTCTTTTTCTATAACTCACCTGGATATTTCGTGTTTCTGCGTTGCGATCTATTAAAAGATCTGTTTTGTGTCCATAAACTCTTACAAGGACCACATCTTCTGGCGAATCTTCGTGAAAACAGCCGACAAGTTTGTTTGTAATTCCGTCGGTAAACACCTTTAAAAAAAAGTAATATATTTATTAATTTCTGACATTAAATGTAATCATATACAACAAGCATTGATTATAAAATGTAAGACACTTTTTTAATACATTATTTTGAATTGCCGAGGAACAAGGCAATACGGAAAGAACGAAACCAAACCTAAAATCCTAATTTCTTGTGCCAGCTATTCAATTTAATGTGAAGGACCGCAGTGAAAACAACCATTTATAACTGTTTGTTGTGTTTTCCGACAGAAATATGAATAATTTCTATTCGTTCCTTTTATGTATCGTTTTATTAAGATTATATCATCATCATTATGAACAAATTCGTTTTAGGCCATGTGGCCTGTACGGTAAACCTAGCGAAGATGGTCTTGATCTTTCCACCGATGTTTTGGTCTTCCTTGGTCCCTATGTCCAGTTGGGGTATATTGAAATGCCAATTTTGGAAGTCTATTTCTTGCCATTCTCCTCAGATGATTTTTCCATTCTTGTTGGTATCTTTGTATATCTTCATTTAAACTTGTTACTCCAAGTTTTCCTCTGATTATTAAGATTATAAAATACATTAAACCGATGCAAAGGCGCATATATTAGGATATAATGGGAATTTAAGGGTTAAAAGAACAAACAAAACAACCAAGATTCTGCAGACGTATACCTACTATAGGACTATTCAGGATATTGAGAAAAATTGTAATTATTCTTTGTGAATTAACAGCACAAAATTTCCCTTTATCTACTTTATTTATTTAGCCTGATGTAGTAAAGGTCATGTGTCCTCTTGCACTCATCAGGACAAACACATGTTACATTAGAATAAAGCAATCACAATTAACTATAATATTAAATGAAAATTTGACTGTTAGTAATATATATACGAGTAAGATCGATAACATAATGTTAATGATAATTAAAATTAAAAATGGAACAAATAATAAAATGTGCACAAGCAAGACAAGTTAAATTGTCCTTATCTAAAGTACATTAACATTTACAAAGAGAATTAATGAGACATAATAAACTAACTTATTGGTTATCAATATTTAAAACACCAACTTAAAATATTTGTAAATCTTAAAAATATTTTTTATAAATTAAATTATTATTAATTGCTAAAAGAATTTTATCAGTGAAGTACAGAAGTTGGTCTATTTATTAAATAGTTTTTAGTTTGTTTTTTTGAACGATATTATAGTTTGACAGTCTCTGGTATAGGGTGGAAGAAAACTTTATAGGGGTTCTTCTAAAATGCAGAGTAAAAACTAATTATACTGACAAATTTCCAAAGGTTGTCCAAGAATATTGTTCGATTGTTTTATTATAATTAATTCATAGTAGCCTGATTGTATTGTCATCAATTATGCGTCATGTCGCGATCATGATATTAATTGATATTTTGTACAATTTCTTTAAAGTACGGTATAGTAGTTCGTAACGATGTGCGATATGCAATATGCAAGGAACAAAGATCTGTCATCTTGCTGATCATTCAATTTTTAATTCCATTACATATAATTATTTCGGTAAATTTTGCTTAGAGGCCTTTCATTCAGGCTTAAGGATCTTTTACGAGCCTGAAAATCTTCAGACTCGGGACCCACGGCTTAAAGTCCCTCCCGGAGGACTTGCTCCTTGGATTTTTCCATCCTAAAAAAATCTATCGACCCTGGCCGGGTTTGAACCCGCGACCAGAGGTAAGGAGCATAACCACTAGTACACCGCGGCCGACTTTAATCGATTTTGGCCATTTAAAATCGCCTTCGCAAGCAATTAATAATCACACTCTTCTATATGCATTTTTTAATGTCATAAATGCTTCCGATGTATATAAATAGGTTTATTTTATATAGGGCCTATTAATGTAAGTCATTATTATCAATGGCATCTGCTTGGAAGTTTGGTTCAATTTATTTATTTACTAGCTAATACCCGGTGTGCGCTGCTTCTCGTAAATAAATGGTAACGTGTTTTTACCACCAGCCTTGAGCTGCTATGCTTGCCCGGGAATCAGCTTATCCCGATCTTCTTGGCATCAATGAAAGACAAAAATGGTTATTGTGAGTTATCCGTAAAAGATAAACATATGCTGTCGCGACTTTTTTGTACAGTTTTTTGAGATATTCAATTCCGTGTGCAGAATTTGGTGTATTTGTTATGGTTTAGGCAGCGTAAACCATTTTAAGCGTCAATATAGGAACTTTACTTCATGTTTTTCACTACAAAGAGTGATTTTTAGGGGTGAAGGGATTGAGTATCACTACTCCCTCATAGCCTATGTTCATCCCCGAAAACTCCTGAACATTTTTCAAATAGCCTCATCATAATCGGATGAACGGTATGGCAAAGCACGCTTGCCCGGGAATCTATTTATCCCGAACTTCTTGGAATCAATGAAAGACAAAAATGGTTATTGTGAGTTATCCGTAAAAGTTAAACATATGCTGTCGCGGACTTTTTGTAGAGTTTTTTTTAGATATTCAATTCCGTGTACATTAATTTGGTGTATTTGTTGTGGTTTAGGCAGCGTAAGCCATTTAATCGTCAAAATAGGGACTTTATTTAACGTTTTTCGCTACAAAAGGTGATTTTTAGAGGTGAAGGGGTTGAGTATTACAAGTTCCTTATAGCCTATATTCATCCCGGGAATCTCCTGAACATTTTGCAAAAAAAACCATCAAAATCGGATCAACGGTACGGCCGCGCATAGAATACGAACAAACAACAAACCAACAACTATTTTGATATAGAAGATTAGGAATAGATAAGTGAGAAGTTTGAATGTCAGGTGAAACGCTTGTTAATATCCTTCAACAATATCAGTAAGCTTATCAGTAGAACCTGTTTCAATTCTGTTTAACATTTTTCTGTAAAACCTACGTAATTATAGAAGTTTCTAGAAAATTCGTGGAATTGCCTGGACGTTTGCCATGTCATGGAAATAACCAGGAAGTTATGGATGATCACAATAATTGTGACAAATGTACATCTTCTGATTGTGAATACAGTCATCATTCAATTACGAACCGTAATACGAAGATTATGCGAATCGACATCACTTGCTCTTTATTTGCGCAAGACACTCTCCACACAATGCGTCCATCAACAACCACATCTTTATTGTATAAGTAATTTGCCGTTTTATCGTTTTATATTATAAATCTCTGACAATCTTCGGTGCCAACTGCGAATAGTTATGTCAACTAGGAAACACTACCAGTTGATTGCAGAATCAAAAACTGAATCATCACCGCGGTTTCACAATGTTTGTTTCTGTAATGTATGCAAGAAACCTGGAAATCCATGCATGTTAATTGTAGATTTCAAGTTTTTTTTTTGTAGTTTTATGATACGACTGTATATATCATCATCTTCTTCATGGTAGGCTTTCAGAATTATCTTCCCATCGTCTTCTAGGACGTCCCACATCTCTATAACCTTGAGGTTGGTACAGCAGTACTTGTTTTGTTAGCCTAGAAGAGTCCATTCTTAAATTATGTTCATGCCATTTTTGTTTATAGCTTTGAATTTTTTTTTATTTACATCAAACATTTTGAGTTCTTTGCCTAATTGTTTGACTAGGAATGTGGTCTCTTAGAGTATATCCTGCAACATATCTGAGAAACTTCATCTCTGATGTTTCTAGTAATCTTCTATCTGATCCATATGTCACAATGGGAACTGTCATTCCCTTATAAAACTTTAGCATTGTTTCTTTCGTTGTTTTTGTTTGTAGTGTTCTTTTAATAGTCCCACATATACTTTGAAATTTATAATTTTTTCATGTATATCATTTTCCCAATTGTAAGATATGTCATCCTAAATATTTAAAACTCTGTACTATATACATAGTTTATTTTTTATGAAAACCTCGGTCGTAGTTTAGACACTGTTTCTACAATCGACTGCATAGTTCTCTCGGTCTCTATATTTTAATGATGGTAGACTATTTTTGCTACCGACTACACTGCTTCAATACTGTTATTTAATTCTTCTTGTTCTTCACTCCACGGGCTAGGCAAATTACCTGTTCCGCCTCACAGTTGTTCTTTTCACTGGCCTTCCTACATTCTTTCAACATCTTGGCATGTAGTTAAATGCTGCTTTTGGTAATTTTGATACAATCATTCTTAGTTATTTCACGTAATCACTAAAGATGAAACCTCTCCTTCCAATGAAACGAGGTTGACTAATATTTAACCATGTGGTAGAGGTCACTCGGAGCAGTGGTCACATGTAAACAAGAACAGGTTACAGACTTAAGGGTCAGATAAAATCTCTTGCTCCTTCTGCTGATGATGGGACTAGTCCCGGAAGGCCTACAGAAAATCAACAGTTTTCGAAATTGAGGAGACTGACCTATTAGGTAACAATTTTATAATTTTATATTACAATTTTTAATTTTAAGACTTACAAAGTATAGATACTTCGATGGAACATAAAAGTTGCGTACTGACTATTCGGAACATTTGGAGTGAAATATATATAAAGTAAAATGGTTATACTGGATACTATACCCGAGCCGTCATATCTCCGGCTTTGAAGTTTAGGTTATACGAGGGGTAAAGGGAGAATTCGCCCTCTACTGCCAATAAGGATATTCATAATGTAAGAGTAGATGTCTGCCACGACCAATCACTGCTCTTGACGCAGGTATAGCGCGCTGGTAAGGTTTGAAATTGCTGAGATGTCAGCTGAATGTCTGCTAACCGCATTCATAAAGCGGCCACTCCCACTGAATATCCATATCGGCAACACTGTCGTGAAAACGTCAAGGCCGGAGAATCAGTGGATGCAGTATAAACAATAAATTTCAGCAATGTTGCTCTAGGTAGAGAAAACTATTCGAATCTCCTTCCCTATGATGTCATGTACAGCCTTTGAAAAAAAAATGATGGCGCAACTCTTGATGATGGAAAGTTGAAGTTTTGAAGAGCGATTTACACTAGTAAGTTGTTACGTGTGTTGTCTCCTTTGAGATCAAATCTCGCGGCGTCTTTCTTCATGTAGTCTTCGTACCGTTCGCTTCAGTAGAAGAGTCGGCAAGATGCTATCTTGCGACGTTACAGGCCCAGGTTCGATCCTATACTTCATTCGCTCTTAAAGTGATCCTCGTCAAAACAAAACCATGTGACCTGCTGTCTTTTCATTGGTTACTGACACCGACGTACGATGTAGAAGCAATATGTACACGAAAAAATTGTTCCCTTTATTAAATTAAAATTATGTCCTCTGAATATAATTGCTATTCTTCGTGAATGAAAATAATAATATTTAAAACATAGAAAATATTGTAAAATATACCTAATCAATAATTACAACTTAAAATAGTTTCTTACATATGGATGATGCATGTGAGTCATGCTTCAGTCGACAACATGGCTGAAAGTGTAGAGTCTTCTGTTGCCGTGTCGGAACTAAATTTGTAAAACACAAGTCTGGCAAACCTTTGACTAGTGGTAAAAAAAAGCTATTTTAAACGTATTTAACAAGTTTAGTGAAAAGTATCCAGAACTTCCAGTAAAAGATATAGTGAATTTAACATCCGAGTTTACCGGTGTGTAGTGTACAAATATTAATAGTGCTTGGAAAGAAAAAACACGTAGTAAGGTTGTAACTCCCGGTAAAAAAGAAAACGTGTGCAATATGCTTTTAGACTGTGAATTTGTGTTTTAATAATTCTTGCTAGAGAGTCAGTATTTCGGGTGAGATATTTTGGCGTGATGAATTTGTGGCAAACGCAATTCGAGTATAATAGTAGTGTATAATTTCTTTTTCAAAAATGAACCCCCTATAATTGATTAAAGTACTGAAAAAAGTAAATAGTGATTCAGAACTGCCTGATTAAAAAAAAAGGACGTTTTACAAAATATTGTGTGAAATGGGGTTTGAATTTGTTAATGGAAATTAAATGAGTGTTGTTATATATTGCGATAGAGCCAGGATTTTTATGAAATTTCATATGTTTTAAACTATTAGTCAGAGAGCACTGAGACAAAGTATCTATACACTTTATGATATGTAGAATCAAATAAAACCTACATATTTTTTTCATATTTCATAATATTTTGGCAAAATATTCATATTTTAGCAAAAATTTAATATTCCTTCATATTTTTCAACTTTCAATTTTTTAAAAATAAGATTTCTACTAATTGGTTAAAACATTTTTGAAGTGACTGTAGTTTTGAAATTGGTTGACAATGTGATATGGTAGACAGCCGAAAATTCCTCAGTATCCCATCTGGAACAAGATAAATAGATTTGATAAAAGAACATATTGGGGAAAAAAAAAAGAGAGAGACATGGAATGACCAAGTGGAGGTTTTTGTCCGAAACTAGAGAACAAGAACAGGGATTTCCTAATCTGTGACAAGAACATGAATAAGTTAGAATGTTAGAATAATAACCACCCACTCTTTCTCTCAGATAGCAACCTGTTCCTTTTTGCTACCTATGGACATTTCTTACTTTGTGAATGGATTACAGTATTTAAATGTAGGGAAGACTGCTGCTGCTAAACTTGAATCTGTACTGGGAAATAAGGTGTTACTCCACAGCTTATGAAATTAATAAAGTTCTTGTAGGTAAGGCCAATATTATTCTCACTTACATCAAACTATCATATATAGCACCATGACATCATATGGTGTGGAGCGTACTTTTTGATCGTACAAAATAATTCTGACAGGCAGACGTAAAAAATATAGAAAAATCTCCTAACTGTGTATTACGGACAGAATTGATAATTGGATTATTCAAAACACAAGTATACCATACTGAGCTCGGGCAAATTTCATGGAAAAACTAATGTTAAAATAATTCTAATTACATTTCACCATGTTCATACGTGTAATGTATAGGATTGAAAATAATCGTAATTGCAAAGAGAGTTTTGAAATACTCCCTAGAATTATTTGTGGATTAATTCATTTTAACATCTTGTTTCTCCAAATATGACATACAGTACCAGGTCTACTGCGATGGGCAGGACATGTGGCACGAACGGGGGAATGAAAGACGTGCATGGAAGCTTCTTGTAGAAAAACCAGAGGGAAAACGCCCAGTTGGTAAACGAAGAATGAAGTGGGAGAATAACATTAACCATGATTTGAGGGAATTAGATTATAGAGGGGATGATTGGTAAACATTAGCTAAGGATATGGATGTATGGAGAGCTTATGTCCGTTTAGCCATGAACCTACGGGTTTGATCGTGCCAGTGAGTTAGTTAGGACTTGGTCTACGTGTGTTCTGATTCATCCAATTTAATGTTATTGTGACATTTACATATACTGGAATTCATTATCTTTATGTAAGGTAAACAGAAGTCATCCAAACTGTACCTACTCTAAATTTTGTTAATGGTATATTCGATGGAAGCATGTACTACGGTTACTATGTTTTGTTTTTTTGTTTATGTTTGTATTTCGTAATTAAATATCATTGGATAAATTAATGTATCGTGTTTTATATATACCCAGTATTAATTTATTGAAATAAAGTGTCTAACTACAGGCTTGGGAGGCCCTTGGGGCAGATGGATGTTGAGACTTCCACATTTCTAGACAATTGCCAAGGTATTTCCACTGGGTTCTCAGCCCTGCGATCACGGCCGCCTTTGCCACAGAGCATGCGTCTGGTACTCATTTAAATTATGAGCTGAGTAGACCCTAGGGCTATGATGCTGCCAGAAGGTTTGGTCTAGCTAAAAACCTGACCCCATTGAGACTCAAACCCACGATCTTCTGGCTTGTTAGCGTGATTTCTCAAACAACTACATTTGAACGTGGGCCATTATAATTGCTTCAAATCATGAACATGGTATTGTATATTGAGTCAGAATTAATGAAAAATTAATTAAAATGGAAATACAGTGAAACTCTTGATTTCTTGAGCTACAAAAATATATTCTTGTCTCATTTGTGTGCTGGAATGTATACCCATAAATTATACAGGGCTTGTGTATATAAATATATGTAAAACGTTAAAAAAAATATTAGCTTCATAATATTTTTGTGTCCTAATTTTCATATTTTTCATATTTTGTTAATGATTTCATATTTTAATATAATTTTCTTCATATAATTCCTCGCTCTGGCGATGACATTTTGCTATGGAGAAACTTTAATATTGAGTTTAGAATATACTGTATAACTTTTATTTATCTCGGGAGAGGTATACCAAAATAATTGTGTGATTTTAAATAAATGTCAATAACCTCAACCTTGAAGATTCTCCCCAAGTCTACCGTTATGTTTGACATGAAACAAAAGAGGAAGAATGCTGTGGCAGGTATGTGGACACAGAGTGACATATTCCAAGAATTAATACTAATTCGCCACCACTCCTGGGTTAAACTGCTGTTTATTCTGCTAAAATTCGTACCACTATCAATAGTAATTACAAAACATCAAGTATGTGATATAGTATTTGACTTCGTTTATTAAGCTACTTTAACGCGTATCATACTTATATCATATTATGTCTTATATACTTCACACGTGTTCCTTGTCAAAAAGACAGTAATTGGCGCGTGAATGGCGGAAAGATACAATTGGCGTTTGTTTATGTTAAGATCACTCTAGAGCGAGTGAAGTATAGTCAGGAGTTTTTTTTAATAATGTCGTTAATTTTCATAATGTCTAGACGTTACCAGGCTTCGTTATATATATATATATATATATATATATATATATATATAGGGAAATAAATTAATTAAACAGCTCATTATATATATATATATATATATATATTTATTTATTTATTTATTTATATACAGAATTTTAATGTTTACACATCTTTCTGTGCCTAAAGTTTTATTTTTCTTCTCCACTCGTCTCTCTCCATCCAATCCATGTAATGTTTTCCTGGGTAATCTTTCTTCTTGCATTCGTCGTACGTGCCCATACCAATTTAATTGCTTATACCGTATATAATCTACTATTGAATAACCAATATTCATTTTTTCTCTTATGACAGTATTTCTTATTTTGTCTAATTTTGAACATCTTGCTGCTCTCCTCAAGAAATCCATTTCCATCGACATAAGTTTTTGTTGAATTTCCAAACTTCAGCTCCATATGTGACAATACTTCTCACTATTGATTTATATATTTGTAACTTATGTTTCCTTGTTATATGTCTATTATATATATAACAATTGTAACGTCTCATAACTTTGTTTAAAAACACAAGGCATAACAAGATTGTTTATTTCCCCTACTAATGCAAAACGCGTCTGATTAATTTAAATTGAGTCAAGTTAATATATAATAATTATACAAGTAAGTTCTGGAGTAATGCATCACTTCGTACCGAAAGTTCCTATCAGTGACGGTTGTGATCGGGCGAGAAAGCTTCTGTTTTCCATTCATGAGTTCGTATGTTCGATTCCGGTGTCATGCTTTTTTTTTCTCTCTCTCTCGTCCTTATTTCAATTAATTTTCTTTGTTTTCTTTGTGATTTATTTACAGCATTTACCGCATTACTTATTTACGCGAAATTATTTTCCATTACACGACACACAACGAAATAGAACGGATTTTAGATTCTCAAGTAGTTGTATACTTGTGAACCAAATAGCCTCTGGTCATGCGCAGTGGCTTCGTTCTGGGACTTGAAAATTATCTGTGCGCCATCAATAATTATTTCAAAGGCTGTACAATGGACGCAACAACTATACGCTGATATGGTGTTTTACGAAGGAATTGTTCCATCTCTAGTAATTGCTATTTAACTGTTCCAATGGACGTATAATACCATCCACGCCTTCGTTTCCCAAGTTACCACCACGATCCCTTCTACTGCAGAAACAGTCATAATGAATCTACCATTTAACAGTGTTAATCAGTTTTTCTTTGTCGTTTTACTCATCCCTATTTTTAGGAGTTGCTTCACTCTGTGGAACTTAAAAAAGTCAATGCTAAGAGCGGATCGCCTGTTTGCAGGAAGAAGGAACTCGACCACGCAAGAGACAGCTACATATTGGCAAGTTCCCTGGGTATGTGGTTGACTATTTCCAGGGACACTGCTGAGTACAGTATAAGGGTCGTGTACACAGTTCCAAGGTGGATATTAAACATTCCCTACTCCTTGGAATTCTAATCCTGGCCTCCGGACTGGAAGGCAGGAACTCCATAGACCACACAGCATGCCTATATTTTATTTGTTCAGATGTTGTTAATGAAGATTGACTCTTTTAAACCGTTACACGATAATGATACAAATTTACGCTATGATCAATGCACTTTTTATTAGAAATTACTTGTTATCAGTCCGTCGCCGTGGCGTAGTTGGTGTCCCTACCTTCCACTCCGGCGACCCGAGTTCGATTCCCGGCGGGGTAGGAGATTTTAAATCTCCACCTTGGGTCTGGATGTGTGCCCTGTCCTTGCGTCTACATGTTCTATATGTGAGAATAACAAAAAGGTAAAACAAAAAAGGAAAAAAATAAAACAGGAAGGAAAAGCAGTATGTACGAAAAAAAAAATCAATATTTGCGGCAAAATAGTCTATTTCTATTTGTTCCTATAGGCCCTTACACCACCTCCGTGATATTGTATTACTTAAAAAAACTGACGACTTTAAACGATTAAGTGTGCATGTCTTTTCGAGTGAGCTCTATGATGATAGGATGCGAGCTGGTGAGACCGATTCTGCATTGCACTTTGTGCATAGGACTATTGGAAATATTTGGGTTCCAACTATTTTCATGTGTTTTGTGTGTATAGTTTTCTATATTTTTATTGTTTCTTCTTCTTCTTCTTCTTTATTCTTCCATTATAGGTTTTAACATGTTCTTTCTTCAATTCTTGTTGCCTCATCTTAGTTCGTTATACCACCACTTTCTGTTGTCTTCTTCCCTTAGGTAGATTTTTCCCCTGCAGTCTTGATAATTCTATTGCTGTCCATCTTGCCTATATGCGCACCCCATTCTTGTTTCTTCTATATACTCATTTCATAATATCTTCGACTGGACATATTGTTATTGCTTAAAAAGTCAAAATACTAAGGCCGGTATTCGAGAACCAAGCTTTCCGCGAAGAGCGACTCTCAGCCGTCTCTCCGTGGTTAATTATGTGGGTCATGCAGAACCTACTCTAACTGGCTCACTCTATTCAACATAAATGTGCTAACAAGATATTTATTTTAAAGTTTCCAGAAACAATTGAAAGATGAGAGTCCCAGCTTACGGAAGACGGCATGGTCTAGAGAGCTTGGTTATTGAATACCGGCCTAAAATTTGTACCTAAGATGTCGGTTGTCCTCAGAAATTAAATTTGAATTTGTTTAAAATTTCACTTAACACTTTTTTCCCACAATAATCAGTAAACTTCTGTTCACAATTTATGTTTTATCACAGTCATTGCTGAATAAGTTCGCCACAATTTCTCATTCATTTAACTTATCACTGGTCCAACGCGAGACTGACTAGGGTCTCGCCTCCGGTCCTTTTTTATAGGCGCGACGAAACTTCTAGAAATAGCTTCGAGATATTTCGAAGCCTGAGCCTCTGGCCACGGATCTTTCCCGAAAGGAGAGGGAGACACCGGTAGAACCGTCTGGTAAGTCATTCCAGATACTTCGGCCGGTTTGTGCGGGCCCTCTAACTCGCCATTCTCATCCATTCTTTCAGATGCATTTGTTTCTATTTTAAATTTGGAATAAACCTCAGAGGATGTGAATATCTTAGATCACAACTTTCTTTAGGTTAGGCGCCTTCACGTTTATTTCTAGATATTCCTCATAGGCATATATGCTGGGATCAAATTTATATGTACTTGTGTTCTTTTGAAAAATTATTTTAAGAGTTTTATTAATTTTAACGACAGGTTCATCATAGATTTCATGATAATTCTGTAGCTTTTGCATTGGCTTTTGCTGACAAGGAAATCCACATTTCTTCTGGTGTAAAGAGAGTAATGTACGATATAAACTAAGAAGGAAATTGACTCTATTCCCAAGTTCAGTGATCCCTTATATTGTAGTTCCAAATATTTGTATAGTCCTATTTTGGAGAAATTTTAGCTTGATATTTTCCTTAACTTATATTACGTAACCACACCAATATTTGCATGATAGAGGAAGACACGCTAGCGTTAAAAATAAGAAATGCCTCATTATTAGGGTTACAGGTACGTCATTTGCTGCAAGGTCACATAATTAGCACAACTTACACATGCAATACTGTTACATCTAAAAAAGTATGTAGAATTTCAGTTCCTTTCTGAATGATTGGGATTGTAAGTACGGTGCAAGTTGCTAGTTACGTTCACTATAATTATTTAATATATTTTATCACTGCCTTAGTCACCTATTACTCGAAAGCGAAACAATACCGGATATATTGTTCCCTAAGCTGTTTTTCAATATGTCTAACGAAAAGGATTTGAATATTTCAACTATCAAGAAAAGTTGCACAATATTTTTATCGTTTAAATATTTCCGCATCATTAGTCGAGTCTAAAATGACTGCTTAGTGTATATTGACAATTTTGTTATTTTATTATGCAACAATATTGGTAAAATTCATATTAAAATTCTGTTTAGGTAAATAGTCACAAAGTAAAAGGTTAAAATAAATACCTGACACATAACGTCATCCTCAACTAGGTGACTTTTTTAAACTTTTAAGAACTGCAGGCCTTTCGGAAATCAGCTTCTACCATCATCAGAAGGATATGCGCTACTAGATAGACGACGGTTGGAAGGCAGATGATGTCAAAGGCGTCGGAGAACAACAGTTAGTAGCGCACATCCTTCTTCTGATGACGAAAGTCAGTTTCCGAAAGGTCTACAGTTCTTAATTTTTTTTTTAATTAACCTATTTGAGGATGACGGCACCTGCCAGGTATTTATTTTAATATTTTACTTTATTATGCATTCTATATAATGTGCTGTTACTTGCAGCAGTTCTTCAAAGTCTGAGATTACAATAGTAATGCTTAGACCTTCAATTTCATAAATGTACGCCAAGTTAAACTACAGGGTAATTAATGGACTTTTTTTTTACTTTCGACAGTTATAATTGAACTCTAGAGAAGAAATACAATGTTGCCGCTCGTACACGGAGAGATGGGGGTGATGGTGGAGGACCAGCAGCTCCCCATCAGAATTTGTAATTCAGACATGGAAATATCTCGCAATGAATATGAAAATAGACATAATCATTAATAATTATAATCACTAATTCACTGAATACCAATATTTATAATAAAATGGAAACCAAATACAATAAATAAATAAATAGCGAAAACCACGTGGATGCATGTTGGAGCACTAACGTTTCAAAATATTTTGCTGGAGTCTGTTGGTAGATGGATAAGGGTGATTGACTGCTGTCATGATTGAATGCAGAAAACACAGACCCAAGATTCTCAAATGCAAAACTATTAGAAGTCTAAAGATCCGTCATTTCCACTGTAGGATAACTGTGTTTAGTATCATCCGCCGGTGAGAGGATTGTACCTACAACACGAGCCTATGAGTTTGTGTAATAATATATCACAGTTTCATAATCAAAAAGATGTGGAAACAAATTTAGAAAAATATAACAGACTAAATGGTGTAATTAGGAGCAATTTTGGAAAACAAATGAGGAAAGAAATCCAATTGAGATTTCATAATGCCATAGCCAAACCTGCTCTATTATACGGAAGTGAATGCTGGACACTTTGAGCAAAAGATAAATCCCGCATTAATAGTTCACAAATGAGATTCCTCCGATCACTAACTGGAGTAACTTTAAGGGATAGAATGAAGAGTGATGAGATAAGGATGCAGTGGAATAATAGGGAAATGACTGAACATATACAAAATTATCAGATTAAATGGTTCCAACACGTCCAGAGAATGTCAAATTCCCGTTTACCAAAGATGATTTACCACCTCAACCCTAAAGGCAAAAGAGACCTCGGAAGACCCTTCAACCGATGGAAAGATCAGTTTTTGTAGTCGCAGAACGGGCATCATCACCCAATACTGCATACGGAAGAAGAAGAACTCAGATGAACGTTTGAGTTCTATTATATCATCATTAGGAGACGGTCAACCCCGTCGAGACTTGTATATGAACTTGCAAGAGAGTCGTTCTATTCGGAAGATCTGAGGATGAAACACCTTCTGCCAACTACCGGCCCCTACACAGAACTCTTACACCGAAGCAAATTGAAGAAGAGGGAGATAGACCTTGATTTATATGCTACGGGAGCCATGATAGAGAGGAACTGGGCAAAAGCTAACCAGGACCAGCGACATGTTGTGACACGTTATGCTGTGCATGGTTTTCATCACGTAGTGTGTGAAAACAAGAAGTACCACGACCCAAATGAAAAATGTATATGTGCTTTGTGTGGCCACAGATGCGAACGGTACCACATACCGAAGTGCCCAAAGAACACAAAAACACTGAACGAATATAGCAAAGATTAAATATAATCAATGCCCACTCGGGCGAACCTTTTTACTTATTTTATTATTATTATTATTATTATTATTATTATTATTATTATTATTATTATTATTATTATTATTATTATTATTATTAGGGGACGGTCTAAAATATTCCGGCTGGATTTAGGACATTTGTTACAAATATATAGGACACATTTACGCAACCTGTCTAGAGTGAATAACAAAGGTTGTCAACTCTGCCAACATTCATGGAGTGAGTCCTGTGTGGTAGATTTACGAAACGTAAAAGAATCTTAAGCTTGAGTTAAAGGGCTCTGAAGAAATATAATCTGGCCTGTCACGTCCAAATCTGACTCCAGCTGTAAAAAACGTTAAATAAAATGGAAGGAAGATATTAATATTAAATTTAATTAGTTTTATAGAATGTGTGTCACTATAAAACGGACACTGAAAAGTAAAACTTTGAGTATACAATTAAAATTTTACAGTGCCTATCTTAACATATGCAAGAGAAAATTGGACTATTAACCGTTCAGACAGAATATAGATAGAAACTGCAGAAATGAAGTTCTTACTTTCAGTAACAGGTGTGACAATTTTGGACAGAAATATAATTGAAGATATTAGAAAATACTTAAATATTTCTAATTTAACAAATAGAATTGATAATATGAGAAACGGCTGGTATGAACATGTTAAAAGAATGCCTACAGACAGAATCCCTCAGATGTTATTAAATTACAAACCAATAAGATATAGAAGTGTTGGACACCCATTTACTAGATGGAGAGAATCATTAAATCCCACTTGATGTGAAAACCGGTCAAAAGGCCTAATTTCATGAAGTAGAAGAATAAAATGTTACATATATGCCAACATTTATGAATGTGATAAAATCAGCAATTTTTATTCCGATATTTGAAGTACATCTACAAGAACATAAACAGACTGCATAAATTCAACAAACATACTATACCGTCCACTTATCATTGTTTACGCCTATCTATATATTAATACGTGAAGAAAAAAACGTTGTACCCCTTTCTTAGAATATTGCGCGCACGGAGGAGTGTGATATTTGGCATAATTTAAGTTCATATACAGGAGGAGTGCAAAAAAATATAATTTATGTATAATGTGTTACAAATAAATTCAATTAAACAAAATAAAATAAATTATCTCTAAGGAATTTATGTGTATTACTCATTCATTTGTTTACGTTCATATTGAAATAACATTGTTGCAAAAAGAAAATTGTGAGCAGCAATGTGAATTGACTTACTCTCGCGTAATTATTATAAGTGGTTTATTATTAGTCGTTTAAAAATGTGAGCACATTTTCTCATTTAAATTATTAAACCCTGTGTAATATTGATTTAAGTAATTGTATTACATTTTTTATTTAGATATTCACACCTACTTCCATTATGCCTCGACATAGAACATGACGAGTCGGAGTGACAAAGAAGAAGGGATATATGTTCCCGTACACATAATAATAGGCCAAATACAAATTTAAATAGTGTAAATGGTATACAAATGTCAAATGATGCGTTATTGTTTTTTTTAATACGGCTTAGACAAGCTATACCACATGTTTCCTATCGTTTGTATTTTTAAAATAAATCTAAAATTAATACATAATGACGTATTTGTGACAAATTTAAAACTTTAATGAATTGTGGTCGAATTTCGACCACTGGTGTGACTTAATACTTGTACATTCCTTTCGCATATTTTTCTCACGGTTGGAGTAGATGGGTAAATTCAGAAGCCAAGTATTTCTGGAACCACGTTGATATGAAGAATTTCTATATTAATTTATATCTACTCTTTTCGTTTTATTCTATACTAGCTAATACCCAGCGTGCGATGCTTGCACCTAAATAAATGATGCGTTTTTTGCATTTAGTTGAATAAGTAAAAGGAAAAATAAATATAAATTTATATCGTTATTATTTTTAGATAACCCGTGCTAATTACCCGGCGTTGCCCGGGAATCTACGCATCACGAAGTACTTGGCACAGGCCTAAATGAGCTGAAAGACTAAATTCGTTATTTTGAGATATCCATAAAGAATACCCGCCATGCGCTGCTATGCCCGGGAATCTACTTATCCCGATCTTCTTGGTATCAATGAAAGACAAAAATGGTTATTATAAGTTATCCTTAAAAGATAACATATGCTGTCGCGGACTTTTCTGTAGAGTTTTTTGAGATATTAAATTCTGTGTACAATAATTTTGTGTATTTGTTATGGTTTAGGCAGCGTAAACCATTTAAGCTTACAAAAGCGACATTTTTTTACGTTGTTATTTTTTTCACTACAGAAGGTTATTTTTAGGGGTGAAGGACTTGAGCATTAAAACTCTTACAACCTGTAACCTTCCCGGGAAAATACTGAACATTTTGCAAAAAGCCCCTTGACAATAGGATGAATTGTATGGCAGCACATGCTTGCCCGGGAATCTACTTATCCTGATCTCCTCGGTATTTTGAAAGACAAAAATGGCTATTGTGTGTTATCTGTAAAAGATAAACATATGCTGTTGCGGAATTTTTTGTAGAGTTTTTTCAGATATTTAATTCTGTGTACATTAATTTTGTGTATTTGTTAGGGTTTAAGCAATGTAAGCCATTTAAGGGTAAAAAATGTACTTTTTCACGTTTTTTCACTACTAAAGGTGTTTTTAAGGGTGTAGGAGTTGAGTATCTCAACTCTGTTATAGCCTATGTTCATTCCGGGAATCTCCTGAATATTTTGCAAAAAAACCCATCACAATCGGATCAACGGTATGGCCGCGCATAAAGTACGAACAAACAAACATTCATTTTTATATATTAGATAAACTAATTTCGCAATCCAAATTCAGCACAATTTAGATGATTATTAAGTACTATTTCATTTTTAAATTATCATATAATTAACTTTTAAGTACAACCTACTCACTTATCAACACTTGATCCTACTTTATCAAAAATTAACTTAATATTTATCAGTGTTTATGTAATTTGTATAGATTATAATACTGTATAAATGCATTAGTGACGGCCATGGGTTTTAAGAAAAGGTGTCAACAATATTAATAGATTTTTTTGAGGGTTTAACATAAGAGTATTTTTTTATCTTATATAGTGGATCATTTTTTAAGGAACATATAAACCGCTTGATTTAAAAATGAACTTGAGATTGTTTTTTTTTTTCGATTTGGAGAAAGTAAATAAATTTAAGATTGCCCACTAAACCAATTAGGCATATGGCAAGCAAAGTAACATATCCGGAAAACTATGAAATATATTCTGGAAGAACACCTGTCCCTTTGGCAAAAGAGATCCAAACCTATTGGCAAAGGTTTTTAAGTGACCCTCAATGTAGAGTACTAAAATTTATTAACTTTTTTTTTAATTATTCATTTCTAATTTCTGAATTTTACTTGAAAACGAAACATTTTTGAATTTTGTTTCGTTTAAGTTTTTTTAATTTACTTGCAAATTAATGATATATTTTGAATTTTACCGATTTTTCGGTTTTTTATATTTTTTCCCAGAAATTCTGCAAGGTTTATGCTGTCTGATGTTCAAATGGGACTACTTCAAAATTTAAATTTGAATATTCACCTATGTAAATAATGTTAATATTTGTGCCACTTGCCAAAATATTCATTTTTTTTTTACTGTGGAATACATTACAGGTATATTGGACCCTAATATTGATGCAGTTTTAGCTCACTTCTTTCTTCCCGCAATTTTTTTCGAGTTTAATTTTAAAATCAAGATGTTCATGTAGTCCCAAACGGTCGATTATGTGTTTTTCATTTTGGTAAACGTAAGCTACATAACCAAATCCTGAGCCTTATGCTTTCACAGACTAGGAATTCTCTGAACTGATGTGTTACGGTGAGGCTAGGGGAACTGGAAGAGAGGCTCTCTGCATCTACAAGCAATAGTATCCTAATAGTTAGTACAGATCCATACTACAATATTTTTGCCGCAATTCACAGACGCTTTCGAGAAACGGGAATCCTTCCTCAGCTGTTTTCGTTGGAAGGCATGAAGTGACAACGGAGTTTTAAGGATGACGTGGTCGAGAGATACAGTATAGTCAGGCACCTTCAACCAGGATGCGTGCTATGGCTCATTATGGCCGCAAGCCACCTGTTCATTTGGATTGTATTGCAGGAGCTTAACTTACATACATATACTCTGTAATGGGGCATGCTGAGGAATTAATAAAGAGAAAACAAAAATACATATCAGATATCACTTTCAGTAGAGTCAGTCACTAGAACCAAGATTTTGCACATCGTAAGTAATGTGTAGGGTAATTTCTCGACCGCAGTGGTAAATATATTGCCATCCGCATGCGTGTTATTCACAGATGAGGTCTATTTCACTCGTAATGATTATTTTAACAACACAATTAGTAAATTCTGCAACTATTAGAAACCACACCAACATATGTTTTCAGTTAACATGTGGGCTGAACTGTCGCTGGAATGTGTAATTATTCTGCTGGCAATGTTATTTGAGTAGCTTATTTACAGATCACACTTCCAGATCTGTAACCTATACCTCTTCCGAGCTAAGTTCCAGTTGTAATGTGAACGAACAAGATGTATGACTGAGTTTTCATTGGTCGAATAATAGGTTTACCTTTAAGCGTGTAAGAAAATGTAGTTTGCTAACACTAGAAATAAAATATAATAAAAATATATATTATCTAGTATATGTCTATATAAGTTATATGTAAAATATATAATTACAATTTCAATAGATTTATAAATAAGCAATTAATTGTTCGATTATTACGCGTTCGCAAAGCAGAATACATTAGAATTTCAATTGTTCCAAATGGCTGCTTCTCCTGTACAATTTTTAAAGCATAAGAAAGGAAAACGTTTGGAAAGCCGAAAGAAACAAATTATTCTGACTATTTAACTCATGTTGCAAATGGTAGTCAATGACCAATCACGTTTCAATGAATTCTGTTTTACACCAATAACAGTCGTGTTTCATCTCACTCTTTATCGATTTCTCTTTATCAGCTCCTGCTTTTGTGATAAAGGAAGCTCCTCCTTTTTTAATATTCTGAACAGGTTAGACCATTTTTTTCTCCAACAAATACATTGAATATAGCAAATAATGAATAGATTCAGTGATTTTATTGAGTTGTTTATTCAAAATATAAATGATCAACCTATAATGTTGATTATAATAGTTTGATGTGTTTCATTATTTCTCCACTAGAGTGCATTCTTACAATATTGCGATCCTATTTGGCAATAAATAATATGATCGAGTTGCAGTGAATATACATAATCTCACATTTCTAATTTGTTTTCAAACATCGCCGTTTACATTAACTATACCCTATAAATATTTCAAAACACCGGTAACTATATTCAAATAATTATCTTTTAGTAAAGAGCTTAATTTTATTCGTTAAATAGTCCTAACAAATGCCACTCTTGATTTCCAAATTCTCTAGATAAATTGGAAATCACTCGTGGCATTACTTATGAATATTTTCAAACAGTTTAGTGAAAAAATATCCCACAATAGCTGTCCAGGAAATACAAATAACAGTAGAATGCACAGGTAAATCAGCATGGAGCATAAATTCTGCTCGTAATGGAATAACTGTAAATAAAGGATATTTATCGACATCATAAAAGAAACCGTAAACGTCTGATTACGTAGGCCCATACAAACGAGTATTTTTTTTTCTCATAAATAAATAAATAAATAAATAAGAAATGGAGGAAGTTCCTAATTATTGGTAGGCCTACCATCTTATCTTATATTCAATCTTATTTCCCGTAAAGCACGATGTTGCCTAAGAACAATGTTACTATCGTTGACAGTTCCGTACACAATTCAATCATATGGTGGGTAAAAGTAGCACCACGGTTCCTCAATAGATGGTTTGGCGAATTAGTGCCTTATGTAAGTTTGTTTACAGTACAACTGGAACTTAGTATCGGAATTAGTAACGCTTGCTGTTTATAACAACTTCTGGATCAGAGCACAACTTGGATCGGTTTTGGGAAACATTGGATTACTGTGCGGCCAGAGCATTCACCAGACTTAACGCCCCTTTAATTTTGTTACAGGGCATGTCAAAAATGGGATGATCGCCCAACTCTGAAAATGCCACATGTAGATGAACCCATCAGTCGGCTGATAGGCCAAGGCCATTTAGGCCTGTCGCGTAATAGAGGTAAGTTTTATATGTCGAAAGTATGATAAATGAAGCTCGAATTGACACAGAACTCAGCTGATTGGCCAATTCAATTATGCATGTCACCATATCAAATGTAGGAAGACCAAAACGTCGTTGGAAGGACGACCTGCGCCTGCGGCATGTAGTGCGCCGGGGAGCGGAACGGGCTAACAGGCCCATACCCTGAAGATGATGATGATGATGACCATATCAAATAATATCCTGCTCATTGCTATTAAATTATGAAGCATGTAATGAAGCACAAGACAGACTGTTTTAATACATGTAAATACTTGGAACAGGGAAAATAAAAAAAATGTGAATTTTTTTAAATATCTTGGGTCAATAATTACAAGTTTAGGTACCTGTGAGAGAGATGTACAGACTAAAATTGCAATGGCTAAAAATGCAACTAAGACATTACATGGAGTAATTTGAAATAAAAATATTACAAAGGAAAATAAAATGAAAATTTATAAGAACATAATACAGAATATTTTGTCATATGGAAGCGAAACTTGTTGTTTGACGGAATTACAAAAGAATACAATTAGAACAGTTGAATTTGATTATTTTAGAAGAAGCCTCCAAAAAACAAGACAGGATAAAATAAGAAATGAATTCCTTTGGAGAGAAAAGAAGGTCACCACATCTGTAGTTAAGAGGACTGAAAATCAAACGCTTAAATGGTATGGCCATGTACAAAGAATGGAAAATGAAAGATGGCCAAAAAATATATACCAATGGTCATCCCCTGGAAGAAATAAACGTGGCAGACCAAGATGGAAATGGAAAACCTACGTCAGAACAATAATGGAGGATAGGAATTTGGAAGAGGGGGATTGGAATGATAGAGATAAATGGAAACTAAAGACGGCAAACCTATAAGTGGGGGAAAGCCGAAGAAGAAGAAATCAGGGGTGGGTGTACTTACTCTCAGAGCGCCAATATGCTCATACAAACATTGCCGCACTGACTACAGATAAGAGAAAGTACAAACCAGTTCAGTGCTTTCAAAATGTGTCTCGTGTAGTTTAAACACACTGGTAACGCAAAGTGCATTGTACCACTGATTAGACTTGATGCCGCCGTTTATGTATGCACTTTAGACAAACAGAGAAACGTGAGTATCTAGACGCCCGGGCCTATTGTAAATTGTCAGAACACGCTTTTCAAAATACAAAATGTATCTTACGTACAATTGTTTTTATACATTGTCCGAACCTTATAGGAGAACATCTTGATCAATGCGTAGATCTCATGAATGATGCTTTTGGGAATATATATTTCTTTTAAAAAAATTGTCTGTATGATCAATCGTTTCTAAAAGTTTGTCAGTGAGGTCCTTTAACACTGTATATCGTTATGTTTATACCTCGAACTGTGGGCCTATTCAGAATTTGACCGCGCAGAAGTCTCGTGTTCCATTCCTGGTTTCTTCGAGTTTTGGATTTGGAGCGAGGTCAAATTGCGCCTGTGACAATTGTGTAGTTATTTCAATTGAGACGTAATTATATCCAGTTAACAAAACTAACATTTAGGAACTTTATCACGCCTACCATGTATTTTTATACTGATATGTTATATCTAGTGATAGCACTACTTCATTCGGCCTTACTTCGTCGAAGCTATGTATTATTTTACACAAAATAATTAGTACTGGTAATGCTATTTGGAAGACCACTAATTGTAAACACTATATTTATGTAGACTTTCACAACAGAGGTCACTTTCTCTGTTGGGAATAGGCCTATAAAAAGCGGGGAGAATGCAAATTTCAAGTAAAAGTCGCATTTGTAATCCAAATATTCTTCATTATGCTTACAAATTATTAATCATTTTGAATAATTTGTTATCCGCATGTCACTGAAAGTTACAAGTCTATTTACAAAGAAAAATTCTGAATTGCGTGTTACGAATTTGGAATAGATTTTATTTACATATGACCTTGTTTACATAAGACACGTTAAACCTAATTTTGGTTCATTTTATCGAATTATTGGAATGACCTACAAACGATCCACATTTCGTGGCTTATTATGTTGACTTTAATATTGGAACATGTGCTTGTTATTGTCATGGAAACGTACAAAGGATATTTAACGTTGGAAGGTTACATGGGACAATCGTTGTACTATTTTATAACGTATTCTCTGTGGAATATAGTATAATCGAAAGCAACTCTATTACCTACATTAGTAAACATTTGACAGTTTGGAAGCTCTGGTTCTCCTTTAAAAAGAGAGTGTAATGTTACCAACTTTATATAAACACCATCATCATCATCTTCAAGGTATGGGCCTGTTGGCCCGTTCCGCTCCCCGGTGCACTATATGTTGCAGGTGCAGGTCGCCTTTCCAACGACGTTTTGGTCTTCCTACATTTCTTCGGGCTAGAGGCCTATAATGAAGCAGCTGCTTTGATGAACGATTATTTCGCATTCTTTGTATTATGTTCAAACCAATTACGTTTATTTCTGTGTATTCGCTCTTTTATATTACATACTTGTAGTTCATCTCTGATATCTTGACTTCTCTTTTGATCGCTTAGAGATACACCTGCAACTGATCTGAGAAATCTCATTTCTATTGTCTCAATTTTATTTTTATCAGAGGTCGTTGAAGGCCAAGTCTCAGACCCATATGTTAACGTTGGAACAGCTACTGTTTTGAAGATTACTACGTAAAAAATATTAATTTATTATCGTTGGAACAGAGACAGTGTAATTTTTTATTATAAACTTCCACCTTTCTGTTGATTTTTTTGTATTATATTTTTTTATGTCCACCGCTGTGGTCTCAAGTTAGCGTTCTGCCTTGTCACGCAGTGGGCCCGGGTTCGATTCCCGGTCGGGACAGGCTCCTGGGTGATGTTTTTTTTCGGTTTTTTCCCCTCACCTGTAAGACAAAAGTCGGAAAGCTTAGGGCCCAACGGTCCCCGAAAATCATCCGGCCATCATCATCATCATCCTTCACCGGCGTTGAAATCAACGGGAAGCTACCAATATTCCCTAGTAAAGCTGCAAAGCTATGATTGCAGTGAAAGACCTGCCCTCGGGCAGAATTACTATGGATGGATGAATTTTTTTATTTAAATCTTATTTATATATGCCTTGTCGGGAAAGTTTCCTGGGTGGGTCTTTTTTTCGGGGTTCTCCTCACCTGTAAAAGAAATGTCAGGAAACTTTATGGCCCAAATGGTACCGAACGCCAACATTATCTTATTCGCCTCATTCGATTAGTTTAGTGTAAGGCCTCTCCTGGCTCATCATTGCCATAATCATCATATTTCATATCATCGGGGCAGCATAACTCCGCCTTCCAGGCGCCCCAACCTCAGAAGTGGATTACAAATACGCCATGCCAGGAGAGAATACCAGGAATGTCGTAACAACATGCTGGCATTGATTAAAAATATATATATGCTTTACCATCCAAGGTCACATTGCATCTAACACCTTTAAGGGTAGGCCTATCCAGTAGTCTGTGTTTTTCCATTATTTTGTTTGTCATGTGATTTTCTGGAAAAATTAACCTACCTTAATATTATAAAATGGTGATTATAATAAAATATAACCAGGTATTGAAATTCTAACCCCGCGTTTGCAATGACGACTGAGAAAAAATAAGGAAAAAACTCACTTAGGTTGGTCGGAACCGGAATTTGAATTCAGGACCTCCCTTAAACGAGCGAATTCCCTCGGTATTATCTTTCCTTATTTCCCTTTCTTTTTGTCTTTTTTACATATAGGAATATCACATACAACAGGCTTAACGACTGACGAAATTAAAGAAGAAACCAAATTAGATTGACGCCCTCTGTATTTGAAATCGGAACCTCTCGAGTACTAGATTCACATTGTATCGTCTGAATTGGCCCATTCGAAACAGCCTGTTTCTTCTCCTTTACATAACGCTTCAACTTGTGAAAAGAATCCTTGAAAATGTTAATAAGATTCTCATTACATACATAAAATATGATGTGCAACGAATATATCTTGGAATGAGTGATTAATAGACGCATATAATGTGAAATTCGATAACATATCATCAAATGTATATTGCGATGTGTAGAACTGAGAATTCTTGATAAGTGACGTATTTTCCCGCTATAAATCGTGCGTAATATATTATCTGAGTGGAGAAATCAAACGTCCGGGTCATAAAACTGATAAACTAGCGCTGTTACAATTTCATAATTAAGTTGAATGCGAAAAAAAAAGTCCGTTAAATAACAAAGCAATATTATACTGTTCCATTTAGTTACTGACACATTTTATTGTACTGAGGACGATTATGTGAGGCATATTATGATTAATTGTCGTAACTAACATGTTAAAATAGCTGTAGAGGGGAGGGCTAGTGATTTACATACGTATAATTTATTATAACATCCTAACACATCTCTGTTTTTAGTTAAGCCTGTACGTCTCCACCTATAGGCACGTTTATGTGTCCACACCACAGGACCCTACAGGCTCACGATCTGTCGGGAGAGAATTTTTAATTTTGGATCACATACGATACATTTTTTTTGGCCTCACAAGCATAATGAGGCCCTCTCAGGATGTGAGATCAATTTAATTTTTTTAGGGGCTCTTCCGAGATAACACGAACATGTAAGACAAAAAACACTCTTCACGTTTGCATTCATGTTACTGTTATTTTTTTAGTGTTAATGAGCCCATGTAGGACTACGCTTAGTATTTAGAGGCGTTTTCTTTGAATCCCTCTTTTTTTTTTTTTTTTTTTTTTTTTTGGCTATGGGCTTGCTTTATCTCACTGTGCATGTTGTTCCAATTAAGGTATCTTCTTGAGCAATTCCTGCCAATTTTAAGTATTTTTTTGACTTCAACAATCCATTTTATAGTATCCACTCATGCTTTATTTCTATTCTCGTAGAATTTCATTATTTGTTTTCTAAGTCTGAGTTTATTCGTTTAATATGTCCATAAAAATTTAACCTTCGTTTTCTAGTATTACTATGATTGTATATAATTTTATTTCCTTTTTACTTTTGAGTATATATGATTCTGCTATGACTTGTGGACCTAAAGTTTTTCTCATAAATTTATTTTTTTCACTATATTTTCGATACTTTTTTTGTTTAAAATTATTATTATTATTATTATTATTATTATTTTAATGGCAGGAATTCAACAAATTAACCTTTTCTACTTCTTGGTGACCTATATATGCTATCCGATGTTCCTTGTTTTAAAACTGAACTACTTATTATATACTAGGTATTACGATTGATTTTTTAATATAAATTTAACAATATATGGTTATTTGGTTAATTTTTACAATTCACAGTTGCACCTTTTTACTCCATATTCCATTTCCTCGAGTTGATAAAAATGTGTCTAAGTTTTTTTTTCATAAAATTTTGAAGTAGTCATACTTCAAATGCATAAGCCAAACTATAAGAACTTTATACATCATTAGTTTGGTTTTCTGAATATTGTGAATGATTTTAGAAGTACTTCATGGCATGCCCCCCATTTAATTTCTTCCTTGAATTTGCCATATGTCCTGCAGAATAAATTTTTTAAATGTATTTAATAACTTTAATAAGATAGGCGTTCGTGCCACTGTAAGGCCCGGGTGGCGTTTGTCATGTAAAAAATTACCTATAATGTGAGATGTTAAACTCAGATAACGAAACAATAATAAAAGCGTAATTGAAAAACTAAAGTTAACTAATATAAATGTGTGGGGCAAAAATAGTTCTACACAGCAATAACATATGCACAATTTATTTTCACTGAAATCCGCATTTTTAATTAAAATGGCACGAGAAATTGAGTTTCATCAAGTTGGGTTTTAATACTAGAATATGACTATCAGATATAAACAATTTTAACAATGAATAGCTCAGATATGTGTGTGTATATATATACACACACATTTTTCTTTTATGAGATCCTGGGTTACTTACTTACTCACTGGCACTATCGAACCTATAAGTTCATGGCCGCGCGGACATAAGCTCTCCATACATCTATATCCTGAGCTAATGCTTTCCAATCATTCCCTGTATAATCTACTTCCCTCAAATCATAGTTAATGTTATTCTCCCACCTCATTCTTGGTCTACCAACTGGGCGTTTTCCCTCTGGCTTTCCTACAAGAAGCTTCCATGCCAGTCTTTCATTCCCCATACGTGCAACATGTCCTGCCCATCGCAGTCTACGAGACTTAACTGTTCTTCCTATAAAGACCATGTACTTCACTGTAAATTTCAGATGGTGTGTGGAACAATACAGAGAACATTCAAAAATAAAATTAGAAAAGAAACCAAGATAAAAATGTATAATGTTATGGCGGTTCCCACAATATTGTATGGATGTGAAACTTGGGCTCCAGTGAAAAGACAGAAGGATAGAATACAGACGGCAGAGATGCGGTTCCTAAGACAAGTAAAAGGATGTACAAGACTTGATAGAATAAGAAATGAGGATATAAGAGAAGAATTGAAAGTACAGCCTTTATTGGATAAAGTCACGAATTACAGACAGAAATGGATTGATCACATGGATGGAATGAGTAAGGAGAGATATCCATTGTTAGCCAGGAACTATCAAGCAAGAGGAAGGCGTGATGTTGGAAGACCTAGAAGACGTTGGGCTGATGCAATATGAAGTCGGAACGGGCAATTGCCTAATCCCTGGAGTGATGATGATGATGATGATGTACTTCACTGTTATGAAGTCTTGTCAATTCACCTGTCTGTCCATATCTCTTTGGTCCAAAAATTTTTCCTAAGTACTTTATTCTCAAATACTTGTAATCTCCTTTCCTGCCTTAAAGTAAAAGTCCATGTTTCGCACCCATATAATATAACTGGTAGAATAATAGTTTTATAAATTTTCAGTTTTAATTGATATTAGAGCTTAAAATATAAACAAATGCCAAGTGGGCTATAGTGATTTTCGTTGGATGAGATGTATTATCATGTTATATAAAATACTAAGTTGATTAAAACCTATGCAAGGGTGTGTAGCGATTTACCTGTGAACATTTAATCAGTACATCATAATGAAACTAACTGTAACGTCAAGATTGTTGAGAGAAGTTGGTCAAGGTTTTTAATCAAGAAACCTTTATTACAGAATAATAATGGTTTGTCGATACTAATTTAAATTAAATTAACTATGTCAATGTTACGCAGAGATTTTTATAACATCACAGCTGCGCATTAAACATTTCATCAAAAAATACAAATGGAACAAGTTTTTATTTATTTGGATACCTATCGTATGTACGGCCTACTGATATTGTTTCCTGAGAATATCTACATTTATCACTAATAAATATCTAAGATATTACTTACTCACTGGCACTATCGAACCCGTAGGTTCATGGCCGCGCGGAAATAAGCTCTCCATACATCCCTATCCTGAGCCAATGTTTTCCAATCATCCCTGTATAATCTACTTCCCTCAAATCATAGTTAATGTTATTCTCCCACCTCATTCTTGGTCTAAGATTTTATCACTAAAAGTATTTCATCATCATCATCATAATCATCATAGTACATTCACGAATTTAGGCCATTTGTTGACCTGTTTCGGCCTCAAGAGAAACACCATCCAAAAGTCTTTTGAGTGGACGTCTTGACAACCAACTAAAAGTATTTAATCCAAGTAATTCATATTAAAAATCTACGCATATATATTATCTTGTATGTTCTATAAAATGAAAAAGAAATATATACATTTGAATAAATAACATTATATATAAAGTAAACCAATATTATCATATGGACAACCATATAATAAATAAGGATTATATTTTTTCTCCCCCACGAAAGTTTAATAGAAATTAAAAGGTGAATATACCCCGTTAACGGGCTGCACAGCAGAATCCACGATTTTGGGCAATAACACGAGAAGGAAGTACAGTCCGGCCACTCTATCTCCGGCTCTGACATTTAGATTGTTTGAGGGGCGGAGGAAGAAACTCGCCCTCTACTGCCAATAAGAAAATAGTTGAGTGTGAGTGAGCGTCTGCTACAATCAATCACTGCTGTTGACGCCGCTAGTATGTTTTGAGATTGCTGCGATGTTGTCGGCTATATTTCTGCTAACCGCATGGCTTCAGTTGTTCTTTGTTGCAGTACAGAGTGTGTTTCTTTGCTGTTTCGCTCTTGTGATTAACTATTAACAATACAGCTTCAGTCTATTATTGTTTTAATATGATGAGTGGCTCATTTGAATAAAACAAAATCGGATCTTGGAATTATTTTCGTGAATTTATTAGACTTGTGAATATTTCCAAGAATAGTGTGTTTCGTAGCGATAAATGAGAAATCTCGTATTTTTGTTTCATTTTATATTTCGCGTAATAAAATGAGCATTAATTTCTAATAATTACATTATGGATAAACAGAAAGTGCTATGATTTATTATTCCGCGTGGTACATAAAGCGGCCCCTCCCACTGAATATCAATATCGGCAACACTGTCGTGAAAACGTCAGAGCCGTCGACTGGGCGGCTCGACTATAGGAAGGTTAGTTCTATGCTCCGGCCAACTTTACCTAGACGAATGTGCCTGGCACCAGAAGAAAAATCATACCTATAGTGCCCGGGATCGAACCCGGGCTATCCATCTTGAAGTCAGTCGCTTTGGCGCCTGAATTACTTGCCCTTTAAATTAAAAGGTAAATTAATATCTCCTCATAATGAAATAAACTATTACAATTACTGGAGCTAAATTAATTTATTCCTATCGTAGTAAGAAGTACGTCATTAACTTTTTAGTAGATCAATAATTTTTTTTATAGTTGGACCTACTTACAAACTTTTATTCTTGCTTATTTGTTTACTTTGAGAAAATTTTACATGCAAGGTTTTTATAATTTGTTAATTAAATCTGTATGGAGTTACTAATAATATAATATCGATCTAACGTATTTTTTTTCCGAAAGTAACCATTCCATTTTTATAATTTACTAGCTAATACCCGGCGTGCGTTGTTACGCCAAAATAAATGAAAATTAATGTGATTTTATGTTTAGTTGAATAAGTTATAGGAAAAATAATTATAAATTTATATTTTTTTAGATACCCCGTGCTGATTACCCGGCGTTGCCCGGGAATCTCTTATCCCGATCTTCTTGACATAAATGAGTTGAAATACGAAAATTACTGTGTTTTATGTTTAGTTAAATAAGTATAGGAAAAAATGTATATCGTAATTATTTTTAGATACCCGGCGTTATACGGGAATCTACTCATCCCGATCTTCTTGGTATACATGAGCTGAAAGACAAACGTTAATGTACTTCTTATGATTAGTTGAATAAGTAAAATGAAAAATAATTATAAATGTATGTAGTAATTATTTTAAGATTCCCCGTGCTGATTACCCGGTGTTGCCCGGGAATCTACTTATCTCAATCTTCTTGGCATATTTGAGCTAAAAGACAAAATTCGTTATGAGTTATCCGTAAAAGAATTCCCGACATGTGCTGCTATCCTTGCACAGGAATATACGTACTTGTCTCGATCTTCTTGACTTCAATGAAAGGCAAAAATAGTTATTGTGAGTTATCCATAAGAGATAAACAGACTTTTTAGTGAGCTTTTTGAGATATTCAATTCTGTGTACTTTAATTTTGTGTATTCGTTATGGTTTAGGCAGCGTAAGCCATTTAAGTGTCCACCCCAAAGTGCTACCTTTTTCACGTCTTCCACTCCAAAGGACGATTTTTAAGGGCGTAGGAGTTGAGTATCACAACTCTCTTAAAGCCAATGTTCATCCCGGGAATCTCCTGAACATTTTGCAAAAAGCCCATCACAATCGGACCGCGCATAAAGTACGAACAAACAAACATTCATTTTTATATATTAGAAGATATAAAGCAACCAGTTCTATACTAATTATTGTTATTGAAAGAGTCTAGGCAAATACATTTATTAATTGAATTTCTAACTTAAGAGAAACGGCAGATGACTGAAGGCAAGTAACGATCTCTTAAACCAATCAATAGTAAACTTAAATAATTTTAAAAAATGTTAGGGAATTCCTTAAAGATTAACTAAAACCGAATTAATAAATATACCCCCGCTGTAACAAAAGTCGAAGAATGTACTAAAGCCGGGTAAAAAGGAATTATAGGCCCATATATCTTACAATATGCATAATAGAAAGATAGCAGTAAATGACATAATATAGGAAATATATCATGTTTAGAATCAAATTAAAGGCAACTGTATGAATATTACTAATAACTAACACACTGGCACCATCGAATCCGAATGTTCATGACCACGCGGGCATAAGCTCTCCATACATTCCTATCCTGAGCTAATGTTTTCCAATCATCTCCTGATAATCTACTTCCCTCATTCTTGGTCTGCCAACTGGACGTTTTCCCTCTGGTCTTCCTACAAGAAGCTTCCATGCACCTCTTTCATTCCCCATTCGTGCCACATGTCCTGCCCATACTAATAACATTATAATTATTCAGGCATATATAATTATTGATATAGAGATATTAATATAGAAATAAAAATCGTAAGAATACTACATATGAGTCAGATTCCATCAACGAACAAAACACTAACACAAGATAACGAAAAAAAACTTACTCTTTATGTTATTGTTTTAAGTCTAAAATAAAGCTGACAACAGCTATTAAAATAACCCTTAATAACACAGGAAAAGAAACAAAAATTAAATTTTATAAAGTAATGGCTGTCCCTGTATTGATGTATGGATCAGAATGTTGGACGATCACTATAAGACAAGAACAAAGATTGGAAGCAGCTGAGATGCGATTTTTAAGAAATATAGCAGGATATACTCTGCTGGATAAGAAAAGAAATGAAGATATAAGAAAGGAACTAATTATTTTCAAACTTACAGACCGAATAATTAAATATAGGAACAACTGGAAAGAACATATTGATACAATGCCAGAAGGAAGATTTCCAAAAGTATTGCTAAATTATAAACCGCACGGAAGAAGAAATGTTGGTCGCCCACACAGAAGATGGTCTGAAAAATTTTAACAATTCTAGCTTTCATGAAACCGGAACGAGCCAACAGGCTTAATCCCTGGATGATGATGATGAACAGCTAATTGTCAAACTTGTCAATTTCAGTTTAGAACAAGTTAATGCGAGACAGACTCATATGCAGAGCGAAAGTAAATTATAGCTGTAAGTCAGACAAATTAATATTAATCTTAGTCTTTAATCGCAATACTTATACTTGACCAATATTTCGAACTCTAGTAGGAGACTAGAAAGTCAGAATATCTCTATACCTTTTTTGAATTCCTGTCCTTTTTCTCCCACTACAAATTGAACCACCGCACCGATAAAATTTACTATTATAAAATGTATGTGAACACAATGTAAGGGCAGGAAAAAGAGATGCTCCACCTACCGAAGTTTCGTTCCAACCGAGAGAACCAAAGGTCGATACTTGGCTACTAAATTACAGCCAACATACATCATCTCGGGAACATCGCGCGACATGTCAGACCGCAATGAAGTTTCAAAGTACTTGTTAGTCGAAAAAATGACAGTCTACATTTTTAGATTAATAAATTGACTTTGAAAGTTTAACCTTCATCAAAAATAAAACAAAATTATAATTTTTATTTGAACGCAATGCTGCGAAAAGTTAAGACTATATTAAGTACGAATCTCTTTAAAATCGCGTCATATGAATTTAAGCTTAATTAACAATTAATTATCTTTTCTTGGCCGATCGACGATATGTAAGAGAGTTATATTAATTATCAGCTGGAAATAAATCTAGATTTTAAAAGTTTTTAGTAGAATTGTAGACTTTCACGGCCGGTGTGGCTTATTCGCCGTAGTCAAGTATTTTAAATGGACCACGACCTATAAGCCCGGAAGACAACTTTAGTGTATATTTATTATTATTATTATTATTATTATTATTATTATTATTATTATTATTATTATTATTATTATTATTATTTGTTTAAAAAATTTCGACACATCTTTTGTAAACCCTGAGAAGTTTTATTATCTACCGGAAAACAACTGAGCTGCAACAATGGACATTATTATTATTATTAAACCTTAAACCGAAGTCTATTAACCCGATTTACGTGTCGGCTAAAGTGGGGCAGAACACTTCAAAATCGGTACACACGCAACACACAAAAATTCTGGCTCTTTTAACATCATTACAGACATATTTAATTATTATATTGCCTGAACTATTGTTTATATATATATCGGCCGCGGTGGACTAGTGGTTATGCTCCTTGTCTCTGGTCCCGGGTTCAAACCCGGCCGGGGTCGATGGATTTTTTTAGGACGGAAAAATACAAGGAGCAAGTCCTCGGGGAGGGACTTTAAACCGTGGGTCCCGAGTCTGAAGATTTTCAGGCTCGTAAAAAATCCTTAAGCCTGAATGAAATGGCCTCTAAGCAAAATTTACCGAATTTTCCCGTCCCAGTACTACCTTGGTTTCCTAGATGTGGCGGATCGCTGATCACGTACCACTCAAAATGACATCTATACGAAAACAAGTGTAACTAAATTAGTATGGTTAAAATTCTTCCCTGTAGGGGGAGAGCGCCTAAATCTCTGTGAAGGGAAAACATAGGCTTACAATACAATATATATATATATATATATATATTGCAAATGCCCCAGGTTGTCTTTCGACATTCTGGTGTATTTCCTGGCATGGCGTACTTGTAACCCACTTCAGAGGTTGGGGCGTCTGTAAAGCGAGGTTATGTTGCCCCGATGATATGATGGGTGATGATGATAGTGGTGCGCCAGGAGAGTCCCTAATCCTAAGCTTAATCTAAGATGAATATGAATGATGATGATTACGATGGCCATATGATTTCGGGGACCGTTTGGGCCTTAAAGTTTTCCTGACATTTATCTTACAGGTGAGGAAAAACCCCGATAAAAACCTCATCCAGAAAAACTGTCCCGACCGGGGATCGAACTCGGGCCCGCTGCGTGACAAGGCAGCACGCTACCTCGAGACAACAGTGGTGGACTTGTTTATATTATTACGTAATGTATGGTGAAATTGATATGTAAAAAGTAGGTTGACGTTCAGTTGGTGACCTTGTTCTCCTTCCACTGTAATATCATTAATAGTCTATACAGTAAAACTTGTTTAATCCGGAACGCGAATAATGCGGAAATCTGTCCAATGTGAACAAATTTATTGGTCCCGCAAAATAATAGTTATTTTACGTGTATTTATTTTGTATAAAACGAAATCTGTCCAACGCGGAAACGGGAGGATATTTCTACACAATTCATGAAAATGTATGATTATAAGGCGGAAATATAGAGAAAAAATAAATTAGTTTCCACTTCATTGAATTCTCGTTAAGCGAATTAACAATATGTGATGATTCTTACAACTGGGTGAAGTATAGTTTCTATCTGTATCTGGAATTTTCTTTCGGCCTCACTGCACACCCGTTTTACGAAATACAGATTCGTTTTAACAAAAAATTTGGCATGTGACATCTGTCTTACAAATAACAGGTGCACTGTAAAATCTTAAATTAGTTTAAGAATCAAGACCGATTGTGAACGTATCTTTCACAGGTAGCGTTCTGAATTTACGGAATAAAGATAGCTAAATCGTATGTATCATTGTCATTAAACGAAAAAGTGAAAGTGATTGAAGATAAAGAAAACAAACTCTCAGAACGCAAAATAAGACTAAATTTAAATGTGGAAAAACTCAAGTTTATGAGATTTTAAAACACACAGAAAAATAATGAATGGTTGGATGCAAGGAAATGGTTAAAAATATAATGCTCGAAAGTCAAGCTCTAGCTGTTGCTATATCCCTACGGAATAATGATTTCAAGGCATCTTCAGGATGGTTGTGGACAATTTTAGAAGACGACGCAATGTAGTGTGGAATGAAATTCCGAGGAATCAAGGATGTGACGAAAGTGTAGTTAGTGAGTGGAAAACGAAACTTAACTTTCAGAATACGCGCCTAAGAGACTTTTTAACGCTGACGAAACGGGACACGCGTTACCGTCGCTGTTGCTCGTAGATACTGTACTTCACTTTCCAACGGCAGCGGAACTACAATTAATCCAAGTTATATAAAGACATATACGGTGCTCTATAATCTAAGATAAGTTAATATTTGTTGTTTTATAATGCGGAATGTTGTCTAATGTGGAAAGAAATATTGGTCCCATGCGATTCCGCTTTGAACAAGTTTTACTGTATAAGATAAACAGTGTATTTTTCTTTAGGAAAGGACGCAAACAGCCCCGGAAATAATTGGTCCTTGTATATGCCTTCATAAAGTATTTAAAAATAATCAAGATGAAATGACATAAAATCAGAATTTATGTTCTCCATGGCGCGGAAAGTCTTGAAAGATCTTAATCTACTATCCGGTTGCTGGTCTCACATCCACATGTGCCAATTATATAGGTGAATGATCATCAGAGCTAGGAATTTAGGTGCTGCACCTTAATTTTTTCTTTTCTCCAATGCTCAAATTAGTTTGTCTTGCAAATAAAACATTAAATAAATGCCCCTGACTGTGTTTTAGTTGCACCTTTTTTCAATGCTAGCACTTTTTTGCACCTTTTTTGTCTCCTTTGCAGCATTTTATTTCCAAAAAATACTATATATATATTGAGGAAAATTTTCAGGCCCAAACGGTCCATCCTCCACCGGTATGGAAAGTAACGGGAAGCTGCCACGCCTACAATTCCCTAGTAAAGCTGCAAGCATAGCATGAAAATGCTATGATTGCAGTGAAGGACCTGCCTTCGGGCAGAATTACTATGGATGGATATATATATATATATAATATATATATATATATATATTATATATATACATTTCTTCAAATACGCTTTCAAGGGTTGGTAATGATGTGTAGTATCAGTTCACATCACATTACTTCCACCTCAGTGCAGTCCCATTAGACTATTCTCTTAAAATTAGTTCGCACCTCGTTGCACCACATTATGCGAAAGCTATTGTATGAGCAAGAAAGGTTTTGAGTGCATAAAAAATGTTTTAGTTCAAAATAATATTTGACTAGTGCGGTCTGCTATTTTTCTGAGTTACCAGTATACAGTATGCCGAAACCGAAAGTGAACTCCTGCAAAGTATGTGCTATTTTTAAACAGTTTAATGCAGATAGAATTCAGAGTGACGGATCTGTTATGAGGTGCATTCTTTGTGATATTTCAATAACAATTGATGTTATTATAAAATGAATATACTTTTTTTTTTCTTTTTACACTCCGTCTTCCTCAATATTTCTTTATTATTCCACGTATCTTCTTGATGCTAGAGCAGAGCTTAGCCAAGAACCCTGATGTGGAGGACGGTTGCAACAAACAAGGATTTTAATTACAGACTGCTAACAAAATACGCACGACTTGTGTCTGTTGATATGGAACATTCTTTTTCAACATAAAAGTATTTACTTAGTGACCGGAGGTGCAGCCTCACTGAAAAACATCATCATCATCATCAACAAACACGGATTGTTCCGGTCTCATAGATTCTCATTCAAAAAGTTGAATCCATCTCTTTTTCGGTCTACCAACATTCCTGTCTCCTTTTGGTTTGTAACTAAGTATAATTTTTGGTATGCGTTCATACAGTATTTCATTCTTTGAACATATTCTTTCCAGTTTTTTCTAGAGTCTTTTATTTTATCTACAAGTTTAAAAATATTTAGCTCATTTCTAATATCTTCACTTCTTTTACATAGAAGTCTGCAGCCGGCTACACTTCTCAGAAATCTCATTTCAGCTGCTTGTATAATCTTCTCTTCTCTTTTGGTTAAAACCCAAAATTTACTACCATACGACAGAAAGGGGACTGCCACTAACTAACTAACTCACTGGCACTATCAAACCCGTAGGTCCATGGCCGCGCGGACATAAGCTCTCCATACATCCCTATCCTGAGCCAATGTTTCCCAATCACCTCTGTATAATCTACATCCCTCAAATCATAGTTAATGTTATTCTCCCACCTCATTCTTGGTCTACCAACTGGACGTTTTCCCTCTGGTTTTCCTACAAAAAGCTTCCATGCACGTCTTTCATTCTCCATTCGTGCCACATGTCCTGCCCATCGCAGTCTACGAGACTTAACTGTTCTCATTATTGCCACAGCTTTATAAAATTTTAGATTTGTTTCCTTTCTTGTATTTTTTAGAAAAACACATTGAGTTGTCAAATAATACACACTTATAACATTTTTCTGGACTTCTGATTTCAATAACATAATGTTCCAGGATTTCTCTTATGCAGCCTTTTTTTAATACATGACAACATGAGTGAATTTTGTGTCATTATTTGATGTAATTGTTTTTATTATTTACATCGAGAATTTGCATCTTTTATTTAAAAAATTACACCTATTTTACACCTTTTTCTGCTAAATAAAACACCTTTTTTGCACCTTTTTCACCAACATTTTTCACCTAAAATTCCTAGCTCTAATGATAATATATAGCCAGTTTAAGGGTGGCATGTGGTTGGCATTTCGGGCTCTATAGCGGTTATAACTCGTTTTCTCAACCTAGAGCCGCTACTTGCTGTGCTGGTCCCCTACTGGCTGAAATTCCAAAAGAAAATTTATTCCGTAGGGGGAATCGACTGTGCGGATCAAGTGATTCTGCGTCAAGGCGTGATGCATTAGACGGCGAGGAACTTGATTTAATAGACAGTGTAACAAAAATGGCGTATTTCGACATTAAAAAAATCTATATATCAATATCCTACTAAATGAAACAATAGACGTTGTAAAACATAAACTAATGATAGCAATCTGGATACCAACAATTATACAAAATAATGAAAACAATTACAAACCAAAACTCCTTTCAATTTAACAACGAACTATTCATACAAGAAGACGGAATCCCAATGGGATCATCAACATCAAGGATTCTGGCAGAAATGTTTCTACAAGAATTGGAGAACAAAGATTTTGAAAAAAAAGAAAAAAACAACAATTTTGATATAAAAATGATAAGTTATGATGTTACATGACATCATAATAATTTATAGAATTGAAAACGGAAAGGAAACAGAAATACCGCTAAAATTAAACAATATGAATAGAAAAAATAGAATTTGCTGGAAAAAAGAAATCAATAACAAAGTAAATTACCTAGACCTAACAATTACAATAAACCTTAACAAGAAAAATAGTTTGAAATAAACATTTACCGAAAACCTACAAGCGATATGCTTGCTACCAACAATAACTCTAGACATCCTTACCAGCAAAAAGTAAGCACATTCAATAGTTTAATGAAATAATAGGATGCAAAACTACCTCTAACAAAAATTATATAAGAAAACTAAAATGTACGGCTTTAATGAACAAATTATAGATTAACTCGTAAAAAAAAAGAAAAACTTAACATAACCAAAGTTGAAAGAGAATCGGACGGTAAAAATAATTGGATAACTCTTCACATACACAGAAAAAAACCGAAATTAGCTAAAACTCGAAGAAAAAAAAACAAGGTTATTTTTAAACAAAATCACTTTGAAAAGAATTTTATACACAAGAAGAAGGCATTTCAATGGGCAGCCCGACATCAGGAATGCTCTCAGAAATATTTCTACAACATTTCAAAAACAAAATGTCGATAAACTTACAGAACAATTCGATATTAAATTAATCAGGCACAAGATTTGTCGACGACCTTTTAAAAATATAGAATTAGAATTGGAAGGAAAAATAAATTTTAAGAGAATTAACTAAAATACCCAATGTACAATTACGGAAAAGCTGGAAATCAATAATTCAATTCATTATCTAGATCTCACAATTACCAAAAATCTAAATAGCAACATTTAGACATTAGCATACACAGAAACCCTACCACAACACACCTGCCACATAAGAAAAATTCAAACACCCTTATCAACAAAAAAAAAGCACATTTATCAGCCTTATAAAAATAGAATGATAAAGTTACGGTTAAACAAAGCAAATTACAATAAGTAACTAAACTACATAAAAACCCCGGCACTCAAAAATGGATATAATAAAGAAATAATTAAATTAATAAGAAAAAGAAAGAAATAAAGGAAATACGAATTAACAAATCTAACCAAACTTCGTAAAGAAATTAATCAAATTAAAACTAATTTGATGACCCTTGCGTATACAGGCAATGGAACTATAAAACTGACCAAACAATTAGGAATCACGATAAATATATAAACATACCTTATAAAACCAACAATAAAGTGTTATCTCAAAATAAGAAGCCAACATATATGAGAAATAAGAAACTTATATGCAATAGTTGTGACTATTTAACTCGTGTCCCAAACGGCAGTCAATGACCAATCACGTTTCAATGAATTTTGCTTTACAACCAATGAAGGTCATGCTTCGCTCATTCTTTATCACCTTCTGCTTTTGTGATAAAGAAAGCTCTTCCTTTTTTAATATTATGAACAGGTTAGAGCTTTATTTTGCTGTGACTGACTCTCCAACAAATACATTGAATATACTGTAGCAAATAATGAACAGATTCTTTCGAACTACACATTTGATAATTGTGTTTTTAAATAATGATTTTACTGAGTTGTTTACTAAAAAAAATTAATAACCTATAATGTTGGTTATAGTATACGGTTTATCATTTTGGCAATAAATAATATGATCAAGTTGCTGTAAAAAAAACAAATGAAACATAACCACACATTTCTGATTTGTTTTCAAATATCACCGTTTACATAGGCCTAGTATATAAATATTTCAAAAACCGTAACTATTAAAAAAAATGATTTTTGAGTAAACAGTTTAATTTTATTCATTAAATAGTCCTAACAAATGCCACTATTCACTTCCAAATCCTCTACATAAATTCACGAGTCACGAAGTGATCGTGAATTTATCGATGATTTAGAAATCGCTTGTGACATTACTTACGACAAATTTTATATTGACAGAACCAACAGGAAATTTAATTCAACGAGCATTTTAAGAATTTTAAATTGAAGAGGGAAAACAAAGTTTTGTAAAACACGTCATAAATACAGGTAATCAGTTTAACATAGGCCTACATAATCCACCACTGTGGTCTCGAGGTAGCGTGCTGCGGGCTCGGGTTTGATTACCGGTCGGGACATGCTCCCTGGCTGAGTTTTCCGGGACTTTACCTCATTTGTACGACAAATGTCAGGAAGCTTTAGGGCCCAACGGTACCAGAAAATCATCCGGCTATCATCATCATCACTATTATTTCGCCTGTGTGAAAAGCAAGGGGAAGCTACCACACCTATAATTTCCTAGTAAAGCTGCAAAGCATAGCATGAAAATGCTATTACTGCAATGAAAAACCTGCCATTGGTTAGAACACTATAAAATAGTTTAACACAAATAGACAACGTACTTTCAATGGTACAAAGAGAATGTACGAGTACTAACAACAAAATAAACATCCTAAAATATATCGAAATATTGAAAAAACTGAGAAACGTAAATCTATTTAATGAGAACACGCCCGACGACCTGAACTCTCTACACACAGGATGTTCAATGAAAATAATCAGTACCTAATCGGATGCTGAAGATGGAGCAACAAATTCTGAAATGCTTACATTATTTTCATTGAATTTGAATTTGTTGAGAACAGCTGATATCTCAGGTATAAGTTTTACTACTTTAACTTTTTTTGGGGCACGCCATAGCATAGTAGTTAAGGCACTAAGCTACAAGCCGGAAGGTCGAGGATTCGAGTCCCGGTTTGGTCAGGATTTTTAAACTGACCCAACCCTTCTAGCGGCACAATGGCCCTGGCGTCGACTCAGCCTTTAACGGAAATGAGTACCAGACGCTTGTTCTGGGGGTAAAGGCAGCCGTCACGCAGGGCTGACAACCCGGCTGACATCAAGTTCCGAGAGCCTTAACCTCCTACTACCTCAAGGGCCTCCTGAGGCCTTTAGTGGGATCACTTTACTTTAACTTTTCATCTTGTTTCATAATTCCTCCTACACACGCACAAATGCACGCGCGCGCGCACACACACACAAAAACACACATACACAAAGACGCGTACAAACGCAAACACAAACGCGCCCGGGTTCGGTTCCCGGTCGGGACAGGCTCCCAGGTGAGGTTTTTTTTTCGGGGTTTTTCCTCACCTATAAGACAAAATGTCAGGAAGCTTAGGGACCAACGGTCCCTGAAAATCATCTGGCCATCATCATCATCCTTATCATTATCATCCTTCACCGGTGTGGAAAGCACCTATAATTCCCTAGTACAGCTGCAAAACATAGCATGAAAATGCTATGATTGCAGCGAAAGACCTGCCCTCGGGCAGAATTACTATGGATGGATGGTAAAAGAAGTCATCCCTCTAGACGATTAGGATATTTTTGAGGTAGTAGTGGATTAAGCGTTCCAACCTTTCTAGACAATCGCTACGAGATTTCATCCGGTTTGTCAGCCCTGCGATGACAGCCGGTTTCACCCCCAGAAAAAGCGTACGGTACTCATTTCCGTTAGTGGCTACATCCACCCCAGGCCACGGGTCCGCCAGTTTAAAAATCTGGACTCCACAGGGATATTAGTTCAAGTTGTGGACGTATGAAAACATATGTCCTCTAATCAAACATGGAAAACACTTTTAAAAATCGATTATATTATATTTTGCAGAGGAAAGAGCAGACGCCTTTATTCTTATTGTTAGCCTTGCTCAGCAGTAAAGACAAAGCGCAACTCTTATATATACATTTGCGGCGGCGGCTTGGCGCAAGCGGTTAGACGCTCGCCTCTAAAGACTGGGGTCCCGAGATCGAGACTCGGTCACTACATGTGGATTTCGTGGTGGACGAAACGGAGCTTCGGCAGGTTTTTCTTGGGGGTTTCTCCCGTTCTTCCCTGCCACAATTTCATTCCACCATTTCTCCATACTCATCTCATCCATTTCGTTTCATTTCGTTCATGTGCCCCTGTAATGTTACGTCAGAGCATGGTCGGCCGGCACCCTTGTCATTTACAGACCTCTATATAAGGGGCTTCATCTTATTTCATCCCTCGACCCGACCTTGATTTGAATATGAGTTGACGATATTATCATCATCATCATCTGCCTTGAAATACACAAATACAAGCTTGACAACTCCCTCGTTGGAAATGTTCATTGTTTGATAGTCTTGTAGTGCAGGTATACCAACAGTTTGTGAATTCATCTTTATAATGATATATTATGTGATAAAAATAAACATTTGAGATTTGTGGAATGTAGTTTTACCAGTATAGAAATCTTATTAAATGTAATTTAAACACGTCATTTTATGTTAGTTTATCATAACTCATAAGTAATGCCACGAGTGATTTACAAATGATCGATAAATTCAGGAGTTAATTTATTTAGTGGATTTGGAAATCAAAGAGTGGCATTTGTTAGGACTATCTAACGAATAAAATTAAGCTGTTTACTCACAAATCATTATTTAAATATAGTCATTTTAAAATATTTATATATTTAATGTAAACTGCGATGTTTGAAAACAAATGAGAAATGTTTATGTTTCATTTGTTCATCACTGCAACTTGATAATATTATTTATTGCCAAATAGGATCGCAATATTGTAAGAATGCACCCTAGTGGAGAAAAAATGAAACACAGAAAACTGTATATTATAACTAGAGCGAGGAATTATATGAAGAAAATTATACCAAAATATGAAATCATAATAACGAAATATGAAAAATATGAAAATTATGACACAAAAATATTATGAAGTAACTTTTTACATATATTTATATACACAAGCCCTGTATAATTTTTGGGTATACATACCAGCACAACAAATGAGACAAAAATACCTTTTTGTAGCACAAAAAATCAAGAATTTCACTGCATTTCCATTTTAATTAATGTTTCATCAACTCTGACTCATCATAAAATATGTTCGCGATTTGAAGCAATTTTAATGGCTCACGTTGTAGCGTAGTTTGAGGAATCACGCTAATAAGCCGGAAGGTCGTGGGTTTGAGTCTCAATGGGGTCAGGGTTTTTAGCTGGACCAAAACTTATGGCGGCATCGTAGCCCTAGGGTCTACTCGGCTGTTAATAAATGAGTACCAGACGCATGTTCTATTTCGGCCAGTATGGGACCGGTGCCCACCCAGTACCGTGAGGCATTTGGGTAGCTACAATAAGTAGCGGTTCCAGGTTCACAGAACCAGCTATAACGGCTGGGGACTCGACAAGCTGACCACATGTCACCCCTACACTAGCTAGATGATCGTCTACCTCTGCGATTGACACATGTGGGTGTGAGGCCAGTAGCCGGCTGGTAGGCTAAGGGCCTTCTAGGCCTGTCGCGCCATGGAATTATTATTATTAGACGCATGTTCTGGGATTAAGGTGGTTGTCACGCAGGATTGAGAACCCAGTGGACATCTCTTGGCGATAGTCCAGAAATGTGGAAGTTCAACATTCATATACCCTAAGGGCCTCCAAGCCTGTAGTTTGACACTTTACTTTAATAAATTGATACTGGGAGATTATTTAAATATATACACACACATATAACACTATCAATTCATTTATCCAATGATATTTAATTACGAAATCCAAACATAAATAAAAAACAAAACATAGTAACTGAAACAAACATGCTTCCATCGAATATATTAATACCAGTAAAAAAATAGAGTGGGTACAGTTTGGATGACTACTTGCATAAAGATATTGAACTCCATTATATGTAAATGTCACAATATTATTAAATTGGATGAATCGGAACACATGCAGACGAAGTCCAGTATATCATATTTGGAAAAACAAGATGTTAAAATGCAAGGAACGATCTAAAGAAAATGAAAGTGACTAATTTGAATATGGCAAGAGAAAGATTAGCATGGAGAAGGATAGTTGAGAAGGCCAAAACTTTCACTTTTGAAGATGTGCCTTAAGATGATGATATGTTAAAATGAATTAATCCACAAATAATTCTAGGGAGTATTTCAAAACTATCTTTGCAAATAAAATTATTTTTAATCCTATAAACTATATGTATGAACATGGTGAAATGAACTTAGAATTATTTTAACATTAGTTTTTTCATGAAATTGGCTGAGCAGAGTATCTAGTCTTGGTCCACTTGTGCTTTGAACAATCCAATTATCAATTCTGTTCGTAATACACGGTTAAGAGCTTTGTCTACATTTTATAATTTTTTTTAATGCCCATCCGTCAGAATCAGAAAGTACGCTTAACACCATATAATGTTATGGGAGTAAACACCGCGCTATATTTCATAGCTTGATGTTAGTGAGAATAATATTGGCCTTACCTACAATAACTTTATACTAATTTCATAAACTGTGGAGTAAGATCTTTTTTCTCAGCACATCATCAAGTATAGCAGCAGCTTCCCTACATTTAAATACTGTAATCCATTCACAAAATAAGGATTGTCCTTAGGTAGCAAAAAGGAAGTGATAGAGTAGGTGGTTATTATTCTAACATTATTCTACTTATTTATGTTCTTGTCACATATTAGGAAATCCCCTGTTCTCGTTCTGTACTTTCGGACAAAAGCCTCCACTTGTACATTCCATGTCTCCTTATTCAGTTATTTTCTTTTTATCAGTACTATTTATCTTGTTCTGGATGGATACTGAGGAATTTTCGCCTGTCTACCACATTACATTGTCAAATAATTCCACCAATCGAGTGACTCGTGTGAATGAAAGGTATGTGAACAAAAATGCGAGCGTTACCATTACAAACAATGCAGAAGACGGACGGGATCGTTGAACGAACTGATAAAAGATAAATCGTAAACCTAAAACTAAATGCTCTTTGGAGTGCCACTTACCTACTTTATTATTATTATTATTATTATTATTATTATTATTATTATTATTATTATTATTATTATCATCATCATTATTATTAGCATTAGCATTATTATCATTACTATTATTATTATTATCATTATTGTCATTATTGTCAAATAACTTCAAAACTAATCACTTCAAAAATGTTTTTAACCAACTATTAGAAATTTTATTTAAAAAAATTTAAAATTGAAAAATAGGAAGGAATATTAAATGTTTCATAAACTATGACCATTTCGCCAAAATATTATGAAATACCGGTATGAAAAAAATATGTAGGCCTTATTTGATTCTAGAGATCATAAAATGTGGAGATATTTTGTCTCAGTGCTTTCTGACTAATAGTTTAAAACATGAAATTTCATAAAAATCTTCGCTCTAATTATAACCAACATTATAGGTTATTAATTATTTTTTGTTTTTAGGAAACAAGTCAGTTAAATCATTATTTAAAAACACAATTATTGAACACAGGTATAATGTGTAATTCGAAGGAATCTGTTCATAATTTGTTATATTCAGCATGTTTGTTGGAGAGTCAGTCACTGCAGTCTGACCTGTTCAGAATATTAAAAGGGAGGAGCTCTTTATTTTGGTAAACAGACTTCGATAAATATCAAGGTAAAACACGACTGAATGTTTTAATTACTATAGTATTAAAAGTAATGATGATTAAATTAGTATATAAGAAATTAATTTATATTTTATTTTGTAAAATAAAACGTGATTGGTCATTGACTCCCATTTGGGACATGAGTTAAATAGTCCTAACAATCGTCCCGTGCCGTAGCCGAGCGGTTTAACGCATCACGTCTTGGTCACTGAGCTATGGGACTTACATTGAAAACGGCCAGGTGACCCACATGCTGACAACATGCCACCTCTTTAATGGCTAAATGATCGTCCATTTCTGTGATTAACATGTGGATGTGAGGGCAACAGCCTGTCGTACTATGGATTTATCCGAACAATCTAAAATCCAAAGTATACTTGATACAGAATATCGACATTATAATGTTTATAATTAATTTAGCGCTAAGTCATAAAAATCGCTAAAATTTTGTTCATGCCTTGTGTTTATTCTTCCCTCAAAAGTTGCCTGAAATGCATATGTCTACGTTTTGACAGCGTTTAAAACTGAGTATGTTTCACTGCATCATCGATTCAACAATTAGGGTCAGTTTGACCAAGACAGGTAACTGTATTAGGCAAGTTTAAGCTATGCATTATACATGGGGAAAAACTGGCGTAATACAGTTACTTCTGTTGGTGAAACTGTCCCTAAGTGCTTTTGACATTAACTTAAAATTCAGAGAAAATGATATAATTATAACTTACCTTGAAGTTTATCTTTTCCTTAACCCATGTAGGTCGAATGACGTTAAGTACAGATAAGGCGCCATCCGTTAGCTTATCTTCTTCAACTGTGATTGGTATGTGCACCGTGGAATGTAAGTTCATACTTGTAGAGAACACTGCCACTTACTGGAAGCCGAGTCTCGAGTACCGTGCACTATATCACTCCCTCTACACGACTCGATGCCGACCTTCGAGTCATAACCATTACATAAACTCTGAAACCACATCAATTTTTCATTATTTTCAAACATCCATTGTCGTGGGTCTGCCACGCAAATAATAGAAGAGGCCTTGTTAACGTCAACATTTTCATAACCTATCTCTGCTTCGAATTACTTAGCCTATATACTTACTTACTCACTGGCACTATCGAACCCGTAGGTTCATGGCCGCGCGGACATAAGCTCTTCATACATCCCTACCCTGAGCTAATGCTTTCCAATCATTCCTTGTATAATCTACTTCCCTCAAATCATAGTTAATGTTATTCTCCCACCTCATTCTTGGTCTACCAACTGGGCGTTTTCCCTCTGGCTTTCCTACAAGAAGCTTCCATGCACGTCTTTCATTCCCCATACGCGCAACATGTTCTTCCCAGCCTATATACTAAATTTATAAATAAGTAATATGGGTAAATATAAAGGGAAAGAAATAAAACGCTGAAACACTGATCAGTAGGGCAAGGCAATTAATGGTTTTGCATCTTTTTCTTATGAAGGTTCAAACATTGCTTGCATATATGAAAATGTATGACATCAAAAAACAGATTAAATAAAAGCAATTCGTTAGGGCATTTTTTGCATTTTCTTAACTTTTCTAGGGATAGGTCATTTTTTGGCAATTTTTAGGTCATTTTGAGCATTTTTTTACACTTTTCCAGAATGCTGTGACATTATTTGTATTTGGTTTGAGATTTTATTATAATTCAGTATTATTCCTTGTCAATACAATTTCTTGGAATTAACTAGATGTTTTGCTAACTACTACCCCTATTTTTTCAAGGTATGTGCATAATGTACTTGCCCACTTCTAGGAATATCATTCAATTTCTTAGAGGTTATGCTAACTTCTACCCCTATTTTGATTGCAAACTGCAATTTAAAATTGTTGTAAAAGTGCACTGTGTAATTGAAATGGATTTTCTGCAGTAAAAGGTACTCTAATATGTATTTTTTAATACTTTTCTTTTAATATTTTGATGTTAAGTTAAATTTTATGTAATCAGTAATCAAGTGAGTACTTAATCTAATAAATAGTATTTTTATTGGTAATTCCTAACTTCTTATTCGTCTTTTTATTTTTTTTATTTTATTGGCCATTTTATGTATTTTTTAGGTCATAAATGCATTTCTTATTTTGCATTTTTTACCAATTTATAGGTCATTAAATACCTTGCCCTACTGATCAGAAAGAATTGTCTACTTTAAGATACTCTGGATGGGATGGAGAACAGAGGAATAGGTGATATCAGATTGCTAATACATTTTGGTACAGGTCTAATATCGAAATAATTTATTCTCACGTTTAATGATTTGTCTCGCGCCGTAGCCGAATGGTTAAGGCAAGAAACCTTGCCGCAGAGCTATGGGACTTGCGCTGGTTCAAGTCTCCATGGGGGAAGAAATTTTCTCATGGTATTTCGGCCAGTAAGGGACCGGTGCCCACCCAGTATCGTGAGGCATTTGGGTAGCTACAATAAGTAGCGGCTCCAGGTTGAGAAAACCAGCTATAACGGCTGGGGGACTCGACATGCTGACCACATGTCACCCCAACACTGGCTGATGATCATCTACCTCTGTCATTGACACATGTGGATGTGAGTCCAGCAGCCGGCTGATAGGCTAAGGGCCTTCTAGGCCTGTCGCGCCAGGAGTAGTAGTTTAATGATTTTCCTAACCGTCGTTTGTTTGTTTATTTACGCAGTTACGTATTTTAATTATTTATTTTATTGAAAGACGTATTTTAACATTCGAACTCATTAACGATATAATTCAAATTTTACCGTGAAAGGGATGACACATTTTGCTAAGAGGGCTCTTTCTTCGGGCTTAAACTTCATTTACGTGCCCTAAATCTACAAGATATCCACGGATGAAGTTCCCAATCGAAGGAACCCATATTCAGGATTTTATTCAGGCTTGAATTTCTGCTAAGTGCCCTAAAGTTACAACATGAAATCCACGGCTTAAGTTCCCTTTCGAAGGAACCCATGTTCAGGCCTGAGTTTCTCTTATGTTCCCTAAATCTACAATACGAGAAAAACGGCATAAATTCTCTTTCAAAGAAACCCATATTCAGGATATTCTTCAGACTTGAGTGTCTCTTACGTGCTCCAAATCTACAACAAAGAGGTTCATGGCTTAAGTTCCCATTCAAAGGAATCCATATTCAGAATTTTCTTCAGACCAGAGTTTATTTTACGTGTTCTAAATCTACAACACGAGTAACACGGTTTACGTTCCCTTGTGAAGGAACCCATATTCAGGATGTTTACGTATAGAAAATTTCATTGACTCGGTCATGTTTAATCTTACAAATTTCGGAACCAGAGGTGAGTATAAGTAACCTTTAGTCAGTCACCTGAACCAATTTTTAATTATTTTTAAATTCGATACTTTTTTTTGCAGCAACTAACTGATCATCTTTAAAATGATGAAAATTTTAGTTTCACAATGAACAGTTCAGTTAGCTGGACAAATTAACCTAAACTTTATTACAGAGATAACCTGCGCGCAAATTATTTGAAAGTAGTTGGACAGCAGTAGTGGAGAGGAGAGAGAACATGTTTCTAAAATGATATAACAAATATACCGTCATTGTGCTTAATGGATGTGTTTTTTTCATGTGCGTTTTTTTTTTGTAGGCCTACCATATTTTAACTATAATCTGAATGGCTCAACTGATAGGTCTGCCGCCAGGGCAAGCAAAAAAAAAGTAAATAAATAAAATTAATAAACACCGAAAGGAAGATATTGAGAATACAAAAAAAAAAAAAAAAAAAAAAATGTGTGATCAATTTTAAGGAGACCGAACGGGCAAAACTCCTGATTGTGATCAGAAGAAAACACGGGTAAAATATCTGAACGTTGTAAAAAATATAATTGCGATTCAAATTGCCTACAGTTTATTTACGCTTATATTTTTAAATAAAATGTAATAAAGATTGAGCTAATTTCATGGAACACTCAATTTCATAATATTACATTATTTTTTTTATTGCGGATGAGCCCATGTAGGACTACGCAAAGTACTTAGAGGCGTTTCCTTTGAGCCCAAATTTCTTTCATTCTTTTGCTATGAGCTTGTTTTCTATCATCTGTCCAAGTTGTTCCAGTTTTTTTTTCTTCGGTTTGTCATCTTGTTCAACTTGCCACTTATTCACCTTAATTCTAAATATATCTCTGTTTGGGATATCTACTTTAGTAATTCCTGCCAATTTTAAGTCCTTTCTGACTTCATCAATCAACTTCACAGTATCCACTTACATTATTAGTATTAATTATTATTATTATTATTATTATTCAAGAATTTCAAGAAGAGAAAAATTAGAAACTCATTTATAAGGGAGAAAATGAAGATTGAAGACACTATTTTAGATTATATTAAAACTCAGCAATTAAGATGGTACGGACATGTCCAGCGAATGGAAGAGGATCGACTACCAAAATCTGTTTTGGAATGGAAACCTGAGGGAAGACGAAGCAGAGGAAGACCTAAAACCTCCTGGAGTCAGGGAATATGGTTATATATGAACCAGGAGATTGGATGGACCAACAAAATTGGCTATTAGGAATCGGACGATGTCAAAGACATTAATCAACCGATGATCTATCTATCTATCTATCTATCTACCTATCTATTATATTATTATTATTATTATTATTATTATTATTATTAATTATTATCCTTGTGTATACAGACAATGCCAGTTATCTATCTACAAATAACAAATTTTAATTCTTCATATATCTGTTCCAATTTGACCCAAGAGAGGCCTATACTGTAAGTGAAAAAATACTTTGAATACGTTTATCAGCTTTTAGTTTCTTAAAATGAGGGCATCCAACAGAAACCGATTTACAGTATTCTATACACAATTTGGCTGTGCTTTCCTTCAGGTCGTAAAAATTTTTCAATTTAATATCTTATTCCACTGATGCACTAAACACTTTTAAACACGTTTAAAACATTTTGCAACACTTTTAAACACATTTTAAACATCTTCCAATGTTGCAACGAGTTTTTTTTTCATATTTATATATTTGCGTAAAACACGGTCGTGCTACATTGCTTACTTCCTACTCTTTGTTATTTTCCCTCCACTTCCTATGTTGTTCCAGCGTTGTCACCATCAACAACCCGCAACTTGCTTTTTAAATGTGATTCCACGTTCCCTGGATTTCACCTACGTTAGAGTAATTGATTTGTGTTACAGTAATTGATTTAGGTTTGGTTAGCTTTTAGGTTCCTTGCTTTTTAAAAGTGATTTGATACGTAAAATAAATTATACATTTTTAGACAAGTTCTGGAAATTTTGTGTCAATGTTGGTCATACTGATTTCACATATATATATCGCCAACTGCTGGAGGTTGCATTTATCTACCTGGGATAATTCGAGCACTAGCGCATGCGCACTGCGATTCTATAAGGAAAGCATATCCCACAATTTTAATATAATTGCAAAAAAGGTACAATATAGAAATTAATACAAAGAAAACTAAAGTGACGGCCTTTTGGGGAAATACCCTATACCTAGCAAAATTGTTTTGGGCGATGAAGTTTTAGAACGAGTACATTAATTTAATTAATTGGGTTATAATGTAACATTTCAATATGAAGCTGATATAACAAAGAAAATCACAAATTTCACAAAAACAACGGGGATAATTAACAGTATAATGAAACCATCTTTAGTACAGAAGAACACAAGATTGCGGCTTTATAAGGTTCTCGCAAGACCAGTATTAAGATATGGTAGTGAAGCATGGACAATACGAAGAAGTGATGAAAGCCGAATAACAGCAAACGAGATGCGATTTATGCGCCGTACAGCAGGCTATACAAAGTGGGACCATAAAAGAAATGAGGAAATTATGGAAAAGTTGGATGTAGAACCCATTCTCCGCCATATACAAAACTACCCGAACAACTGGAAAGCCCATCTTCAACGAATGCCATCTCATAGAATGCCAAAAGCCATGCTTCGTTACCCTCCCCCCCCCCAAGGCAAAATATCGCTGGGACGTCAAAAAAAGCGCTGGATGGAAAATTCTTCTTTAAGGCCGTAACAGGCCACATTGCCTAATACTTGCATGGATTATGATGATGATGATGATGATGATGATTAAACTGAGAGCACATGATAAATTATAAACTGAAGTCTATTAACTACAAGTGGCAAAGTCACTTAATTCTTTCATCGCAATGTTGTTTATTGACATTACATGTAAAGAATGATTATTATTGCCACTTGGTTTCATTATAACACTAGCTAATGCCCGGCGTGCGCTGCTGCACCTAAATAAATGATGTGTTTTAGTTGAATAAGTAAAAGGAAAAATAAATATAAATTATATCGTTATTATTTTCAGATACTCAGTGCTGATTACCCGGCGTTGCCCGAGAATCTACACATCCCGATGTACTTGGCATAAATGAGCTGAAAGACAAAATTCGTTATTTTGAATTATCCATAAAAGAATACCCGCCGTGCGTTGCTATGCTTGCCCGGGAATCTACTTATCCCAATCTTCTTGGCATCAATGAAAGACGATTATTGTGTTATTGTAAATTATCCTTAAAGGATAAACATGCTGCCGCGGATTTTTCTGTAGAGTTTTTTGAGATATTCTATTCTTTGTACAATAAAATTGTGTATTTGTTATGGTTTAGGCAGCGTAAGCCATTTAAGCTTACAAAAAGCGACATTTTTTCACTTTTTTTCACTACAGAAAGTGATTTTTAAGGGTGCAGGGCTTGAGCATTAAAACTCATAACTTATAACCTTTCCGGGAAAATCCTAAACATTTTGCAAAAAGCCCCATGACAATCGGATGAATGGTATGGCAGCACATGCTTGCCCGGGAATCTACTTATCCCGATCAATGACATCAGTGAAAGACAAAAATGGCTTTTGTGTGTTATCTGTAAAAGATAAACATATGGTGTCGCGAACTTTTTTGTAGAGTTTTTTGTGATATTCAATTCTTTGTCATTGTGTACATTGTACAAAATTGTGTATTTGTTAACATTTAGGCAGCGTAAGCCATTTAAGGATGAAAAGGGGGAGTTTTTCACTACAAAGGGTGTTTTTTTTTAAGGGTGTAGGAGTTGAATATCTCAACTCTCTTATAGCCTATGTTCATCCCGGGAATCTCCTGAACATTTTGCAAAAATATCCCATCACAATCGGATCAACAGTATGGCCGCGCATGAAGTAGGAACAAACAAATATTTTTATATATTAGATTATGAAATGGTTATGATAAATATATTATGATTATAATTATTGACATCTATTTCCTGTAGGGTAAGTTCACCTATATCTAACAATATCCCAAAAGTTAGCACATTCAACTTAGATATTAAGATTATTTTGCTTTGACGATACAATATGAACTTGGATTTTAAATAAATAAATCAGCATTTATTTTACTGTACGTCCAAGCAATGAGACGGACTCGAGAAGTACGCCGTTGCATATTTTAGTTTGATGCTGGTGCGATATGTGAATAAATGTACTGTGGATTCAAGCGATGAGACGGTTCGCTATGAGTAGAGAGGAATTATATGAAGAAAATTATACTAAAATATGAAATCATAATAACAGAATAAAAAAAATTTGACACACCCGTTTCATTCCCCATTCGTGTCACATGTCCTGCTCATCGCAGCCTAAAATACTTAACTGTTCTTATTATATCTGCTTTCCTATAAAGACCATGTAGCTCACTGTTATGTAGTTTTCTCCATTCATGTGTCTGTTCACCTCTCTTTGATCCAAACATTTTCCTAAGAACTTTATTCTCAAATAGTCGCATTCTCCTTTTTTGTCTTAAAGTAAGAGTCCATGTTTCACATCCATACAATATAACTGGCATAATAACAGTTTTATATATTTTCAGTTTAACTTTTTTTAGAGGACTTGGGACAACAAGTCTCCCTGTAATTCATAATAGCATGCATTTCCAGAATTGAGCCTATGTTTAATTTCTTCGTGCATCTCATTCCCATTTGTGATTTAATTATTATTATTAATATTATTAATATGTCCCGCGCCGTAGCCGAGCGGTTAAGGTAGGAAGCCTTGGCGCAGAGCTACGGGACTTGCGCTGGTTCGAGTCTCCATGGGGGAAGAAATTTTCTCATGGTATTTCGGTCAGTATGAGACCGGTGCCCACCAGCATCGTGAGGCAATTGGGTAGCTACAATAAGTAGCGGCTCCAGGTTGAGGAACCAGCTATAACGGCTGGGGGACTCGACATGCTAACCACATGTCACCCCTACACTGGCTGTTGATCATCTACCTCTGTGATTGACACATGTGGATGTGAGGTCAGCAGCCGGCTGGTAAAAGGGCAACCGCTGAAAAGTGGAAAGACCCTCAATCGGATTATTATTATTATTATTATCCGCCTCTGTGGTCTCTAGGTAGCGTGCTGCCTTGTCACGCAGCGGGCCCCGGTTCGATCCCCGATTCCCTGGGTGATGTTTTTTTCGTCACCTATAAGACAAATGTCAGAAAACTTTTAAGGCCCAAACGATCCCCGAATATCATCTAGCCATCATTATCATCATTAACATATTCATTTAAGTTTTGGATTAAGGCCTCTTCTGGCGCATCATTACCAACACTCATACTATCATATATCTTAAGGGCAGCGTAACTCCACCTTCCAGTCGTCCCAATCGCAGAAGTGGGTTACAATAACAGCATGCCAGGAGATATTACCAGAATGTCGAAATGACAACGTGGTGCCATTGAATAAACTTATATTATTATTATGGATAGGAATTTTCAAATCGTCCTTTATTTTATCCTCTTCACAAAAGCAGATAACTTTCTTAATAATTTCACGGCCTTCATTGCGAATATTGGGTTCGCACTTGACATTGTAACTAACAACTGACTATACACGATTAACGGAAAGTAAACGCTATCACTGCAACCTAAGACAAGGGTGAAGGGTCTACTACTTCCAATCCCTACTCACACTTACCACATTCTTTTAGTTCGCAGTTTGTCCGCATTGAAAGTTAGTGTGGCTGAGGAGGGTAGGTTATTGTTTTTACATTTTTGTTCTGCTTATTCATCTAGGTTATTGTTGTAGGGATGGAGTATCAGACAAAAACCTCCATCAAACTTGTCATTCCATATCTCGTCATCCAATTATTTACTTTTATCAAATTTATTTATCTTGTTTAGTATGGGACACTGAGCAATTTTCACTTACCTACCATGTTACATTGTCAAAAGATTTCAGAATTACAGTCATTTCAAAATGTTTTTAAGGAATACCTATTACCCATCCAAGTGTTTTGTGCAGGCGGAAAATATGTTAACTAATAAACTTGTTACAGAATGTGTGGCACTATAAAGGTACGTACACATATGCGCGCCACGAACACGCGCGGCGCGCGCGCCGTTCGTGTTATGATCGTCGAAATTATCAATTTCAACGAACCTCCTGCGATCCATAGGAAACCCACAAACCTTCAGTAGACATTTTGCAGAGACAAAGGCCTACACTTGGTCATTCCATGTCTCTTTATTCAATTATTTTCTTTTATCAAAATTATTTTGTTCAAACTAATGCTCTTCTGAGTGCTCCTTTATATTATTATTATTAAATTATTTTGTTCTGGATGGGATACTGAGGAATTTTTGGACATGCTACACTTCGGGTCGCACGAAAATTTTTCTAAGTTCTATAGAATCGCAGTGCGCATGCGCTAGTGCTCCAATTATCCCAGGTAGATAAATGCAACCTCCAGCAGTTGGCGGTATATGTATGAGAAATCAGTATGACCAACATTGACACAAAATTCCCAGAACTTGTCTAAAAATGTATAATTAACACGAAATGAACTAGTGGAAATATGATTTTACGTGGTAACCGTCCGATATTTTGAATTTTTCATAGAATAACAGATATGAAGAGGTAATTTATTTTACGTATCAAATCACATTTAAAAAGCAAGGAACCTAAAAGCTAACCAAACCTAAATCAATACTGTAACACAAATCAATTACTCTAACGTAGGTGAAATCCAGGGAACGTGGAAGGAGCATTTTGGGTTGTTGATGGTGGCAACGCTGGAACAACATAGGAAGAGGAGGGAAAATAGCAGTAAGCAATGTAGCATGACCATGTTTTACGTAAATATATAAATATAAAAAAAAGATCGTTGCAACATTGGAAGATGTTTAAAATGTGTTTAAAAGTGCTGCAAAATGTTTTAAACGTGTTTAAAAGTGTTGTAAAATGTTTTAAACGTGTTTAAAAGTGTTTAGTGCATCAGTGGAATAAGATATTAAATTGAAAAATTTTTGCGACCTGAAGTGTAAAACAGCCGAATTTTTACCTGTATACCATAATACATTGTCAAATAATTTCAAAACTACAATCACTTCAGAAATGTTTTTAACCAATTATTGAAGTTTTATTTTTTAAAAATTGAAAAATATGAAGGAATATTAAATTTTTACTAAAATATGAACATTTCGCCAAAATATTATGAAATATGGAAAAAAAATACGTTGGTCTTATTGGATTCTATAGATTATAAAATATAAAGATACTCTATGGAGCAACAACAATTTTTATAGAACGCAAAAATAATATTATAATATATTAATTTTAATATCAACATAAGTACAATTTACAAATGTAATACATTACAAAATTATGTATAGTACCAGTATTATTTTATTCTTTGGCATATTTCTCATTTGAGTGATTTTTTAAAGTAGATTGCTGTCGTTTAAAAGGTCATGAATTTTTTCACAAGAATTTGTTAAATTATATTTCACATATAAAATAACTTTCAAAGTCTTAACACTCAATTGCGATTTTTTTATGTCCACACTTTATTTACCAAACAATGGTGGTCGAATCAACAATGTAAACTTTGATAAGCAGTTCTTAACAATGATTTGTTATTATTAAAGTTTAACATTATAAAATTAACAAAAATAATATAAAACTCATATCCTGGCGAAATAGCTACATGGGCGCCAAAAACAGTATATTCCCTTTCCGTTCTCCCGCCGTTCCCTAGTTTGTCGTGCATTCTTTCCCAAAAATCGGGACTTTTTTTAAAATGCCGCGGGACGCGGGACAAATTGTTAAAAATCGGGACTGTCCCGCCAAAATCGAAACGTCTGGTCATCTTACACAATACGCTTATTACTGGTATGTGTTTATATATTCTATTGTTTTGTGATACTTCATATATATAACATTATGAAATGAACGTGTTTTAGTACACACGAAAAAAAAAACACATAACATTGGAACGAAACAGGCATGCTGTAACAATATTGTGAAATCATTTTTTTTTATTCCTTAGATTAAAAAATATCGATAGACATCAACGTGCAAATTGACCTGACGATCTTCACTATTTATTGTAGCGCTAAACCAACAATACTAAGTTATGTGTCAACAATATAACAATATTTTACTTTTCTCTCGCCAGTAGGAAGAAAGTAAAGTAATTATCTTCTTCCTGCATGTATCCGGAGATATATCCATTTTATCTCCTATTTTCCTCCAGACATCTCCTTTCAATGATTTTTTAAAATTATCTTTATGTTGAGGATCCCACAATAATTGTTTGTTTCTATAAAGATCAATAAGTTTTAACATTATAATTACAAAGAAATAAACGTTATCTCAATCAAAACATAAATTTATTGTGTCGACGTTTCAATCTCCTTATGTGAGATCATTTTCAAGACATGGTTGTTTATAAATTTACATGTCTTGAAAATGATCTCACATAAGGAGATTGAAACGTCGACACAATAAATTTATGTTTTGACTGAGATAACGTTTATTTCTTTGTAATTATAATATTAATTACTTGCAGTGAAAAATAATTAAAAAGAAAGTATAATAAGTTTTAACATGTTTCCCTCTGACCACTCCATACTCAAATAATAATAAGGTGCGCGCCGAAAACAACAAACCTCTCAAGTACTCGTCCAAATCTATAAACAGCGAACCATCAAAGTGTTCGTGGAAAAAACCGACAATGAGTGGATCGTGGTGCGCCGCATGTGCGCGGCGCGCGCGCACGTTAAAACCCCATCCAAATCTGACGAACATGTTGCGCGCCGCGCGCGCGCAAGTGTGTACGTACCTTAAGACGGACACTGAAAAATAAAACTTTGAGGAGCACACAACTAAAATTTTACAAAATTATGGCAGTGCCTGTCTTAACATATGCAAGTGAAAACTGGACTCTTAACCGTTCAGACAGAAGGAAAATAGAAACTGCAGAAATGAAGTTCCTACGTTCAGTAGCGGGTGTGACAATTTTAGACAAGAAAAGAAGTGAGGATATTAGGAAGGAGTTAAATATTTTTAATTTAACAAATATAATTGACAACATGAGAAACAACTGGTATGAACATGTCAAGAGAATGCCTACAGATAGAATCCCTCAGCTGTTACTAAAGTACAAACCAATAGGACACAGAAATGTTGGACGCCCATTTACTAGATGGGAGGATTCATTAAATCCCACTTGATATGAAAACAGGTCAAAAGGCCTAATTTCATGAAGCAGAAGAAGAAGAAGACAAACTGTCTTTCTCTTCCTTACTATGTTGCCACTTCCTGTCCTTTGTATTATGTTGTTTGATTGGCAGGTAGAGAGCTGACAAATGCCATTAAAATACCATTTGTCAGCTCTCTACCTGCCAATCATCATCATCATCATAGTACATTCACGAATTTAGGCCATTTGTTGACCTGTTTCGGCCTCAAGAGAAACACCATCCAGAAGTCTTTTGAGTGGACGTCCTGGTCTTCTTCTTCCTGTAGGTTGATATCTTAACAAACTAATGTTGAGTTTGTTAAGATATCAACCTACAGGAAGAAGAAGACCAGGACGTGCACTCAAAAGACTTCTGGATGGCGTTTCTCTTGAGGCCGAAACAGGTCAGCAAATGGCCTAAATTCGTGAATGTACTATGATGATGATGATGATGATTGGCAGGTAGAGAGCTGACAAATACTATGTATTTTAATGACCCGTCGTTCTGCGCGGTCAGTGGCAGAATGACTAACTTGACAACCCTGTTACTTTTGGGGTTACGTCTAGGAATGAGCTGTCCCTTCCTTGCCCTTCTCATTACACGTTGCCACTTGTGATTTATTGTGAGGCTGGCAACAGAGACGACAAATAATGTGATTTTAAATTATCCGACCACTTGAGCGTTCCATGCTTAAATGACTAATTTGATAACCATGTTAAGATATTTCACAAGTGTTTAGTGATTCTGCCCCCACATTTGAAGTTGAAAAATTTCAATACGTGATCGGATGTATAGTTTTCTCCTACGTCCCTTCCACAGATTCAGTAGATCGGCGACACTAGCGCTAAAACTCTTCCCCTCCACCCGTGAACAGTTAACTTGGATGTGTAATACAAGTGTTATTAAAAAAATATCAGAATTTCAAAGTTGGAAAGTATGAAGCAATATGAAATTTTCACTAAAATTGAACATTTTGCCAAAATATTATGAAATATTAAGTTTTTCGTGAGTCTTATTTGATTCTACATATCATAAAATGTAAAGATACTTTGTCTCAGTATACTCTAACTAAAAACATGAAATTTCATAAAATTGATCGCTCTAGCTATGAGGATATCGCACGTATTTTTTTTAATGCTGGTATTGTACGTAACGTGATGTGTATAGATACAAAATAACTCTTAGTTCACCAACTGGTCAATCCGTCTTATCGCTTGGACGTATTGTAGAGTATATAATGACAATGAGGCTAGTATTTGTAGTTAACTAAATCTCCATTTCGTCTCATCGCTTAGACATACGATACCACAGAGTACCAGAGAAGAAAGTGGACGAGTTGCGCGTACATGCCACAGGCGGCGCTAGTGTAATACAACTAACGACACCTAAATTTTTTCGGTTCTTTTTTTGGTACTAATATGAAATTCAGCACCGCCTGGTGGTAAAATTATGAATTATAATTATATAACGCCATCTGATGAATAATCATGGAATTTAACTTTTATAGGAATAAATAACGTATTAATTAATCTTAAATTGTGGAATTATGTATACCCAGTCTCTCAGACCTACAGATTTTCTTTAATTTTAACAGAAGAGAAGAATGAAAATAAATAAAACATGTTAATTTATTTTCGTTTATTAAAATTTAAAAACGTGCATTATGAGTTATTTTAATAAATATGTACAAATGACCTACCCCCTTATTCTCACATACATATTTTATACAATATTTATTAAATAACCTTAGCCATGTCGTACATCTGAAATCCATTATAAAGTCACATTTTTAAAATGTTTATTAGAAATGGCTGTACACTAACATCACTCTTCCTAACCTAACAAATCTTAGAATTTTATCACTTCTAGTAGGTTTATCTTTGAAAATAGATTCACATTAAAAATGTAAACAAGCTTGAATTTACTTACAAATTAGAGTAAAATAAAATCTAAGTAATGATTTTAACTTTCGATAATTTACAGTACCGTCTACATAGAACGAAAGGATAGCAGTTAAAAATTTAAATTTACAAAATGGCTAACTTCCCATAATCCCGAGTGAACACCGTTAAACACGCCGTGAACGACGCCGTGTGCCTTGCATTTGTTTTATTTAGTTACATATTCTGTTACTACGAAACAGCGCTACCATTGTAGTTTGCTCATTGTAGTTCATCGTAAACGACCGAAATTTTTTAGATGTCACTGTACTCAGTTTCCCCTCTATTCGAAGTTTCTCTATGATACGATACAAGGGACGTTTGTTTTCCTTTGATAGATTACAAGACTATAAAATAATTCTCTATGAATTCACGTGTTCACCAACATGACTGGATTTCTTATGCATAGCGTCAGACATCGAGGCAAATAGTTAATTTTAATCTGACAAATTAAACCTCAAAGTTTTAGCCTTTGTGACTCCGTTAGTTTCAGCTACACTTTCTTTACTGGAATGAAATGTTATTATTATAATCCTCTTGAACATAATTTTATAATATTATAATGATATCTTCTTTATCTCAGTATAACCTCTCACCTTATACATACTTTTTATATCCTCACGCCACCCAGGCATGACTTATCGGGAGAGGGATTTGAAACTGTGGACCTCACACATACTTTCTGACCAGACAAGTTCTTGGAGAGCTTACCCGAATGAGTGATCAGCTCAGTGTCAGGGCTTCCTCCGAGATAACGCGACATAAGACGAAACACACAATTCACACACACAAATTAATACTAAACATGGAGAATGTAAGAATGAACCTTATGATGGGGGGCACGCCGTAGTGTAGTGGTTAAGGCACTGCGCTACAAGCCGGAAAGTCGAGGGTTCGAGTCCCGGTGGGGTCAGGATCTTTAAACTGACCAAAACCTTTTGGCGGTACTATGGCCTTGGGGTCGACTCAGCCTCTAACTGAAATGAGTACCAGACGCTTGTTCTGGGGTAAAGGCGGCCGTCACGCAGGGCTGACAACCCGATTGTCCAAAAAAAGTGGGAGCCTTAACCTCCCACTACCCCAAGGGGCCTCCTGAGGCCTGTAGTGGGATCACTTTACCTTACCTTATGATGGCCAGATGATGTTCGGGGACCTTAAAGTTTCCTGACATTTGTCTTACAGGTGAGGAAAAACCCGAGAAAAAATCCAGGAAACTTGTCTCGACCGTGGATTGAAACCAGGTCCGCTTGCGAAGAAGGCAGCGATGCTACCCGAGACCACAGCGTTGGTCTTGTAATGAAATCAAGCAACAATAACAAATTCAATCTTATAACAATAACAATATATTAGGTGTAATACTGTTATACAATAATTATATATATATATATATATATATATATATACCCCTTGTTGCCCCGTGTGGGAATTTGATTACTCCTAGTGGGAGTTAATTTACCCCTAAATGTCAGCGAATGATATGGGATCAGCATATATCCCCAGCGAGACACCTAGTGGGCAACTAGGGTTTTACGTGGATGGATAACGGTCGGTAAATTTTGCAGAGAGGCCGTTTTAGTCAGGTTTGCGGTTCTTTTACGAGCCTGAAAATCTTCAGAATAGAGACCCACGACTTAAAGTCCATTCCGGAGGACTTGGATTTTTCCATCCTAAAAATCCATCAACCCCGGCCGGGTTTGAACCGACGTCCCTCGGAACTAGAGGCAAGGAACATAACCACTAGCCCACCGCCACTGACTAAACTATAATAATTATTATAGTTATCTTAATTATGGTGAGGTAATTAAGTGAGCCACTTGTACTGTAATAGACTTCAGTTATATTTTCTTCAGAGTTCTCATTTAAGAAGTGATGGGTTTAATTAACATATCAAAATACATATTTTGCGCTTCCAGTTTAGGGCCTATGGAATGCCCCAGAACTCTTGGATCAAATTGCAACAATACAGATAATACAAGTTAAAATGTGGTATTTGTAGATATAGATAGATGACATTAGATAGACTATTTAACTCATGCCCCAAATGGCAGTCAATGACCAATCGCGTTTCAATGAATTTTGATTTACCACCAATCACGGTCGTGTTTCACCTGAAATGTATCAAATAAGTTTATCATATTAAAGAAAGCTCCTCCTCTTTAACATTCTGAATAGGCCAGAGCATTATTTTGCAGTGACTGACTCTCTAAGAAATACGGCTACCAGATTGTATATATAGTGCACGAATGTAAACAGATAGTGCTTGCGGGATATAATATAAAAACATTTGTAGCAATTGATTCTACCACAAAAAAAAAACAACACTGTTTGCACTTTCTTGAACGTATTATTTCCCAGGTAATAACGTTCCAGAAAAAAAATATAAATAACATATTTACATCATAGGACATCAGAAATTAATTAATATACAGTTTGATGTGTTTCATCTTGTCTCCACTAGGGTGCATTCTTACAATATTGCGATCGTTTGGCAATAAATAATATGATGTGGTTGTAGTGATGTTTTTCTCTGGCAGTGATGAACAAGTGAAACATGAACGTTTCTCAATTGTTTTCAAACATCGCGGTTTACATTAAATATATAAATATTTTAAAATAACTACATTTAAATAATATTTGTGACATCGTGAATTTATCGATAATTTGGAAATCATTCCTGACATTACTTATGATAAATGATGTTCCATCTAAACAATAATAATAATAATAATAATAATAATAATAATAATAATAATAATAATAATAATAATAATAATAATACTTACTTACTGGCATTATCGAACCCGTAGGTTCATGGCCGCACGGACATAAGCTCTCCATACATCCCTATCCTGAGCTAATGAATAATAATAATAATAATAATAATGATTCTATGCAGTAAACTGTGTTTTTATATTATGTACTCCTTGACTTCAAACGATAGTGTTGTGAAATCATTATACCGAAATATGTTATAGTTACTCGTAATGAAATTCCAACTCCACGTTTACCTAGACGACTATACCCATGGACTAATGGTTACCACGTCTGTCTCCGGTTACGAAGTTCACGGGTTCAAACCCGGTAGAGATTGATGATTTTCAAGGGCGTAAAAATTGTAAATGTGGTTTGCACCCGTGGGTCCTGTGCCGTAGATTTATAGCACGCAAAAGAACATGTCTGAAATAAGATGCTTCTGTGTTAAACAATTATTAGCTTTCACACACTGATGTGAATAGCCTGCGCTGTTAAAAAGCGCCGTTAAGGGTATCCATGAGTGAATTTTGAAACTCCGAAACTAATGAAGGTATTTCTTTCAAATTGTTATCACAAATGCCTACCAGTATGAATAACGTATTTGTTATATTTCAAGTGATTTGTTCTATTGGTTTTCAAGTTACAATTTTTTTCTTTTCTTTTTATTTTAATTAATTATAAAAGTTTATTGCAGCGGTTTTAATTATTTTATTTCAGTATTTGCTCTGGATATTCATTATACTCATTGTTTCCAAAATTGTAATGGTATTTTTCTGTGCTGTTAATGCTATTGAGTATTTTTATTTATTTTTCATATTGACGGAAACTGTGATATCTATGACAATATATAGTATAAATCACGAGTATTTGGAGTATGATTAAATCCAGTGCAAGTATGATTCTTTGAATTCTTATAGATAACACTGGTCAACATGATTTTTGCCTCATGAGTACCAATAGTTGTACTTAATGCAGTTTTTTTTATCGTGTTTTCAAATATGCATTCGTAATTTCTCCATCATTCACAGTTTTTTTATTTCAATTTCAATTAATGGATTTAAATACCTAATTTTTAATAAACGTATTTTCGTTCATTTGCCCATTGTAAAATAAAACCAAATGAGCTAACTCAAATGATTTCAGCTATGGAAAAGAGATATGAAGGCAAATGGAATCCTAATATGCTGGTCGATTATCGTTGGACCATCAAGATGCTCCACAGGCGAAATATAGCAGAAACCCGTCATTTCTTACTTTCTAGGCGAGTCCGAATGTTCGAATATTGTGTAGTTATGAATGTAGAAAATATTAAAGTGTTTGAAATTATAAATTTCTGTCTCTCGGAAACCTTGCGTGATGGAGAAAAACCAATATATTTGAATTCAGGAGAAAAAAATACCATCAGAATCACATATTTTTCTTTCCGAGACAAAAAAAAGTTTATTTTTTTGTTGCTCAGTGTAAGTGTGGCAAATTTCAAATGAATAGGGCAAAGTTTGTAGTGCAAGGAAATTTTTTTAATGGTAATGCGCTTGAAAAATACACTTCGAGAAAAAAGGCTACAAAGTTTTTCATGCTTGTGACTGCTTTTATAACACACAGTTCTGATTTCTGTGTTGAAACAAATATTTCTTTTTGATATTTGTGCCAAACTGTATGGTAGAGACTCCCATTACCATTTAGGGTTTTTCCTTTTGTGCCTCTCTCCAATAATACATCTGATGCCAATCATTGATATATTGGTATCATTTTTGCCACTAGTTCTGGGGGAGTTTAAAAATGGCCGCCACGGCTTTAATAATTGCTCAATACTAGGGATAAAATCAGTCCGGTTAGTCGGCACTCACGAACACGTACAGTATCTCAAACGGTGCTGTGTGAGTATTGCTCTATCTGTAAATTTGAATTAAGTATTAAAACTCTTTCAATATACATATATAAGGGCAGGAAAGAAATAGTCATTAACAGAACAAGACTCTCTATGTGATTACATATTGGTTTTCACATTAGTTAAAATTAAAAGTTAGTTAAATGTTTACGAATCAGGATATTTGAAGTGATTTGAGACTTTTTTTTTTTGGTATTTGTCCTTATTTTAGAGTATAGTACATATTTTAGAAAATATAAATTAAGAACGTATTTATGGTTTCAAGGCTATTCTTGTCACCTATCAATTAAAATTAATTTTACTAGTATCTGTGTTTCAAAGCTGGATTGTTGAATTTCTGTGAATTTTTGAAAATGAGTTTTGTGATATGCACTTTATTTTTGGCATAAGTATCGTCAATAGATTACCTGTGATGCAATAATTTCTTACACCTGACCACAGTACGTGTGGTTCAGGCAATTGCCAGAATCACTGCAAGTAAGTCACAGGGTTTAAATATTTAGCTCATCTTCAAATTCAGTAGTTCATGAACTATCAACAATGAGCTTTGAGTGCACCTTCAGTGTCATCTGTAAAAATACGAACGTATGCATATGCACGCGATTTTCCGAATGAAGCCGAAAAAGTTTGCAAGATTACTATAAAAAAATTAGTCCATATTTTACTCCATATTTTGAGAGTTGAGTCCTTATGTATGTACATATTTAGGTATTATTATTATTACATAAAATAAATACATACTGAACTCAGTATTATGGAGTAAAAAATCCTTCACAAATCAAAGAAAAATCTGCAAGATCATTGTAGGAAGTATTAGCCAATGTTATATGTGGAGTCATGGACAATTAAAGAGCGCCAAAGCTACGGAAATGGATTACTGGAGAAGATCATCGCGGATCATCATAAGTTCAGGTTAGAAAAACATTATAAGCGTTGAAATTGAGGCTTGTAGAATGTAGGCTCATTCAGATAATTTATATTATACATTCCCTTTAGCTTCCGCAGTCATTGTATTCATTATTTTGCTTATAAAGACTTCATTATTCACGGGAAATCTGATCCAACGGGACTTCTGTCTCTCTCGCTTACATTCTACTCCCGCGCATGCGTTTGGTATTTACTTTCCGTGCCAAGTGCCTCCGTAGAAGCAAACGAGACTGGGAAGCTTCGGGGAGCGAGATTCGACCAGGAGCGAAGAACATCAAGAACATAGCAATATAAATTTCTTTCAAGTAAATACGATAACATTTTTATCGACTTATTTCTTATAAATTACATTAGGTCTGAAAATTCACTACAATAAAGTTTCCTATGCAGTATAATAAATGTAAGTTCTGAGAATATTGTTTGACTTAAAAATACTATTAATGAATATTAAAATAAATAATGCCCGATAAATTATGGATTACGTTAACTTTCTTATTTTCCTCCAGTTTGATAATTATTCAATATATTACCGACTCACAGTTAACTTTCCGCCCATGTCAGAGACTGTCAAACTACAACATCGTTCAAAAACAAACTGAAACATTGTTTAATAACAAACTAACGTATACACCTCACTGATAAAATTCTTGTAATAATTAATAATATTAAGATTGACAAATATTTTCGGTCGATTGTTTTAAATACAGGATCATCAAAAAGGGTTGCAGCAATTTCAAAACAATCATAACTCAGGAGCTATTTGACGTATTAAAATGAGTATTTTTTGTTAAATTCACCAACTGAAAAGTTTTTCTTTTTCTTACCTTAGAATGTTTCTATGTGCGCTACGTTGGTTGCTCTGCAAACATCCAGCCGATAGTCGATTTTGGCCTAACAGCGCTGGATCATCGCAAGCATGATTGTTGTAACAGCATCGGTGATCCTTTGCCTTAAATGTTGCAGATCTCTGATCGGTTCACTATACACAATGTTTTTTACCTCAATGTTTTTATGCACGATCAGAACATTGGCCCTTTCTTTTTTATTGAGCAGACTATCACAGGAGATGTTTACTTAGACGTGCTAGAACAGTACGTTTTCCCGCAAGTAGGCCAAATTGAAGAAGAAAATAACGTAATGTTATTCTTTCAACAAGATGGCGCGCCCCCACACTTTTCCCAACAAGTTCGAGACGTTCCGCATGCAAGATTCTCTGATCGGTGGATTGGTAGGTCCGGTCCTATTCAATGGCCTCCTTAGAAGCCCCGACTTGACACCCATAGACTTTTTTTTATGGGGATACGTAAAAAACATTGTTTATAGTGAACCGATCAGAGATCTGCAACATTTAAGGCAAAGGATCACCGATGCAGTTGCAACAATCATGCCTGCGATGATCCAGCGCTTTTGGGTCGAAATCGACTATCAGCCGTATGTTTGCAGAGCAACCAACTGAGCGTACGTAGAAACATTCTAAGGTGAGAAAGAAACTTTTTGAGTTGGTGAATTTAACAAAAACAATTATTTATTTATATACAGAGTTCTAATGTTTACACATCTTTCTGTGCCTAAAGTTTTATTTTTCTTCTCCACTCGTCTCTCTCCATCCAATCCATGTCCTCCAGTTCTCTTGCTCTCATTCCAGTTATTTCCTGCATCCACGAGTTTCGAGGTCTTCCTCTCCTCGTTCTTCCAAGTGGACACCATTCCAATGTTTTCCTGGGTAATCTTTCTTCTTGCATTCTTCGTACGTGCCCATACCAATTTAATTGCTTATACCGTATATAATCTACTATTGAATAGCCAATATTCATTTTTTCTCTTATTTTCTTATTTTGTCTAATTTTGAACATCTTGCTGCTCTCCTCAAGAAATCCATTTCCATCGACATAAGTTTTTGTTCTAAATTTTTGTTGAATTTCCAAACTTCAGCCCCATATGTGGCAGTATTTGTCACTATTGAATTATATATTTGTAACTTATTCTTCCTGGTTATATGTCTGTTCCATACTCGTTTTAATATCTCAAATAATTCCTGAGCTATGATTGTTTGAAATTGCTGCAACCTTTTTTCTATGACCCTGCATTGATAACCGACAAATTAGTTTATTATATCTCATTATTTTTCTTTATGTTTATGTACATTAGATAGAGGCAGTCTACCAAACAATTTCATTTATCTTGTTTATATTATTTTATTATTAGTTTAGTTTTAATTTTAATTATCATGAACATTATCATGTTATCGTTCTTATTCTTGTTGATGTTTTCATGTAGTATTTAATATTATAGTTAATTCTGATTGATATATTCAAATGTAACGTGTTTGTTCTGGTGAGTGGAAGAGAAGGACACATGGACTTAACTCCACCAGGATAATTAAATAAATAGTTTTCATTTCGAGTAGCAACCAAGTTTTTTTTTCTGTTATGAGGACAAGTCTACTGGCAGGGACCCTTACCCCAACCCTTAAGGTTGCCTGCGCAAGCTTTAAAGGTCATGTCTCAACTAAGATTTTGAAGAAGTTCTGGAAGTCACAATATATGTTATGTAATATATTTCAAATTTGTTTAAAATGACACAAGAATTTAATTACATAAAAGGGCCAATATTAAATTTATAACTAGTGTTTTCAGATCAAAAACATTAAATCCACTATGTTGTTTCACAACGTATTAATTACAACTTAAAGGGTAAATAAGACCCCAATAAGATAGAAATTTTTGTCTGGCGCATAAGCCGAACGATAGTTGAGCTGCGGGACTGGTGATCGTTTGAATCCTCATGGGGAAGAAATTTCCTCATGGAATTTCGACCAGTGTGGGACCGGTGCCCACCTAGCATCGTGAAGAATTTGGGTAGCTACAATAAGTAGCGACTCCAAATTAATAAAACCAGTTACAACTGCTGAGAACCCGACATGCTGACCACCCATCACTCCTAAACTGACTGTATGATCATCCACCCTTCTGATTAACATATGTGGATGTGAGGCCATAAGCCGGAAGGAAGGCCAAGGGGCTTCTGGGCTTATTGCGCAATGGACATGGAAGATAGAAACGTAAAGTAAAAAGTAAAGTATTCCCACTACAGGCCTCAGGAGGCCCTTGGGGTAGTGGGAGGTTAAGGCTCCCACTATTTCTAGACAATCGGCACTTGATGTTAGCCGGGTTGTCAGCCCTGCGTGACGGCCGCCTTTACCCCAGAACAAGCGTATGGTACTCATTTCCGTTAGAAGCTGGGTCATAGTGCCGCCAGAAGGTTTGGGTCAGTTTAAAAATCCTGACCCCACCGGGACTTGAACCCTCGACCTTCCGGCTTGTAGCGCAGTGCCTTAACCACTACGCTACGGCGTGCCCCCAGATAGAAACGTATCAAATATTATTAACATTCGTTTCAGCTACCAACATTGTGTTAAATTATTTTTTTAATTCACTCGAAAACTTTCAAAATTTTACTCTCTGTTACTTCCTGTAAAATTGCAGGCCTAATTCAGGAACTTAACTCGTTTTAAACAAAAATACTATAACTAAATATCTGAGTCAATCTAGAATATTAAATAATAATAATAATAATAATAATAATAATAATAATAATAATAAGTAAAATAAAAGCATTTTCAAAAACATATTTAGGCCTATATATTTTACAATTAAATTAATTTTCATTAATATTACATTTTGTAAGAATTTAAAATAGAATGAAAATTAAAAAACGGAATAAAAATATATTATTGCATTTATTTTATTCTTATTTTTGTACACGATTTATGATCTAAGGTCAACTACGTGTAGAATCTTCCGTTGTGTCCAATAAGCTGTGAATTTCTATTTTTGTGCTTACTTTTAGATCACCATTTTAATTTTCAATATTATGAAATGGTGAACATATTGAAATGGTTCCTGGCTATGAAATTCGAACCCAGGATTTGCCTTGACTGCGAAAAATCAGGTAAAAAATCTCGAATCAACCAACCAAGTTGGTCGGCACTGGAATTTGAACTTTGAACCTTCAGAATACGACTTCTGAAACGATAATCGCCGAGCCAATTTGTTCGGAAAAGATACCAAAATATGTGTGTTTTCTAATGCCACTCACTGCATTTACGTGCTTCGGGTTCCGCGCTGTCGTTAATTTGGTCTATTTTCAATTTACGCACCACTTCCGCAGACCACTTTACATAAAATGTGTATTCTTACAATGGGTGTAGGATGAGTATATGTTTGGGCTTTTGTGTAGTGTAAATTGTTTTGTATGAATGGTGATGACTAGGAAGAAAGTGAAACCCAGTGCCGGTAATTAACCTACTCCTATCGAAAAGCACCAAGGGGGCCGCCAGGCTTAATGTCCCCATCTGACGAATCAATCGCTATGAACAGTACCACATAACATACAAACCAACATTTTAACCATGTCGCCAACAGTCCTAAGCCTGTAAATGGGAAGGGAATGTTGGCTTGTCTTTGAGGTGGATTTGGTCACCCTTAAATTCTCTAACACCAACCTACGTATCTAACATCGCCCATGGGCCGCAACTCACTTACCCAGCGAACTCATCTGGGCCGCAACTAGCGGGATTTTCTGGTTCTGGGAAGCAACTCACCGTTCCCGGTACCATATGCCTTCTCAACAACATAGGCTATGTACTGCAGAGAGGTTTACAGGAAACTGGTCTAGCGATTAAAAATTCTACATCACCACCTCTCCTAGTTTCGAGATTGAGAATTATGCAATTAAATTAACTTAATTAAAAAATTAGAACCCTGCCGGTCATCGAACACGTCAGGAAGCACCTGAGCCAGCATGGTGGACCAGGTAACAAAACATTTGATAATTACATTGTTTTGTATTCTTAGGTTTTTATTCACACATGAATGTGAGACCAATAGCTGGTAACTATGGGTCTTCAGAGCTATTCACATCAAAGATTCTTTCGATTTCCCTAATAATTGATACTTGTAATATAACAAACATTACTGTACAAAATTATATACTTTCATCCATTAAGAACATACAGGCCTAATTAAATTTTGGGAAAAACTGCACTTAAACTAGCATGAAATATTTTCAAAGTCCTATAGAACGACAGTGCGCATGCACCAGAGTTTATAGTCAGCGATAACCCACAATCGAACCACATATCGATTATCATCCTCAATTACTATCCGTCGCTATGAAATTTAAATGACCAATATTTGCAATAAATCCCCAAATCTATGTTAAAAAATATATTAATGATATTAAAATTACCAAACGTTTATTAAAAATGGGTGTACACTTACTTATCACTCACTAACGCTGACCCAACCAGCGATAACTCAAAACAGCGATAGAAAAATCATAGACGAAGTAATATACTCTGTGGAGAAAATGGCAGTTAGCATCACAATATTGCCTAACAGTGTCGTAATATTGTGATTTGCATATTTAAATAAATACTTAAAAATTGTCTAATAATGTTACAAAAATTGTTTGAAAAAGTTTAAAATATTAGATAATGTTGGTAAATACAGAAGAAGAGCTATAGTTTACAACAATATAACTGAAAAATCAAGCGTTAGTAAAAGTGCAGTTGAGCCAAATTTTGTATATTTTCATTCATTAAGAACATACCTATCTATAGTGCTCTACCGGAGGGCAGGTCTTTCACTGCAATCATACAATTTTCGTGCTACTCTTTGCAGCTTTAGTAGGAAATTATAGGTGGTGCTTTCCACACCGGTAATGATAAAGATGATGATGGCTGGATGATTTTCGGGGACAGTTGGGCCCTAAAGCTTCCTGACATTTGTCTTGCAGGTGAGGAAAAAACCTGAAAAAACCCTCACTCAGGAGCCTGTCCCGACCGGGAATCGAACCCGTGCCCGCTGCGTAACAAGGCAGCACGCTATCTCGAGACCACAGCGGTAGACTAAGAAGATACAATTTTGTATATTTTCATTAATTAAACCATGCTATGAATGACAAAATACAGAACGTCAGGATTAAAGTAGGAAATGTATTTTTTGTACGACTTTATGTATATTTGTATATAAATTTCTATATAAATAAAACCATAAAATGATTAATTAATAAGCTTATTGTTAATCAAGTATTTAAAATGTCAATTATATATTTAAGAAATATTTTAGAACATTTTAACAAATTTATAATATTATTGAAATAAATAATTACAATTAATATGTATTAGAATATTCGGAGCAGGATTAAATAAAATGTACTTACAGTAAAATAATTTGAAATGTAATCGAATTTTCATATAGCAGTACTTTTTGACACGCCTGTACTGTCTCTAGCTTTGCAAATATCCCGGTGAAGTGTTGAGGACCGACTATCAAACGCATCATGACTCAAAGCCAACATATTCAATGACGAACCAACACATATCACGTGGAACACCTTACAAACGTTACGTAGTTGCACATATCTTCTTTAATTAAGTACTATTGCCCTCTTAATTCCTAAAGGAGTGCTATGCCATATCCATTCGATATTTTATACACGAATAATTGGATTCCACAGTGTAGCCAACATAACAAGTAATATTACACTAGATCAATATCTGAGTCAAAATTCATTTTTTTAAAAACTAAACATAAAACATATTTGCTTTCCCTCGTTTACCACAGTGCAAACTTAAATTTTCCTCTCTTGTTTGAATTTATTTGTGCTGAAATGATTATCGTTTAAAATGGAGAATGTGTTACAATTTAAAAATAGCCATTTATAACAGTGATTTATGTCATATGTTGAATTATGTATATTTTATGCTCCACTAATTATTGTAGGCTAAATAAGTTTCCATTTGCAATTAAATATTTTTATTACTGTTTATATGGACATAGATTGGTAATACTGCATCTAAAATCTGAAGTGAACGTTGAATATATATTACTATGTTGAAGTAGTTTCCCAACGCCATCTCGCGGGATGGATGCTCTGACACCTGGTGGATTTTGTTAGTAACTAATGGTCGGAATTTCTCCCACCGATAACGCACAATCGATAATCTCGATTAAAACATTTTTTTCCCTCGGTTGTTGGACTGAGATTTTGATCTATAGAACTCGTTCTCCATATTTTAGAACTCAAAGGCGTGACAGGTCTAAAAGACCCTTTGGCCTACTAGCGGACTCCTGGCTTTACTTCTCGATCTTAGAGGGATAAAATATAAATTTATCATTATTATGGTCCCCCATTCGGTTCTCCGGGCGGGGACTACTTTAGGGAACCCATGCCAAAGGCTCAACAGTTGAGTCTCGTAGACTGCGATGGCAGGACATGTTGCGAGTATGGGGAATGAAAGACGTGCATGGAAGCTTCTTGTAGGAAAGCCAGAGGGAAAGCGCCCAGTTGGTAGACCAAAAATGAGGTGGGAGAATAACATTAACTATGATTTGAGGGAAGTAGATTATACAGGGAATGATTGGAAAGCATTAGGTCAGGATAGGGATGTACGGAGAGCTTATGTCCGCGCGGCCATGAACCTATGGGTTCGATAGTGCCAATGAGTAAATAAGTATGTTTATTATCATTGTTATTATTATTATTATCATTATTATTATTATTATCATCATCATCGTCATCATCATCTATATATTAATACGCATCTATATATTAATACGTGAAGAAAAAACTTTGTATCTCCTTTTCTTCTCTGTTTGTCAACCGATTTACTTTTTTTTTTTTTTTTTGGTAAATATTGATGAGATTTAGTGTTATCAATAAAAAATTATAAAGTTAGTTCTGCCGTTTTTAACTGCAAGGCATAGTTTATGAAAATCTCCATGGTGCAAGAGTTATATTTCCTCAAAAGAAGCATATGATGTATAAAGGCTATATCCAAAAAAATCTGTAATTTTTAACTGCAAGGCACTAAAATCCAACGCCAAAGCTCCCATTTAAATTACAGGGAAATAATACTTGTACATGTGTTAATGCTAGAGGTAGACGATCATCCTGCCAGAGTATGGGTGACATGTGGTCAGTATGGTCGAGTCCACTAGCCGTTATAGCTAGTTTTCTCAACGTGGAGCCGCTACTTATTGTAGCTACCCAAATTCCTCACAATACTGGGTGCTAAATTATCATCATCAGTTACATTCCAACATAAATATATATTCTGCATTTTTTATTATTATACTCTAATACAATTTAAAACTAAGTGTCTAATATAAAATGACGTGTTATTTATGGTCGAATTTCGACCTCTTGGCGAACACTAGTTATTATTATTGCTTACTCTACCATTCAGATCTTATTTTTAATATATATATATATATATATATATATATATATATATACATTAATGTCCCAGTTTGTTCTTTTGGACATTTCTGGTGTTCTCTCCTGGCATTGGCATAATTGTAACCCATTTCTTAGGTTGGAGCGCCTGCAAGGCGGGGTTACATTCCCGATGATATGATGAGTGATGATGATAGTGGTGCGCCAGGAAAGTCCTTAATTATTATTCTTCTTCTTCACTTCGCGGGCTAGGCAAATTGCCTGTTCCGCCTCACAGTTGTTCTGTCCATCTTTTCACTGGCCTTCCTACATTCCTTGGACCTCTTGGCTTGTAGTTGAATGCTGCTCTTGGTAATCTTGATTGTAAGCTTAATCTAAGACGAATATGAATGATGATGATTGTGATGACCATATGATGTTCGGGTACCGTTTGGGCCTTAAAACTTCCTGACATTTGTCTTACAGGTGAGGAAAACCCCTATAAAAACCTCACCCAGGAAACTGTCCCGACCGGGGATCGAATCCGGGCCCGCTATGTGACAAGGCTACCTCGAGACCACATCCGTGGACTGATTTCAAAAATATATAATTATTATAACGAATTATTTGTGAACATTCAGATGGTATTACAGAAAATGTTATAAACGTAGAGGAGTTAAAAGCGCAGCCACAGAGGAAGAGGTGCGCCTTTAATCTACTGAAACACTGTAAAATTGCCCATAAAGACAAAATATGTTCATAACTACATAAATAAGCTTCAGAAGAACTAAATAGGCTACATAAAATCCCAACAAAGTAGTAAAAATGTAATAAATTGTTACACCACTTTATATTTTTCAGTTTCCTAAGTGTTCCTTGATCTTTCGGTTTTTTATAAAGTTCTGCACTACTTACGTGAATATCGCTTAATAATAATTAAAACATTTTGTCTGTTCATTCTTACCTCTTAGAGTTGTTTTTGTCGAACATTTGTTTCAGAGCTTCTTAGCCCCATCGTCAGCGATTACAGATATCTTCATATCACATATGTTCGACAAAAACAACTCTAAGAGGTAAGAATGAACAGACAAAAAATGTTTTAATTATTAAACAAACCTCTTAATGTTACTTCCTATTGTATTTTAAAATAAAAATCGCTTAATAAAACTAACTTTGATCCACGTTTTGGTTCAATAAATATTTTTGTATACCGCTCCGTAGTCGAGTGGTTTAAACCATGATGCCTTGATGCAGAGCTACGTGATTTGGCGCTGATTCGAGTACCCATGGAGAAAGAAATTTTCTCATGGACTATGGGACAGTATGGTACCGGTGTTCAAGCATCATCGCGAGTAATTTGGGTAGTTAAAATTAGCCGTTCCCGGTTGAGAAAACCTGGTGTAACGCCTGGGGTACCCTACATGCTCATCACATATAACCTTTATAACTGGCGGATGAAATTCCACGTCTGTGATTAACTCTAGTAGTTGTAAGGCCTGTAACCGGCTCTTAGGCCAAGGACCTTAATGTCTGTCACGCTACGGAGTTTTTAAAGGTTTTGGTCCTATTATGTAAAAGTTTATGGATATAAAGTATATTTATTCTTGTACATATTTGATCCTATACTAATAAATTTCAATGTTAAAACCGTTGAGGTGGGTAGTCATAAAATAAAATAAATTAAAATGTACCTTCTTAGGTCAGAGCCGTCGTCCTCAACTTATAAAATATGTATGATTTTTGTCTGAAGGCCTTTCAGAATCTCCACTCCATCTTCAGTAGGTCTTTCTTCGCTACATTACTTGATGTGGTAGAGAAACATATGTTAATAATACATGGACTACACTAACATATACAGGCCACGAAACCATAAAATTGGCAAAAAATTGAGAAAAATAAAAAAAAAAATTAATCATAGCCTACAAAATTAATAATAATTTAAATAATGAAATAAGTAACAAAATAGAAAAAACATAATACATTTAATGGCAAGGGTGTATATAAATTAACATGCAAAGACTGTGACAAGTTCTATATAGGTAGAACGAAAATAAGCTTCAACATAAGGTTTAAAGAACATCGTAACGATTTCGTATACACATATGGAAAGTCTAATTACGCTAAGCACATAATAGACGCCATGAACTCAATAGAAAACACCCTTACAACAGTACACAAAGAGGGAAACCCAACAAAAATCAACATATTGGAAGACCTGGAAATGATCAAGGAAATAGACAACAAGTTGTTAATAAATGAAAGCACTCCCAGACTAAACAACCCACTATACGATATCGTCAGGAAGAAGCTTTAGTCACGACAACACTACAGCACCATCATCCACCACATCAAATAATGTAGCGAAGAAAGACCTGCTGAAGATGGAATGGAGATTCTGAAAGGCCTTCAGACAAAAAGCATACATATTTTAAAAGTTGAGGACGACGGCTCTGACCTAAGAAGGTACATTTTAACTTACTTTATTTTATGACATATTTGATCCAACTAACAAGCTGATCCTTACTTACTTACTTACTCACTGGCACTATCGAACCCGTAGGTTCATGGCCGCACGGACATAAGCTCTCCATACATCCCTATCCTGAGCTAATGCTTTCCAATCATTCCCTGTATAATCTACTTCCCTCAAATCATAGTTAATGTTGTTCTCCCACTTCATTCTTGGTCTACCAACTGCGCGTTTTCCTTCTGGCTTTCCTACAAGAAGTTTCCATAACAAGCTGATCCTACTAGCCCAAAATCGGAATAAGAGTAATTCATTGTACTTCTTACAAATTATGGATATTTACTTTCGATTTAACATTATTCTTTTAAAACCGATTTTTTCAAGTTAAATCTTAGCAATCGAAAAAAAAAATAAAAGAAACAAACAGTAATATAAACAAGTAAATTTTATCAAATTGCAAAAAAAAAATGATAATGAAATTATTTCTTGTTTTGTTGACCTTTCGGGGTAAATGGTCGTGGTCCAGTTTTGTTGAAACTCGACGTTTCGTCTATTACTACGGCAGACGAAACGTCGAGTGAAGTACGCAGAATCTCCTGGGGATGTCTACCTCAATAGTAGACGAAACATCGAGTTTCAACAAAACTGGACCACGGCCATTTACCCCGGAGATCAACTAACAAGAATTAAGATATTGACTGTGAAAGCCTACAATTTTACACAAATAATGCAATGTTTTCAAACCAAAAAATCAATTATGTGATGATAAAGCAGTTAACATTTTAACTGGTGAAAGAAAATTCTAAAGAGATAAAGAAAAGCGTTATGAAGATTAATTTAATTAAGGTACAGTAATACTGCATACTATGATATTTTTAATCTAGTATATTCAGCAGATCAACCAAAAAAAAAAAAAATCCTCCTTATTATAATGTAAAAATTGAAGCCGCTGTATCAAATTAAATAAATGAAGCTCCAAGCGAGAACTCAATGACAATAGAATTGATAAAGAATAGAATCAATAAATTATTGAAAAGAATACATAATTTAATATAATTGTGGGAAGAAGTAACAAATTCTTATTGGATGACAAATTGGGATCAATCTCCTTTATTTATAAAAGGGAAACAAATAGCTGCGTCAAAATTGTAGAGGGATAAACATTACGAATAACATTTTATAATAAATTTTAACTGAACGATTGAGTATCCGGAAGAAATAAGGTTTTAGACCTAACAGGTTAAGTATACCACATCCCTTCTTTTTTTTTATGTAGACTTTAGAAGAGTGTTATGAACATCATGTTGATATACATATTTTTCATTTAGTTTAAAACAAGCATTTAATAATATAAATAGGAATAAAATTTACAATATTGGCCTTATTGGAAGAATTTGGCATATCTTGGTAATGAATGTTTAATTTAAATGACACTGGATAAAATATTAAAGTACTCGTAATGATCGCAAATCAAACTTCGGATTTTTTCAAGAGTGTTGCAAGGAGATAACCTATTTATTGCTTTCTTTAATTTGATATTGCACAAAGTAATTAGTCAAATATAAGTTTCTGGAACTATAGCCTGCAAATCAAAACAGATCAATAGATTTTTTAATGACGTTTGTATTAATTGGAACAATTATTTCTACCTTGTATCCTTGAAGTTAAAAGTAAACAGATTGACTTAAAAGAGAACGCAATTAAAACAAAACATGAAACTTCGCAGGCACAGTAATGGAATACAATCTAATTACAGAAAATGATAATTCTGAAATTGTTTGAAGAGCTTACTTGCCTTGGCTTCTGATCGGCAATGAACACAAAATTGAAAATAAAATAAAAACATCAATAATGTTTGAAAACAGTTTACCTTTCATTTTATCATCCGTTTAAAATAAAAACACATATTATCAAAAAATAAATAAAACTTAAATTACATAAGACTCTCATTCAGAGGCAATTTGTCTTTCTCCCGCTCGCTGTAGTAAGCGAGACCGGCTGAGTCTCGTGCACCGGTAGGCCTTAATAAGAATTCGAGAATGAGAAGTCCCGGGATTCTTGCAGTGTGTACGAAGGAAGAAGTAATGCAGTGTTCATTCCACATAAGACATGTCAAATATTTATTTGTATTTATGCTGGTTGAGTGGAAGAGAAGGCCTTATGGCCATAACTCTGCCAGAACAAATAAAACATTATTATTATTATCATTATTATTATTATTGTTGTTGCATGCACAAAGCCGTATGTTAGAAGAAGAAGAAGAGGAGGAGAAGAAGAAGAGGAGGATAAGAAGAAGAGGAGGATAAGAAGAAGAAGGAGGAGAAGAAGAAGAGGAGAAGAAGAAGAGGAGAAGAAGGAGAGGAGAAGAAGAAGAAGAGGAGGAAAGAAGAAGAATAAGAGGAGAAGAAGAAGAATAAGAGGAGAAGAAGAAGAAGAATAAGAGGAGAAGAAGAAGAATAAGAGGAGAAGAAGAAGAAGAATAAGAGGAGAAGAAGAAGAATAAGAAGGAGAAGAAGAAGAATAAGAGGAGAAGAAGAAGAAGAATAAGAGGAGAAGAAGAAGAAGAATAATAAGAGAAGAGGAAGAAGAATAGAATAAGAGGAGAAGCAGAAGAAGAATAGAAGAGAGAGAAGAAGAAAAGATAAGAGGAGAAGAAGAAGAAGAAGAGGAGGAGAGAAGAAGAAAAGATAAGAGGAGAATGAAGAAAGCACAGAAGAGGAGAAGAGAGAAGAAGAAGAGGAAGAAGAAGAAAGACAGAAAGAAGAGGAGAACGAATGCAGAAGAAAGAAGAGGAGGAGAAGAAGGAGAGAAGAAGGAGAAGAAGCAAGACAGTGAAGAAGGAAGAAGAGGGAAGAGAAGAGAACAGATGAGGAGAAGAGGGAGAAGAGGAAGAAGAAGAAGCGAGAAGAGGAGAAGAAGAAGAAGAAGAAAAAGAGAAGAGATAACGAGAAGAAGACAGAAAGAAGAAGAAGAAGAAGAGAGAGAAGAAGATGAGAGAGGAAGAAGAAGAGAAGAAGAAGAATAAGAGGAGAAGAAGAAGAATAAGAGAAGAAGAAGAATAAGAGAAGAAGAAGAAGAGTAGAAGAAGAAGAAGAAGAGAAGAGAGAAGAAGAAGAAGAAGAAGAGGAGAAGAAGAAGAATAAGAGGAGAAGAAGAAGAATAAGAGGAGAAGAAGAATAAGAGGAGAAGAAGAAGAATAAGAGGAGAAGAAGAAGAATAAGAGGAGGAGAAGAAGAATAAGAGGAGAAGAAGCGGAGAAGAAGCGGAGAATAGAGAGGAGAAGAGGAGAAGAAGAAAATAAGAAGAAAAGAAGAAGAGGAAGAAGAAGAAGAAGGATAAACTTGCACTGTAGGGAATAACGTTGAGTATTCGGTATTCAGAGACTTAACATTCATTTCTGGGCGGGTTTCAACTCGAGAATTTCAATTGAATTCGCAATAAAGTTAAGAACGTTCTCAATATCTGTATTTTAGCAGCAGCTTACTTTCGCCTTCAATATCATTAATAACTTTCTGTTTTTTTATAGGCCATTCTCCAGTTGGGCGTGCTGTACTTCTGGACTAGTTGCCTTGATGTGAGTAAACTGATAAAGTTGGATATTGTTCATTTTTAGATGATTACTATAGCTTATTCGTATTTTTACGAGTGTAGTCATTAAGGAAACGTTAGTAAACGAGACGTGTAGAATAGGTAGAACAACATATAGGAGGGAATTAACAGCAGAAATAAATAAACTAGCAATGTGTTGTTTCGCAGTATTAGATTAGTGAACGCATTAAGTAAGTGCCTTTTTTCGACATATTGTTAGTCTGGCTCGTTATAATTTTATTTAATTGAAATTAATTATAGTAAATTGGATTCTGCAATATGACGCATTTCTATGTTGTATTCGTATTTTCGAGAAGATAAAAATATAGACATGTATATATACTAATGTATATGTGACATAATATAATGTATATATATATATATATATATATATATACATTAAGTAATATGATTTACAGATTCCTTATTTAGTTAAAAAAAGTGTAGTTACATTAGACTTGTCATAGAGAGGACATTATTTGAGTATTTTCATAATAGGCCTAATGACACATTTGAAAAGAATAGAAACACCGAAAATCAACATTAATTATGATTTAAGTAAAATTTACCACCTCACCTCATATCCTTATTTTTCTTAATTTAACATAATATTACACCAGATTAGTTTAGCGTTCGCTTGTTTTTTAGAGGGTTTTGTGGTTAATTGGCTACACTGTCTGGGTATTGACTATTACATATTTTACATTGCAAATATGGTGATTTTAGGTTACTTTGTACTCATCATCTCACTTTATTTTAAGGTAGTTATCAGATTTTAAAAAATCAACATACATATTTCTTTCAAGCAATTATTCACATACTGCGACAATGAATTGTGCATTTTTCCATGTTTTATTTTAATTTATATAGTTGGCATGGTGGCATAGAATCTCGTATATATAACAATTTTCATCACCATGAAGATCCTGAATATTAATATTGTAACAGTGTATTACGAATCCAAAATGGAAAACAATGTCTTACACATGAATTGAAATGTTTTTAACGAATACTTAAAAGATGTCCATACCTGTATCGTATTATATTTTATTTTACACCATGTTGAATTTCTTACCTTTAATTAAATTAATAACTTGATGTAAACAGACATCAGGTGTACTATTGATGTATACAATGCTCGCTTCAGGGCCGCCATTTAGAATAAGCCTATTTCCCATGATGTATTTGAGCAAGTTACTACAACCGTTCGTTGAATTTTTATTTCTGATGTCTGAAAAAGATAGATTAGTATGTTTTAACTGAAATGTTACCTTGAGCAGATCTTAAAAAGCTAAAATTATATCAACTATTCTCCTGACGTCAAATTAATTATTGGCGGCACACGACTTTCTTTTTTTTCTCAGGAAAAAGTTTCCAATATGAAGTATGTGTGCTGTTCTATGTATAGTTAAAGTTTTCAATTTAAACGAGTAGTAATGGGTCGTGATCAGGATTTAATTATAAACAACACCTATTCAAAGGTGACGAGTCTGAAACTGATGCTTTGGGATCGTTTTATATACAGAGTGTTCTTAATATTGCTTATGTTAAAATGAGTCGCTACATACTACATTTTAATGTTATGCTTATGAAATTTGCGTGTGGTAAAGGATTTTTTGCACTACGTAACTAATACTGTATACTTACTGTTATTGTTGATGTGCATCGTAATTTGACATTCTCGCATACAATCTTGGTTGTTGTGAAAAACAAAAGAAATCTCAATACTGTAAAAATGACAAAAAGCACTAGTGAGGTAAGTAAAAACATTTATTTTGAAATATTGATAGTGATACTGCAATTTGTATTAATTTCGATATTAATTCATCACACCCAGCTTTCCACGCCTCTTCTATTTCATCATCACTGCACACATCGTCTAAAACTTTCTCCATAATCAGAAATAAATCCCAAATCAATTTGGTTTTACAGTTTTAACAAATATAAGATGGCGACATGGCAACAATACTTATTTCTCCATACCAACACATAGGCATATGGCCGATTCACCTTCTGAAATCTAACATTTATCTTCAATTATATTTATTAATATTTTAGCTAATAACTTAATTACTATGTCCGCCGCTGTGGTCTCGAGGTAGCGTGCTGCCTTGTCACGCAGCGGGCTCGGGTTCGGTCCACGGTCGGGGCAGTTTTTCTGGGTGAGGTTTTTATCGGGGTTTTTTCTCACCTGTAAGACAAATGTCAGGAAAACTTTAAGGCCCAAATGGTCCCCGAAATCATATGGCCACCATCAACATCCTTATCATAATCATCACCATCATCATCCTTCACCGGTGTGGAAAGCGACGGGAAGCTACCACACTACAATTCCCTAGTAAATCTGCAAGCATAGCATGGAAATGCTATGATTACAGTGAAGGACCTGCCTTCGGGCAGAATTACTATGGATGGATCTTAATTACTAAAATAAATATACATAGTGCAAAAAATAGTATGCAATACTCATGTGGTAAACACATAACGGAATCTCGGAAATTAAAAAAAAAAAAAAAACTTGGTGCAAGAGCCTCGTTTTTTTTTTTAACTTTTCTTCGAGTATCAAGTGTTTATCACTTCGTATCGCAATATCGAAATTTGCGTGTGGTAAAGTATTTGAGAACTGTAATAGTTCGTTTTCCACACCCATTTTAAAAAGTAAAGATATCAAATTCGACATCACTTTTATATATATATATAAATAAATGAGTGTGAGTTTGTTTGTCTGCCTCTCTGCCTGTCTGCCTCTCTGTCTGTCTGTCTGTCCTTTATGGATCAAAAAACTACTTGACTGATTTTATTTTTTCCATCTTTTAGAGAATTCTTCTGGGACAATTAACGTATATAACATATTACAGCACGTACTATAGGGCCAGAGCTAACAAAAAAATAAAAATAAAATAAAAGCATCGGTGCACTAAAAAAATCGTTAGTTGGACGCTTGATTGGCTTTCGCTGTCTAAGCCATAAGAGATACACCAAATTAATGTACACAGAATTGAATATCAAAAAGAAAAATCTAAAGAAAAGTCCGCGACAGCACAATTATGTATATATTTTACGGATAACTCACAATAACAATTTTTGTCTTTCAGCTTATTGATGCCAAGAAGATCGGGATATATATTTTTTCCAAATGCCCCAGTTGTCATTTGCACATTTATGGTATTCTCTCCTGGCATGGCGTACTTGTAACCCACTTCTGAGGTTGGTGCGCCTGAAAGACGGGGCTACACTGCCCCGATGATATGAGAGTTGATAATGATGGTAATGATGCGCCAGGAGAGGCCTTAAACTAAACTTAAGCTAATTAGGCGGATATGATATTGATCATAATGATGGCCAGATGGTGTTCGGGGACCGTTTGAACATTTATCTTATAGGTGAGGAAAAACTCCGAAAAAACCTCACCCAGGAAACTTATCCCGACAGATTTCTGGATTCTATATGATAAGAGACAGCGGCACATCGCTCGTAGTGCCATAGTCCGTTAACGCTCTAGTGGCTCCAATTTTTATTTCATCGAAATCAAACTTGGCATATAGCAATTGATTTAAAACGTCGGAATTAGTAGTTTCCCGGGCAACGCAGGTAATCAGCTAGTATGAAATATATAATTTTACATATTTAAGGGTCGGCCGCGGTGGACTAGTGGTTATGCTCCTTGCTTCTGGTCCCGAGGGTCGCGGATTCAAACCCGACCGGGGTCGATAGATTTTTTAGGACGGAAAAATCCAAGGAGCAAGTCCTCCGGGAGGGACTTTAAGCCGTGGGTCCCGAGTCTGAAGATTTTCAGGCTCGTAAAAAGTCCGTAAGCTTGAATAAAAAGGCCTCTAAGCAAAATAGTACTTCCTTGGTTTCCTAGATGTCAGTATGAGGCGGAACGCTGACCACGGACCACTCAAAATGACATCTATACCAAAACAAGTGTAACTAAATTAGTATGGTTCAAATCCTTCCCTGTAGGGGAGAGCGCCTAAATCTCTGTAAAGGGAAAACATGGGCTTACAATACAATTACAATACAATACATATTTAAGGTAATTTGTTAATACATTAAATGATTGCTCAGAAGAAATTAAGAAATGCATTTTTCAAGCTGAAAGATATTTTGTGGACTGAGGAAACAATATCATAGTTATTAACAATTATGAGTAAAATCAAATTGTGCAAAACTCTTATTAAACTTGCACTAATTATGGATCTGAGACATGGGGTCCTAAGCAAGAGTGATGAAACACTTCTTAGTATTTTCGAAAGGAAAGTTTTGAGACTATTTGGCCGAATAAACATTGACGGAGAATGGTATGTTAGATATTACAAGGAGCTGTAAGATCTAGACAAAGATATGAACATTGTCACATATATCAAAATAAAGGTACTGAAATGGGGAGGGTTTGTGAAAATAGATAATGATCATTTATATTTATATAAAATAATTATTACAACTGTGGAAGGAAAAATAACCAAGAGAACACCCAAACATAAGATGGAATGAAGGAATAATAAAGGATGTAAAAGCTCTGGGTAAAATAAATTGGCGATTACTGGGTATTGATAGAGAAACTTGGGAAGTGTGAACTTCAGAAGAAGAGTGTGGCACAAAGATGGCTGTGCCAACCTTGATATGGGAGGCTGTTTCAGAATAAGTATTACAGACTACTAGGGGTTGTTGATGGAACTCAGTAGATAAAGTTTTGATAAGGAACCCATGTCCCGAAACGTACCATATCGATGTAAAATAAGTTTGAAAATTGAAACACAATGAGCTGATATCGTGAGTCTTGTGTTTCAGAATAAGTATTACAGACTTCTAGGGATATTACTACACCTGTTGAGTCGGAGGAAGATCTTCTTGCACGAAATTATTGAGCACATACCACGTCTTGTGGGCGTGTGTATGAAAACATGAGTCGCAGATACGCTTTATGCAACGAACCGCACTGTAGTATAACCCGTAGAAATATGTTATTTTGAAACACAAAGCACACGATATCAACTCATTGTGTTTCGATCTTCATACTTATTTTACATCAAAATGGTACGTTTCCGGACATGGGTTCCTTCTCAAAACTTCACCTACTAAGTCCTCTCTACAACCCCTAGAAATCTGTAATACTTATTCTGAAACACTCTGTATATGTATACCGTATATATATATATATATATATATATATATATATATATATATATATATATATATATATTACCACCAAGTTAACTTCGCACGGGCAGGGTCGGAGGGAAAGAGTTTTAGCGCTAGTGTCGCCGAACTAGTGAATCTGTGGAAGGGATATAGGAGAGGACTGTACATCCGATCACGTACTGAAATGGTTCAATTTTAATGTGGACGGAAAATCGCTAAACACGTGTGAAAGATCTTAACATGGTTGTAAAATGTGTCATTTAAGCACGGAACGGTCAAGCGGTCGGATCATTTAAGATCACAGTATTTTGTTGTCTCTCCGTTACCAGTCTCACAACAAATCACAAGTGGCAACATGTAATGAGAAGGTACAGCCCTTTCCTACACGTAACCATAGAGAAACTTCGAATAGAGGGGAAACTGAGTACAGTGACATCTAAAAAATTTCGGTCGTTTACGATGAACTACAATGAGCAAACTTCAATGGTAGCGCTGTTTCGTAGTAACAGAATATGTAACTAAATAAAACAAATGCAAGGCACACGACGTGTTTAACGGTGTTCACTCGGGATTATGGGAAGTTAGCCATTTTGTAAATTTAAATTTTTAACTGCTATCCTTTCGTTCTATGTAGACGGTACTGTAAATTATCGAAAGTTAAAATCATTACTTAGATTTTATTTTACTCTAATTTGTAAGTAAATTCAAGCTTGTTTACATTTTTAATGTGAATCTATTTTCAAAGATAAACCTACTAGAAGTGATAAAATTCTAAGATTTGTCAGGTTAGGAAGAGTGATGATGTTAGTGTACAGCCATTTCTAATAAACATTTTAAAAATGTGACTTTATAATGGACAGATGTACGACATGGCTAAGGTTATTTAATAAATATTGTTTAAAATATGTATGTGAGAATAAGGGGGTAGGTCAATTGTACATATTTATTAAAAGAGCTCATAATGCACGTTTTAAAATTTTAATAAACGAAAATAAATTAACATGTTTTATTTATTTCCATTCTTCCTTTCTGTTAAAATTAAAGAAAATCTGTAGGTCTGAGAGACTGGGTATACATAATTCCATAATTTAAGATTAATTAATACGTTATTTATTCCTATAAAAGTTAAATTCCATGATTATTCACCAGATGGCGTTATATAATTATAATTCATAATTTTACCACCAGGCGGTGCTGAATTTCATATTAGTACCAAAAAAAGAACCGAAAAAATTTAGGTGTCGTTAGTTGTATTACACTAGCGCCGCCTGTGGCATGTACGCGCAACTTGCATACTTTCTTCTCTGGTACTCTGTGCACGTAACCCCAATGGTAACAGGGTTGTCAAATTAGTCATTACTCATTTTGCCAATGACCGCCTAGAAGGACGGACCATTAAAATCCATAGTATTTGTCAGCTCTTTACCTGTCAGACAAAGAACATATACAGAAGACAGGAAGTGGCATCATAGTAAGGAAGAGAAATAGAAAGACAGCATGTTAGTTAACATATTTTCCGCCTGCGCAGACTTGGTGGAGTATGTCGCTGTAGTCAAGCAGTTCAAGTTCCCATGGAGGAAGAAAATTTCTCATGTAATTTCGGCCAGAATGGAATCAGTGCGCATCATCATCATCACTTTGTGACAGCTATTGGTGCTGTCCAGTGTGCCTTTCCTGGGACTTGTGTTTGTCCCTTGTAGGCGAATTCGCGTGTGTATTCTGTATTGGGTTCAGCTGGTATACCCTAGCCTACACGGCGATTTTATGGGGATTTATTTTATTGTTTGAGTAGTGTGAGATTTATATGGATATTGTTGCCAAGGCGAATAGATCTCGCTTGATTGGGGCATCGGAAACCGTGTCGCTGAAGAGCTTGGCTCGATTCAGGACCGGAATGAGCCACGCCACTCTGCGCTCATCATTCTGACCTTGGTTGCTACATGCTAAGTACTATGGATTATTTATTTGGTCGAATATGTTTCTATGTGTAGTACGCCATTGTGGAAGGTGTCCTATATTGCGTACTATTGGGTTTTCATGATTATTTATGTTTTGAAACATGGTGGTGACCCTTTCTGATATGATAGTATCAATATATGGCACCCTCGTGGCCTCGTGCATCTCTGTTATCCTTGTGTAACGCGGGGCCGAAAGTATGATTTTTAGACACTTGTTTTGCAGTATCTGTAGTTTCTTCTTGTGGCATTTCGCAAGGATACTCAGAGATTCACAGCCGTACAATAGCATACTACGGATCACAGCCACATATAATGTGAGCTTGATCCTACGGGAGAGTGACGGCGACTTGAAAAACGGATATAATATCGCTATGCCTTGATGGGCTCTGGTTATTATATGATCAACATGGGCTCTAAATGTAAGCTTTATCCAATATTAGGCCTAAATATCTGACAGAAGTTTCTACTGGCAGAGGTTGTACACCCATAGTGAGCTGGATTGGACATGGAAAGTTCGATTTGGAAAACAGGACGACTTGCGTTTTCCCAGCATTTAGTTTAATGTTCCAGGAGCAAAACCATTCATATATTATGGTTATTGCTCGCTGGAATGTTGCAAGTCTGTGAGGAATGGATTTAAGTTTGGATTGCATGAATAGACAAGTGTCATCAGCAAAGGAAGCTATTTGGAGTGATGGAGGTGAAGGTAGGTCAGAGACATATAGGGAGTACAATAAGGGTGATAAGGACAGCTCCTTGTGGAACTCCTGCCAGTATGGGCTTGTATCAGATTTATTTCCACTCACTGAGACATAGAAGGTTCTATTTCTCAGATAAGTGGAGATTATTTTGACTAAATTTGGATTAATTTGGAATTGTATCAGCTTATATATCAATCCGTTATCCAAGTTGTGTCAAAAGCTTTCTCAATGTCGAGGAAGACTGCTATTGTACTACGCTTGGCGTTGAAACCAGTGACTATTTGGTCTATAAGCCTCGCCAGTTGCAGCGGTGTGCTGTGTGAATTTCGAAATCCAAATTGATGGTTGGGTAATAGTTCTTTGTTTGAGACTTCAATTTTTAGTTTGGCCAAAAGTAGTTTTTCTAGGATTTTTCCCAGAACTGGTAGAAGGCTTATTGGACGCAAATTGTCTGGATTACTTGGATTTTTTCCTGGTTTCGGTAGCACAATAACTTTAGCCATCTTCCAAGTTGCAGGGAAGTGATTAAATTGGATACAGTATTTAAGGATAGTAAGGAGTCGAAGTAGCGCTTGCGCGGGAGATGCTTTAAGGCTAGGTTACTTATACGATCATGTCCAGGTGCACTTGAAGTGCGAAGGGCCTGGACGGAATGCGTAGGTCAGCGAGGTGGATGTCAGGTCTTTCATTTGGGTAGGGAGCAGCTAGGAAGGTGTCTACTCTATTATTGACTTCAGCTTCATGAACTGGCGACGTTAACTCTTGTGGTCTGAATCGATTTGCGAAATTTTCCGCGAGAACTTGTGCTTGATCATAAGGATGATAAGCCCAAGTTCCATTGTTCTCAATTGCAGTCGGTTTAGAAGGTCCGCGGTTTAATTTAATTCTTTTTATAATCTCCCAAGCGGAGTTTTTGAGCATTGAAATTGGATAGGGAATTTTCCCATTGCGTAATTTTGTGATCTCGCAGTCTTTCTTGACCAGTCGAGCATAGTAATTGTACTCCTGTTTCATTTGTGGGTGTCCATAGAGTCTGTACTGTTTGAGGGCTCGTCGCTTATGCTCTAGGTAGTCAAGAAGTGTTTGATCTGTTTGATTTGGACGTGTAGTGTTGTTTCTTGTTGTAGTTATGTCGAGGGCTGTTTGAATAGAAGCCTGGAAGTCATTTATAGAAGTCTCAAGTTCTTCAGTGGAGTTTACTCTTAATCGAGGATTAATCCACTGTGAAAGGAGTCTTGAATAACGATTCCAGTCTGTATTCATTGTGTGAGATCGGAACGGGGGCTGAAGTATGAATCTAGTAGTGAGCTTAAACATGATAGGGACGTGGTCTGAGTTTAGCTCACCAGGCAGTGTATCTATGTGAGGGGAGATGGTAATGTTTTTCAAAAGTGCGATATCTAGAATGTCGGAGCATAAGCCTTGTTGAGTGTTTCTAAAGAAGGTGTGTTTCCTTGGTGCTGAGATTTCGATGTTGTGGGTATTACAGAAGTGTTGTAATACCACACTGAAGCATTGGGTACTCTACAGTTCCATGCGCGATGCTTTGCATTGAAATCGCCTGCCAGTAGGTACCGGGGCGAGATCGATGCAAGTATGTGCATGTCATGTCGAGTGAGGGGCCTAAGTGGAGATTTATATATGGAAGCTATGAATATATTCATGTGTTGTGTGATTGGAAGTATAATGCCAGTGGCTTCTATGAAGTGAAGCCCTGGGACAGAAATGTGTCTGTGGGATATGGATTTTCGGATGCAGATTGCAGTGCCACCAAGGGGGGCATTTAGGCGATCTGTGCGATAAGTGTAGTAATCAGCGAGTCGGAATTTATCCTTTGGTTTCAGATGCGTCTCGCTGATTAAAAGTATGTCTATGTTGTGTGTATGAAGTACAATTTCCAATTCATGGACCTGTGAGGCAATACCATTGGCATTAAATGCCATGACATTAAGAAATTGTCCCTGAGCGTGTCTATACATCGTTAAAACATATCGACCACATTTGGCTGAGGAACATCATTCGTTCCATGGGATTTTTAATAGTACTTAGCATGGGTGTGACGCTTTGTACCAAGCTTTGTAAATTAGGAGTGACCGCTGGTGCCTGAACTGAAGCAATGCGTTCTTGTATGCTGGTTTTCGGGGCTTGATTTTTGCCAGAGTTTACTGCAGCACTGAAGGAGGTTTGGGGGTTGATTTTCTTACTAGTAAAAGTGCGTGCAGTTACTGTCTTATTTTGTTTTGGTTCCCTATTTCTGAGGTAGGCCTGTTGAGCCTCTTCAAATTTAGGGCATTTCCTGAAGGATGCAGGGTGTCCTGATTCTCCGCAATTTGCACATTTGAGTTTGCTAGTGTCGATTCATGCTTCCTCACGAACTGGGCATTGTTTGTGACTATGTTCCTTGGCGCATATAACGCATCTAGGAGTCAGGTTGCACCCTGCAAAGGTATGGTTAAATCTCTGGCATTTAAAGCATTGCTTCAGGCCCAGAGCGTGGTCTATATGGTTCAAATGAGACCACAGTGCAGTAAAGTTTTTCCAGGTGATAGATCTCTTTGGATCTTTCATTGTTGGCAAGTTCAACAATGTACAATGGGTATTTATATATGGACCCGTCCTCTAGTTTTTTTTGTCACTTGCTTGATGCCTTTAACTTCAAAGTCCAATTCAGTTAATTCGGTTTTTATATCCTCTGTATCTACATTCGAGGGCAGCCGTTTGAGCATGACCCTTAGGGGAAGGTCTTTTTTCAATTGGAAGGTGTAGTATTGCCTTCCAATCGAGTCAAAGTACTTTATTACTACACTGTGGTCTTCCTGTGTGCTAGTATAATATCTTAGACCTTCATGTGTACTAACAACTTTAAGGTCTTTTTTCACTAAACATTTTTAGTGCCCTGTAAATTTTGACTAGGTCAGTGTGACCTATGAGTGTTACAGGCGGTGGCCTGGTTTCTTTCTTTGGAATATTATTGTTGATTTTTACACTAGAAGGTCCAGATCTTGGTGGCTCTTCACGTGTGTTATCTGTTGTTGTGGTGTGTGAGGATGGTTTCTCTCTATGTGAGAGGCCATTTTCCTCGTGTGTTTCTGTAGCTGATGATACTTGTGTTACATCCTTACCTGTGGTTGGTTTCTCTTTTTTGTTGTTAGAGCCACCAATATTTGTTTTCTTTGTGTATTTTTTCTCCTCGCTTGGTACAATGTGCATGGAGGGCCCAGAAATTTCCTCATCGCTTGACAATATAGAGAATTTATTGTACAGCTCAAGCGGTGAGGTATCAGCACTGGCTGAAGTTTGCCTTGGCACTTTTGGGTCTTTAGGATAGTCTTTATTTTTACGTTTAATGATGTTTTTTGGTTTGGAATTATTAGTTAATTCAGGGAATTCCTTGTCGACATTTGAGTTGATTTGAATTGCCGTGGGTTTTGGAATTTCTTTGATTTTCGTAGGTACATTTTTGCGACGTTTTGACATTACATTCATTTTGAATTTCTAGATAAGTATCTTTCACTATGTTTTCTACGGTTTCTAGATAGTAATCTAGATCTCTAGTTGCAACATTTAATTCATCAATTTGGTTTCTACATTGATAGGCAAGATCTTCAGCCAGTTGCGAAATAGCAAAATCTGGATAGATGTCTAGGAAGTTCATTATGAGTATTAAAAGACCTCTAATTTCAGTGGCTGTTTTGAGGTATTTTGATTTAGGATGCAAGCCTTTATTGTCTATTAAACATTCAAAATCTCTCAGAACATCTCTCCCAGATTTCATCTACTTTCTGGCGGCCCTCGTCAATATCCATATTTTCCTCATGCAAATTACTCATGCTTGGAATGTTGCTTGCCATTGCAAGACTTAGTTCAGACACTTATATACTATAGGCAAGTACACGACTTACCAGCGTGTAATTTCACAGCAATGACACTATCACTGATTTGAATTTGTACGTATACCAGCTAAAATTTAACACCGAATACACGGGAACGGTGTCTTTTTCACTTGGCCCTTTTGGGCCCACACTTTTGGGGCGTAACGGATTTGTAATCACGTAAGCACACTGAACAACACTTTAAATATACTGCCACAAGCACTTCGACTTCTTTGTTTGCAGCAGCCACTGAAGGCCACGTGGTGACCGTTCTCTATGGGGTTCCGCAGCGAAGTGCGCACCCAACATTCAGATATACATCAAGGAAGAATATATAAAGGATACATAAACCGTTAGGAGGAAAATATCGCAGTAAATGGATCTATTCGAAGGAGAAAAAAAAGAACAAAAAATACTTTATGCTAACAAGTGTTGTACATGTTCATAGAAGGCTGATTTTATACTAACTTACTTACTCACTGGCACTATCGAACCCGTAGGTTCATGGCCGCACGGACATACGCTCTCCATACATCCCTATCCTGAGCTAACTAAACATTATAAAATAATATTTTAAATAAAATATGTGTAATCATTTGTCCCGTGCCATAGCCGAGTGATTTAAGGTACCATGCCTTAGTACCTACAAGAGTTGCGCTAGTTTCAGTCTCCATGGGTGAAATGTTTTTTCATGGAATTTCGGTCAATCGGGGATTTTGGTTAGCTACAATAAGTAACGGTAGCGTAGTGGTTAAGGCACTGCGCTACAAGCCGGAAGGTCGAGGGTTCGAGTCCCGGTGGGGTCAGGATTTTTAAACTGACCCAAACCTTCTGGCGGCACTATGGCCCTGGGGTCGACTCAGCCTCTAACTGAAATGAGTACCAGACGCTTGTTCTGGGGTAAAGGCGGCCGTCACGCAGGGCTGACAACCCGGCTGACATCAAGTGCCGATTGTCAAGAAAAAGTGGGAGCCTTAACCTCCTACTACCCCAAGGGCCTCCTGAGGCCTGTAGTGGGATCACTTTACTTTACTTACAATAAGTAACGACTACAGGTTGAGATAACCAGCTATAAAGGGTGTTAACCAAATGTCACCCTTATACTTGTTGGCTGATCGTCCATTTCAGCAATAAACACAAACATGTTTGTGTGTCAGTTACCGGCTGGTAGATCAAGGACCTTCTAAGCCTAACGCGCATTGAAGTTATTTTTTTTAGTTATATATCTAAGGCTGTCAATGCATGGAATATCGAATGAAGGAGCAGAAAAGGAAGACCAAAAAACTACCTGGAAGAATAACATTCATAATTCAATGAGGAAATTTGGTGTAACGGACGAAGACACAGAGGACAGAGAACGATGGGGAACTTTAATTAAGGGAAAATTTGTAAATGTTTGTTACAAACTGATAATCTATAAGTCCGTAGTCATTTATGTATTTTTTAAAACTCGTGTTAATTATTAAGATTGGTTGGAGAAAACCCTCAATGATGAGGAAAATTCTCAAAATGAATGAATTTGAGCAATTTCATTTTACTAAAATTATTTTATTTTTAAGTTTAAAATTTGGTATTGAGCTGATCATTAATCCTGGGTGACCCCTAAGTCCTTATGTGGTCAAAAAAGTATGCATGTAATCTACATTTAAAATGCTATCTTGAAAGAGGCGTGGGGCACGTAACAGTACCTGAGAAGGTAGTAGTTAAAATAAGGAAAAGAAGAAAAATATATAACTTAATAAGACGTTAAATTAACGTCATTAATTCCGATAACTGAAATGACATACAGTAGAGTATGTTTGATATTATTTTACAAACATCATTAAGAATACTCTAGTGCATGTTATTCCAAAAGAAATTAAACATAGACTATTCTGGAAATTAATACTGTTATACATCCCAACTCCTTTAAAAAAAAAACACTAAACTGAAATATATAAAACTGTTATTCTACCAGTTATATTATGTGGATGCGAAACATGGACTCTTACTATAAGGGAGAAAAGGAGATTACGAGTATTTGAGAATAAAGTTCGTAGGAATTTTTTTGGACCAAAGAGAGATGAACAGACAGGTGAATGAGAAGACTACAAACAGTGAACTACATGACCTTCATAATAAGCTAGATATAACAACAGTTAAGTCTTTTAGACTGCGATGGGCAGGACATGTGGCATGAATAGGGAATGAAAGGCGTACATGGAAGCTTCTTGTGGGAAAATGAGATGGAGAACGCCCAGTTGGTAGACCAAGAATGAGGTGGGAGAATGACATTAACAATGATTTGAGGGAAGTAGATTATACAGGGAATTATTTGAATCAGGATAGGGATGTATGGAGAGCTTATGTCCGAGGGGCCATGAACCTACGGGTTCAATAGTGCCAATGAGTAGAGAATTTTTAACCAGTTCTGAAGGCTGGCTTCTTTCTCGACTGAGCCATAGCTGCCGAACAAGTTGTTTACCGCAAAATGAAACTAGATGGAGGAAGATGTACCTTCACAACCAGTTATTATTGCTGTAAGAACTATCACTTTTTAACGGAAATTGCGTATTGCTAGAGGCGAAATGTAGTGACCGGTCGAAGTTACCTCATTAATGGTTCGATTTACGGTGTTTGATCATCCATAAAACAATTGTTTTTTATTGCATTCCTACTGACCAATCATTCTAGATTTTAATACGTATAGTTGAAGACTGTAATTATTTTGACTCTAGAAACATTTACCATCATTTGAGAGATGTAGATTATACATAGAATGATTGGAAAACATTAGCTCAGGATAGGGATTGTATGGAGAGCTTATGTCATCGCGGCCAATCAAGTGAATGGAATTGTAGTATTTCTTGCCTCTTTCTCAGCGGCTCATGAATAACTTTGAAATCTATTTGCATTTACAAACAGGTAGACATACCTAAGTATCTATCGTCAACAAATATTGTCATAGAGACACTTTTAAATTATATTCCACTTACGGAAATTATTAATTTATTTTTTAATTAAGGGACAGAATATGCAGTTTTACATTAAAAAATGTAAGAATGTAATTACGATGAAATATGTTAAGATACATTTTCACATACGATAACTAAATTTATAATTCGTGGACATCATTTTTAGCCAAGTAGGCCTATAAAGGAAGGGAAATAATATGTAATTACATACAAATCCTAGCCTTAATGATGACCATTAGCCCACCAGTATAATTTTGAAACAGGGAAAATAATAATAATAATGATAATAATAATGATAATAATAATAATGATAATAATGATAATAATAGTAATAATGATAATAATGATAATAATGAAAATAATGATAATAATAATAATAATAATAATAATAATGATAATAATGATAATAATAATAATAATGATAATGATAATAATAATAGTAATAATAGTAATAATAATAGTAATACTAATGATAATAATGATAATAATGATAATGATAATGATGATAATGATAATAATGATAATAATGATACTAATGATAATAATGATGATAATGATGATAATGATGATAATGATAATAATGATAATAATGATAATAATGATAATAATGATAATAATGATAATAATAATAATAATAATAATAGTAATAATAATAGTAATAATAATAGTAGTAATAATAATAGTAGTAATAATAATAGTAGTAATAATAATAATCTTCTTCTTCTGCTTCATGAAATTAGGCCTTTTGACCTGTTTTCATATCAAGTGGGATTTAGTAAATGGGCGTCCAACATTTCTATGTCCTATCATATGTCCTATTGGTTTGTACTTTAGTAACAGCTGAGGGCTTCTATCTGTAGGCATTATCATGACATGTTCATACCAGTTATTTCTCATGTTGTCAATTCTATTTGTTAAATTAAAAATATTTAACTCCTTCCTAATATCCTCACTTCTTTTCTTGTCCAAAATTGTCACACCCGCTACTGAACGTAGGAACTTCATTTCTGCAGTTTCTATTTTCCTTCTGTCTGAACGGTTAAGAGTCCAGTTTTCACTTGCATATGTTAAGACAGGCACTGCCATAATTTTGTAAAATTTTAGTTGTGTGCTCCAATAATAATAATAATAATAATAGTAATAATAATAATAATAATAATAATAATAATAATAATAATGGTGGTGATGATGGTGGTGATGATGGTGATGATGGTGGTGATGATGATGACGATGATGGTGATGATGATGGTGGTGGTGGTGATGATAACGATAATAGCAGTAGCCCGTCGGTATGAATTGATGCACGGGAAATAGTACTAGTGGTGGTGGTGATGGCGGCGGTAGCAGCAGCAGCAGCAGCAGCAGCAAAAATGGTGGCGGTGGTAATAATTTGGTGGTGGTGGTTTTCCGTCGTATTTTATAATTAAGGCTCGGAATTTGAGGACCTATAAAATAGAGCTCTAAAAATACCTAAAATATCTTAAAAGACCTAAAAACTAGAAAATGGACGTAAAAACTTTTGGTATTGCTAACGAATGCTTCTTGTAGGAAAACCAAAGGGAAAACGCCCAGTTGGTAGACCAAGAATGAGGTGGGAGAATAACATTAACTATGATTTGAGGGAAGTAGATTATACAGGGAATGATTGGAAAACATTATCTCAGGATAGGGATGTATGGAGAGCTTATTTCCGCGCGGCCATTAACCTACGGGTTCGAAAGTGTCAGTGAACGGTCAGTGAATGAGTTATTGCTAACGAGCAGATAAAGACAATTTCACTGCCTTCACCCTCTGCTCGAGGTAATTTTCACAAAATGGCAACATCGTAGAAAATTTGAAGTCGAAATACAATAGTTCAGGCGGTCAGTAGGCTGGTAAAATAACATGATATTTTATGAGGGTTCAATACTTTCTGGTGGAACAAAAGTGTTTGGAATATGTAAAGACTTTAGAAAGTAAAACTAGATGGTGTTTTTTTTAGGATGTTGCAAATGAGACTAGACTCCGCGGATCCTTGAATTATACAAATGGTATAAATTGTAGTCAAAAGAATGTAAAGTTGCAAAAAAAAAAAGCCGTTAAGACCCAAAAAAATGTAAAAAAAGAAGCAATAAGCAAAAACGTCAAATAAGGGACAAATAAAACCCACAATTTTCTGGCCTACAATGACCCAAAATGTATATATATTGTGATGGACCTCGTCTTCAGACATGAAATAAAAAAAGAAAGGAAAAAGAAAAAATGTCCTCAAGTTCCGAGCCCTTGTTATCATGTGGAGACCTGTGCAAGTCGCGGCGCCACGTGCTTCGTAAGCACAGGTTTGTTTTTCTGCTTGTGGACTAGGGATTCCCGAACATTTTGTGTTATATATCGTTCTGTTATTGTCAGCGAGTGCGTTTTATATTTCCACTTTCAGTTCGTTTAATTGAATTGTCCTTCAGAAATATTCACATAAAAATAAAATGAGAACTTCAATTCAGTCAGGGCTTTCCAAACCACCAGGCTAACGCGTTTTTCACCCACTTAAAATAATTGGATCGACTTCACATTTTGTATACTTGTAAAGGACCCGTGACAATACAATAATTTCATATTCATTTTCTAAAACCCTGGCCAGGATCATCAGAAAAATAAAAAAAAGTGTCTTTGTATTTATGTAACGGAATCTTTGAACACGATTTTCACCCACTTAGAGACATTGGATCGACTTGAAACTTTGTATACTTGTAAAGGACCCGTGACACTACAATAATTTCATATTTTATTTCTAAATTCCTGGCCAGAATAATGAGAAAATCAAAAAAATTAAAACTGGTATAATAGGTTACGGACTTGTCGACTTTCAGTCAATCGTTGTAAGAGCTCAGTTGGTAAGGCGGTGAACTAGTGATATACAATTTCAGTAACCCATAGGTCGCTGGTAATCTGGCTGGGGAGGATTTTTTTTTAGGAGTGTAATACTTTTAGCTCATACTACAATAGTATGAAATTTAAAGATATTTACATTCTTATCTTATTCTGTAAAATATTAAAACTAAAAAATAAAAAATAGCTTTAAAAAACTAAAACGGCACGCTTTATTAGAAAACCGAACTCAAAAATGAAAAATAATTTGAATTTCCAACACGCTTGGGATAAATTTAAAGTGGTCAACAAAAAAATCATCTCCAACAGATATAGAATAAAACTAGAATTATCAACAAAAATAAAATAATTTTACCATCAAAAGCGTGGGGTGCTTTTTATGATTTTTACATGTTCTTCTTAGAGACTTTACTTTTACCAATATCTGTTTATTATCAAATATATTAATTGATATAGAGCACCCCACGCTTTTGATGATAAAATTATTTTCTTTTTGTTGATAATTCTAGTTTTATTCTATATGTGTTGGAGATGATTTTTTTGTTGACCACTTTAAATTTATCCCAAGCATGTTGGAAATTAAAATTATTTTTCATTTTTGAGTTCGGTTTTCTAATAAAGCGTGCTGTTTTAGTTTTTTAAAACTATTTATTATTAGTTAAGTTGATTACATATTGATACTCATAGGCATAAGCCACTATTAAAATTAAATAGGTAGGCCTATATGCAGATCTAACAGGCGAATGGAAAATTGAGTTACATGACCTTTATAGGAAACCAGGTGTTATAGGAACAGTTATATATCGTAGACTGTGTTCGGCGGGATATGTAGCACGAATGGGAAATGAAAGAGGGGCATGGAAGCTTATAGGAAAAGCAGATGGAAAACGCCCAGTTGGTAGACCAAGAGTGAGGTGGAGATTAACATTAACAATTACACTGAGCTATAATTTTTTTTTTGTCAGAAAGAAAAATATGTGATTCTGATAGCATTTTTTCCCTCCTGAATTCAAATATGATGTCGGTTTTTCTCCATCACGCAAGATTTCCGAGAGACAGGAATTTATAATTTCAAACACTTCAATATTTTCTACATTCGTAGCTACAGAATATTCGAACATTCGGACTCACCTAGAAAGTAAGAAATGACGATGTTCTGCTATATTTCGCCTGTGGAGCATCACTCTTGATGGTCCAACAATAATCGACCAGCATATTAGGATTCCATTTGCCTTGATATATCATTTTCATAGCTGAAATCTCCTGAGTTAGCTCATTTGGTTTTATTTTACAATGGACAAATGGACGAAAAAACGTTCATTAAAAAAAATATTATTTAAATCCTTCTTCTTCTTCTTCTTCTTCTTCCTCTACGCATGAAAGCTGGCAGCTTGTTGCGTGTTCATTCACTACAGGTCCGGGGGTGTGGTGACATCCTTCCATCGTAATTGTGGACCCATTAATTGAAATTGAAATAAAAAATACTGTGGGCGATGGAGAAATTCCGAATACATATTTGAAAACACGATAAAAAACTGCATAAGTACAACTATTGGTACTCATGAGACAAAAATCATGTTGACCAGTGTTATTTAAAAGACACATTTTTAAAATTAGATTTTCTAGATCTTAATAGTTGGATTAAAAAATTAAGAAGTGCTAGACAGAGTGGGTGGAGGAAGAACAATGCTGGAACTCGTAAAGAACAGGAAAATAAATTGGATTGGCCACTGGCTAAGAAGAAACTGCCTCTGATGGATGCCCTAGAAGGAATAGTCAGCGGAAAGAAAGTTAAGAGGCAGAAAAAGACATCAGATGATAGACAATATTAAAATAAATGGTTTGTATGCGGATACAAAGAGGAAAGCTGAGTTAAGGAAAGAGTGGAGAATGCTGCGTTTGCAGTGAAAGTCCTGCTCTTGGGCAGAACACTATGTATGCATATATAGTTAGATTTAATTACATCCCTAATTAAAGTCTGAGCCATTTCACTGTGTCCTATACCACTACTTGTGTGCTAGTTCTTTATTTAATGACGCATTTTGACAGTTAAGGTCATTAGCATCGCAATTCAAATCTGGGCTTGGAAGGGCCGATTGTGTGTGTGTATCAGATGCATATTTAATGTTCGAAAATACGATCACATCTCTTCATTTTTCCATGAATTATCTTGGCTACATCTAAAAGAGAAAAGAAAATCGCATTGTCTAATTCTCTTATTTAAGATTCTACATATCTCGATTCCAAATTATTTATCATCTCGTTTCCAGTATCTATCCTCAAACCATAACTTAAACACAAGATCACAACACAGTCTCGTGCTTAATATACCGCAACATAGGGCATCACATCACTCCATGTCATACACTATCTTCACTTCTCGCAACTGGAATTCCCTACCACAAGAAATAAGGGGCTGCCGGACATGGCAACTTTTAAAAGAAATCTAAATTTATATTTGCTCTAACCTCGACTTCATCATTACCCAGTGTAAGGTATATATATTAATTGGTGTTTCTCGTATAATTTATCATATTCATAAAGTAAAGTAAAAGTAAAGTGATCCCACAACAGACCCGAAGGCCCTTGGGGTAGTAGGAGGTTAAGGCTCCCACTTTTTCTAGACAATCGACACTTTATGTCAGCCGGGTTGTCAGCCCTGTTATCATATTCATACTATCACAATAATAATAATAATAATAATAATAATAATAATAATAATAATAATAATAATAATAATAATAATAATAAATTCTTATTATTATTATCATTATATTATTACTATTATTATTATTATTATTATTATTATTATTATTATTATTATTATTATCATCGCATAAAATGTTGTTTGTACATGAAATTTACATTGCTACATTTAATGTAACTTACCTTTAACTGTTTATAATTAGTATAGTGTATATCTATATTTGTCACATATTTATTTGTACTTGTGCTGGTTGAGTGGAAGAGAAGGCCTTATGGCCTAACTCTGCCAGAATAAATAAAATATTATTATTACATACATATATATATATATATATATATATATATATATATTAGTTTTGAGGTTGTTTTACGTGTCATAATTCTACATCACGAGACTCACGGCTTCAGTTTCCTTCCGAACAACTTATGTTCAGGTTTTGTACGTCCTGAAGAATCCAGGGACCCCGGCCGGGCTTGAACCAGCTAACCTCGAAACCAGAGGCTAGTACAGTAATCCCTATATACATCCTACTTAATTTTCATATTGGTTATGAGTAACATGTAGGGATGTGGAGAACACATCGCCCACTGCTAGCAGCTACCCGGGTATTGGCGAAAAACCATTATTATTTGAGTATGGAAAAAAATGTGTAAACTACGCCTCAAGAACTGGGGATGGCAGATCCGGCTGCCTAGTTGACAACCCCATCACCAGAATCGAAAGGTGTGGGCTAATAACCCGCACTTCTTAAAACCGTATTATTAAAGAAACCAAAATGAAATCAAGCCGACAGGACAAAACAGTGGCGTGCTTTCACAAAGGCCCTATGCTTCCAAGAGAAGTGACAGTAACTACTACTTATGAGTAACAAAGTATATAAATAGTTAAGTCAAATTTTTTAAACAAAATATTTGGTTCCTTATCTCAAATTGCTTGTCCGAAACTCTCCTGAAAGGTAAAGGTAAAGTGATCCCACTACAGCCCATAGGAGACCTTCGGGTTGTAGGAGGTTAAGGCTCCCATTCTTCTAGACCTAGACAATCGGTGTTTGATGTCAGCCGGGTTGTCAGACCTGCGTGACGACCGCCTTTACCCCCAGACAAGCGTCTGGTACTCATTTCCGTTAGAGGCTGAGTTAACCTCAGACCCATGGTGCCACCAGAAGGTTTTGGTCAGATTAAAAATCCTGACCCCACCTTATAATTTGTAACGATTGCCCTAACCATCTATGCTACGGCGTGCCCCAAGTCTCCTGTATACAGGTAAATTTATTCGGTTTATTATCGCCTCACTATGATGCTTAACAAGCGGCTCGCTTTGTTTCCCCGCAGCTGTTATATGTTATTAAAGTACAAAGATCTCGACAGCCGCAACTACCACGATGTTGCCAGATTGCTATTCTTTCCTCAGTTTCAATTAAAACTCAGAACGTAGAGCAGTTGATCCAGTTTTAAAATTGTATACCGTAATTAATTGTTATAATTATAATTATCAGTTATTTATTGTGATATGTAGCTAGAATAATAATACAATATCTGCATATTATATGTGTTTAATATATAAGAGATTTCAACAAGTAGCGACCATGGGAAAATATTTCAGATCGAACAGTTAATAATAATAATAATAATAATAATAATAATAATAATAATAATAATAATTTCATCATGATGTTGTATGAATATTAAATGTATGTAGACCTACAAGCTATATAATGTAGAATTTTAATTATTAAATAAATAAATAAATACATATATAATTTTAATTTTAAAAGTTAAACAATACAAAATAATAACATACATATAATCAATGTCTTCTGTCCTTGTGTAATAAACACTCATAGCGCTATGAGAAACGTGACAACACCGTATGTCAAGCAATGCCGCACGGCACCCGCTTTTATATAAACGGTTAACCATCAGAGTGAGGCAATAATACCTCCCCTGTGACGGTGCGTGAGGAGTGGTCGGCCGGTTCCTTTGTAGTTCACAGACCTGTATAAATATAGGGCCTTCATTTCATTTCATCCCTTGACCCGACCCTGAGTTGGACACGAGTTGATGATATTTATTTACACTCTTTAAATAGAAGCTTGATTTACTCGTAACTGAGAGGTACATGCTTCAAAATCTCTGCTGTATGAAAAAAAAAAAAAATTGCTTGTAAAATGTATTTTGAATTATGAAGATGGACATGAGGATGTGAAGTCACGACCCCGGCAGATGCTTGGGAAAACCATTTACATTATAACAGCTATTAGAAAGAGTGGTTGCTACAATGGAAGGATTACATTCAAGCCAATTTCTCATGAATACGTGCAGAGTTCACTGTACTCTTGTTCACCTTTGACCTGAATCTGATTTCGGAGCTTGGACTTGCGCAGAATCATTCACACGTGTGAAAAAATAAACCTGCTTTTGTAACTTCACGAATGTAATCTAGATTTATGATCTTAACTTTGTTATTATGAAAGTGTTGTATATTATTTCATTATTATCATCATCATCATCGTGAACCTTTTCAGGGTTAGGTTCTGTTGAACCTATTCCTCTATTTCAATATGAAATTGTTCATCCATCGTCTTTTTGGTATTCCTCTGTATCTATGTCCAGTTTGATTATAATACAATGCTTGCCATGACATTCTCCCTGTTATTCATATCTTGTAAGCCCATGTTTTCCCTTAACAGTCCGTCGCCGTGGCGTAGTCGGTAGAATCCCTACCTTCCACTCCGGCGACCCAGGTTCGATTCCCGGCGGGGTAGGGGATTTTTAATCTCCACCTTGGGTCTGGATGTGTGTCTTGTACATGTGTCTATATGTGAGAATAACAGAAAGTTAACAAAAAGGTAAAACAGGAAGGAAAACAGTGTTTAACAAAAAGGTAAAACAAGAAGGAATAAAAAAAACAGATTTAGGCGCTCTCCCCCTACAGGGAAGAATTTGAACCATACTAATTTAGTTACACTTGTTTTCGTATAGATGTCATTTGAGGGTCCGTGGTCAGCATTCCGCCTCATACTGACATCTAGGAAACCAAGGCAGTACTAGGACGGGAAAATTCGGCAAATTTTGCTTAGAGGCCTTTTCATTCAGGCTTAAGGATCTTTTACGAGCCTGAAAATCTTCTGACTCGGGACCCACGGCTTAAAGTCCCTCTCGGAGGACTTGCTCCTTGGATTTTTCCGTCCTAAAAAATCCATCGACCCCGGCCGGGTTTGAACCAGCGACCCTCGGGACCAGAGGCAAGGAGCATAACCACTAGTCCACCGCGGCAGATCCTGTTATTCATATAATAAGCTTATTACTCACTTCATAAAATAATTAAGAGTAATAACTAGGGCAGTCCCGCGCCGTAGCCGAGTGGTTAAGGCAGGAAGCCTTGGCGCAGAGCTACGGGATTTGCGCTGATTCGAGTCTCCATGGGGGAAGAAATTTTCTCATGGTATTTCGGCCAGTATGGGACCGATGCCCACCCAGCATCGCGAGGTATTTGGGTAGCTACAATAAGTAGCGGCTCCAGGTTGAGAAAATCAGCTATAACGGCTGGGGGATTCGACATACTGAACACATGTCACCCCTACACTGGCTGGATGATCATGTACCTATGTGATTGACACATGTGGATGTGAGGCCAGCAGCCGGATGGTAGGCTAAGGGCCTTCTAGGCTTGTCGCGCCAGGAGTTTAAAATAACTAGGGCAAGGATTTTAATGCACAAGAAAATGCATTATAAAAATGCAACAATGCACTAACATTTACAAAAAATGCACTTGAATTTAAAAAAAATGCAATATGATATTTATAAAATTTACATTTGCAGTTAAATACAAGGTGTTCACTTTTTTAGTCCTGCATTACAATGCACAACAAACAACTGCTGTAGGTTGACAAAAAAAAAAGAAGAAAAATTGTCGATTGGGTCTCTTAACAATAACTTGTACATGGAGAAACTCCTTTCCTCTTCTATCGATATTAATGGTGAACATTTAAAATAAACTATATCACTGGATTGTAAATCCTCTGGTAGTTTTCCTACAGAAAAATTTTCACCTGACAAAACATCAGCTATTGAAGACAGCATATCAAAACCTTTATTTTTGCTCAAAATTTTCTTCAATACAGCCTTTTCCGTCTTCTCACTCACCTTTTCTAGATCACTTATTAAAGTTTTCATTAGGTTTCTTTGCTCCGGTAATTGAACTCCTGTTTCCTCTACACGAGTTATAGCATCAGATAGAATTCCAAAATTTGATGTTATATACAAGAGAACTTTCTATGAGAGTTCTTGTGCATTCTGCACTGTCAAACGTATGTCAATTATGTTTTTTATCATCCGTATGTGCTAAAATGTAGCATTGCTGCCGGTCCATGCCGGACTGGCCAGACGAAAAAGTACCTTGGTCGAAGGAGTGACGATCTTTCACAGTAAAAATACAATCATCAAGAAATGCGGACATGGGTTCAACTGAGGTAAAATATAATAAGAACAGTTAAGTCTCGTAGACTGCGTTGGGCAGGACATGTTGCGCGTATGGGGAATGAAAGACGTGCATGGAAGCTTCTTGTAGGAAAGTCAGAGGGAAAACGCTCAGTTGGTAGACCAAGAATGAGGTGGGAGAACAACACTAACTATGATTTGAAGGGAGTGGATTATACAGGGAATGATTGGAAAACATTGTTCAGGATAGGGATGTATGGAGAGCTTATGTCCGTGCGGCCATGAACCTACGGGTTCGATGTGCCAATGAGTAAGTAAGTATGTGCTAAAATAAAAAGTGCTGTGATTGGTCAGAATAACAAGTGCTACGATTGGACAATAAAGTTAAAGTCCATTTTTGTAATGGTAGAGACAGTGAAAGTATTTTTTTAATGCACATTTCCTCGCGAAAATGCGTAAAACTTCCAAATAGGATATGAGTGGTTGAAATAAGCACTAATATGCTAGAAAAATCCACACAAAATGCAATATCGCAAAAAAATCGTCAAAAATACAAATAATTTCAACCATAGATTTGACTGATTAAGTTCTTTTCTAGCCAAAACGTATTTATAACTAACTGAGCACTGCATAGTCCTCATAGAAGAAAATATGCAATCCTTGCCCCAGTAATAACATACACTCAACAACTAAAATAAAGCTATATAAAGTTTTAATAAGATCAGTTTTGACTTATGGTAGTGAGACATTTAACCTCACTAAAAGATCAGAGGTAGCTCTAAATAATTAAAAAAAGTACTCAGGAAAAATTTGGACCGACTATTTAACTCATGCCCCAAATGGGAGTTAATGACCAATCGCGTTTCAATGAATTTTGATTTACAACCAATCCTACAGCCGTTTTTCACCTGGATTTTAGCAATTTCATTTTATCACAATAAAATCAAACTCCTCCTTTTTTAAAATTCTGAATAGGCCAGAGAATTCTTTTGCAGTGACTCATAATGTTGGTTATAAACAGTTTGATGTGTTTCATTTTTTCTTCACTAGGGTGCATTCTTACAATATTGTGATCCTTTGGCAATAAATAATATGATCTGGTTGCAGTGATGAACAAAAGAAACAACTAACGTATCTCATTTGTTTTCAAACATCGCCAGTTACATTAAATATATAAATATTTTAAAATAAATATATTTAAATAATGATTTGTGAGTAAACAGTTTAATTTTATTCGTTAAATAGTCCTAACAAATGCCACTCTTGATTTCCAAATTCTCTAGATAAATTCACTCCTCACTTCGTGAGTCGAGTTGGAAGACTGAAAAAACGATGGGAGGATGGTATTAAGGAAGACGCTGCAAACCTACCTAAGTGTCGCAACTGGAGGCTTGCCGCGCAAAATAGAAACGATTGGAGGCAGAAGTTAAGGGAGGCCAAAACTCGAACCAATCATTATTATTATTATTATTATTATTATTATTTATTATTATTATTATTATTATTATTATTTATTGTTATTGTTATTACGTTTCAAAATAGTTTATAACTTGGAAGTTGTTCTCGAACATCTGCAATGATTCCACTATAGGCCTTACAAGCTTTTGAGATAGTAGGAAGTTAAAGCTCTCACCTTTCTAGACAATTGGGATGAGATGTCAACCCTGGGTGGCGGCCATCATTATCCCCAGAACAAGTGTCTGGTACTCACTTTAATTGGACACTGAATCGACCCCAGGCCATGCCTCTACCAGAAGGCTTAGGCCAATTTAAAAATCCTGACCCATCTAGAATCGAGCCCATTATATTTCAGGCTTTTAGCATATTGCCTTAAGGAACTATGCAAAGGCGTGCCCCGTTCTCGAATATACGAGTAAGTATTTTATCAAACTCTACAATCCCAAAAGAGGTCTTAAAAATATCTTGTGCCGTTTTCATATTGAGTCTGGAGTAAATCCGGGTGAGATGGCTCACAAGAGACCTACGATTCAATTGCTATATTATCTTAGGGTTTAACACTATTTAGGCATATGGCTGTGCTATAGGCCTAGTGCCTGACATGTTTAGTTGAAAAGTAGATCTGTAATATAGTTTTGGGTTCTTCAATCCTGTATTTTCCTGTCGATTTCTATACTTTTATTCTATGTGAGTGTTTTCAGTAGTGCAAAATTTGCTTCGTTAAATATTAACATATTTATAGTAATGCATATGCCACATACTTCTCGCGTGGGGAGTTTCTTCAACACAACCTACAGTGGCGTAACAGCCCAATGTTGGACCTTAGCCTCTCCTTTGTTAGAAATTACTAGACCAAGTTAATGTAGTTATTCGTATTCCCCTACAGATGTCATGAATGGTATGCGGTCAACATACCGACCCAATGAGACATCTAGTAGGCAACTAACGTATTAGTGGGATGAAGGAAGTGGGAATTTTGTTTAGAGGCCTGTTTATTCAGGCTTAAGGATCTTTTACGAGTCTTCACATCTTCAGACTCGAGAATCAAGGCTTAAAGTCCCTCCCGGAAGATCATCCTAAAGAAATGCCGCGACCCTCGGGACCAGAGGCAAGGAGCATAACCACTAGTACAGCGCGGCCGATGGCAGTATTTTCACGAAGTTAAATTAATTACCCTTATGTACCTACAGATGTCAATGAGTGACATGTGGTTAGCATATCGCCTCTAATAGGCAACCAAGATATTACTTAGATGGCTGAAGATCGGTTTAATTTTGCACAGAGGAGTTTTTATTCAGACTAAATTTATATAAAACATGCAGTAAATTATTTGAGTTTCTGTTTAATCAGTGACTTCGTGTGCTTTAGGTTAGTGTTGCATCAAATTTGGTACGCTTGAACACTTATGTCATTGAAGAACAAATGCGCCCTCTATCTCTGACAATATTATTGGTAAATATGGGTTGTACATGTTATTTTTGTAGTGTGTAGCGCTGTTTGAAATCGCGAAAATCACGGAAAAACACAGCCATTTCTCTGCATGACGATTATTAAAGTAATTATACTGAAACAATGTTATCATTAACGTAACACGTATGTGAGTACGTTTATACCAAGATTATACACATTTGCTTCTAAAACGTTGTAATACTAAGGGTCGAATGTTTGAACGCATTAGACAGTAAAAGGCGTTCTCTGCTGAGAAAGTTTTATCTAAATACATTTTGCTTACTCAGAAATCTATTCATGCGATAATAATTGTAAGCTACCTGACGAGGTACCTTAAGATCATAGCTCAAGATAGAAACTTATCGTGAAAATCCCGAAGGTGAACCGATGGTAACCGATGTAGTTTGAAACCTTTGCAGCTTTATCCAAGATGTCGGACCTTGAAGACTTCGATCATGTTTTCGGTATACGCGGAGAAGTGGAATTTGATAGAGTCTACCAAAGACTTCAACTGGAAGAACAGGAGAATCGGCGTAATATTGCACGACACAGACGTCGTTGTATACGGTATTATTTGCGGGACGCAAGCGTAAATGCGTTCCTCTATAGCAGACGAAAATAACAGATGTGGTTTTATCGCTGAGAATTCTGGGTAATTCGTTGCCAATATTACGAAAACGTCAACTTTCATGCATGACCGGTAAGTCGGCCGTTAATTCGATCTCAGCAATTGCTCACGGTGAGTCAGCTCACCAGTGATTGGAAGTAATTTGAGTAGAGACTAATCTATTTGCATACGACCCTACGATTCTAATGTTTAAGATTGTGATGTTAAATAAATTTTACTTGTAATGTTCTCATGTTAAATTTCATGGCGCGACAGGCCTAGAAGGCCCATTCGGCTGCTGACCTCACATCCACATGTGTCAATCACATGATCATCTAGCCAGTGTAGGGGGACATATGGTCAGCACGTCGAATCCTCCAGCCGTTATAGCTGATTTTCTCAATCTGGAACCGCTACTTATTGTAGCTACCCAAATGCCTCACGATGTTAGGTGGGCACCGGTCCCATTCTGGCCGAAATACCATGAGACAAATTTTTCCCCCATGGAGACTCGAACCAGTGCAAGTCCCGTAGTTCTGCGCCAAGGCTTCCTGCCTTAACCACTCGGCTACGGCGCGGGACATTCACATGTTATTAATTATAATATGAATTCTAAACTCAGATAGAAGTTATGACTACAAGATTCAAGAGAAACCCTGGTGTCCAAACTCGAACCTAATAGGAGGAAAAAAAATTGCAGGAGGCAATATCACGCATTTCAGTCGGATAGTTAAATTAATTCTGATACTTTCAACTTGAAAACAAAACAAATAAAACTTTAGAAACAAATGAAATGATTATTCTGAGGAAGATTGCACTTAAATCAAGGATCAAATTAGGAACGAAGAAATAAGAAAGCAGCTGAAATTTCAGGCAATAGGTGAATGGGTAGAAAAAGAAGATTTGAATAAAATCAACATATATCCCGCATGATATCAGACAGAATTGTACGCATAGCACAGTCATAGTTAATGTTATTCTCCCATCTCATTCTTGGTCTACAAACGCCCAGATGGTAGACCAAGAATGAGGTGGGAGATTAACATTAACTATGATTTGAGGGAAGTAGATTATAGGGGGTGATTGGAAAACATTGGTTCAGGATAGGGATGTATGGAGAGCTTATGTCCGCGCGGCCATAAACCTACGGGTTCGATAGTGCCAGTGAGTTAGTTAGTTAGCAAGATATAAGTTTCCAGAGGATAAGAGAAGGACATCTAGAAGACAAAAAGGAGATGGAGGTACTCTTAGTTCTAGATGGAACAGATTGTGGAAATAAAATATAGAGAGGAAGAAGAAATTTAAATTGGGTTAAGGAGGCTACAGAAATTGTGGAATACCTGAGAATACACTCCGAAGACGGAAGACATAAAAAATGTATTAAAATATGATCTTAGTTTTTAGGAATAAAAACGGTTAGTGAATCGAATCAATCGGCCGCCCTCTGGTCCGGAGGGTCGCAGGTTGAAACACGGCCGGGGTCGATGGATTTTTATTTTAGAATGGAAAAATCCAAGAAACAAGTCATCCGTGAATCCTGAGTCTGAAGATTTACAGGCTCGTAAAATATCCTTAAGCCTGAATAAGAAATTCTCATTGGGTCGGTATGTTGACCGCATACCATTCATGACATCTATACGCAAATAAGCGTATCTAAATTAACTTGGTTAGTAACTCCTAACAAAGGAGAGACTAAGGCTCAACATTGTGCGTCGAATGTCATTCAAATTTGCACAGTCTTTGGGAATAAAGCATCCATTCAGTATTAAATGTGAAGAAGCATATTATGTCTGGCTGATTTATTTTTTTGAAAAAAATAATCATGAAATTAGTGTCACATTCAAAATAACCGTCTCGAGCAAGAGGACAGGACTGAGTAGTAAACTATTTTTTTTTCGATTTATTAGACAAATAACGACAGAACTCGATTATTTAACAAACTTGGTAACATTTAACATGCTTATTTTGATGATTGATTACAAATATTTTTTATACAGTGCGCCATATATCTGATAGCATACATCATTTCTCCCTAATATCAAGGGAGAGATGGCACAACACCACACTTTCTTAATTTTTTTTCATTAAGATGTATTAAAGTATTTCCTTTCATAATTAATATTATGAAAGTTGATAATTGGATAACTCTTTTGGAGATAAATATTAATTTTTACCCTTGACTGAAACTTATGAAACTTTTTAAAATTACGTCATGTGGTTTTATTTTCCCACCGTTATTTAGATTTTAAATATCATATACAGTTGAATTAATTTTTATTTGGACTTTTAACAATAAGAATTTAAATTATGTTATAATAACAATAATAATAGTAATAATAATATTAATAATAATAATAATAATAATAATAAATAAATAGTAGTATTCACTATATATATATATATATATATTATTAACAAATTTAATAATTATTAATCCGTATATTTTATTGCCAAGGGCCTTCTAGGCCTGTCGCGCCATGGAGTTTGTATTTTTAATATATACAGGATTCTTCATTTATAACCTAATGGGCACGCGGCGTTTCGCCTCTCCCAAGCTCTTGCCTACAGCATGTTGATAACGTAACACCGTGTGCCCGATAGGTTATAAATGAAGAAACCTGTATATGTTGGTCAGTATTTGGGAATTGTGGGTCTCTATCATAGAGAACCGAATAGAGCGGCCTCTCTGTGTTAAATTTTGGACGCAATTTCATACCGCTGCGCCATCTGAAGATGACCACGGTACTACTTGAGCATGGCCACGGTGGCTCAATCGCAATAAAAGTACCCTATCCTTACCCATTCTTTTAAAAATAAAATTTAAAGCTAAACACAAGCAATGCTACTTTGTGGACAATTTTAGCATGTTTTATTCTTACTCTCTTCAAAAGAAAATTACAAGAACTTTGCCAACTTTTCAGATGTCTTTAACTATAAATTATTTTAATTTTTTTTTAAATTCATCAATTAGTAAGTTGACTAAAATGATTTACACAATTTCATAAGTATTTATTAAAAACCATTCCACTTTTAGATGAACATAATGAATATGGGAAATCTCTATTTATTAGAAAATAATTGGAAATGTTAGACCTATACAACAAAAATATTGGCAAAATTTTTGTAATAATTTTCTTAAGTAAAAATAAAAAATGCAAAATTGTTTACAAAGTAACATTTCTTGTGTTATTTCCATTAAGAAATATCAAACAGGATCTGGATAATGGATATGCTAAAGCAGCACCATTTGACGAGCCTGGTCTAATGAGTCTAATATGCTATTTGTTTTTGTTTATTAAGAACTGAAACCATAAAGTAAGTTAAGCACAAGTTTTTAAATGTTCTTAAAATGAAAATTCAAAAATACCTTGGGTTTATAAGAATGTAGCAAATAGAAATTCTATGCATCATTTCTCTATTCTGAACTACTCATATGTGAATGCACGCACATCAACTCTATTTAGTAACCAGACTTGTCTTGATTAGTTTGCTTTTAAAAATGAAATAACATGATTCATTTATTGCCTTGTATTAAAATTAATATTTTTAAAAAATTATACATTTTATAGTTACTGCAGTATGCACATTATTCAAGATGAACAGAATTTTTTCAATGAAACTTCAGTCACATACGTAGTTAAAGATTCAATATTTCAACAATAAACCTAATTATTTTATATGTAATTTTATAAGAAGATTATTTCACATTTATTTACTAGCTTCCTATTACCCCAAGCCCTATAATGGGATCACCTACCTTTACATTTTGATTACAAAATCTAATAGTTCATTAGAGAAGAAATATGTATATTCTCCAAGGTGCAACAAGCTGAGAATGCCCTTGGCCTACCACCTAGCTGCTGGCCCAATATCCACCTGCGAGAAGAATCCAAATTGTTTGACATTTTAGGCTTACACACCTATTTAAGCCTAACACAAATGCCTACCTTCATTACTACCAGGAAATTGCTGAATAGTTGAATGTTAGGCCAAATTATTGTTGTTAAAATTGACAGAACAGTTTTGTTCTCTAAGTAATTACCAACACTTCATATTAAGATTTTTTTGCACATGTTGAATAAATGTTATAAAAGACATAGAAAGTTCTCAACGAGGTAGAAGTAAGGATGAATTAAAATTTACATGACACAATATTAACATAATTTTAAAATTTGTAATTTAAAATATGCTCTATAATAGTTCAAAAATTTGTTTTTAATAAAATACAACCACTTTTCTGCATAGTCTATAATGTACTGGTACGTTCTTGCAATACACTTGTAGATATTCTTGAAGTGCAACTTCTTTACACCTACTGTAGAGCCTGGAAAAAAAAAATATATATATATATATACATACACATATATATGTATATATACATATACAGTGAGTTTCACTTGACCTGTGGTCATTAGTGGGAAAAGTGACTGCAAGCATTGAGTCATCAACTCACGCTGTCCATGCAATGTCTATGCTAGTGGCCGCAAAATCGAGTGAAACTCACTGTATATACAATATTTGTCAATGTCCTTCACAATGAAGGTATTCCCAACCCTTATATATATTGACGATCTAGGATCATACTATTCTAAGTAAGTGTTTTATTTAGAATTCTAGTTATGTCAATGTCCCATATCTGTGGGCATTGAAAAAAAAAATAAAAACCAAGAATTTCATACTCTAATTTTCCAAAGGTGTTACTAATCAAAATATTGAATTCCTGATTTATTATCAAATGGCTTTGGAAATGTAACATTCACAACTAGAATTTTAAAAAGGTGGACTTCACACAATATGATCCTGAACAATTGTATATGTATTATGTACATGTATACACTTACATATTTTTAAGTTCTTTCTTGTAATATTTCACAAGCAGTCAAAACATGCATTGAAAAATTGAAATTACAATACCTGAAAATACTTTACTTAAAAGGACAGAATACTAATACCATAAATAAACTAATAATAATGATTACACTGTCTTCATTATTACCATTCAGTGTTTATTTACTTTCTTTTTTAAGTTTAAGTCTTCAATATTGGAATGTTTCTCCTCTGGTTGGCAACGAGCATTCTAATATGCTGTGCCTATATTGGCGGTTCGTATGATTTGTAATTATATCCAGTTTTTATCTGTTGGCACATGTGTACGGATCTACTTAGACTTAGATTTTTTTTTTGGCTCAACTTTAGATTACCTTACCCCTTCAGTTTCCATAGTATATTCTTTTAATACTGTTTCTCTACGTACTTCTTCTGCCTTTACTAACATTTGATAATATTTTAAACACTTGCAACAATACTTATAACTTTTTTTTACAATTATTAAATATTTATCTATGTATGCAATGATTTCTTCAAAGTTATGCAGATTTGTTGTGCATATGCACAAATGCTTAAATGAACTTCTACTAAATGGTGGAGATATCTGTGAAATTGGAATAAAATCAATATTCAAAAATGGATGTTCACTCATTTCATTTTGTTAGGTTCCGATGCTAAAAAGTTAGTGAACATTTAATTAAATAATATGCATGTAAATTGTTTAGTTAGGTTAGGAAGGGGAATTTATTGCAAAGGTTGGTCATATCGATTTCACATCTATGTGGTTCCATCTAGCAATACAACTCTATAAACTTTTTATAAATGTTTGCACATGTGCACTGTTATTCTGCAGGACTTAAAAATTATTAGGAAAGGTAAACAGAAGATTTTTTTCATTTTTTTGTCACATAATGGAAACTTTATACCTAAATTTCTGTTATCTTTTAAGATTAATTTTTACACTTATGGGTGTTCTGAATAATGCTATCTCACTTTCATAACTGAATCTAATAAGAAACACTAAACAAAAATAATGAAACTTCAAAGTTAGTAAAATGAAGGTAGCGGCATTAGATCCACTCTGAATACCTCAAATTGACTTACCTAAAATTTTATACATGTGTAGACTTCCCAATCACTGTCATACGAAAATACACACATAGGATTTGATCTTTACAGCCTCGTTTATTCTGTGAAAGAAATAATGATGAATAAGTACACACATTACAGGTTAAGAAATAAAAATAAATTAGGTAGGCCTTACTTACTTACTCACTGGCACTATCAAACCCGTAGGTTCATGGCCGCACGGACATAAGCTCTCCATACATCCCTATCCTGAGCTAATGCTTTCCAATCATTCCCTGTATAATCTACTTCCCTCAAATCATAATTAATGTTGTTCTCCCACCTCATTCTTGGTCTACCAACTGGGCGTTTTCCCTCTGGCTTTTCCTACAAGAAGCTTCCATGCACGTCTTTCATTCCCCATACGTGCAACATGTCCTGCCCATCGCAGTCTACGAGACTTAACTGTTCTTATTATATCTGGCTTCCTATAAAGACCATGTAGTTCATTGTTATGTAGTCTTCTCCATTCACCTGTCTGTTCATCTCTCTTTGGTCCAAAAATTTTCCTAAGAACTTTATTCTCAAATACTCGTAATCTCCTTTCCTCCCTTAAAGTAAGAGTCCATGTTTCGCACCCATATAATATAACTGGTAGAATAATAGTTTCATATATTTTCAGCTTAACCTTTTTTGAAAGGAGTTGGGACATCAAAAGTCTCTGCAATGCATAATAGCATGCATTTCCAGAATTGAGCCTATGCTTAATTTCTTTGTGCGTCTCATTCCTATTTGTGATTATTGTTCCTAGGTATTTGAATTCAGCCACTTCCTCAAAATTTCCCTCATTTGTCATTAGCCGTCCATCTCCATTGTATACTGAATTTCTACCTGTGACCACATATTTAGTCTTACTGATATTTACTTCCAGTCCCAATTTCTTAGTGTTACTCAATAGTGTGTGCGTGTTGGCCTTTAGTATCTCCTCGCTATCGGCCAATAGTACTACATCATCAGCATAAACTAACAGCTTATTAATACCATTCAGTTGTAAACCTTCCTCATTCTCTAAAGACTTGATGGCATGCTCTAGGACAAAATTAAATAGTAGAGGAGATAGTGCATCTCCTTGCTTCAACCCATTCTGGATTTCAAAAGTGTCTGAAAACTGTTTGCCTACACGCACCCTACTATTTGAGCCATTTAGACACATTCGTATAAGTCTAACTAACTTTTTAGGAATTCCGAACTCCAGCAGGATACTATATAACTTCTTCCTCTTAATTGAATCATATGCTTTTTTGAAGTCTACATATAGTTGATGTACAGTGCCATTATATTCCCATTTCTTTTCTAAAATCTGTCTTATACTAAAAATCTGATCTGTTGTAGACCTGTTTCTTCTAAATGCACATTGATGATCTCCTAGAATGTCATCAATATAGGGAGTAAGTCTGCTTACTAATATATTTGTAAGAATTTTGTATGAAGTTGAAAGTAATGAGATGCCCCTGTAGTTGTTGCAATCAGTTTTATCTCCTTTCTTATAAATTGGTACAATAATTGATTCCTTCCATTCATCTGGAAGAGCTTCTTTTTCCCAAATCATACTAAGCAACCAGCGTATCTTGTCCATCAATTTTTCTCCCCCTGATTTTATCAGTTCTGCTGGGATCTCATCTGAACCTGATGCTTTATACATCTTCAATTTTTCAATCGTAATTAGGTAGGCCTATAAACAATATTTTAAGGGGTATTTTAAAGTCATGATGCAAACAAAATATACGGCGTACCAATTTACATAATTCACAGTTAGGCCTATTATTTGAAAACACTAATTTCTGAAGTAAAAATTTTTGAGAAAAATGATACCATATGTTATCATTCACCTACCTTCCATTAGCTGTATTTTCCAGCTTCACTTTATCCTTCGGATTGTAGATAATTAATTAATTTAACAATTAACTTCGATGCATCAATAATATTATATTATATTCAACCTCAAAACTTCTCTTCGTACAGTACATAACAATTCCACCGTTGATTTATTTAAATTTAATTCGAGTTTACATTTTACAACTCGATTTATTTGTACGTCATACGTCAACAATCGATAAAATAGCGACGGTGGCGCGGTCTTAAGATGACCACGGTACTACGTGGAAAAAAAAACTAAAAAATATTGCGTCCAAATCTCCCTATAATGATTCAATAGCCTGGTCTCTATTCAATAGCAAGTTATTCAACACTGACGACAGTCAAATACTGCATGACTACTCCTTACTGTCCTGTCAACAAACTCAAATTACCCACAAAATATTTGTAAATTTTGAAAGTTTTCCAAAATGAAGCCATGTCGTTTTAGTTCAGATATATATATATATATATATATATATATATATATATAGAGTTCAAATCCCGACTCAAGCATTCTTTTTTCTTTTCATATCATATATATATATATATATATATAGTTTTATTTCTTATTATAAATTTGATCATCTCCAATGAGGGACCCTGGTTGATTTAATTCTGCATGAATTAATACATTATTCCAAATCCAGGCTGAATTAAAATATAACTTCTGGATGTCCAAAGAATCAAAAGAATGAAAATATTATATTCAGATGTAATTAGTAATTATAAACCAAAAGGGAGAAGATTGTTGGGAAGACCATTGAAGAGATGGAAGGACCAATTCGACCTATAATGAGATCGGAACAGGTCATTGGGCTTAATCCTTGTTGTTGTTGTTGATGATGATAATAATGGTGATGATGATGTAATTAGTGACTGTCCCTGATATAATATTATTAATTTTTTTTTACTATTCATGGTGAGATATTACTACTTCTGAAATACAAATTCTAGCTGGTGCTTCACCACAACACCATGGTCACGTCATATATGAACGGCAACATAGTACCCTTCCTATAAACTCCAGTTGTAGTTGTCAGAAGTCCCAATATCCATTAATTCCACTGTACAAGGCTAGTAAATCTAACTTCTGAATTTATTTCTTTTTACAGGACTAACTAACTAACTCACTGGCACTATCGAACCCGTATGTTTATGGCCGCGCGTACATAAGCTCTCCATACATTCCTATCCTGAGCTAATGATTTCCAATCTATAAGAAATACTTCCCCTTACTAACGCTCGGCTAGAACCTCATGCTACCAAAATTTCCAAGTCCCGAAGGTCCTTTAAGCCTAAGAAAACCAGCTGTTCGTAATATTCTCCCACCTCAATCTTGGTCTAACAACAAGAAGCTTCCATGCACGTCTTTCATTCCCCATTCGAACCAAATGTCCTGCCCATCGTAGTCTCGAGACTTAACTGTTATTACACCTAACTTCCTATAAAGATCATGTAGTTCACTTTTATGTATAGTCTTCTTCATTCACCTGTCTGCTCATCTCTCTTTGGCCCAAAAATTTTCCTAAGAACTTTATTCTCAAATACTCGTAATATCTTTTCCTCCCTTAAAGTAAGAGTCCATGTTTCGCATCCATATAATATAACTGGTAGAATAATAGTTTTATATATGTTTTGTAAGGAGTTGGGATGTCAAGAGTCTCTGCAATGCATAATAGTACGCATTTCCAGAATTGAACCCCTGTTTAATTTCTTTGTGCATCTCATTCCTATTTGTGATTATTGTTCCTAGGTATTTAAATTCCTCAAAATTTCCCTCATTTCTCATTTCCATTATATAATGTATTTCTGACTGAGACAAATATTTAATTTTAATGATATTTACTTCCAGTCCCAATTTCTTAGTGTTACTCAATAGTGTCTTTTTGCCCTTTTATAGGACATTTAAATATGTTAAAATGTGATATTAATATTGTGTCGATGAATTTTTAATTACTAAATCCTTAGCAGAACAGTCCCGAAGAGCCGTTGCTGATTGAAGTGATTGGTGTTATTGACTGGCAAATAACAGTATGAGGTGTCAAGTTATTAAAGTGACGCAACTCTCATCCGTAGTTTAAATTTTCTTAACTGAATTTATGTTCCGTTAAACGGGGTTAGTTTGCTCCTAATGATATCTTGGTCCTGTAATAAAAAAGAAAGTTTGAGTCATCTGGAGTGAAGTTCCCCAATCATTATCAAATTATTTCATTTACCGAAAGTGAAAGCTGTTGATGATTGGAAAATTTCCATCCAGATTACACGGATTTTCCTTTATTACACGAGTAAAATAACCCCTGTGAGAGCAAATTAGCTCCGTTTGGCAGTATTTCTTAATTCAGGAGCTACTCAATTGTCCTCACAAGGTTAAGTTGCACTCCTACCAAACTTCGTAATCAAAGAAAACATTCTAACAAGGGAACTGTCAACCAATGCATGCCGAAACCTACCTTGATATTTCATCCAGAGAAGCATTGTGATGTACCAAGGACATGTCCTAAAAGTTATCTGCATTTTTAATTGCAAGGCGCTAAAATATAGCGCCAAATCGCTAATTAAAACTATAGAGAACTAATACAACTGTCGAATTGGCAGATTGTATAACCCTCAATACCTCCCGCCCCACTCAATTCCGCTTTTACTGAAGCAGGGAGTACAACTGCTCCGTACAGTGGGTTGTCATTGCTGGATTCTGGCTTCGATTTCTGCGCCTTGCACTTAAAACGGTAGGTATTTTTTCGGATACTGCCTTGGTACATCTCTCTCTGGGAGAAATTTCAAGATAGGTTTCGGTGTGCAGTGGTTGACAGTTCCCTTGCTAAGACATAGTTAAGAATCGACATTTGATACCATCACATCATTCTTTCATCTGATGAATATTCATTACAGTGTTAAAAAATAACACAGTAGATGTATTGTTTAATTAGAATTTTAATTATTTTCTTTATCATAACTAACTAACTCACTGGCACCATCGAACCCGTAGGTTCATGGCCGCGCGGACATAAGCTCTCCATTAATCCCTATCCTGAGCTAATGTTTTCCAATCATTCCCTGTATAATATACTTCCCTCAAATCATAGTTAATGCTATTCTCCCACCTCATTCTCGATCTACAATGGTTTTCATACAAGAAACTTCCATGCACGTATTTCATTCCCCATTCGTGCCACATATCCTGCCCATCGCAGTCTACGAGACTTGACTATTCTTATTATATCTGACTTCCTATAAAGACCATTTGTTCACTGTTAAGTAATCTTCTCCATTTACCTGTCTGCTCATCTCTCTTTGGTCCGAAAATTTTCTTAAGAACTTTATTCCCAAATACGTAATCTCCTTCCCTTTCTTAAAGTAAGAGTCCAAGTTTCGCATCCGTATAATATAACTGGTAGAATAATAGTTTTATATTTTTTCATTTTTACATTTTTTGAAATGAGTTGGGAAGTCAAGAGTCTCTATAATGCATAATAGAATTGAGCCCATGTTTATTTCCTTTATCATAATATTTAATAGTTTACTTTTGATTAGGCCTATCATTAGTCAGTATATTAAAACAACATCTACATAATATAGGCCCTAATATGTTTAGGAGATGTTTCAATATTTATAGTATTCAATAGCAGAAATTAAGAGTTAATTCTTAGCTTGAAAAACTTTTAAAATTGCCATTCTCATAAATATCACAAATAAATCCCTTTTCGCACAAAGAATAAAAGAAACTGACCTTGAACACTTCAAAGTTGATGAGGGGAAGAAGTTAAAATATTTTCTGTTTGAGAGCAGCACTAATTAAGGAAGATATTAACTGGGTACACTCAAACCGAAGATTCAACATTACCCAAACTTCCTATATTTACGGGGTTTGTATTTTTTTATTTCGTAACCGCTACTTAGTCTCTCCCCAAATTCCTCACGATGCTGGGTGGTCTTCGGTCCCATATTGACCAAAAAATCATCATCATTATCTCCTATTAGGAGCATAGGGTATTTACAAAGCGTCGCCAATGGATCCTACTCTGAGCCAACTTCTTTACCTCCTTCCAGGTTTTCCCCTCCTTTGCAATATATTCAAGGATGGTTCTCTTCCATGTCTGTTTTCGGTCTGCCTCTTCCCCTGTGTCTTTGGGGGTTGGCCGAAAAACGATGAGACAATTTCTTCCCCCACGGGAATTCGAATCAGGGCAAGTCCCATAGCCATGCACCAAAGCTTGATGACTTAAACCGCTCGGGTACGGCGCGGGACAAAGTATGCTGTATATTTCGCGAAATTTATCATTGTGAATATTAATGAATAAATATTAGACGCAACTGAGGAAAATAAAGTTCACAATGAACTTTATATCACGTGAGACAATAAAGTTTTATCGTTTGAAGATAACAGATGTGTGATAAAATATCGATTTGGGAACCCCTCACTTCATTTGTCTGGGAATGTCAACAGTTCTATAAGCACGAAATGCAAACACATAGAGCCTGTATTGTAATTAGGAAATGCCCTTATAAAGAGTGTCCCATATTTCGACACTAAAATAATATCAATGTGGAAAATACTATAGGCATTTTCATGCTAGAAAATAATATTGTTCTTATGGAGCAATTCTTTCTAATAAACGTGTCCTTTTATGTGAGATTAATTAACTAATTAATTTAAAATAAATAATTAAGTTAAATGGTTTCACACAAAACTTTGTAAGAAAGTTGGTGCCCGATTTATTAAAACATAACTTTATGGTAGTATAAATATTATACAATTATTTAATAAAGTTAAGGGGTGAACATTACAAATTATTGGAACAGCGGCTAGAGGAGATGCTACTGAACCATCACCTTTCAATGAAACTAATTTTGCCACGTACAGCCGTGGTCAAAAAAGAGACGCAACTAATATAGAATGTATTCACGTAGACTTTCACGGCCGGAGTTGCTATGATGATCTTGAAGAAGATTTTCGGGCTGTAGGCCGTGGTCGTGAGGCTTGTAGTTCCCCTATGTTTCGCCAGAGGATGTCAGACGCAATCTCTGGCGAAACGTCGGGGAACTACAAGCCTCACGACCACGGCCTACAGCCCGAAATTCTTCTTCAAGATCATAATACAGAATGGTTTAGAATTATCTGAAGCTACTGGCGTTTTTGTAATCACAATCTATAGAATTCCAAATGTTAATTGTTCTTTAGTAACCACATTATAATGTTCACGAAATAGATTTAGTAGTAGTAGTAGTAGTAGTAGTAGTGAAGATAATTGTGCCATAAAATTACGTTGCTGCTGAACTTACGCTAGGAGGAGAAGAGGGAGATATATTTCCATCTCTGTCACTAAGTCTGCTACGTAAGTGGCAACAGCGATCCCATAAGAGCAATATTACTTTCTAGACATGAAAACCTCTACAATCAGATTCAATCCAGGAAGTTACTGTGTGTTTGGAATAGGGAACTGGGTTGCCATTTTAACATATTTTCCTGAGATAAATCCTTAAATAAAAATGAAGATTGCAACACAGCAGGTACATAGTTGTAAGTTGTAGCCGACCAAACCACTCCCTCTTAAAAAAAGCAGTTACCACCTGTCACTGAGCTCGTGCGGATCTGCACTATCCTGTGTGAAAATGTCGACTCTCATATTTACTATAAAACTAGTTTGCATGCCGTAAAAGAAAAAAAACTATGTTTTTTAAATGTATAGTACATAGATGTGGAAAAAGTACTGCTAACCTTGCCCCTCCTTCCCTCCCTAAACAAACAAATACCGCTATTATGAGTTTGGCAACATCTCCCTCTGTACGTAGGGGGACACTGGCGTAGCCCATAAGGTCTGAGTAACTTCCTGGGTTGAATCAGAGTGTATAAGTCGTTCAATAAGTAATGTAAGCATACATGATTTTAGTTCTCGATTGTTTTCATTGGAAATGAACACAACTTTACACAACGTATCTTCAGATCTTTCTTTATAACGTCACGAAGATTGTTTTCCGATAGATAGTTATGATGTTTAGTTTTAAAATGGCGACTGCTCGTGAAACACATTCAAAGTCGACAGTGATTTGTGATTGAACTTATTTCTGCGGAGCAGGGGACTATTTCAAACAGTCACAGATGCTTATGGAATATATTTGGAGATCAAGTAGTGGATAGAAACGGTCCCCGCAAATATACGGCCATCATCATCATCTTCATCCTTATCATTATCATCATCACCATCATCATCCTTCACCAGTGTGGAAAGCAACGGGAAGCTATCACACCTACAATTCCCTAGTAAAGCTGCAAGCATAGCATGAATATGTTATGATTGCAGTGAAGGACCTGCCTTCGGACAGAATTACTATGGATGGATGGTAGTGGATAGGAAGTACTGTCAGTCGTTGGGTTAGCAGAATGTCAGCAGCAGAACGAGGTAAGCAAGACTGTCAGATCCCCATGATCTGCTTTGTATGTGTTTCACGAGCATTGTAAAACTAAAGTACATCATAGCCGTCTGTCGGAAACAATCAAACTTCATGACGTTATAAAGAAATAATGAAAGATACTTTCTGTAAAGTTTCGTTCATTTCCAATGAAAGACAATTAAGAACTAAAATTATGTGCATTATTTATTGAACGTTCCACATAGATACGAAAATATTAGTGACAAAACTTCGTCGACTATATTACATTACAATGTTAATACAATGCTTTAATCCTAGGATATCTTAAATCATAGATAGTATGATGTTTTAATCGCTATTAATGCTATTTTCCATATGCACCATTTACATGTGTGAAGCGCCAAGTTATAAAATGCGTTTAAGTTTCGAGAAAACATGAAAATATAACTAAATTAACATTTAACATACCAGATTCATATTTTATACATTACCAGCTGGCCCGGCGAACGTCGTATCGCCTTTAAATATTTTTACGTTAATTTTTCCGATGTTTTAATAGTTATCTGCTATTCGAGGCGGAAACAAATCTAACTAATCAAAGATCATAAAAATCGGTCCAGCCGTTCTTGAGTTATAAATAGTGTAACTAATCCGACTTTGTATATATATATATATATATATATATATATATATATAGAAGTCCCGGCCACGCGTTGCTGTGGGTAAGGTATACGTTAAATTATGTTGTAGTAAACTAAGTGAGAAATCTAAATCAGAAAGTTTTTGTTTTACACAATTTTTTAGTTCTGGTACGTTAATACACCCGGTATAAATATGGGTGGTGGTTTATGTGGAAGTGGTTTTGTTGATTGAGATGAATTTATGTTGTCTGCATTCTCAGTATCATTCATAAGTGTATCATAAGGATTATATACATTTATTGATGGAATATTTTGAGGAGGCTTGCTGATTTCATTATACTTTCGTTTTTTTTCTACGAACTTGCTGGCAGTTTGTATTCTCGTCATCATCAAGAAGTCTCTGTATAGTAATATCATCTTGTGATATATTATAGTCATCTTGTTTTTCATTTAATTGAGGCATGGAGATTGTTTCTGTAATATTAGGCATATTATTATAAGTAACAGACTTACTTACAATTATGTTATTCCGTTCCTTAGGACCTTCATATGTTTTTAAATTGACATGCTTCTTAAATGTAAGATTTATGTCACATAGGCCTATACCAATTTGCGGAAATTCACTTGATATCTTATCATTCATGGTCTCTAGAACTGATTCGCCATATAGTTCAATGTCCCTTCTTGGTCCAGCTAAATTTAAATTAAGTTGCTGTATTTCAGCCAGATTACTTAAAACTAATACTTGCACATTAAATTAATATTATTATCAATACATTGAAAATAAAATAAACACAAACACACTTAAATTATTAAATAATCAATATTTGTAATTCAATTGAAATTCGTGGTTGCAAAAAAAGCACAGCCACCTGGTTAAATAATAAACCAATTATCTTACACGGCCATCTGTTAGAATCGTATGGACCTCACAGATAATTATAACTCTTTGTTAAATAATAAACAAATAATTTGCAATAAAAATAATGTGACTATAAATTTAGTTATAAACTTCCTAAGTCTCAAGTTGGATCAAACTGCACACAGTGTGTAATATTTTATTAAAATCGGTTCAGTAGTTTAGGATTCCATCGCGGACAAACAACGTGACACGTAATTTTTATATATTAAGATATGTAAGTGATGTGGCTTTGTAAATTAAAAATACAAATCCTATTGATCATAAACAGTTAGTTGATTTTTTTGTGTAGTATTGCACAGGAATTCCAATGCGTTTTCAAAATTTATCTGCTCATCATAATTTTGGATCAAGATTACAAGACTCTTCTTTACTTTCTATACCACAGGACAGGACATAGGCCTACTGTGAATCTTACACATTATCTATGACTAGAGCATGGGACTCACTTTCCAGTCATGTCAGGGACTGACAATCTCTATCATTATTTAAATGCAAATTAACTGATATCTTAAGTTCCACACAATGAAAATATTAACTGTATAACAACTGTATTCAGGATTTTGAATATACCTATAAATATTCATCTAGGAAACTTTACTTACTTTATTTTATATTACTTTACTTTATTCCATGTTTTGTTTGTTTACAATATAAAAATAGAATACCTGAGATTTCAATCTTCCTCAACTTTGGATGTAAGATGTGGAGTATTTTCGGAGCATATGCTCCATCTTCAGCTTGTAAATCGGCACAAAAAATAAATCATTTTGTCAGTTTTAGCTAATATTATACCACATCCCTATTGTCTTTTGCTTGGTCTATATTTTAATAATATTTTTAATTATAATAAATATGTAATTTTTGTATAATTTTAGTATTCGCTGTTGAGTGGAAGAGAAGGCCTTATGGCCCTAACTCTGCCAACTAAAGTGAAGCGTTATTATTGTTATTATTATTATTAATATTATTATTATTATTATTATTATTGCACCGGGATTCACTTCCGAGTTTAACTTCGTATTTTCATAACATGCTAGTGCCTAAAATTACTAATTGCACTGCATTAACATTGACTATTTAGCCTAACTCATGCCCCAAATGGGAGTCAATGACCAATCACATTTCAATGATTTTTTTTATTTACAACCAATCACAGTCGGTTTCTCGCCTCGATTTTATAAATTTAATTTTATCACTTTTAAGATCAAGCTCCTCCTTTTTAACATTTTGAATAGGTCATAGCATTATTTTGCAGTGACTGCATGTGGTTACCAGATTGTATGTATAGTGCACAAAGTGTTAACAGATAATGCTTGCGGGATATAATATAGAAATATTTTTAGCAATTGATTATACCACAAAAAAAAAAAGAAGAAAGAAACCACTGTTTGCACTTTCTTAAACGTATTATTTCCCGGGAATTTACGTTCCAGAAAAATATAATTGACATATTTACATCATAGGACATCAGAAATTAATTAATAACCTACAATGTTGGTTATAAATTTCTCCACTAGGGTGAATTCTTACAATATTGCAATCCTTTGGCAATAAATAGTATGATCCGGTTGCAGTGATGAACAAATGAAGCATAACAATCGTTTCCATTTGTTTTCAAACATCGCTATTTAATGTAAATTAAATATATAAATATTTTAAAATAACTATAGTAAAACAATGATTTGTGAGTAAACAGCTTAATTTTATTCCTTAAATAGTCCTAACAAATGCCACTCTTAATTTCCAAATTTATCGATAACTTGGAAATCATTCGTGGCATTACTTATGATAAACCAACCCTTCCCTTGTGACATGAAGGTTAATTTCAACAATCTTCATTGAATTATAACTATCACCTACTCTCTTAGCCACTACCCGATTGCTCCTTGCTATCCCTTCGTTTCGTATCAGGTTATGTGGTGTACTTAGCAAAATGTTAGATTTTATCAGTTTACTGCAAACATTCCAAAGGTGCAAAGTGATTTAAAAGCTAACTTATTCGATAGTTCTAACTAGAAAAATAAATATGGCTAAATACAAATTGCCGAATTAATCTAATGTATAAAAATGAATGTTTGTTTGTTCGTTCGTACTTTATGCGCGGTCATACCGTTGATCCGATTGTGATGGGGCTTTTTGCAGAATGTTCAGAAGATTCCCGGGATGAACGTAGGCTATAAGAGAGTAGTGATACTCAACTCCTACACCCTTAAAAATCGCCCTTTGTAGTGGAAAACGTGAACAAAAGTAGCTCTTTGGACGCTTAAATGGCTTACGTGCCTAAACCATAACAAATACTCAAAATTAATGTACAAAGAAATGAATGCCTCAAAAGCTCTACAAAAAAGTCAACGACGGAATATCTTTATCTCTTACGGATAACTCACAATAACCATTTTTGTCTTTCATTGATGTCAATAAGATCGAGACAAGTACGAAGATCCCTGTGTAAGCATAGCAGCACATGGTGTGTATTCTTTTACGGATAACTCACAATAACGAATTTTGTATTTTAGCTCATTTATGCCAAGAAGATCGAGATAAGTAGATTCCCGGGCAACACCGGGTAATTAGCACGGGGAATCTTAAAACAATAACGATATACATTTATAATTATTTTTAAATAACTTATTCAACTAATCATAAGAAGTACATTATTTGTTGTCTTTCAGCTCATTTGTGCCAAGAAGATCGGGATGAGTAGATTCGCGGACAACGCCGGGTAAACAGCACGGGGTATCTAAAAATAATTAAGATATAAATTTGTCCATATACTTATTTAACTAAACATAAAAACACATTAATTTTCATCTATTTAGACGTAGCAGCGCACGCCGGGTATTAGCTAGTTAACTCAATAAAAAGAAGGAAGTTCTAAACATCTTGGATAAAGGTGGTGAAGCAAAGAAGCACAAGTCTATATTACAAAAACCTACCATCATTTTACAAATATTGCAGGCCGAATGAAATATCGTATTTAATATTTTCGTTGGCCTTTCTAATTTTCAATAAATGACAGTATCATATAATATATCATGCTAGTCAACAGTAATGGTGATGGCGATGATGATGATGATGATGATGATGATAATAATAATAATAATAATAATAATAATAATAATAATAATAATAACCCTCCATGGTATCTTTACCTGTCGTAGTGGAGTGGCTTGCGTGCTTAAATGATCCTGAGAGCTATGCCGGCGGTAGCAGTTCTGCCGATAGGGTTACCCATGTCGGACTGGTCGAAGGTGATAAGTCAGACGAAAAAAGTACCTTGGTCGAAAGAGTGACGATCTTTCACCGTAAAAATACAACCGTCAAGAAATGCGGACATGGGTTCAACTAGGGTAAAATTTTCCGGAGGTCAAATAGTCCTTCATTCGGTTCTCAGGGCGGGGACTACTTCAGGGAACCCATGCCAAAGACTCAAACACAGGGACAAATGAGGGAAATTTTGAGGAAGTGGCTGTTATCAAATACCTAGGAACAATAATCACAAATAGGAATGAGATGCACAAAGAAATTAAACATAGGCTCAATTCTGGAAATGCGCGCTATTATGCATTGCAGAGACTATTGATGTCCCAACTCCTTAAAAAAAACGTTAAACTGAAAATATATAAAACTATTATTCTACCAGTTATATTATATGGGTGCTACTTGAAGGGAGGAGACTACACAACAATGACTACATGGTCTTTATAGAAAGTCAGATATCATAAGAACAGTTAAGTCTCGTAGACTGCGATGGACAGGACATGTTGCACGTATGGAGAATGAAAGACTTACTTGAAAGCTTCTTGTAGGAAAGCCAGAAGAAAAACGCCCAGTTGGTAGACCAAGAATGAGGTGGGAGAATAACATTAAGTATGATTTGAGGGAAGTAGATTATACAGGGAATGATTGGAAAGCATTAGCTCAGGATAGGATCTATGGAGAGCTTATGTCCGCGCGGCCATGGACCTACGGGTTCGATAGTGCCAGTGAGTAAGTAATAATAATAATAATAATAATAATAATAATAATAATAATGATAATGATAATGATAATGATAATAATAATGATAATGATAATAATAATAATATCTATAATGATAATGATAATGATGATGATAATAATAATAATAATAATAATAATAATCCAAGTCCACCGCTGTGGTCTCGAGGTAGCGTGCTGCCTTGTCACGCAGCGGCCCGTGTTTGATCCCCGGTCGGGACAAGTTTCCTGGATGATTTTTTTTTGTGGGGTGTTCCTATCCTGTAAGATAAATGTCAGAAAACGTTAAAGCCCAAACGGTCCCCGAACGCCGTCATTATCATCAATAGCATATTCGCCTAATTAGTTTAAGTTTAGTTCAAGACCTTTCCTGGCGCATCATTACTATCATCATCAACTCTCATATCATCGGGGCAGCGTAACCCCGCCTTCCAGGCGCCCCAACCTCAGAAGTGAGTTACAAGTACGCCATGCCAAGGAGAGAACACCAGAAATATCTAAATGACAACCTGGGCATTAAAAAAATAATAAAATGCATTATAAGTGTATAAATATTGTACATAAAAGTAATGTTTGGTGTATTTATTACTATTTTATGTTCTAAGTTTCATACCGGTATACTTATTTATATTATAAAACTTTATTTTATGGTTAATTAAAAAATATCTTCTGTTGATGTTTCGTCTTCTGTTTGTAGTATTGTACTGACTGTTGCCAATAATGAATGTAAAGGTTTTATTCGTGGTTTCTTTTACGATAACGATTTCTTCGAAGAAAAAACTTTTTATGCGCGATAGTGCGTTTTGTCGTACTTACAGTAACGGCGACCACGATTGAAAGTTCAATTTCCTACATTTCGGGGTTGCCAACCTAAATAAATATACTGTAATAAAATAACTATACTGTAATATTACATGTTGTTGTTATAATTATAGTTAAAATAATTAAAATAATAACAATTATTAAAATAATAATAATTATTAAAATAATTAAAATAATAATTATTAAAATAGTTATTAAAATAATAGTTATTAAAATAATAGTTATTAAAATAATAGTTATTAAAATAATTGTTATTGAAATAATAGTTATTGAAGTAATAGTTATTGAAATAGTAGTTATTGAAATAGTAGTTATTGAAATAGTAGTTATTGAAATAGTAGTTATTGAAATAGTAGTTATTGAAATAGTAGTTATTGAAATAATAGTTATTAAAATAATGCAATGCAATGCAATAATAATAATAATAATAATAATAATAATAATAATAATTGTGGACTAGTGGTTGTGTTCCTTGCCTCTAGTCCCGAGGGTTGTAGGTTTAATGCCGGTCGTGATCGATCGATCTCTTTGGGATGGAAAAATCCAAGGAGCAAGATCTCCGGGAGGGACTTTAAGACCTGGGTGCCGAGTCCGAAGATTTTTAGCTCGTAAAAGATCCTTAAGCCTGAATAAAATGCTTCTATGCAAAATTTATCGACCTGTTCATTCTGGTAATAATTTAGTTGCCAACTTGATGTCTTATTGTGTCGTACCATTTATGACATCTTTAGGGAAATAAGAGTAACTAATTTAACTTGGTTTAGTAACTCCTAACAAAGGAGAGGCTATGTCCCAACATTGGACTGTTACGTCATTATATATATCCACAACTCGTGTCCAACTCAGGATCGGGTCTGTGAATGGCAAGGGTGCCGGCCGACCACGCCTGACGCACCATCACGGGGGCAGACGAACGAAATGAAACGAAATGGATGATATGAGCATGGAGAAATGGTAGAATGAAATTGTGGAGGGGAAAATGGGAGAAGCCCCGAGAAGAACTTACCCAATCTCGTTCGTCCACCACGAAACCCACATGGAGTGGCTGAGACGATCTCGGGACCCCAGCGGTGAGAGGTACGCTTATTTTGTTTATCACTGCAACCAGATCATACTATTTATTCCAAAGGAACGCAATATTGTAAGAATGCTCTCTAGTGGAAAAAAAAAAAAAAAAAATGAAACACATCAAACTGTATATTAATTCATTTCTGATGTCGTACGATGTAAATATGACAATTATATTTTTCTGGATTAACCTGGGAAGAAATACATTTAAGAAAGTGCAAACAGTGGTTTCTTTTTTTGGTGGTATAATAAATTGCTACAAATGTTTTTATATTAACTCCTGCAAGTGCTATGTGTTGACATCTATGCACTATATATACAATCTGGTAGCCGTATTTCTTATAGAGTCAGTCACTGCAAAATAATGGTCAGACCTGTTCAGAATATTAATAAATAATAGTTTTAAAAAACTAAAAGAACACGCTTTATTAGAAAACTAAAAAATGAAAAATAATTTTAATTTCCAATACGCTTGGCATAAAATAAAGTGGTCAACAAAAAAATCATCTCCAACGCATATAGAATAAAATTAGAGTTATCAACGAAAAGAAAATAATTTTACCATCAAAAGCGTGGGGTGCTCTATATCAATTAATATATTTGATAATAAACAGATATTGGTAAAAGTAAGCTCTCTAAGAAGAAAATGTAAAAATCATAAAAAGCACCCCACGCTTTTGATGGTAAAATTATTTTCTTTTTGTTGACAACTCTAATTTTATTCTATATACGTTGTAAAACAGAAATCATTGAAACGTGATTGGTCATTGACTCCCATTTGGGGCATGAGTTAAATAGTCATTGTAACACTTCTGTATGCAACATTACACAGATCACTACGAGAAGAATATTGTAGTGTACACCGTTTATTCACAATTTTGCTTACGTGTTGACATAGAACTTCTTATATTACTTAAGTACATATCGCATGATGCAATAGGGATTCCCGACTATTAAGTAACCGCAAAACTCGACCGAGAAAAATGCGGAATGTAATAGTTAGTAATTTTCAGATTATATGAATTTCTTTCAAGGACGTTTAGCACCTGACGGAAACTTCACATCAGATATCAAACTTGTATGTGGCTTCCTAATTTGTTTATTTATTAATGTATTTAACTGAAATATATTATAAGCATCCAGGCATTTTATTGAGCTAACCACAATTAAATTTGCACAGTGTTACATTTATTAACATAAACAGTAACATGGTTTACAAACTGTTTGAAATTAAAGTAAATTAAACTGGAATTAAATATTTTAATGACAGCTTCCAAATGAAGGTTTTTAAAATACATTACTAATCTCCGTAAAGGTCACTATATAAAACTTTTAAATATAATATTAGTACCTTATTCTCAGTTGTCCACCGCTGTGGTCTCGAGGTAGCGTGCTGCCTTGTCACGCAGCGGGCCCGGGTTCAATCCCCGGTCGGGGCAGTTTTTCTGGGTGAGGTTTTTATCAGGGTTTTTCCTCACCTGTAAGACAAATGTCAGGAAAACTTTAAGGCCTAAACGGTCCCCGAAATCATATGGCCATCATAATCCTTATCATTATCATCATCATCTCCTTCACCGGTGTGGAAAGCAATGGGAAGCTATCAAACCCACAATTCCCTAGTAAAGCTGCAAGCTTAGCATGAAAATGCTATGATTGTAGTGAAGGACCTGTCTTCGGGCAGAATTACTATGGATGGATGGATTCTCAGTTCTCCTCAACTATCAGCAGTATAATTTTTATGAGGCGTTTCTAAAACATGTTTCATCTTTTGTTTGTAGTTTGGTGCTGACTGTTGTCAATAATGATTTTGTAAAGAGGGCTATGGTCATTGGGTATGTTCTCATTTAATAGTATATTACGATGCAAGATTGAGAAATGGTTTTTACAGAATCGAGGAAAATGTTTAAATACCGAGCGAAACGAGGTTTTTAATTTCCGAGATTCTGTAAAACATTTCACAAACGTGTGTTGTAAATTATATTTTGCGCGAAGGTGTTTTCAAAATAATAAATAATACAGTAAAATAATAACATCTTTGTTGGAAATATTTGCGTTCATTATAAACAAATGACTAACGTTAACAGTGTGGGCAATATTTATTAGTTGAAACAACAGGAGGCCGTGAGACCAGTTGATCTAAAATGGCGGCAAGTAAATATTTGTTTTATATTGTTTCAAATAAAGTTCAGATCATATAAATGCAGTGATTTGTTTCGTATAATGCATATTAACACTACCTTTCGGATTTATTTTATATATACATTGTATGTAGTGTACATAGGGGGCTAGTGGTTTTGCTTCCCATACGCGTTTTTTTTAATATGTAATATTACAGTATAGTTATTTTATTACAGTGTAGTTATTTAGGTTGGAAACCCCGAAATGTAGGAAATTGAACTTTCAATCGTGGTCGCCATTGCTGTAAGTACGACAAAACGCACTATCGTTATCGTAAAAGAAACCACGAATAAAACCTTAAAATTCATAGGCAACAGTCGGTATAATTTTACAAACAGAAGACGAAACATCAACAGAAAATATTTTTCAATTAATATATAAATAAGTATACCGGAATGAAACTTAGAACATAAAATAGTAATAAATACAACAAACATTACCATTATGTACAATATTTACACACTTATTAATGCATTTTATAATTTTTCTTTTTTAATGCCCCAGGCTGTCATTTCGACATTTCTGGTGTTCTCTCCTTGGCATGGCGTACTTGTAACTCACTTCTGAGGTTGGGGCGCCTGGAAGGCGGGGTTACGCTGCCCCGATGATATGAGAGTTGATGATGATGGTAATGATGCGCCATGAAAGGTCTTAAACTAAACTAAAACTAATTAGGCGAATATGATATTGATGATAATGATGGCCAGATGGTGTTCGGGGACCGTTTGTACCTTAACGTTTCCTGACATTTATCTTACAGTTTAGGAACACCCCGCAAAAAAACCTCACCCAGAAAATTTGTCCCGAGCGGGGATCGAACCCGGGCCCGCCGCGTGTCAAGGCAGCACGATACCTTGAGACCACAGCGGTGGACTTGCATTATTATTATTATTATTATTATTATTATTATTATTATCATCATCATCATCATCATCATCATCATCATCATCATCATCATCATCATCATCATCATCATCGTCGTCGTCGTCGTCGTCGTCGTCGTCATCATTACCATTACAGTTGACTAGCATGATATATTATATATGATACTGTAATTTATTGAAAATTAGAAAGGCCTACGAAAATATTAAATACGATATTTCATTTTTTAGTGATCCCACTACAGGCCTCAGGAGGCCCTTGGGGTAGTAGGAGGTTAAGGCTCCCACTTTTTCTTGACAATCGGCACTTCATGTCAGCCGCGTTGTCAGCCCTGCGTGACGGCCGCCTTTACCCCAGAACAAGCGTCTGGTACTCATTTCAGTTAGAGGCTGAGTCGACCCCAGGGCCATAGTGCCGCCAGAAGGTTTGGGTCAGTTTAAAAATCCTGACCCCACCGGGACTCGAACCCTCGACCTTCCGGCTTGTAGCGCAGTGCCTTAACCACTACGCTACGGCGTGCCCCTTGCGATATTTCATTCGGCCTGCAATATTTGTAAAATGATGGTAGGTTTTTGTAATATAGACTTGTGCTTCTTTGCTTCACCACCTTTATCCAAGATGTTTAGAACTTTCTTCTTTTTATTGAGTTAACTAGCTAATACCCGGCGTGCGCTGCTACGTCTAAATAGATGAAAATTAATGTGCTTTTATGTTTAGTTAAATAAGTAGATGGAAAAAATGTATATCATAATTATTTTTAGATTCCCCGTGCTGTTTACCCGGCGTTGTCCGCGAATCTACTCATCCCGATCTTCTTGGCATAAATGAGCTGAAAGACAAAAAATAATGTACTTCTTATGATTAGTTGAATAAGTTATTTAAAAATAATTATAAATGTATATCGTAATTATTTTAAGATTCCCCGTGCTAATTACACGGTGTTGCCCGGGAATCTACTTATCTCGATCTTCTTGGCATAAATGAGCTAAAAAACAAAATTCGTTATTGTGAGTTATCCGTAAAATAATACACACCATGTGCTGCTATGCTTACACAGGGATCTTCGTACTTGTCTCGATCTTATTGACATCAATGAAAGATTCATTTCTTTGTACATTAATTTTGAGTATTTGTTATGGTTTAGGCACGTAAGCCATTTAAGCGTCCAAAAGAGCTACTTTTGTTCACGTTTTACACTACAAAGTGCGATTTTTAAGGGTGTAGGAGCTGAGTATCACTACTCTCTTATAGCCTACGTTCATCCCGGGAATCTTCTGAACATTTTGCAAAAAGCCCCATCACAATCGGATCAACGGTATGACCGCGCATAAAGTACGAACGAACAAACAAACATTCATTTTTATACATTAGATTAATTCGGCAATTTGTATTTAGCCCTATTTATTTTTCTAGTTAGAACTATCGAATATGTTAGCTTTTAAATCACTTTGCACCTTTGGAATGTTTGCAGTAAACTGATAAAATCTAACATTTTGCTAAGTACACCACATAATCTGATACGAAACGAAGGGATAGCAAGGAGCAATCGGGTAGTGGCTAAGAGAGTAGGTGAAATTTATAATTCTGTGAAGATTGTTGAAATTAACCTTCATATCGCAAGGGAAGGGTTGGTTTATCATAAGTAATGCCACGAGTGATTTCCAAATTATCGATAAATTCACGACTCACGCAGTGAGGAGTGAATTTATCTAGAGAATTTGGAAATTAAAAGTGGCATTTGTTAGTACTATTTAACAAATAAAATTAAGCTCTTTACTCACAAATCATTATTTAACTATCCATCCATAGTAATTCTGCCCGAGGGCAGGTCTTTCACTGCAATCATAGCATTTTCATGCTATGCTTTGCAGCTTTACTAGGGAATTGTAGGTGTGGTAGCTTCCCGTTGCTTTCCACACCGGTGAAGAATGATGATGATAAGTATGATGATGATAATGATAAGGATGATGATGATGATGTTGGCCATATGATTTCGAGGACCGTTTGGGCCTTAAAGTTTTCCTGACATTTGTCTTATAGGTGAGGAAAAACCGCGATAAAAACCTCACCCAGAAAACCCCGACCGGGGATCGAACCCGGGCCCGCTGCGTGACAAGGTAGCACGCTACCTCGAGACCACAGCGGTGGACTTATTTAACTGTAGTTATTTTAAAATATTTATGTATTTAAAGTAAACAGCGATGTTTGAAAACAAATGAGAAAAGGTTGTTATGCTTCATTTGTCCATCACTGCAACCGGATCATATTATTTATTGTCAAAGGATTGCAATATTATAAGAATTCACCCTAGTGGAGAAATTTATAACCAACATTATAGGTTATTAATTAGTTTCTGATGTCCTTTGATGTTAATATATCAATTATATTTTTCTGGAACGTAAATTCCCGGGAAATAATACGTTTAAGAAAGTGCAAACAGTGTTTTTTTTGGTGGTATAATCAATTGCTAAAAATATTTTTATATTATATTCCGCAAGCATTATCTGTTAACATTCTTGCACTATATATACAATCTGGTAACCACATGCAGTCACTGCAAAATAATGCTATGACCTATTCAAAATGTTAAAAAGGAGGAGCTTGATTTTAAAGGTGATAAAATTAAATTTATAAAATCGAGGTGAGAAATGACTGTGATTGGTTGTAAAATAATCATTGAAATGTGATTGGTCATTGATTCCCATTTGGGGCATGAGTTAAGTAGTCAATGTTAATGCAGTGCAATGAGTAATTTTAGGCACTAGCATGTTATGAAAATGCGAAGTTAAACTCGGAAGTGAACCCTGGTGCAATAATAATAATAATAATAATAATAATAATAATAATAATAATAATAATAATAATAACGCTTAACTTTAGTTGGCAGAGTTAGGGCCATAAAGCCTTCTCTTCCATTCAACCAACGAATACTAAAATTATACAGAAATTACATATTTATTATAATTTAAAATATTATTAAAATATAGACCAAGCAAAAGACATGTGGTATAATATTAACTAAATCAAACAAAATGTTTTACATTTTTGTACCGATTTACAAGCTGAAGTTGGAGCATATGCTCCGAAAGTACTCCACATCCTAACTCCAGAGTTGAGGAAGACTGAAATCTCAGGTATTATATTTTTATATTGTAAACAAACAAAACATGGAATAAAGTAAAGTAATATAAAATAAAGTAAGTAAAGTTTCCTAGATGAATATTTATAGGTATATTCAAAATGGTGAATACAGTTGTTATACAGTTAATATTTTCATTGTGTGGAACTTAAGATATCAGTTAAATTGTATTTAAGTAATGATAGTGATTGACAGTCCCTGACATGACTGGGAAGTGAGTTCCATGCTCTAGAAATATATAATGTATGTCCTGTCCTGTGGTATAGAAAGTAGAGAAGAGTCTTGTAATCTTGATCCAAAATTACGATGAGCAGATAAATTTTGAAAACGCATTGGAATTCCTGTGGAATACTACACAAAAAATCAACTAATTGTTTATGATCACTAGGATTTGTATTTTTACTTACCGTTGGAGGCTTAACAGGAGTTGTACCTTGCAAGCTCATCAATTGACATTGTCCTCCATGATACTTAATAATGTTGTTGCACTCTTCAATTATGTAGATTAATTTTTTTTTATTTGAAGTTAACATTTGTTTCTTATATATTTGGATTCGTGGACTTACAGTGACTGTTTAACTCATGCCCCAACCAATCACGTTTCAATGAATTTTGTTTTTACAACCAATGACAGTTGTGTTTCACCTCGCCATTTATCGATTTCTCTTTATCAGCTCCTGTTTTATGATAAAGAAAGCTCCTCCTTTCTAATATTCTGAACAGCTCAGAGCATTATTTTTCTCCAACAAATACATTAAATATAGCAAATAATGAACAGATTCCTTGGTTTTACTGAGTTGTTTACTAAAGAAATAAATTAATAACCTATAAATATACAGTTTGGTGTGTTTCATTATTTCTCCACTAGAGCGAATTCTTACAATATTGTGATCCTATTTGGCAATAAATATTATGATTAAGTTGCAGTAAATATATATAACCTCACATTTCTGATTTGTTTTCAAACATCGCCGTTTACATTAAATATATAAATATTTAAAAAAACGGTAACTATATTTAAATAATGATTTTTTATTAAACAGCTTAATTTTATTTGTTAAATAGTCCCAACAAATGTCACTCTTGATTTTCAAATCCTTAGATAAATTGGAAATCACTCGTGACATTACTTATGACTTATGAGTTATGATAAAATTACACAGGAATAAAAGTGTATAAAATATCAAATTGTGGCCAGGAATCAAGTTAGGCTGTTAACTTATTGAAAAAAAAGTATAAGGTTTCTCAACGAGGGCGGAATGGGAGCAATGAAAATCGAATCTCCACGAAGCAGTCGTCGTTAACCGATCATTAGGGCTGAAAAAAGTATTGGTTATAGGCTAGGCTGCATCGTACTTAGACCGCCATGTTTACAAACTGCACGTTGACACGTGTTACTCGGGACAGACTTCTAGTACAGTCCGCTTTGGGTAGGAATGAACTCATCTTTGCACAATTTTTGTTTCAGCATTCTGACACAATCACGTGTCACGTAAACAGGTCTATTACTGAGGAGAGTCGAACATACACACTCTCCGCTCCGAGCAGGCAGTGGAGACGCTCGACAAAGACACGCATTTTGTAAACAATGTGTGTAGAAATTAGTTACTATCCTGATACCGCTACATTTTTTCAGCCCTACTGATCATTCTGCATTGTTATTCTTCTAGCATCTACTCGCTCGCTCAATTCTGAAACTCGCACACATCTTGCTTCAGTTTCTGAAACACATTAAATATTATTAAATTTAACTTACTTACTTACTCACTGGCACTATCGAACCCGTAGGTTCATGGCCGCGCGGACATAAGCTCTCCATACATCCCTATCCTGAGATAATGCTTTCCAATCTTTCCCTGTATAATCTACTTCCCACAAATCATAGTTAGTGTTATTTTCCCACCTCATTCTTGGTCTACCAACTGGGCGTTTTCCCTCTGGCTTTCCTACAAGAAGCTTCCATGCAAGTCTTTCATTCCCCATGTCCTGCCCATCGCAGTCTACGAGACTTAACTGTTCTTATTATATCTGGCTTCCTATAAAGACCATGTAGTTCATTGTTATGTATTCTTCTCCATTCACCTGTCTATTCATCTTTCTTTGGTCCAAAAATTTTCCTAAGTACTTTATTCTCAAATACTCGTAATCTCCTTTCCTCCCTTAAAGTAAGAGTCCAATTAAATTGTAACTACCTACCAAAAATATAATAAAATGAATACTAATCTTACTTCATGACATTGTTTTAGCTACAGTATGCAATCCTTTCAATAAATTACAATTGGAATTAGAAGACCATGCAGCAATTGATATTGTGTGTGAGTGTGATTATGTTTCATGTAGATTTGACATTTCGAGTTAAGATCTCCAACGTGCGTCACAAAATGTTTTCTGAAGATGCCACGCATATATTTAAGCAGGTGGAGAGCATTTGATTTAAATTTCAGGCAAATAGTGATTTTTTATTCCACCGCATAGTCGCATAATATTTCGCTGGCCGCTCAGACTGCACATTAACAGAGAGTTGTCGAGCGAGGGTCGAGACCAGTTCCACCATCGCAGTATAATAAAATTTAAAAAAATCCGGTTCCGCAAAAATGCGGTCAACTAATGCTGTGGTTATAATTAGAATAGGTGACCAACTTTTTTTACTGTAGCTTAAAATAAGGAAATAAAAATAAGTGTTCTTTTATTATTGGGAATTTAATTTAGTTGGATATTTCATAAGTTAAAAAAAAAAAGGCACTGATCTGAGCAACCCGCTGTAAGGGAGGGAACGAGTAAAACAAGCAGTTGGGGTAGCTAGTACAACTGCAAGGAATAAATCATATACATTAATCCAGAAACGTTATAGTTAACGCGATAAAACTCCCTTATTTATTAGGAATAGATCGTAGAACTAAAACTAAACCTAGTCAAACTTAAAGTATCAAGAATACATTCTAAATGGAATAATCACATAAACTGTATGGATAATAAAAAATGGAGAATCTGGTAGGAGGGACAATACCTAGAAAGCCTACCAGGGCTACTGGCATCACATCCACAGAGATTCATGATCATCTAGTCAGTATATATAGGGGTGATATGTGGTCAGCATGTCGGGTCCAATGTTTTATTCAACTGCAACCGTTACTTATTTTAATTACAGTTTTTTTCACGATGCTGGGTGGGCTACCAGTGCATACTGACCGAAATTGCATTATAATTTGTTTTTGTCCTATGGGGACTCGAACCAGCACGTGTCCTGTAGCTCTGGGTAAAGGAATGTTGCTTAAGACCACTCTGATACGGCGTGGAACTAAAGTAACATAGTCATACCATAACTTTGATGGAAGAATGGCTTGGAGATAGACTGGACCTACGAATTGCATCCGGAGGTTAGCCAATTTTTACGATTAGTTTATCTCCCATTTCTTCCTTATTGTTACCGACATCCAATTCATAAGGAGAGCTGAACCAAAAGATAATTAACGATGTTCATTTTTTCAACCAAGATTTCTGTCGAAGGGAAACATTCTAAATATTTCGAATATTTGAAGAGAAGTTACACGGCCACTTTTTCGTGTAAATATTTCCAGACCATCAATAAATTACTGTTTGTTTTGACGAAGGGGCTTGATTTTATTTCATGCTTTATTGGAAGTTAATGAAAAATGAGAAAAATTTTGAGAAGTGGCTGAATTCAAATATCTAAGAACAGCATTTAAAAATAGGATTAGTTGCACAAATATATTAAATATAGGCTCAATTCTGGAAATGCATGCTATTATAGACTGCAGAGGCTCTTGTTGCCCCAACTTTTCTAAAAAATGTTAAACTGAAAATATACGTAACTATTATTCTCCCAGCTATATTATACATACTCTTACTTTAAGGGAGGAGAAAAGATGACGCGCATTTGAGAATAAAGTTCTTAGGGAAATTTTTGGACTAAAGAAAGATGAACAGACAGGCGAATGGAGAAGACTGCATAACACTGAGCCAGTGAGCTACATGATCTTTATAGGAAACCAGATATAATAAGAACAGTTAAGTCTCGAAGATTGTGATAGGCAGGACATGTGGCACGAATGGGAAATGAAAAAGGGGCGTGGACGCTTCGTAGGAAAACCAGAGGGAAAACGCCCAGTTGGTAGACCGATAATGAGGTGGAAGAATAACATTATTCATGACTTGAGGGAAGTAGATTATACAGGGGATGATTGGAAAACATTAGTTCTGAACAGGGGTGTATAGAGAGCTTTTGTGCGTGGCCATGAACCTATGGATCCGACACTGCCTGTGAGTTAGTTATTTTATTGGAAGTTATTATTATTATTTAGTTTTTTAAAGGATGTCATTAATATTAATACTTAATTTATGTGAACAAATTAGCCTAATATCTCCTTGTTGCACCCATGTGTAGTTTATACGTAAAGTAAAACACGTACCTTATTCTTCAATTATTGCATAAATGTATGGGAAGTTATCACTTTTCTTAAAAAGAAGAAAATAATAAAATCTGTTTTGTATCGTTGGATGAGAAAATGTATCTACTCCTTGAGATGCGAACGTTTCACTTCATACTGAGTACTTAAGTCACAGGGTTTGAAGATGAGGGTTATATGTTATTTCCATCCATAGTAATTCTGTCCGATGGCAGGTCTTTCACTGCAATCACAGCATTTTCATGCTATGCTTTGCAACTACTAGGAAATTATAGGTGTGGTAGCTTCCCGTTGCTTTTCTCGCCGCTGAAGGATGATGGTGATAACGATAAGGATGATGATGATGATGGCCGGATGATTTTCGGGGACCGTTGGGCCCTAAGCTTCCTGACATTTGTCTTACAGGTGAGGAAAAACCCCGAAAAAACCTCAGCCATGAGCCTGTCCCGACCGGGAATCGAACCCGGGCTCGCTGCGTGATAAGGCAGCACGCAACCTCGAGGCAACAGCGGTGGACCAAAAACTAGTAACAGTTCCGTTATCAGATCATTTGACTTGACTTATTTGCATTAAAATATCTCACGCCGCAAAATCTTCGCAGGCCTGTGTTATTTGATAAAAATAAAATAAAATATAGCCACTGGTGGCGGTTACAAGGGAAACTTTTAATTTCACCTACACCAGTTTTCACAAAAATTACAAATATTATTTATATCTTCCACAATAATTCGCTGTATAAACAGACACCCTGGGGGTCCGTTTATCGGGCCCCAGCTGTGCTCACAACAGCAACAGGGCGCGTCCCCCGGTGGCGGATAGGGGAACGGTCGGTGGTTTGCTTGCACTCCTCCCGGCTAGGTCCAGACCGGACCCGCGGGCCATTTGTATGGTCGTCAGGACTCGAGCGACCTGATGTACTACATAGCTCGTGCTGCGCCCACTTCAGCGGCCAATCGCGTCCCCTCGGTGGCGTAGTGGGGAAAAGGTCGGTGGATCTGCTAGTCAGTCCTCCCTTCCAAGTCCGATGGAGTCGCGGACCATGAGTGGGGTTAACAGGAGACGAGCGCCCTGTTGTACTAAAGCTCAACTATCCCGGCCCACAGCGGGATCAGCGGCCGTCGTGGCGAGGCGGTGGGAGATTGGAGATCAGAAGCTCCCTTCTCTTGGTTAAAATCCCGAGGACCTTTGTGGGGGCACCATGGGCGATGAGCTCCCTGGATACCTACATTGCTCAGTGGGCTGGACTCACAGCAGCGGCACGACTAGGCTTAGTCTTGCGAACGGGCTGGTTGGGACAATACCGGGCGTAATGCTGGGAATTACCACCAGGTCGATAACCTCTAGAAAGGAGGAAGCGCTGTCTTCTGGCTGTGGACTTAGCGCCGACTCTGGAACCGAGTGACCCAAGGACAATCTGTGAGGTCATCAGGAGTTGAGCGACCTGACGTACTAATGCTCAGGCTGGACCCACTTCAGCAACCAAACACGTCCCCAGCTGGTGCACTGGGGGAAAGGTCGGTGGATCTGCTAGACAGTCCTCCCGGTTAAGTCCAAGGGACTCGTGAACCATTAGTGGGGTAGGCAAGAGTTGAGCGCCTTGCCGTACTAGTTGCTCATCTGTTGGAGCTTGCGAGCTCCGTGCTGGACCACAACAGCAGCAGAAGGCGTCCCTGGGGGCACACCAGGGCTCGGCTCGGACCAGTGCAGAGGGGAGCAACTGTACTGGTTGGTGGCTCAGCCTACGGGCTCGTGGACAAACTGTGGGGTCACCAGGAGATGAGCACCTGGATGTACTAAAAGTCTCACACTGCTGGGGTTTGTGGACTCAAACCTAGCCGGTCTCATAACGGCTGCAGGATGCGTCCCTGGAGGCAGAACAGGGAAACGGTCAGTGGATCTGCGACAGCAGTCCTCCCGGCTAAGTCCAAGGAGCCCGTGGACCAACTGTGGGGTCATCAGGAATGAGCGACCTGATGTACTATGTAGCTCAGCAATTTCCCCTGAAGTTGCGACTCTAACACCCTCTCCCTAGAGGTGTTGGTTTTATTGTCTGTGAACTTGAATGTGATCGCGAAGATAGAAAAGGGAGGACAAGAATTCTGGGACTTGTGAGTAGGGCCTTCTGGACCGAGGTATCCCAAGGGGTGGTGGAAGGGCCTAGATGTATAAACAGACATTCTATAAATGTTATGTATGACCTGAGTCTTACATAAACATAACTATTCTCGTAGTCTCTTCTATATACTCGCTGGCGACTACGCTGTTCAGATCAGATCAAACCCAGGCCCGCTGCGTGACAAAGCAGCACGCTACCTCGAGACCACAGCGGTGGACATCTGTTAAATATTGAAGTAAATGCAGAATGTTTTTACTGAAAGAACAATGAAGGAGAGCAGAAGATATAGATATTTAGTTAAAATCCGGTTCTAGTTTTTTCTCGCGATACGGCATTAATATGCAGTTTCCAGGATAATATATAATAATAATGAATTATCAGAAGCTTGATATAAATTACAACCTACCTGAGGTTTCTTCGAAATTATTTTTTTATAACAGGAAATCGTTTATATTAGTCTTTATATAATAAGTTATGTAATTTTAACATATACTGTAGGGATATTTGCGTTAATTAGCAAATGGTAGGATGTGGTGATGTTTTGTACAGCCACAAGTTGGCATTCAAATTACTTTTTAATATGGGGAATCCCTCTTGCATCATTAGGATATCACCTAGCATAACAATTCTTATAACAAGGGAAAATTTCCTATCCCTTGTTTGTTACATACTGTCATTATTATAGTACTACAAATGATAACAACAAATGCCGTTTGAACATTTCTGTAATTTTCCATGTTGATAAACCTATCTTTTAAAACAAATTTATGGTATAACAGTGAAGTTTTTGTTTTATATATGTATTGCATGACATAATCTGTTATTCCAATAAAGCTGAAGTTTACATTCTTTAATAAATTCCTGGTGTTACGGTCAAAAATAATATCAAAAGGTTCAATTTTATTAGTTTCGTTAATGACTAATAACTCAGTGTTTCCTCAAATTTAATTAAGCAGACAAAAATTAAGAGAAACAGAAAAGTTCCAGAAAATTTGAACTCGGGAAAAATAACAAGTGACGACATGTCATATTTTTGGCTGTTTATGCTCGCTCATTATTAAGTAGGGCGTACTAATTCAATAAATTTGTTTTTAATTTATTGATCTCGAGATATGCACAGTTTTAAAAAACAAACATAATCAACACAAAAAGATTAGTTTTTAGTAAACTATTTTATACATTTGGAGCATCATTAGTAATAATAATAATAATAATAATAATAATAATAATAATAATAATAATAATAATAATAATAATAATAATAATACTTTCAACTTCGTACATAATTCTAATAAATTTATTAGTGAGCAGACTTACTCTTTATATCGATTAAATTCTAGGAGATCATCAATGTGGATTTAGAAGAAACAGATCAGATTTTTAGTATAAGACAGGTTTTAGAAAAGAAATGGGAATATAATGGTACTGTACATCAACTGTACGTAGACTTCAAAAAAGGCATACGATTCAATTAAGGGGGAGAAGTTATATAGCCTAGTATCCTGCTGGAGTTCGGAATTCCTAAAAAAAAGTTAGTTAGATTTATACGAATGTGTCTAAATGGCACAAAGAGTAGCGTGCATATAGGCAAACAGTTTTCGGATACTTTTGAAATGCACAATGGGTTGAAGCAAGGAGATGCACTATCTCCTCTATTATTTAATTTTGTACTAGAGCATGCCATTAAATCTTTAGAAGACGAAGAAGGCCTAAAACTCAATGGTATTAATAAGCTGTTAGTTTATGCCGATGATGTAGTATTATTGGACGATAGCGAGGAGATACTAAAGGCCAACACGCACAGACTACTGAGTAACACTAAGAAATTGGGACTGTAAGTAAATATCAATAAAACTAAATATATGGTCACACATAGAAATACATTAATAATGGAAGTGGACAGCTAATGACAAATGTGGGAAATTTTGAGGAAGTGGCTGAATTCAAATACCTAGGAACAATAATCACAAATAGGAATGAGATGCACAAAGAAATTAAACATAGGCTCAATTCTGGAAATACCTGCTACGGTATTATACATTACAGAGACTCTTGACGTCCCAACTCTTTTCAAAATGTGTTAAAATGTAAATATATAGAACTGTAATTCTACCAGTTATATTGTACGGATGCGAAACGTGGACTCTTACTTTAAGGAAGGAAAGGAAATTACGAGTATTTGAGAATATAGTTCTTAGGAAAAATTTTGGATCAAAGAGAGATGAACATACAGGTGCATGGAGAAGACTTCATAACAGTGAACTACATGATCTTTATAGGAAGCCAGCTATAATAAGAACAGTTAAGTTTCGTAAACTGCGATGGCAGGACATGTGGCACGTATGGGGAATGAAATACGTGCATAGATGCTACTTTGTAGGAAAATCAGAGGAAGAACGCCCAGTTTGTAGACCAAGAATTAGGTGGGAGAATAACATGATTTGAGAAAAACAATTTATACAGGGAATGATTGGAAAACGTTAGCTCAATTTAGGGATCTATGGAGAGCTTATGTCCGCGCGGCCATGAACCTACTGGTTCGATTGTGTCAGTGAGCTAATTAATAATAATAATAATAATAATAATAACAATAATAATAATAATAATAACTATAATAACTCACTGGCATTATCGAACACATAAATTCATGGCGGCGAAGGCATACGATCTCCACACACTCCTATCCTGAGCTTATGTTTTTCAATCATACCTTGTATAATCTACTTCCCTCAAATCATGGTTAATATTATTCTCCCTCCTCATTTTTGGTCTACCAATCGGATGCTTTCCCTCTGGTTTTCCTGCAAAAAAGCTTCCACCCCCTCTTTCATTCCCCACTCGTGCCACATATCCAGCCCATCGCAGTTTACGAGATTTAACTATTCCCATAAAGATCATGTAGTGTTTCCCATTCACCTGCCTGTTTATATCAAACACAATTAAGCAGATTATATTCTGGAGCTCCCGTATTCAAACCCTAGTTTCAATATATCTGATTTTTTTCTTGCAATGGTTAACTAACTTATACCGTATCCTGTACATTCACTTAGTCACACGCAGGTTGTGCATACTTACTCTTACTCACTGGCAGTATCGAATCCGTAGGTTCATGGCCGCACGGACATAAGCTCTCCATACATCCCTATCCTGAGCTAATGCTTTCCAATCATTTCCTGTATAATCTACTTCCACAATTCATAGTTAATGATATTCTCCCACCTCATTCTTGGTCTACCAACTGGGCGTTTTCCCTCTGACTTTCCTACAAGAAGCTTCCATGCAAGTCTTTCATTCCCCATACGTGAAACATGTCCTGCCCATCGCAGTCTACGAGACTTGACTATTCTTATTATATCTGGCTTCCTATAAAGACCATGTAGCTCATTGTTATGTAGTCTTCTCCATTTACCTGTCTGTTCATCTCTCTTTGGTCCAAAAATTTTCCTAAGTACTTTATTTTCAAATACTTATAATCTCCTTTCCTCCCTTAAAGTAAGAGTCCATGTTTCGCACCCATATAATATAACTGGTAGAATAATAGTTTTATATATTTTCAGTTTAACGCTTTTTGAAAGAAGTTGTGCATATATCCATTTATTTCATACTATGTTTCATTTAAGTACTTTGAGGTCTTATAAAATGGCCTGAAAATGTACAATACAGTATTTACTGTAACATTTACAAACACGGACGCAATTTTTACCAATATATGAATACACCAATACAAACATTAGTAGGTTTTTCAAGTAAACAAGCAATGTAACCAATAGAAATTATAAGAATGTAGTAACTAGTTAATATTGTAGGTACATAAATAAGGCTAAGTAAAAATAAATTATTTTACGTAACGTTACTTTAAGTTATGGTAAATTTGCATTTTTTCTATTTGACGATTCTGATTCATACTAATTTGTGTATTTGTTAGAAGTAATATTATAAATGACTGGCTAGACTACATTGTCAACTGTGAGGTTATGTAACGCTTGAGCAATGACTAATGTTTTGTTAGCACATATTTTGAATATATTAGTTTCATTTATAAGCCAAATGCGCTTCTTACGATCATTGTTAGGAGTTAATAGACTGGATCACCAAAGGAACACTATTATCAGAGGAAAACTTGGAGTAACAAGTTTAAATGAAGATATACAAAGATACCAACAAGAATGGAAAAATCATCTGAGGAGAATGGCAAGAAATAGACTTCCAAAATTGGCATTCCAATATACCCCAACTGGACATAGGGACCAAGGAAGACCAAAACATCGGTGCAAAGATCAAGACCATCTTCATTAGGTTTACCGTACAGGCCACATGACCTAAAACGAATTTGTTCATGATGATGATGATGATGATATTTTTATTTAGAGCGTATTTTAGGGGTTACTTATTGTATCGCTGAAAAATATTAATTTTTTTAATTATCAAATTCGACATAATATGAAATTAAATTATGTACTATTCGCGGATTGAACATGTTTTACAAATTTATTTTGGAATTTTGTCATGCTACGCTTCACCAAACCAACAAATTTCTCCAAAATTTATATTTTTCAATCCTTTAGCATAAATAACTATTATAGCCATGTTTACTTCTAAGCATAAATTCTGATATAGCTTCACGCGGTCAAAGGTCTATATTTAAATTAGTAACTACTTATGTCCATGCATAGTAATTCTTACCGAGGGCAGGTCTTTCACTGCAATCATAGTATTTTCATGCTATACTTTGCAGCTTTACTAGGGAATTGTAGGTGTGGTAGCTTCCCATTGCTTTCCACATCGGTGAAGGATGATGATGATGAGGTCGGTTGTTTTTCGGGGACCGTTGGGCCCTAAACTTCCTGACATTTGTGAGGAAAAAACACAAAAAAAAACTCACTGAGGAGCCTGTCTCGACCGGGAATCGAACCCTCTCCCACTGCATGCCAAGGCAGCACGTTACATCGAGAACACAGCGGTGTATATATATATATATATATATATATATATATTCAATATTTGTAAATATGACCATATTAATTAATTCATTCGCAAACTATTCTAACGTCTCCGCCGGTCGCAGAAAGATGTATTTTCTTATAATAATATTATTATTACACCGCTGTAGTCTCGGGGTAGCGTCGCTGCCTCGTAAACAGCGGACCCGGTTCGATCACCATTCGGAACAAGTTTTCTCACTTATAAGACAAATGTCAGGTTCCCGAAATTTGTCTGGCAATCATAAATATCATTATCATATTCGCAATGTTTAGGATGAATGTGTGTGTGTGTGTGAATGGTGTGTTGTGTTGTCTCGGAAGAAGCCTTACCATCGAAATGATCATTAATTCGGGGAGACCCTCCATGTCCTCGTGTGGTCAAGAAAGTATTGTGTGATCCACAGTTTAAAATCCCTCTTCCAGTAGTTCGCGCCACTTCAAGGTCAGAGTGGCGTGTGGCATGTGAAAAGTACCTATTATGTGAATTTTTGACTGACAAGTTAGGCTCAATTTTGGAAATGAGTGTTATTATGCATTACATGGACTCTTGACGTCCCAACTCCTTTCAAGAAACGTTAATCTGAAAACATATAAAACTATTATTCTACCAGTTATATTATATGGATGCGAAACATTGACTCTTACTTTAAGGGAGGAAAGGATATTACTAGTATTTGAGAATATAGTTCTTAAAAAAAATTTGGACCAAAGAGAGGTGAATAGATAGGTGAATGGAGAAAACTACATAATAGTGAACTACATGGTCTTTATAGGAAGGCAGATATAATAAGAACAGTTATGTCTCGTAGACTGCGATGGGCAGGACATGTGGCACGTATGGGGAATGAAAGAGGTGCATAGAAGCTTCTTGTAGGAAAACCAGAGGGAAAACGTTAACTATGATTTGAGGGAAGTAGATTATACAGGGAATGATTGGAAAAAATTAGTTCAGGATAGGGATGTATGGAGAGCTTATGTCCGTGCGGCCATGGATCTACGGATTCGATAGTGCCAGTGAGGTAGTTAGTTAGTTTATAAATTTATATTAAACATTAACTTTATGATAAATCAAATTTAAAGGAATGGGACAGTTAAATACTTATAACCGTGGCAAAGAAGTGAATTGTCATGTTTCTATTATAAAATCATCCCACTACAGGTCTTACAAGGGAAGTACTTATGTTGGACCAGTTGGATTGTAACAAAAATTGGGGGATATGTTAAATGAAGGATACTGAACACCGTGATATTAGTCATTTCACTGCAAATTCAATAGTATGCATAATGTTTATTAGGAAATAAGGAACAAGAAAAAAATAAATAGAGGCTTAACATCCGTATATGACAGAATAAATGAGTAAAACATTTGGAAAAACTAAAATAAACAAATGAAAATAGAAAATTATAGTGTGGTGAACGAGGGAAGAACAAAAAAGGGGCAGAGAGAAAGAGATAAACTAACGAAATAAATATTGCAACGGAGCGGCACGGTTACTTGAACAGCGCACCGGAGTGTGAATGTTTTTTCCACTCCCGCAGTCAAGTATTTGTGCAGTATATAGGAATTGTTTCTATTTAAACATAAAAACTCAATATATTGAAAGTACAATAGAATATTTGTTTTATTATTCATTGATTAGCAGTTTTATGGCGTAAATTAATACTTCTTTTTAGGACATAACAGTATATTTACACGTAAATGTGTATATTTACAGACGATAGTCTTGAGAGTCCGTAAAATATTTCATCAAAAGAATAAAATGGGCATAAAAAATTCATTTTACGCCTTAACTACGTTAGAATCTATAGTTCAGAAAACATTTGAAAAACACGAAGAACCTGGATTGGATGATAACCAGTTTGCGTATTTTCTGGCAGAACTTATAGAACAAAAATATTGGAATGGGTTAGAGAACTTTAACGAAAGTACTTTAGATTTCGAAGACTGTGCCACTTGCAATCAGCTCACACAGGCCGGATGTCCTGAAGATTTTGAAATTGCCAACGAATCCAGTTCAAGTAGCTTTGAGCCGTCTCCTGTTAAAAAACTTAAACGTCCTAACGTACTGTCTGCCTATTCTGAAGAAACTTTGGAAAACATTTATGAATATAGGATGTCAGGGAAATCTGGCCGAAGTCCTATTCACAAATAATAAAAAAATGGCCATCATTAATTAATAACCGAAATTTAAGAACAGTTTTAAATTATATAGAAAATAAAAACATCTTATCTAGCTTCACAGTTAAAAAACAGGGACCCATACTCCATCGCCCAAATTAAAGACTACATCGGGCTTGAATGAATTTAAAGCTTCAAAGACATTCATTTAAAATCTCAAAAAAAGAAAACAATATTTCTTCAAGAAAAATTATCAAATTTGTCACTGTCAAGAGTATTGAAAACGAAACTCAAACTATTGAAAATGCAAATAAGTTTGTAAGAGACGTTAATCAGACCATTCAAGAAAACTGTATACCAACAAGGGATGTGTGGAACTGTGACCAAAGTCAATTTAATTATGAAATTACAGAAAACAGAACACTGGCAGTCAAATGCAAAAAGCTCACTGTTGCTACACTTCAAAACCTACATGGAACTCCACAATCTTACACGATAGATGTTCTTATTTCAATGTGTGGGCAACTTGGGAAGTGGTTATACCCCTGTTTTCAAGAACCTACTGGAAACAAATTCGGGCTCAAATTTCAGAAGATAGAACAGAATACACCTCCAAATATGTATGTCGACTGTAGTGCCAGTGAAAAAATGACAAAAGAACATCTGAAAATATTCTTAAAACATGTGTTTAATGAAAACATTGAAATGGATTCACCTTTAATATGCGATTCGTGGTCCGGGCATAAGGACGAACAATTGCTACAGGACTGTTTACCCGATAAAAAAGCAAGGCTGAAAATTATTCCTGCAGGAGCCACCAAATATATACAACCACTTGATGCTTTCCCCCCATCCCGTCAATGTAAGATCTATGTGCGACGACTTGAAGAATATGTGCGTGTGAAATCAGATGGTGACGTGAAAGTGGCTGATAGATTCTTTATTATAAAACTGCATTTCCTTGTATTTAATCAACTGTCAGTAGAAATTTACAAAGATATGCGTATTTATGCTTGGACAAAGTCTGGCTGTAACGTGGACCAAAGTAACGAAATTCACAAATGTGATTGAAAATCCATTTGACATTGGTTTTAGTAAATGTGCCACATATAACTGCTCCATCATCAGATGCTCATGGTGTTCGCAAAAACTTTCATGTTATGGTAAATGATAATTTGTTACTCCAGTACATGAAATTATAACCGATTCTGAATTTAAAGTAAAAAAAAGTAGTAGTACTAGTAGTAGTAGTAATAGGACTTATTAGACTAAAAGTAAGATATATACAATATTATTTACAAATATGTGTCGCACGGGCAGTAAGCCATATGTGCTGTTGACAGTCCGTTACAATAAACTAATATTTGGTAACAGTATAAAGAAAAACAAAAAGAAAACAATAATATTACAATTACATAAAGAAAACACAATAATATTACAATTACATAATAATACAATATCATTATACATTAATTAAGTTATGTAGAATTAATAATAATTAATGGTATTGCATTTTCATAACACCTATGAGTGTTGTTCTTATTTTCCGCGTTTTGTCCAGAAATTTACCCACGTTTATCCAATTTTCTGGATTTACTATTAACTCGTAGCATGCCAATCTTTCACGATTTGAATGTAGAAATCTTTCCGGTAATAACTGGCGCCTCCAATATTCTAAATCGTTACATTTTCCTAATATACCGGCTGAAAATTATTAAACCGACAAACTCTGGGACTGCTGTTGATGGTAAGAATAGTTTTGTCCACCAGTGTAGTAGTGAATTGTATCTGTTTACTAATGGAGCGATATACCTGGAGTGAGTACACATATGTGTGGGCCGGTGTTGTTGGGGACTGTTTAATTGGGCCATATCTCCTACCTGGGCCATTAAATGACAGACACTATTACAATTTTCTCGCCAGAGCATTGCCAGAATTGCTGGAAGACGTCCCGCTCCCTACAAGACAACGCACGTGGTTTCAACATGACGGGGCGCCGACACATTTCAGTCGTCGTGTGCGTCGATTCTTGAACCAACGATTTTCAGAAAAGTTGGTTGGCAGAGGTGGTCATGTACCATGGCCTGCTCGATCCCCAGATATGACCTCTTTGGATATTTTTGTGTGGGGAGAGATGCGTAACCTTGTTTACACAACTCATGTTGCATCAGAAAGGGATCTGGTTGCCCGGATAGTAGCAGCAGCAGGAGCCATAATTAATGATACTCCTGGAGTTTTTGCCCGTGTTATACAGAACATGATCCGGCGGTGTAACCTTTGTTTACATGTCAATTGAGGCATTTTTGAACCTCTACTGTAATTTATGTAATTGCGTTGTGTTAATGTGTTGTCTATGGGTAATAAAAAATGCAAAAGTGTTTGTTGGTTTAATTAATTTGCCGCTAGAGAAATCTTCCTCTACCGGTTTAAATAATCCTCATAGGAAAAAATTACATTAGGGAAAAATATTTGTTTTGGTGTCCCCTACAACCTCCCAGAGTTTGTCGGTTGAAATAATTTTCATCCTGTATATATCTCGTCTTCAGAGCTCCCGCACGTTGGACATACTCGCATTACATTTAACGGAAAAAAAAGTATACAGTGCTCTGCTATCTGTATAAAGCAATACAAAATTGTTATTAATGTTAACAAGGAGAGAAACTAATATTTACGATCTTCGCACCGTTATAGCTGGTAGCAGATGTGCTTGAAACCAGCTGCAATGAGCAACCGTGCCGTTACGAACCGGTCAATGTGACGCGATGGAAAATTAGTGACAAATAACATGAATTTTATTAAATTTGCAGCAAAATGACTAACGCCATCATATTTAATGCCAATTAATTAACATATCTTCTAATTTTTGTTACAATCCAACTGGTCCAACATAAGTACTTTCCTTGTTAGGAATATTGCGAGGTTAATGCTCACATTTTCTAGACAATCGGCAAGAGGTTTCAGCCTTGTATAATAACCGTCTTTACCCCCACAACATAGCATGGTATTAATGTTTTAAAGGCTGAGTATACCCCAGGGTTATGATGCCGCCAGAAGATTAAGCTGTTTAAAACTCCTGACTCCATTGGGTCTCCACCCACGATATTGCCTTAACCAACTATACCATGTTGTGCCCCTATATATTTCTACTATTTAATTCATAAGCAAAGTAGATCGTTCAGGTTTTAAATGCGATCTTGCTTTGTGGAACCCTATACTCAAGTTTTCAGAGTCTTCCTGTATCTATGTTCTTCGTAAATGGAATTCTTCTTCGGCCGTTTCTCAGCAGCTTTTGTATAGGTTGGGAAAAAAAAACTGTTTCAATGTACAATCAGGTATCTGAGTTTTTAATCTTCTTCTTCTTCGTCATGGTTTACGCTTTTGTTAGCCTGTTCGGCCTCCAAATTGTTGCTCTTCCCATCATTCCATCGGTCTTCCCAAACTTCTTCTTCCTCTTGGTAAATATTTGTATGCTGCTCTTGGTATTCTGTTCTTAGTCATCCTTGCTAAGTGTTCTTTCCAGTTTATTCTGTATTTCACTATTGTTGTGTTTAATTCTTCTACTTTTAGTTGCTGTCTTATTTTTGTGTTGTGTTTTTTGTCTGTTCTTTAATATCCTGCTATTGGCCTGAGGAATTCAATTTCAGCAGCTTGTATTCTCGCAGATTGTTGTGTTGTCACTGTCTATGTTTCGGATCCGTAAGTAATAGTAGAAACAGCCATTGTCGTGTATAATTTCATTATAGAGTCTTTTCTAGCTTTATTTTTCAAAGTTCTTTTTAGTGTTCCTGTTATATAATTGAACTTATTTAGTTTGTTATTTATATATGTTTACGTTGTGTATGATATTTCGCAACCTACAGTAGGAAGTTATATTTTGTCACTTGTTCTATTGGTTTATTTTCTAATATTATCTTTGTCCGAATTGGCTGAGCGCCCTTGAAAGTCATTGTTTTTTATTTTTCTGATGATAATTCCATATTATGTTTTTTTTATATATATTTCAGTCAGTTTATATAGCATTCTTTGTAATTCGTCTTCTGATTTTGCTATTAAAATCTGGTCATCTGCAAAAGCTAGTGATTTTATTATTAGATTTCCTAAGTTAATACCCCCAGTTGTTATTTGTTTCCATGATCTTATGATATCAAAATAAATGTTAAAATGAGTGGTTGGTAGCGGACAACCTTGTCCAACTCCTGTTATATTTATTGGTTCCCTTTGATTTATTTTGTTTTTGTTTTTTCATACATTTCTTTAATTGCTGCTATCAAGTGTAGTGAATTCCTTTTTCACTTAATATGTTCCATAATTCTTGTCTAGACACTTTATCAAAGGCCTTCTTATAATCTATAAAGAGGATGTGGGTTTCTAAGTTGAATTCTCTTCGCTTGTCTATTATTTGTTTTAAAGTGAATACGTTGTCTGTGCAGCTTCTTCATTTCCCGTCTGCTCTTCTGATATTATTGCATCTACTATAGTTATCAGTCTTTGGTTTATCATTTCTGAACATATTTTTGAAATAAACAAATATTGTTTTAAATTATTTTCCGCTTATGATTTTTTTAAAATTAAGAGGCATAAAATGTAAATTTACATTAAAAATCTTTAAAATATGTAATTATGATCAAATATGTAAAAATATGTAATGATACATTTTCATATATGATAAGTAGGTTTCTAACTCGTGGACATTTATCAATATCCATGTATAAGCAAAGGGGAAGAATATGTAATTACATAAAAATCCTAGCTTTAGTAGTTATTGTTCCTAGGTTTTTTAATTCAGCCACTTCCTCAAAATTTCCCTCATTTGTCATTACCTGTACATTTCCATTATATAATATATTTCTATGTGGAACCATATATTTAGTTTCATTGATATTTACTTCCTCTCCCAATTTCTTAGAGTTGCTCAGTAGTGTGTGTTTGTTGGTCTTTAGTATCTCCTCGCTTTCGCTGAAAGGATGGATCATTGATATTATTATCATTATTATTAATATTATTATTATTATTATTATTATTATTATTATTATTATTATTATTATTATTAGGGCATATATTTAGTTTTATTGATATTTACTTCCAGTCCCAATTCCTTAGAGTTACTCAATATTGTGTGTTTGTTGGTCTTTAGTATCTCCTGCTATCGCCCAAAGGATGGATAATTGATATTATTATTATTAGAATTTTAAAATTAGATTTGAATATATGGGGCTATAAATTAACAGTTTTTGGAATATACGCACCAATTAACGATAATGGAATGACAAACCTAGAAAATGATTTATTTTTTGACAAAGTTAATGAAGAAATAGGAAAAATTAGCGCTGGGAAACAATTGATATTATTGGGAGACATGAATGGAAGAACAGGAAGTAAATTTGGAGATCCAGTAGTAGGAAAGTTTGGAGAAAACATTTTTAATGAAAATGGAGAAAGGTTAATTGAATTATGTAGACAATCATCTTTAAAAATATGGAATGGCTTTTTCAATCATAAAGATATCCATAAATACACATGGGAACGTCCAACACTAAATCAAAAATCCATTATCGATTACATAATTACAAAACAAAATTCAAAAATGAAAATACAAGATGTCAGAGCTTATAGAGGACCAAGTTGTGGGACAGATCATAAATTAGTAATTGGAAAATTTGTATTTCCTTGCATTCTTAATAAAGAAAACAACCACGCAGAAAAAGAAGAAAATGTTAGAACAGAAACGGAAAGAAAATATAATGTTGAAAGCCTACAAAACGAAAGTGTAAAGCATTTATATCAACAGAGATTGAATAAAAAATTAACACAGAATGAATTCAGAGATACAGAAGAAATGTATCAGTACCTAAAAAGGTGCATCCATGAAGCCGCCTATGAAGCATTGGGTGAGAAAGACGACTATAGAGGAAGGACAGCACTGTTTTGGAACGATGAAATAGAGAAAGAAAGACAGAATAAGAAACAGTTATTTTTAAAATGGCTTAGTACAAAGAACCAGAACGACAAAATACAATATCAAAAAGCACAAGCAAAAGTGAGAAGAATGGTTACTAAACACAGAAACGAGATTTGGGATAAGAAATGTACAGAAATACAAACATATTTAGGAAGCAAGAAGAGTTCTGAATCATGGAAATTTATAAAAAAATATACGTTCATCGAATAGAAATAAGAATCTTCTCAACCTAATAGGGATACATGAATGGGAAGAATATTACAAAAAGCTTTTAGTAGAGGACCGAAAAGAATTTTTGGGAGAAAATGACGATTTATCAGAGATGGAAACAGGAAACATAATCGAAATTGATATAAATACTGTAAGAAAGGAAATTATGAGAATGAAAAATGGTAGTAATGCCGGCCCAGGAAATATTGCTATAGAATTGATTAAAAATGGCAGTCAGAAGTTATTGGAAATGATCACTGTACTGTTTAATAAAATAATAAATGGCGAAGAAGTGCCAGAAGAGTGGAAAGTCGCTATTATAACATCGATACATAAGAAGGGAGACAAGAGAAAGTGTGAAAATTATAGAGGCATATCAGTAACGAGTACATTAAGTAGAATATATGGACGTATACTAAGTAAAATGGTTGATATAGAATACCAGGATAAAGAAATGGAAGAACAATCTGGTTTTAGAAGTGGTAGGTCATGCACAGATAATATATTTTGCATAACACAAATGATAGAAAAAAAAGAGCAACTAACAGAGATTTACATTTGCTTTTTTGTCGATTTAACCAAAGCATATGATAGTATTCCCCAGAAAATGTTATGGGAAACTTTAGACGATTCCAACATTACCAAAAAATTAGTAGAAGCTATAAAAGCATTATACAAAGGATCTATTTCGAAAATAAAAGTTGGAAATCATATAACAAAGGGATTTACTATTACAAAAGGTTTAAGGCAAGGTTGCAGTTTATCTCCAACTCTATTTAAAATTTATCTCGAAAGAGTACTAAGAGACTGGAGGAAAAAATGTCAAAAAATGGGCATACCTATCCAAAATACACATGTATATTCATTAAATTTTGCAGATGACCAGGTATTAATAGCACAGGACCACGATGACATAGAATATATGGCTAAAAAACTAAAAGAAGAATATGAAAAATGGGGACTTTATATAAACATTGAGAAAACTAAATATCTGTGTATAGGAGAAGAAATGGAAAATATAAATTTCAACAATGGAGAAGAACTAAAACCTAGTATTGAATGCACTTATTTAGGAACAAAATTAGACCATTCAGGCGATAACACAGTGGAAATTAAAAATAGAATCGCACAAACAAAACAAGCAATAAATGCTTTAAACTCTGTTTGGTGGAGCAAAAATATTACAAAAAATAGAAAATTACAAATATATCAAACCATAATTCAGAGCATTTTAACATATGGTGCTGAAGTCTGGCAAATTCCTACCAGGGAAATGAAAAGAATTTTAAGTACAGAAATGGATGTTTTAAGAAGATCAGCTGGAAAATCTAGAATGGATAGAATACGAAATAAAGAAATAAGGGAAATTATGGGTGTACAAGAGGAGCCGGACATCATAGACATCATAGAAAAGAAAAGATTGCAGTGGTATGGTCATGTCAAACGAATGCCAGAGCAAAGATTGCCAAAAATTGTTATGGAATGGATCCCAATGGAAAGGAGGAAGAGAGGAAGACCGAAGAAAACTTGGATAGAAGGGGTACAAGCAGCTATGAATATCAGAGGAATGGAGGAAGATCAATGGATGGATAGAGAGGAATGGCGTTTGGTTTCCGGAAGACGGCGGCAGCTGCCATGATACCGGATGATGATGATTATTATTATTATTATTATTATGTGCTTAAATGATCCTGAGAGCTATGCCGGCGGTAGCATTGCTGCCGATAGGGTTACCCATGCCGGACTGGTCGAAGTGATAAGCCAGACGAAATAAGTACCTTGGTCGAAAGAGTGACGACCTTTCACCGTAAAAATACAACCGTCAAGAAATGCGGACATGGGTTCTACTGGGGTAAAATTTTCCGGAGGTCAAATAGTCCCCCATTCGGTTCTCCGGGCGGGGACTACTTCAGGGAACCCATGCCAAAGGCTCAAACACAGGGACATGTTCCTAGGAACATGGAATGTTAGGACTTTATACAATAACGGGGCACTAGAGATATTACGCGGGAATTGGATAAATCGCCCTTGGATATAGTCGCTTTACAGGAAGTTAGGTGGCCAGGAGAAGGTAGTCAGGAATCAGGAAGCTTTTCATTATACTATGGGGGTGCAGAAAGACCTGCATTTGGAACGGGTTTTTTTTAGTCAGAAGGAGGATCCTATCCGCTATCCGAGATATTAAGTTTGTTTGTGATAGGATATCATACATAATTCTAAAGGGTAAACGACATGATTTATAATTGTAAATGTACATGCCCCCACAGAAGATAAAGATGACAAGATCAAGGATGAGTTCTATGAAGAATTAGAATGCTTATTTGATAGCCTTTCACAATATCATATGAAAATTGTCTTAGGAGATTTTAATGCAAAAGTGGGGCGGGAAGATATATTCAAACCAACAATAGGCAAATTCAGTCTTCAGAAGATAGTAACGACAACGGGGTTAGATTAGTCACATTTGCCACATCAAAGAATCTCGTTGTTAAGAGCACAACATTTCAGCATAAGGATATTCATAATACACCTGGACGTCCCCAGATGGAGAAACTCGGAACCAGATAGATCATGTATTAGTGGATAAACGCTGGCACAGTAGCATCATTGATGTTAGATCAGTTAGAGGGACAGACTGCAATTCAGATCATCATCTGGTCAGGGTGAAAATCAGACAACGGCTATCGCTTATGAGAGGAACAAACGCTAAAGATGATTCTGTAAAATATTAATTAAAAAACTTGAAAAATGATGAAATGCGGCAAGAATACCAAATCAAAATTGCTAATAGATTTGAAGTACTGGAATGTTCAGATGACAATGTGGCAAACGAAGAAGAAACTGATATAAATAAAGAATGGGAGGCTATAAGAGATACTATTAAATTGTCAGCATCAGAAAGCATTGGTTGTTTAAAAAAGAGGCAAAACAAGAAATGGTTTGATGAGGAATGTGCCGACATTGTAAAGAAAAGAAAGCTAGCAAAAATTAAATGGTTACACGAGCCAAATGAGGTAAATTTAGAGCAATTGGGTATTGTTAGACGGGAAACCACCAAGTTACTAAAGAGTAAAAAGAGGGAATATTTGAGAGAGAAGATTAATGATCTTGAATTGAATGCAAAAAATAGGAACATTAGAGAATTATATCAGGGAATTAGTATAGAGAAGAAAGGGTTTCAGGCTAGAACAAACATAATTCGGAATGAAAATGGGGATATGATTGCAGATTGCAAGAGTATATTAAATAGATGGAAAAGTTATTTTAATCAGCTATTAAATATACATACAGAACAGGACATTGAGGAGAATAACTTACAGACAGCAGAAATGCTAGCCGCAGAGCCAAGTGCATTAGAGGTTGAAATGGCAATTGAAAAATTGAAGATGTATAAAGCATCAGGTTCAGATGAGATCCCAGCAGAACTGTTAAAATCAGGGGGAGAAAAATTGATGGACAAGATACGCTGGTTGCTTAGTATGATTTGGGAAAAAGAAGCTCTTCCAGATGAATGGAAGGAATCAATTATCGTACCAATTTATAAGAAAGGAGATAAAACTGATTGCAACAACTATAGGGGCATCTCATTACTTTCAACTTCGTACAAAATTCTAACAAATATATTAGTAAGCAGACTTACTCCCTATATTGATGACATTCTAGGAGATCATCAATGTGCATTTAGAAGAAACAGGTCTACAACAGATCAGATTTTAGTATAAGACAGATTTTAGAGAAGAAATGGGAATATAATGGTAATGTACATCAACTATATGTAGACTTCAAAAAAGCATATGATTCAATTAAGAGGGAGAAGTTATATAGTATCCTGCTGGAGTTTGGAATTCCTAAAAGTTAGTTAGACTTATACGAATGTGTCTAAATGGCTCAACGAGTAGGGTGCGTGTAGGCAAACAGTTTTCAGACACTTTTGAAATCCAGAATGGGTTAAAGCAAGGAGATGCACTATCTCCTCTACTATTTAATTTTGTACTAGAGCATGCCATTAAATTTTAGAGAATGAGGAAGGCTTACAACTCAATGGTATTAATAAGCTGTTAGTTTATGCTGATGATGTAGTACTACTGGCCGATAGCGAGGAGATACTAAAGGCCAACACGCACACACTATTGAGTAACACTAAGAAATTAGGACTGGAAGTAAATATCAGTAAAACTAAATATTGGTCACACGTAGAAATACATTATATAATGGAAATGGACAGCTAATGACAAATGAGGGAAATTTTGAGGAATTGGGCTGAATTCAAATACCTAGGAACAATAATCACAAATAGGAATGAGATGCACAAAGAAAATTATACATAGGCTCAATTCTGGAAATGCATGCTATTATGCATTGCAGAGACTTTGATGTCCCAACTCCTTTCAAAAAACGTTAAGCTGAAAATATATAAAACTATTGTTCTACCAGTTATATTATATGGGTGCGAAACATGGACTCTTACTTTAAGGGAGGAAAGGAGATTACGAGTATTTGAGAATAAAGTTCTTAGGAAAATTTTTGGACCAAAGAGAGATGAACAGACAGGTGAATGGAGAAGACTACATAACAATGAACTACATGGTCTTTATAGGAAGCCAGATATAATAAGAACAGTTAAGTCCCGTAGACTGCGATGGGCAGGACATGTTGCGCGTATGGGAAATGAAAGACGTGCATGGAAACTTCTTGTAGGAAAGCCAGAAGGAAAACGCCCAGTTGGTAGACCAAAAATGAGGTGGGAGAACAACATTAACTATGATTTGAGGGAAGTAGATTATACAGGGAATGATTGGAAAGCATTAGCTCAGGATAGGGATGTATGGAGAGCTTATGTCCGTGCGGCCATGAACCTACGGGTTCGATAGTGCCAGTGAGTAAGTAAGAGTAAGTAAGTAAGAGGCACAGAGTATTACCTGCATTTACCTGTTCCCTCAATCGGGAAAAACCTTCATGCCCTCGTGTGATCAAAAAAGAATGTATGTGATTCAATCTTCTCCCGACAGATCGTGTCACTGTAAGGTTCGGGTAGGCGAAAAAGTACCTTAATAATAATAATAATAATAATAATAATAATAATAATAATAATAATAATAATTATTATATAATTATTATTATTATTATATTATTATTATTATTATTATTATTCGTAATAATAATTACTATATGAATGGCATCCGAACAGAAAGAAGAAAAGAGGGAGACCAAGGTTAACATGGAAGGAAAACATGAAGACAGGAATGCAAGCTAGAGGGTTAAGCATCGAAGATGCCCAAGACCGTAGGCTTTGGAGGTTTGGCACGGGAAGACGGCAGCAGCTGTAAAAACCCGAAGATAGATAATAATAATAATAATAATAATAATAATAATAATAATATAATAATAATAATAATATTAATAATAATAATATTAATAATAATAATATTAATAATAATAATAACAATATTAATAATAATAATAATAATAATAATAATAATATATTAATACCTAGGAACAATAATCACAAATAGGAATGAGATGCACAAAGAAATTAAACATAGGCTCAATTCTGGAAATGCGTGCCATTATGCATTGCAGAGACTCTTGATGTCCCAACTCCTTTCAAAAAACGTTTAACTGAAAATATATAAAACTTATTCTACCAGTTATATTATATGGGTGCGAAACATGGACTCTTACTTTAAGGAAGGAAAGGAGATTAAAAGTATTTGAGAATAAAGTACTTAGGAAAATTTTTGGACCAAAGAGAGATGAATAGACAGGTGAATGGAGAAGACTACATAACAATGAACTATATGGTCTTTATAGGAAGCCAGATATAATAAGAACAGTTAAGTCTCGTAGACTGCGATGGGCAGGACATGTTACACGTATGGGGAATGAAATACTTGCATGGAAGCTTCTTGTAGGAAAGCCAGAGGGAAAACGCCCAGTTGGTAGACCAAGAAGGAGGTGGGAGAATAACATTAACTATGATTTGAGGGAAGTAGATTATACAGGGAATGATTGGAAAGCATTAGCTCAGGATACGGATGTATGGAGAGCTTATGTCCGCGCGGCCATGAACCTACGGTTTCGATAGTGCCAGTGAGTAAGTATTATTATTATTATTATTATTATTATTATTATTATTATTATAATTATTATTATTATTATTAATATTATTATTATTATTATTATTAATATTATTATTATTAATAATATTATTAATGTTATTATTATTATTAATATTATTATATTCTTCTTCTTCTTCTTCCTTTCATGTGATAGACCTAGTGGTCTGTTACGGTCTCAATCCAACGTTTGAATGGTCTGCCCAAAGATCTCTTGCCTTTATTATTATTAATAAACGTCAAAATAGCTAAGGCTTACAAAACACTGTCTTTTGAAGCTTCATGTGTAACTGCTGGTGTCAAACCTATTAACATAACTATTAACGAAGCAACAAAAATTCACAGAATCACACATGGAATGACACTAGACGGCGTGGATTTTGACACGCCACTCAAAAAAAGTACCTGGCCCCATCCAGCCGACAGAATAACCATAGATGATATAAATAAAAACAATATGTATAATCTAGAAATATACACTGATGGAAGTCGGATACAAGGCACGGTTGGAGCAGCAGCAGTATTCTACAAACAAGATGTATTATTACACAGAATTAAAGCACGATAAGTGCTCCAACAATCAGGCTGAACAGATTGCAATTTTAAAAGCATTGGAAGTCCTACCCGAACTGGACATTATGCATTGGGAAAGAAATATCGCCTTTTATACGGACAGCCTAATAACATTAGATTTATTAAGAAACAATTCCAAAGAGAATTTTCTAATAGGAGAAATACACAACAAAGTCAGAAGCCTTAAACAACAATGGGTCATACATTTCTCATGGATCAAAGCGCACGCAGGATTCATCGGGAATGAGCTAGCTAGCTGATAAATATGCAAAAGAAGCTGCTCTTGAAAACAGCACAAACCTAGTATATAGCAAACAACCCAAAACCTCAATCGTGAGTGCTGTCAAGGAAGAAGGACTTCAGCAATGGCAACAACAGTAGGACAACACAACCAAAGGTTCCCAATGCAAACGATTCCTTCCTTCTGTCATCTTCAGAATGAAACTAAACATCCCTATTAACCCAGCAACAACAGCAATTATAAGTGGACACGGCAAAACGAAGGCATATCTCTACAGGATTGGCGCAATAGATGATCCCACTTGTACCTGTCTTGAAGAGGAACAATCCGTACAACATCTACTCTACAGGTGTCCAAGACTACGAACACAACGGGAAGAGATGAAACTGAAGATTGAGCTGGAAAAAGCACAATGGCCAGTACCTGAGCAGCAACTAATATCAAGACACCTAAAGCATTTTTCCAAATTTATTAGAAACATGGACTTTAGCACCCTATAAACAAATTGTATCACCATACAAACTTTGTATATATTGTATATATTGTAAATATTGTATTACCAAATAGACAGATATCAGATTAAGCTAAAGTAATTAACAACTTGTAAACAAGAACCATAATGTAAAATTAATTTTATGTAAATTAAAACATAGTATTATCTATGTAATGGGGCATACGGAATAAAGCCAATTAAAAAAAATATTATTAATATTATTATTATTAATAATAATAATATTATTAATATTCATTATCAGCATCAAGGATTAGACCTGCTGGTCTGTTGCGATCTCATGTTAGAATTGGTCTATCCATATTTTACTGGGTCTTCCAACATTTCTTCGTCCTAGGACCTAGTGGTTTGTAATGAAGAATCTGTTTCGGAATTCTATTGTTATCCATTCTATTGATGTGGTCCATCCATTCATCTCAGTATTGTGTAATTCTATCTAATAGTTTGAATATATTCAGTTCTCTTCGTATATCCTTACATCGCCTTTGATCAGAAACTTCATTTCTGACGTTTCTATACTTCGTTACTGGTTTTTGGTTAAGACCCAGTGTTCCGATCCATATAGTTATGTTGGAACCGCCATTGTTTTTAAAATTTTAAAAGTGTCTCCATTCTAGTTCCTTTGAGACTTCGTTTTATGGCGCCACACATATAATTAAATTTATTTATTTTGTTTTCAATGTCTTCACTTTTTCTACTGTATATGATGCATTGTATCCCAGATCATTAAAATTGCTCACTTGTCCTAGTATTTTATTCACTAATTGGATTTTTACTCTTAGTGGCTCATACCCTCGAACATTAATTATACCCATTATTATAGTCCATCACTGTGGTCTCGAGGTAGCGTGCTGTCTTGTCACGCAGCGGGCCAGGATTTGATTCGTAGTCGGGACAGGCTCCTGAGTGAGGTTTTTTTGGGGTATTTCCTCACCTGTAAGACAAATGTCAGGATGCTTAGGGCCCAACGTCCCCGAAAATCATCCGGCCAACATCATCATACTTATCTTTATCATCATCATTCTTCACGGGTGTGGACAGGAACAGGAAGCTACCACATCTATAATTCCAGCATGAAAATGCTATAATTGCAGTGAAAGACCTGCCCTCGGGCAGAATTACTATGGAATGGAGTAATTATTATAGTCCTTTTCGTCCCAACTACTTAAAAAAATCGTTAAACTGAAAATATATAAAACTATTATTCTACCTGTTATATTATATGGATGCGAAACATGGACTCTTACTTTAAGGGAGGAAAGGAGATTACGGGTAATTGAGAATAAAGTTATGGAAACATTTTTGGGCCCAAAAGAGATGAAAAGACAGGTGAATGGAGAAAACTTCATAATATACATACATAGTATGTATAGGAAGCCAGATATAATTAAGTCTCGTAGACAGCGAAGGGCGGGACATTTGGCACGAATGGGAAAGTAAAGAAGTGCATGGAAGTTTCTTGTAGGAAAACCGAAGGCCTCCTTTTTACCTCTTTCATGGCAAATGATATGAGAAATTATCCCAAACCCAGGGAGAATCAAAATATAAACTTCTGGGTGACCAAAATATCAAAATAAATGTTGATATAGAATAGGGTCCCCTCCATGGTATCTTTACCTTGTCGTGGTGGAGTGGCTTGCGTGCTTAAATGATCCCGAGAGCTATGCCGACGGTAGCATTGCTGCCGATAGGGTTACCCATGCCGGACTGGTCGAAGGTGATAAGTCAGACGAAAAAAGTACCTTGGTCGAAAGAGTGACGATCTTTCACCGTAAAAATACAACTGTCAAGAAATGCGGACATGGGTTCAACTGGGGTAAAATTTTCCGGAGGTCAAATAGTCCCCCATTCAGTTCTCCGGGCGGGGACTACTTCAGGGAACCCATGCCAAAGAAGCATTAGCGCAGGATAGCGATGTATGGAGAGCTTATGTCCGCGCGGCCATGAACCTACGGGTTCGATAGTGCCAGTGAGCAAGTAAGTAAGTATAGAATAGGGTCTCCTCCCAGTAGGAAAACACCCAGTTGGTAGACCAAAAATGAGGTGGGAGAATAACATTATCCATGATTTGAGAGAAGTAGATTACATAGGGGATGATTAGAAAACATTAGCTCAGGATAGGGTTGTATGGAGAGCTTATGTCCGCACGGATATGAACCTACGGTTTTGATAGAGCCAGTGAGTTAGTTAATTATTATAGTCCACTACTGTGGTACCGGGGTAACGTGTTTGCATAGTACGCAACTGGTCGGAACAAAATTTTCTTGGGTGATTTTTATTTCGGAGTTTTTACTCACCTGCAAGAAAAATGTTAGAAAACTTTAGAGCCCAAATAGTCCCCATACATCATCTGACCACCACAATCATCCTTATCATATTCGCCATGTTTAGTGCAACCAAACTTGAGAATGAATCCAACAATAATTGGATAACTCTCACATATACAGGCAAATAAACATTAAAATTAGCCAAAACACTAAAAAAGCTTGACAAGAAAATAAATATAGCAAATAGAACAGGTAATAAATTAATAAATAATTTAATAAATAATAACAGTGAAGAAAAAAAATCTACATTAAAGGCGTATACAAATTAACGTTACAGATTGTAATACATTTTACATTGGAAAAACTAGCAGAAGCTTTAACGTTAGATTTAAAGAACATTTTAGAGATTTTGTTTATGATGGAGGAAAGTCGTGTTGCGCAAAACATATAATTCAAGCAGGGTATCATATGCACAACTTCGATTACGCCCTCACGATATTACATAGAGAAAACATGCCATCATCATCATCATCACCATCATCCAGAAATTAAGCCTGTTGGCTCGTTCCGGTTTCATGAAAGCTAGAATTGTTAAAATTGTTCAGACTATCTTCTGTGTGGGCGTCCAACATTTCTCCTTCCGTGCGGTTTATAATTTAGCAATAATTTTGGAAATCTTCCTTCTGGCATTCTATCAATAAGAAAACATACCAACGAGGATAAATATACTGGAGGAAGTTGCAATTTTAAGATAAATCGATAACAACCTGATTTTAAATGAGAATCCTCTATCATCTATACAAAATAATCACAACTAAGTGCTTCAACGAGGGTTAAGAAATACAGACCTACTTCGTTCTGCTGTTGATGGGACTTCTCCCAAAAAGCCTACATAGTGTTAAAACATTTTAAGTTGAGGAGACGGCCTATAGGTGACTATTTATAGTTTTATTCGTAAATTTTATTATTATGACTGTGTGAGTGAATGGTGTATTTTTTATTAGGAATATTCCACAATACAGTGTTTCTTTTTCAACCCAAAGAGATTTCTCGCCAGATGTTCCTGTCTAAAGCATCTAGAGATTTGAGGGAAGAATATTCTTTAGAATGGCGTCTCTTATCTTAAATATTCACGTTGTCTCTGGTATTGAGCACATCATTCACCCGGAGAGACCATCCGTGTCGTTGTGTAGTCAAAAAAATGTTTGATCCAAAGTTTCAAATCCTCTCCCGAATGGTTGTGTCCCTGTAAGATCCATTGTGCAAGTATAATTCTAGTTGCATCATGATAAGGTCCTTGTGGCGTGGGACACGTAAAAGTACCTACAAAGAGAGAGAGAGATTATTGTTGTTTAGAGTATTGTAATTATGTTTAAGAATGTTTCTCTAATTAGGTAAGACTGATTTCTATAAAGATGTTAGCAATAAAACATGAAGGAAAGATGGAATTAAAATATATAATTTTCCTTGTTCCTTCTACTCATATTTCTTAACTGCCATCACTGAGTTAAACATCGAATGTGTTAAAAACAGTTTTCCTGAACCAATAAATTTAATTTTCAATAAAACACATTTTCACTTATCCTCTCTGATTACAGAGAATTTCGAATACGGTTATCCAATTATAGAATCTACAAAACTGACAAAAATGTATCAACGACATTTTATATTAACTAATTCAAAGGAACTATCAAACCCGTAGGTTCATGACCGCGCGGACATAAGCTCTCCACACATGCCTATCCTGAGCTAATGTTTTTCAATCATCCTCTGTATAATCTACTTCCCTCAAATCATGGTTACTATTATTCTCGTACCTCATTTTTGGTCTATCAACTGGCTTTTACCCTCTGGTTTTCCTATAAGAGCCTTCCATGCCGCTCTTGCATTCCCCACTTGTGCCACATGTCATGCCCATCGCTGTCTATGAGACTTAACTGTTCTTATTATATCTGGTTTCCTATAAAGATCATGTAGCTCACTGTTAAGCAGTTTTCTCCATTCGCCTGTCTCTTTGGTCCAAAAATGTTACTAGGAACTTTATTATCAGATACTCATAAGACATTTTAAAATATTGTTTATTTTATTCTGAAACTCTTTAAATCCTTTTTTGCTACCTAATTCAATTATAGATAAATACATGACATCATGAGAAGTTACGTAGTTATACCTAAAAATCATACTCAGTGTTAGTAAATGTAATTTTAATATTTATCATATCATGTAGCTATTCAGTATTGTTCTCATGCCTCTACTGTTACTGTATAGATTTTGAATCTCTCAGGTTAAATTCCTTATCATGTAAGCCTCTCTATCCTCAGAATAAATGTAAAGCTCGATTTCTTGAGAGGGAAGATGATAAATTCCTTATCATGTAAGCCTCTCTAACCTCAGAATAAATGTAAAGCTCGATTTCTTGAGAGGGAAGATGATAAATTCCTTATCATGTAAGCCTCTCTATCCTCAGAATAAATGTAAAGCTCGATTTCTTGAGAGGGAAGATGATAAATTCCTTATCCTGTAAGCCTCTCTATCTTCAGCCAATTGAATATTGTTTACATTTCCGAAATCCAGTTGCCTAATATCCATCCGAACACAAAGAAAAATTTATCTGATATATCCTGTTCGAACCCGGACCCCTGGAATGTTAGCTAGTAAAGCTAATCGCTACACCACAGAGACGAACTTACTTTCATTAGATTAGCATTAAAATCATTTCTGAAAGAACGTTTGAATCTAATAATAAATAAAACAAATCCTTGGTATGACAGCTTGAAAGAGTCAAGATTGACTTGCAAGTAGATGAGGGTTAGTTCAGGGAGTTTAACCTTGAACCCTAGTTTCTGTTTTTTTAATCAGAATTCGCTATTTCTCGATTCAAGGAGTTATTCAATAATTTAGGGATAGAACCATTCCATATATCATATTCAAAGAGAAGACAATGGTGTAGCCAGGAATCAGACTCCAGATCCTTGGATGCTAGACAAATATTAATCTATGTAGGGAACGATGTCCCGCGCCGTAGCCAAGTGGTTAAGGCAAGATGCGCAGAGCTACGGGATTTGGCGCTGGTTCGAGTCTCCAGGGGGGAAAAAAATCTCGTGGAATTTCGGCCAATATGGGAGACGGGTGACCACCCAGCATCGTGAGGAATTTGGGTAGCTACAAAAAATAGGTATAGAGAAAACAAGCTCTAATTGCTGAGGGAACCAACATGATGACCACATGTCACCCCTACACTGGCAGGATGATCGTCTACCTCTGTGATTAACATATGTAGATGTGGAGCCAGCAGCAGGCTGGTAGGCCAAGGGTCTTCTAGGCATGTCGCACCATGGAGTTTAAGATTGCAATGAACGATACTATAATTTTTTAAAACGCTGATAAAATCCACTTTCCTTCATCTCACATATCAATATAACCTATGCAATTTTCGAAACCACTGTCGAGATATTTACTTTCCGGCAAACGAGTAGATGATGAAATGAGGAAACAAAATAATTAAATATACAGAGTTAAATTCTGACCGTAGGTTTAAGCAGAATAAGTTATGCCAATAATTCACCATACGTCTTTAACATAGATATGACAGAATCGTACCCATGAAATGTTACCTGGTACAAGCCAGGAGATGGAATTGACCAAAGAATTAATTAAATTAAGTTATAGGAGGATCTATAGTAATACAAAAGCTGAGGTAAAAATACTGAACAATTTAACAGAGGAATTCACAGTGAATAAAGGCCTTAAGCAGGGATGCAGTTTGTCACCAATTCTTTTTAACTTTTATTTAGACCAGGCTCTTAACTTATGGTATAAAAATGTTCTGAAATGGGTATTCCTATAGGAGGAAAAGTACTGCATTCATTGTTGTTTGCAGATGATAAATAACTTTTGCAGGGGATGAATATGATATGAAATATATGATAAATAAACTAATGGAAGAATAAAAAAATGGGGACTGAATATAAATTTACAGAAAACAGAATATATGTGTTTGGGAAAGGATGTGGATGACCTCATATTCGAAACAGGGAAAATAAAAAAATGTGGATTTCTTAAATATCTTGGGTCAATAATTACAAGTTCAGGTACCTGTGAGAGAGATGTATAGACTAAAATTGCAATGGCAAAAAATGCAACTAAGACATTACATGGAGTAATTTGGAATAAAAATATTACAAAGGAAACTAAAATGAAAATGTATATGAGCATAATACAGAATATTTTGTCATATGGAAGTCAAACTTGGTCTTTGACGGAATTACAAAAGAATAAAATTAGAACAGTTGAATTTGATTATTTTAGAAGAAGCCTCCAAAAAACAAGACAGGTTAAAGTAAGAAATGAATTCCTTTGGAGAGAAATGAATGTCACCACATCTGTTGTTAAGAGGATTGAAAATCAAACGCTTAAATCGTATGGCCATGTACAAAGAATGGAAAATGAAAGATGGCCAAAAAAATATACCAATGGTCACCCTCTGGAAGAAATAAACGTGGCAGACCAAGATGCAAATGGAAAACCTACGTCAGAAGCATAATGGATGATAGGAATTTGGAAGAGGAAGATTGGAATGATAGAGATAAATGGAAACCGAAGAAGAATAAGAAGTTATATGTCATATCATGTATCATTGCAGAAGATTCACTTTATATCCTTATAAAATGGCTAGACAATATAACATTACAGTGTAATATACTGTAATATTCACAAAAGGGATCCAATTTTCGTCAGTATACTTAATTAGTAATTTGAAGAATGATTGAGCAACGGTGCTTAATAGAAGTTATATATAAAATCTAGATGGCCTGGCAAACTTCGTATCGCCTATAACTATTTTTACACGCATATTAGCTTGACCTGTATCTATCTATCTATCTATGTAACGGAATTTTTCAACGCGATTTTCACCCACTTAAAATCATCAGATCGACTTTGAAACTTTGTATACTTGTAGAGGACTATTTTTACACGTTAATTTTTTCGTATGGTTTTGTTGATTGAGAAGAATTTATGTTGTCTGCATTCTCAGTATCATCTATAAGTGTATCATAAGGATTATATACATTTATTGATGGAATATTTTGAGGAGGCTTGCTGATTTCATTATACTTTTTTTTTCTACGAACTTGTTGGCAGTTTGGATTCTCATCATCATCAAGAAGTCTCCGTATGGTAATATCATCTTGTGATATATTATAGTCATCCTGTTTTTCATTTAATTGAGGTATGGAGATTGTTTCTGTAATATTAGGCATATTATTATAACTAACAGACTTACTTACAGTTCTGTTATTCCGTTCCTTAGGATCTTCATATGTTTTTAAATTGACATTCTTCTTAAATGCAAGATTTATGTCACATAGGCCTATACCAAATTGCGGAAATTCACTTGATATCTTATCATTCATGGTCTCTAGAACTGATTCGCCATATTGTTCAATGTCCTTCTCGGTCCAGTTAAATTTAAATTCAGTTGCTGTCTTTCAGCCAGATTACTTAAAACTAATACTTACGCATGAAATTAATATGATTAATAAAATATATTGAAAATAAAATAAACACTGAACACACTTAAATTATTAAATAATCAATATTTGTAATTCAATTGAAATTCGCGGTTGCAACAAAAAGTTAAGCCATCTGAATCTCTCTTTGTTAAATAATAAACAATTACCTTATACCGTCATCTGTTAGAATCGTATGGAACTCACACATAATTATAACTCTTTGTTAAATAATAAACAAATAATTTCAATAAAAAATAATGCGACTATAAATTTAGTTATAAACAACCGTAGGTCTCAAGTTGGATCAAGCAGCACACAGTGTGCAAAATTTTATTAAAATCGGTTCAGTAGTTTAGGATTCCATCGCGGGCAAACAACGTGACACGTAATTTTTATATATTAAGATAATAAGTTCATATAAACTATGGTTACTCATTTCATTATAATAATCATTAATTAATTTCACGTTACAACGTAGCATAATAAATAAATGTTATGGCTTATCAAACAACTTACATTACGCTTTGTCAATTAGCAGTAGGGAATTAATCAGCCTTGATTTCCTTATTGTAATCAGCCTTCACTGTCCATTAGGTTTTATAAATAATAGTTTGAAAAAACTAAAACAACACACTTTATTAGAAAACCAAACTAAACAATGAAAAATAATTTTAATTTCCAACGCGCTTGGGATAAAATTAAAGTGACTAGCAAAAAAAATCATCTCCAACACATCTAGAATAAAACTAGAGTTACCTATAAAAAAATAATTTTACCATCAAAAGCATCGGGTGCTCTATATCAATTAATATATTTGATAATAAACATATATTGGTAAAAGTAAAGTCTCTAAGAAGAAAACGTAAAAACCATAAAAAGCACCCCACGCTTTTGATGGTAAAATTATTTTTTGTAGATAACTCTAGTTTTATTCTACATGTGTTGGAGATGATTTTTTTGTTGGCCACTTTAATTTTATGCCAAGCGTGTTGGAAATTAAAATTATTTTTCATTTTTAGTTCGGTTTTCTAATAAAGCGTATTGTTTTAGTTTTTTTAAACTACTATTTATTATTTTAATTTCTAGTTTAATTGATTGTCATAAGCCGGAATCCCATTAAAATTTAATTGCTTAATACTCTTCTAAAAAATCCTCCGGGTCAGATTTGAACCAGCGACCTATGTATTACTGAAATTACATACCACTAGAGTCCACCGCTCTACTAAATGAGCTCTCACAACGATTGACTAAAAAGTCGGTAAGTCCGCAACCTATTATACCGGTTTTTATTTATTTTTTCTGATGATTCTGGTCAGGATTTTAGAAAAAACATATGAAATAATTTTATTGTCATAAGTCCTTTACAAGTATACAAAGTTTCAAGTCGATCCAATGTTTTTAAGTGGGTGAAAATCGTGTTCAAAGATTCCGTTACGTAGATAAAGGTCCGTTACATAAACAGATACAGGTCAAGCTTATATAAAGCGTGTAATAAATACATGAGAAATTGCCTTAAATTTATAATTTGCTGTCAGCAGTAAGACCACAAGGTTCCAAAACACAAATAACATTGTTATTAAATTATACGCCATACTGTAAAATCAGCAGTTTTTTCACATTTTAATTAATAGTTTGGATTTTGTATACCATTAGACGTAGTAGTTTAAAATAAATGTGTAAATCTGTACAATGATTATCCAACCCAAAAAAGTATAACAATCCATGACATTTATTTATTTATTTTACTGAGGAACGGTCCTCACTACATGTCTAGTAAATTGTTTTATTTTCATTGTAACTAGGTTTGTGATGCATTTTTCTCAAATTGGATATAACATCTTGAATATACCCACAATTTCTTCTTTAATTGATACCTCATTAAAATTATTGGTTATTTTAGTCGGTCTTAATTAAACCAATTAAATATAATTATATAGCTTTTCTTGAAGGATAATGAACTAGCTATTATTTTAAACTTTATTGTAATTCCGTCATTACTCCTTTGCTTAAATTAGAAAAGTAACTGCAATAAAGAATATCAGCTAAGAAAATTAATCGTGAAATTGCAAAATGGATTAAAATAATAGCTGGTGAAAATTGTTCAACTTTAATTACTATTCAAGAAGAACTATCTAGTATAAGAGGCAAGAAGTAGTGAGAAATTAATGATATTAAATAAAATTGGGAATTAAGTATTAATTTCGGCTAAACTTCACAACCTGTGACGCGACTTTTTAAATTCTTTCATAAACTGCTGTCAATTTTTATTCTTAGGGTTTCATTTTTCAAATTATTTCCCACCATTTACATTAATTTTTATATTTTCTAACGATTATTTTCAATATATCTTTCTATGATATTTCACTACATACGTAGCATGAATACGTGGCAGCCATATTGATTTTAACGAATATTCTATGCAACAATAAAGACATGTTCCAGTGCAACAAGCATATAGTATGTACTAATTAACTGCACACATAAGTTACTTCAGAATTTCAGAACTTAGGCCTATTATTTATTTTTAGGCTTTGCATTCTTTCACAGGTTAGAATGTTTAAATTGCGTTATGTTATCTTTTAGGTTGGTCTTTCACAGGTTAGAGTACTTAAATTGATTAGATTATCTTTTAGGTTCATTACATATCGTGCATATGTTGGCTGCATCCCGTGATTGAATAGTGTAAACCGCTTCGCGTTTGTTGGCGCATGCGTATGGTGTTTGATTGGAACTTAGGAATATGTTTCGCGTCACATGTTGTAAAGCATTACATAAAACAGAATATTTATCATCTACAATACAAATGGATGAAAGTTTGAAGATTGAAAATGTGAAAATTATGATAGTTATATTTGGGATCAATATTAGAGTCAGAAGGATGAATCAATTATGAGACAAACAAAATAATAAGTCAAGGAAGAAAAACAATTGGTATTTTAAATTCGGTGCTGTGGAGTAGAAACATTCTGAAAAAAAAATACAAAAAAAACTTATTCATAGTTCATTTGTGGAGAGTATACTATTGCATGGTGCGGAAACGTGGCCATTAAGCAGAAAGAAAACATAAATTACTGATGACAGAAATGGACTTCTGGAGGAGGGCTTCTAGAAACTCAAGAAGAGACAACATTAGAAATACTAAAATCAGATAAATAATGAAAGTTCAAAAATATGTTCTACAAGTTATTGATGAAAGAAGACCGAAATGATTTGGCCACGTAAAAAGGATGTCAGGTGACAGGATACCTAATATGATATTAAATTTTGAAGCGGAGGGCAACAGAAGAAAGGGGAGACCTAAAGGTACAGGAAGTACATAGGAGTATGGTGTCGAGAAGATTAACAGAGAGTGATGCAGAGAATAGGGATTTATGGAGGAGTAAACTTTATAGTGGGTTGTAGGAAAACTACTGTATTTTAGAGGCATTCCTAATAAAGAAGATGAAATAAAATTAAAAAAATTATCACAGTACAACAGACTGTATGTAGGCTATATATACATACACACACACTATAGAGGCCTATATATATATATATATATATATATATATATATATATATATATATTGTACTGTAAGCCTATGTTTTCCCTTTACAGAGATTTAGGCGCTCTCCCCAACAGTGAAGAATTTGAACCATACTAATTTAGTTACACTTGTTTTCGTATAGATGTAATTTGAGTGGTCCGTGGTCAGCGTTCCGCCTCATACTGACATCTAGGAAACCAAGGTACTACTAGGAAGGGAAAATTCGGTAAATTTTGCTTATAGGCCTTTTCATTCAGGCTTAAGGATCTTTTACGAGCCTGAAAATATTCAGACTCGGGACCCACGGCTTAAAGTCCCTCCCGGAAGAATTGCTCCTTGGATTTTTCCATCCCAAAAAAATCCATCGACCCCGGCTGGGTTTGAACCCGCGACCTCGGGATCAGAGGCAAGGAGCATAACCATTAGTCCACCGCGTCTGATTATTTATTTCTACAGATTCTAAAAGGTCCAACTTCTTTCCATTGTCACAAACAAGTAAAATTTTAAAATTTGGATAAAAAAACAATGATTATATTGGAGTAGGTGAATATTAACATGGCATTTAAAACTAATAAAACTTTACAAATTACAATAAAAAACAATAAAACCAAAACAAAAAAGGAAAAATTATCAGTTGTATATAAATTGAAGTGTGGCACATGTGACAATGTCTATATAGGACAAATTGGCAGACCTTTTATCTCTCGTATAAAGGAACATATGAGAGCATATAACAGAAATTTAGATAATTCAAAATATGCTAACCACCTACTCGAATATAATAATTGTTTTGATCCAAAATTTTAAAATTTTACATGTTTGTGACAAAGGAAAGAAGTTGGACATTTTAGAAGCTGTAGAAATAAATAAATTTAATAAATAAATAAACTATTAAATCCCCAACTAGATTTGAATGAATCGCCTCTGTTAAAATTAGAATACAGATTATAAAAAAAATTATTGTTGCATAGATACAGTTGTTATGTACTATTATAACACAATGCATTAATTTGTTAACATGTCTGAAGAAGGTACAGTGTACCGAAACAGCTGGAACTTAATATCTTAATAAATATGAAAATCAAATATAAATGTAAGTTTTATTTTTATGTAATTAAATAAGAAATGGATTTTCATCAAGTAAACACCAACTCAATTGATTATTTATATATATATATATATATATATTATATATATATATAGTCCACCGCTGTGGTCTCGAGGTAGCGTGCTGCCTTAACATGCAGCGGGCCCGGATTCGATTCCTGGTCGAGACAGTCGGAGGTGAGGTTTTTTTTTCGGGATTTTTCCTCACCTGTAAGACAAATGTCAGGAAGCTTAGGGCCCAACGGTCCCCGAAAATAATCCAGCCATCATCATCATTCTTCACCGGTGCGGGAAGCTACCACACTTATAATTTCCTAGTAAAGCTGCAAAGCATAGCATGAAAATGCTATGATTGCAGGCAGTGGAAGACCTGCCCTCGGACATAATTACTATGGATGTAGCCTATATATATATATATATATATATATATATATGGTATGATAAGAAAAATAAATGCCTGGACGGGATTCGAACCCGGATCTCTGAGTCTGTACCTCAGTGTGATATCCATTACACTACCAGGCGAATCCAATTCAAACACTTATTTTTCTTATATATGTATTATATTCTCCATTATTGTCTTCACTGCCATCTAGTAGCTGACTATAACAAGTAAGCAAATTAAAGAGAATATTTTTACCTTATAGCAGTGACGCTTTATAGATGTTATAATTAAATATTTAACATTGAGCAATATATATATATTCCAGTTTATGCTAAATAGATGAAAATCATGGTATCTTACTTCAAGAGAGCAGAAAATATTAAATGTGTTTGACAATAAAGTGCGTAAGTTAATTTTTTTTTATAAAAGAGAGACGAATAGGCAGGTTCATGGATTATTAAACTATTTTGGCAGAGAAGTGCATCAGAATTATAATCTGGATATGTAATTGATCATTTTACAGGAAAACTACATAACAGTGAGCTACATTATTCTTTTAGGTAATTAGGCATTAAAAGAACAATAATTAAGTTTCTATTATTGTAATGGGCAGGACATGTAGCACGTATAAGGAGTGAAAAAGGAGCATGGAAACTTATTGTAGGAAAACCTTGTTAACGCTCAGTTGGTAGGTCAAAATGAGGTGGGAGAATAATATTAATGTGATTTGAGAATGTAAGTTATAAGTAATAATAAGAAAAATTAGTTCAGGATAGGGATATTTGGAAAGCGTATGATCGCGTTGTCTTGAACTCCGGGTTTTGTCTAGGCCAGTGAGTTAATTTTAAGGGTATAGAATTTTAATTATGAATGTCATTGTTTAAAACCTAATTCAATTGATAAATCATTTGATTTATATCCATCCATCCATAGTAATTCTGCCCGAAGGCAGGTCCTTTACTGCAATCATAGCATTTTCATGCTATGCCTGAAGCTTTACTAGAGAAAATATTTAAATATCTTAATGAAACTGTTTCCAAAATTAAATCCTTAGAATAAAATCCTGCCAAAAAAGGTATACCACATAATGCAAAATTAGAAATTATTAAACAACTTGCTTTCCACACTGGTGAAGGATGATGATGATGATAATGATAAGGATGATGGCCATATGATTTCGGGGACCGTTTGGGCCTTAAAGTTTTCCTGACATTTGTCTTACAGGTGAGGAAAAACCCCGATAAAAACCTCACCCAGAAAAACTGCCCCGACTGGGGATCGAACCCGGGCCCGCTGCGTGACAAGGCAGCACGCTACCTTGAGACCACAGCGGTGGACTTAATTTATATGATGAATCAAAATTAAAATTGAGTTCTAAAAAGAAAAACAGAAGACAAATACAAGTATAGATGTACGTAATATAGTAGATGCTAGAACCACTGAGGTTTTGTTGGAAATATCTTTAGGAATTAAATTCCTAGCCAGTATCTGCCGAGACAATTCAGGAAAACCACGAAAATAAATGAAGATCATCGACATGCGGATTTGATCTTGGGATCTCCCGATTATGAGTTTCAAACGTATCGTCTGAGCCAGCTCGTTTGCTACGATTAAAACTATTTCGACACATGCTATTAAGATATTAGAAAGTAATAACTTACCAGAAATATAATGGGAAAACTGGACGCTTTATATTATTGGGTAGATCTAAAAAAAAACACAGTTTTCGACTAAAAGTATAGTTCGATATAGAGGATAAATAGTCCAACGCTGTAGCCGAGGACTTGGTGCTGAGCTACAGGATTTTTGGCTAGTTCGACTTCCCACGGAAGAAAAGAAAACTCTCATTGTTTTCGGCCAGTAGGGGCCGATGCTCTTCCAGATTAGTGAGCAATTTAGTTTTTTACAATGAGTAGTGACTCCAGATTGAGAAAACCAGCTATAACGGCTGCTTACAATATAGAGCGTCTCCTATTATAGAACAATTAATTTATTTTCATGATCACGCCCTAATAATTATTGTTATAATTTTAGCTGGGGGACCCGACATGCTGACCACTACTCACCCCTACACTAGCTATATGATCGTTTACCTCTGTGATTAACACATGTGGATGTGAGGCCAGCAGCCGGATGGTAGGCCTTCTAGGCCTGTCGCGCTTGCAGTATATATATATATATATATATATTAATTAATATAGTAAAAGCTCCGTATTCGCAGTTTCCTTATTCGAGGTTTCATTATTCGCGGTTTTAAAATTGCGACACAGTTCCTCTATTCGCGGCTAAAAATGTATTTATTGTGGATCCAGTCAGTATATTAGAAGGATTAGCAGCCTTTATTAACGCATCGGAAACTTTTTTATTGCAGGCACGTGCCAAGGCGGCTTTTACAAAGAGTGATTCAAACCAAATGGCCAAATTAATATCAAAGTAAAACAAACCTTTTTGTCGTTGTTAAAAGTCACCGCCGCAGTATTTCACGTACCGCTATGTCTGTTATAAATGCCACCCTCGCCACGATCGGTGTTTTATTGTTTCAACTTGTCATTCGTTGCAATAATTTTGATTGAATAACACGTATCTCTTCTACTTTGTTGCCAATTTATAATGTCGAGTAAAAGAAAAGCAAATTAGTTCCGAAGCGGAAAAAAGTAGTTTTACCGCTTAAAGTAAAAATATAAATGCTAGACCGTTTATACACTTTGGCGAGTCGTTTGCGTCTATATCACGCTGTTTCAATGTTAATGGATCAAGAAATCCGAAGACAAAAATAAGTAATTCTATCGCAGAATTCACAGCTGAATATTAATCTTAATTGAAAGACCTTTTAAAGATGAAACGTTCACCCGAATGGATATTATTCTCTGCTATAATCGGAGGTCGATTTTGTTCTTTCACGGCAATCAGTGATATATATTGGTTGCATCTCTGCCCGCATAATTTACACACACATTCGTCGTTAGGGGTATGAAATGTCTTGTTCTTACATATTTTGTGGTGGAAGCAGTGTATGGCTAGTCTTGTAATGGTGTGCCTCTGCTTCTAATTCTCTTTGGTCCAGTTGCGGTCGATCATTGCAGTCGTCTATAGAAGTCGATATCTATCTCCGCTCTTCTCATTCCTCTCCGTTCTACTAGTTTGTTGCTGGCTCCGGTAGATGGTTGGCTGAGTCTCAGATCTTCCTTGGCCAATTCATATGCTAGCCTTGATGGCGCATATTTTCCCACTCTGAGGGCACATTTTAGGAACCGTGCCTTCACTTTCTCAGTGCGTTCTAAGTCACTAATTGTCAATTTTTCCCATATTAATTCGATTCCATACATGATTATTGGGGATATTGTCGTGTCGAAAAGTCTAGTGGCAGTATTTAATGATCCATCCATCCATCCATCCATAGTAATTCTGCCCGAAGGAAGGTCCTTCATTGCAATATAGCATTTTCATGCTATGCTTGCAGCTTTACTAGGAAATTGTAGGTATGGTAGCTTCCCGTTGCTTTCCACACCTGTGAAGGATGATGATGATGATGATGATGATAGTGATAATGATAAGGATGATGATGATGATTATGATGGCAATATGATTTCGGGGACCGTTTGGGCCTCAAAGTTTTCCTGACATTTGTCTTACAGGTGAGGAAAAACCCCGATAAAAACCTCACCCAGATAAACTGCCCCGACCGGGGATCGAACCCGAGCCCGCTGCGTGACAAGGTAGCACGCTACCTCGAGACCATAGCGGTGGACTATTTAGTGATAAGGATACAATATTCTTTATTCTATATATCGCTTTCATGGCTTCTGCTGTCCTTTCCTGTATGTGGTATCTGAACGAGTTCCCTGTTGCTTGTAAAGGTTACGCCTAGATATCTGAATTTTTTGACTGTTGTTATGGGTTCGTTGTGTAGCATCATTATGTCTTTCGTTGATGTCCTTTTCTGAATGTCATCAGACAGGTCTTTTGCATATTGATGCTCAGTTGGTTTTTCATTACCCAGATTTCTAGTTCTAAAAGTGTTTCTTGTAGTTCTCGGTTGATGGATCCTAAAATTTTCGATTTTTTAAGCCATTTTTCGAAAAATTTGTGCATTTTTTCGAATTTTCGAGTGCATCAAAATATCCTCAATACTAGGTACGAAATAATATATTTTTATAAACAGGTCCCAAAACTACACATATCGTCTGCATACATGATTAATGTGGTTGCAGTCTTTCTTTCGATTATATCTTCACTATGTCTAACGTCGCTATATTAAACAGTAGCGGGCCAATGGGGTCGCCCTGGAGGACTCCATTTGTCTGTATGATGATCTTTGATCTGGTAACCCCATCTTCTATTTCGATATAGTTGTATTGGAGAGCGTCTTCTACACTGCTCAAAAAATTAGGAGATATTGTAGAATAACCTATTAAGACTATGTTTTTTTGGAATAGTATTAGATGCAATCACTTTCTATTACTCCAAGATAATGTAAATAAGAGTTTGAAGTTGTTACGTAACCTCGGTACCACACCAGAGGGCAGTGTCTGTACTGTTGATGTGAAAGGGTGGTGTGGGGGTGAATGTTTTGTTGCTGTTTTTAAATCCAGTCCAGTTTTCAGTTAGTGAATGACTTGCCTTAGGGACAGTGATACCTCGACAACGTGATTTACCTGAACCAATGGCTTCGAGGCCTATAGGAAGGATGGAAGCTGGGCAACAACAGCAAGGGATGACCGTTACCTCTTGTTAACAGCCCGTCGGAATAGACAGCAGAATGCAACTCAACTACGAAATACACTTCAAACAGCAACAGGACGCAGGGTGTCAACTCAAACTGTCCCTAATCGACTGCATGGAAGTGGTCTCTATGCCCGTAGGCCCATGGTGTGTACCAGGTTAACTCCACAACACCGTAGAGATCGCAGAAACTGGGCGGAGGAACATCGTGGGTGGAGGCATGCTGAATGGAGATCAGTTCTTTTTTCTGATGAGTCGCGATTCAACATGGAATGTGATAGTCGGCGTGTATTCATCTTGAGAGAAAAAGGGACACGAAACAATCCAGCTTTTGTACGTAAAAGATCCCCATATGGTGGCGGTGGATTGATGGCGTAGGCAGGAGTCAATAGTGGTGGACGTACGGACCTCTACGTTATCCAAGGTGGTACTTTGACTGCAGTAAAGTATAGAGATGAGATTCTCCGACCTTTTGTCGTGCCTTATGCTGATGCCATAGGTGATTCTTTTCTTTTTATGGACGATAATGCACGACCCCACAGAACTGGCTTGGTGGACGACATGCTGGAAGTAGAGGGTATCGAGCGTATGCAATGGCCAGCTTCCTTCCCGGACTTAAATCCGATTGAGCGTGTGTGGGATGCATTAGGCAGGTGCATTGCAGGCAGACCAGCACCTCCCACAACTGTTCCAGAGCTGCACATTGCTCTTTTGGAAGAGTGGCCACGTATCCCCCAAGAACTCATTGCTAACCTCATTGCATCAATGCCATACAGGTGTGAGGCAGTGCTGGCCGTTCGAGTAGACCATACACCATACTAAAGAAACATTTTCACCCATGTTAATGTTGCTTTGTTTGTTTGCCATATTCCTAATCAGGATCTCTTTGATATCTGGTGTGGTACAGAGGTTACGTAATGACTTCAAACTCTTGTTGACATTCTTTTGGAGTAATAGAAAGTGATTGCATCTAATACTGTTCCTAAAAACATAGTCTTAATAGGTTATTCTACAATATCCCCTATTTTTTTTAAGCAGTGTATTATGTTGACTAGTGGGTGTTCTATGCCGATCATGTGTTTTACTTTTTGGATCAAGAGTTTACTGTTCAGGGAGTCGAATGCTTTGCTGAAGTCTATGAATACAATATAGTATTTTCCCTTGGATTTTCGTAGGGATTCTGCTATTTCACCCATTAGGTACCTGGCGGCTTGTAATGTGCTTCTACCTCGAGTGAAGCCAAACTGACATTCAGGGATTGAGACTTCTTCTTCTAGTCTGTTCGTTAAGATCTTCATATATATTTTGAAGAGGCTGTTTTCAAGTGCCACACCTCAGTAAGCATTGGGGTCGCTTGTGTCTTCTTTTCCTTTGTATAGCACTTTAATGATAGATTTTTTCCAGCTGTTTGGTATACCTGAGTTTAGGCATTTGTTGAAAATATTAGTCCATAGTGGTAGTAGTTTCCCGAGGGACTCTTTGATGTGTTCTATGTAGATTCGATCTGGTCCCGGCGCTTTTTTATGTTTTGCCTATCTTATAATGACCTCTATTTCCTCTGGTGTTGTCGTGATTTTGATGTTTTCTTTGTTGTTCGTTGTCTGTTCTTCTGTTTCGTTTTCGTTTCTGATGTAAGCGATATCTATGTTGTTTTTGTTCAGTAAATTTTGAAAGTGTTCCTCCCATTTACCCATTGGTATTTCTTTGGCTCTTGGAACAGTTTTTCCCTCCTCAGTGCTATGGAGGGGTCATTCCTCGCGTCTTCGGCAATCTTTTTGGCTTCTTGTTCTAAGAAAGACCTTTTAAAAGCGGCTAAACAGGGGAAAAAAAAAGACTAAGTTCTTTAAATCCTTGCCTAAACCTGACAGTAATAATTATTAGAAATTGTTCAAAATCTCTCATTAATTGATTTTATTTAGACAATTTTATTTTGTAATCTTGGAACGCATCCCCTATATACCTATACAAATTACCATTCCATATTCGCGGTTTCTGCATTCGCGGTTTCTGCATTCGCGGCATATTTGCGGAACATATCCCCCGCGAATAAGGAGCTTTTGCTGCAATATAATAGAGAAGTATAATTATAAAATGTGTGCGTACGATTGTATGAGTAATAAAATATTGTATTTGCGTATTTGATATATAAGTTTATATATATATATATATATATATATATATATATATATATATATATATATATGTTGTACATTACCATAAGATTATCTTTTATGACATTTCTGGCTTTTTTCCCTGCATTGGCGGAATTATAATATATTTCTTAGGTTTGGAGCACCTGGAAGGCGGGGTTACGTTACCCCGATGATATGATATGTGATAAATGATAATGAAACACCAGGAGAGTTCTTAACCTAAACTTAACCTAAATTCCAGACAATGGACAACCACAGAAATAATTCGCTATAAGGAAACATTCTATGATTTGACCGGGAATCGAACCCGGTACTCCATGAACTGTAGACAGAAACGTTGATAAATAGCCCATAATTCTGGTCAAATCTGTTATATATATATATATATATTATGGAAAACAATGGAAAGCTACCACACCTATAATTCCCTAGTAAAGCTGCAAATCATAGCGTGAAAATGCTATGATTGCAATGAAAGACCTGTGCTCGGGCAGAATTACTATGGATGGATATATGTGTGTTTGTGTCAGTATATTTCACCTTGCAGCGGACCACGAGTGTTTTTTTTTTTTTTTTTTTTTTTGTAGTAGCCATCGTGCAGTGTGGTGGTGTGGAAGAAACGGTAAAATTAATTTCTGGATGCATCTGGGGTCACTGGTAAAACGTCCCTTATTAATTTGGTTTTAGCTAAAATTCGAGTGAAAAAGCAAATCGCATTAGCATTGGCATAATCTGGAATTGCAGCCCAGTTACTGGAGGGAGGGAAAAATACACATTCCGCTTTAAAATTACCATTAACTGTAGCCGGACAAGAATTTCCACTGTGTGATATAACGAGATCTTCGGCATATGGTCAGCTTTAAATGCGATTAAATAATCATTATATGGGGCGAATGTACAATCCTCAGATGAAATAAATGCAAGTGCGGAATGAGATACGAGGACAGAAACCCAACTGTTAAGTATCAAACTAGTATCAAACAAGTATCAAACACGCCCACAAGTGCTAAAAAATTCTTATGTCACGCATCAGAATGGTTTATTTCAGGCGTTTTCTGTCAAGAATTGTACTTTAGGCTCGGAACTAGCTCGCCTGCTGTCAGAGAATTAGTACAATCTCTCATGACGCAATATGCTGCCTAAGACATTCCTCATGGTCGCTTTCTTATGAGCTGTGAACTGTACATTGGCCAACAGAAAATCATTCGAAGTGCTAGGTCTTCTGAAGAACAGAAGAATAATGGGAGAAATTTTATTGCTTCTAACAGGAGATTTTATACAGACATTGCCGGTAATTCCAAAATGAACAACGACCAATGAAATATAAGCTTGTTTAAAGTGATTAATATTTTGGTTTCGCGTTGTGAAAAGCTATCTTTAATAAATAATATGCATGCAATAATGAAAGAAGAGCTGAGAACACAGGCATTTGCCGAAAATCTTTTGAAAATTGGATCCTCACTCTGGTAAACTTATTTTAACAGAGAATTGTGCAACGCGTGAACAACTTATCGAAAAAAAAGTATATTCGTTTATAGAAAGAAACTACCTGAAAAAATGTTTTTGTAAGCAAAGCGATTTGTACTTACAATGAATGGTGTAGTGCAACGAATAAATGAGAGGATACAGAATATGTTACCGGGAGAAGAAAAAAAATATATAGTTACATCGGTAGACACAATGATGAAAATGTGAACTTTTCGAATAGAATTTTTAAATTCATTAATTTCACCAAGGTAGCGCAGTTGGTTAAGGCAATACGCTACACGCTGAAAGTCCGGTGGGATCAGGATTTTTAAACTAACCTTTGGGTCGATTCAGTCTCTAATAGAAATGAGTACCAGACGCCTGTTCTGGGGTGAAGGCGGCCGTCATGCAGAACTCACAAATCCGGTTGATATTAAGTGCCGATTGTCTAGAAAAGGCGGGACCCTTAACTTTCTACTACCCCAAGAGTTTCCTAAGGCTTGTAGTGGGATCACTTTACCTTTTAATTCCTCCCGGTATGCCTTTACATAAGTATATTGAAGCTAAAAATTGGATCGCCATTTAATACTACTAAAGAAATTATGTAGTAGTGTAATGACAAAATTATACGTGAAACAGCTACTTGACATATCACTGAGGCGGTTCCTCTACCCGGAAAAAAAAAAGTTTTTATACCAAGGATTCCATTGATCTCAAAGTATTTGCCATTTTGTTTCAAACGATTACAATTATAATCTGTTAATTATCATAAATAATTCCACGAGTGATTTCCAATTTATCTAGCGGATTTGGTAATCAATACTGGCATTTGACGAATAAAATCAAGCTGTTTACTCATAAATCATTATTTAAATATCGTTATTTAAAAATATTTATATATGTAATATTAACAGCGATGTTTGAAAACAAATGAGAAATGTTTGGCTATGTTTCATTTGTTCATCACTGCAACTTGATCATACTATTTATTGCCAAATTGGATCGCAATGTTGTATGAATGTACCCTAGTGGAGAAAAAATGAAACTCATCAAACTATATATTATAACCAACATTATAGGTTATTAATTTATTTTTAGAAAACAACTCAGTAAAATCATTATTTAAAACACAATTATTGAACACGCAAATTATCAAATATGTAGTTCAAAGGAATCGGAGTTCGGAATTCCTAAAAAGTTAGACTTATACGAATGTGTCTAAATGACTCAAAGAGTAGGGTGCGTGTAGGCAATCAGTTTTCGGACACTTTTGACATCCAGAATGGGTTTAAGCAAGGAGATGCACTATCTCCTCTACTATTTAATTTTCTACTAGAGCATGCCATTAAATCTTTAGAGAATGAGGAAGGCTTACAACTCAATTGTATTAATAAGCTGTTAGTTTATGCTGATGATGTAGTACTATTGGCCGATAGCGAGGAGATACTAAGGACAACACGCACACACTATTGAGTAACACTAAGAAATTAGGACTGGAACTAAATACTCGTATCAATAAAACTAAATATATTGTCACACGTAGAAATACATTATATAATGGAAATGGACAGCTAATGACAAATGAGGGAAATTTTGAGGAAGTGGCTGAATTCAAATACCTAGGAACAATAATCACAAATAGGAATGAGATGCACAAAGAAATTAAACACAGGCTCATTTCTGGAAATGCGTGCTATTATGCATTGCAGAGACTCTTGAGTCCCAACTCCTTTCGAAAAACGTTAAACTGAAAATATATAAAACTATTATTCTACCAGTTATATTATATGGGTGCGAAACATGGACTCTTACTTTAAGAGAGGAAAGGAGATTACAAGTATTTGAGAATAAAGTACTTAGGAAAATTTTTGGACCAAAGAGAGATGAACAGACAGGTGAATAGAGAAGACAACATAACAATGTACTACATGGTCTTTATAGGAAGCCAGATATAATAAAAACAGTTAAGTCTCGTAGACTGCAGGACATGTTGCAGATATGGGGAATGAAAGACTTGCATGGAAGCTTCTTGTAGGAAAGCCAGAGGGAAAACGCCCAGTTGGTAGACCAAGAATGAGGTGGGAGAATAACATTAACTATGATTTGAGGGAAGTAGATTATACAGGGAATGATTGGAAAGCATTAGCTAAGGATAGGGATGTATGGAGAGCTTATGTCCGTGCGGCCATGAACCTAGGGGTTCGATAGTGCCAGTGAGTAAGTAAGTAGTTCGAAGGAATCTGCTCATTATTTGCTATATTCAACGTATTTGTCGGAGAGTCAGTCACTGCAAAATAATGTTCTGACCTGTTCAGAATATTAAAAAGAGGAGCTTTCTTAATTTTGGTAACAGAATTCGATAAATATCGAGGTGAAAGACGACTGTGATTGGTTGAAAAACAAAATCCATTGAAGCGTGATTGGCCATTGACTCCCATTTGGGGCATGAGTTAAACAGTCCGTGAGACTAGCTTATAGTGTGACAATCAGTAAGGCGCAGAACCAAACGTCCCACTATTGCGGAGTTATTTGAAAGAATCAATACTAATAAAATTCATTGTTAAAATCGTTGAGGTGGAGAGTAATAAAATAAAATTAGTTAAAATATACCTTCTTAGGTAAGATCCGTCGTCCTCAACTTATAAAGTATGTATTCGTTATGCCTGTAGGCCTTTCAGAACATCCGTTCCATCTTCAGCAGGTCCTTCTTCGCTGCAATATCTAGTATGATGGTTGATGCTGCTGGTCCTAATGTGGTTGTAGCTTATGATAACAATATTATACTATACATTGTAAAAAACAAAAATATTATCTTATGGTTTTGAATGAGAGTTATGAATTACATAAATCATCTTAGAAAATACTACATATTGTTATGAATTTCATATAATGTTTATATTAATTTTGGAGAAATATTTAACAGAGTTAAGCGAGTGTAACTCGTCTTCTGAGTTGAAGGCCTTTTAACAGCCGGCGAATGAGTTAAAGTTCCTGACATTTGTTCTACGGGCGAGGAGAAATCCCGAAAAAACTATCGCCCAGAAAATTTGTCCCGACCCGGGATCAAACTGTCAGTGAAAGTTCTGTATAAAGCCTTTGCACGCAGGTTGTTATTGAAAGAGCGAGGTAATATAGTATATAGCCCTATATAATTTGTCAATGAAAAATTTTGATGATATCTGTACAAAGCCTTTGCACACAGGTGGTAATTCCAACAGCGAGGAAATTCCCAGTTTTCACCTGAGCATTAACTATACAATTACTGCGTGCTTTGTTATACACCACTCAAATTTCAGCCCGCATTTTCTTTATAATTATTTCCGTTTAATTTTACATAAGTATCACGATTATAGGAGACGAAATTGATCATTCATTTTGGTGCACAGAAATAAATTTATTGTATAAGTGACTGTTAACATTTCAGCATTTAATAAAATTTCACTATTTTATGCTAAGAAGTAGACCCATTGAATTCGTCTTTGGGAGACTCTTATATACAGCCAGTTTCTATTTAAAGGAATTAGGTGTTATCTGAATTGTAGGTTAGATCAAAATTTCATTTCCGCGTACCCGCAACATTTACTTATATTTAGTCTACTCATACGAAAGCAAACCCGGCCGTGGTCGATGGATTTTTTAGGACGGAAAAATCCAAGGAGCAAGTCCTCCGGGAGGGACTTTAAGCCGTGGGTCCCGAGTCTGAAGATTTTCAGGCTCGTAAAAAATCCTTAAGCCTGAATGAAAAGGCCTCTAAGCAAAATTTTCCCGTCCTAGTACTACCTTGGTTTCCTAGATGTCAGTATGAGGCGGAACGCTGACCACGTACCACTCAAAATGACATCTATACGAAAACAAGTGTAACTAAATTAGTATGGTTCAAATTCTTCCCTGTAGGGGGAGAGTGCCTAAATCTCTGCAAAGGGAAAACCTAGGCTTACAATACAATACAATACATACGAAAGCGTTTGAGATTTATATTCGGGAGGTCCTGGAATCAAATCCCGATGCCGACTAACCTAAAGTTTTTTCCTGATTCTTCTCAGTTGGCCATCAAATGCTAGACTGAAATTTCATTACCACTTACTTACTTACTTACTGACTGGCACTATCGAACCCGTAGGTTCATGGCCGCGCGGACATAAGCTCTCCATACATCCCTATCCATACCTAATGCTTTCCAATCATTCCCTATATAATCTACTTCCCTCAAATCACAGTTAATGTTATTCTCCCACCTCATTCTTTGTCTACCAACAGGGCGTTTTCCCTCTGCCTTTCCTACAAGAAGCTTCCATGCAAGTCTTTCATTCCCCATACGTGCAACATGTCCTGCCCATCGTAGTCTACGAGACTTAACGGTTATTTTATCTGGCTCCCTATAAAGACCATGTAATTCATTGTTGTGTAGTCTTCTCTATTCACCTGTTTATTCATCTCTCTTTGGTCCAAAAATTTTCCTAAGTACTTTATTCTCAAATACTTGTAATCTCCTTCTTCTTCTTCTTCTTCGTCAGGCTCTACGACTTCCAGTGGAATGTCTTGGCCTTCTCAACTAGTTTACGCCATTTCTTCCTATCTTGTGCAGTAGATTTCAAATCAAAAATCCCCATCTCTCTTAAATCTTCAATTACCTCATCTTTCCATCGATCTTTAGGTCTTCCTCTTGGTCTTGTTCCTTGTGGCTTCCAATTTAAAATATCATTCGGCAATCTTCCTTTTGGCATTCTTAGTGTATGTCCAAACCATTGCAATCTTTTGGATTTGATGAAACGAACTATATTTTCTTTATTATTCTTGAGGTATAATTCGTTATTCCTTCTTATCCTCCAAGTTCCATTTTCCTTTACTGGATCTAGCACTCTTCTAAATATTTTCCTCTCAAACGTTAATAGTCTTAATTTATCTGCTTCTTTCAGTATCCAGGTTTCAGCTCCATAACATATGATTCGTCTTATTATTGCTGTATATAATTTGAATTTAACATTTTTTTATATTTATTTGCTTTTGAATATATCGAAATTAGCAAAATATGCTTTATTCCCTTGCGATATCCTTGTTTTGATTTCTTCTTCAACAGTATTACTATCATTTAGTATTGTGCCTAGGTACTTAGTCACTATTTATAGTTAGTTCATTCAAATTTGTTTTATTTCTCATACATCTTAAATATTTTGTTTTATTTAGATTGATTGCAAGCCCATATTTTATACTTTCATTTTTCAATTTGTCAAAGCTTGTAATCTCCTTTCCTCCCTTAAAGTAAGAGTCCATGTTTCACAATTTCGTTACCACTACCTACCCTTTTCATCGTAACATTTCTAAACATCGTTAACATTAAATCGGTGATCTACACAAAATACATAAGGCATAACAGTTGTAGGCGTATGTTTATGGCGATCTCATTGTGCGCCTATTGAAGGAGGTTTATTTTATGGGTTCTGATGTGGCGAGATGAGATACTCCTTGAATTTATTTTATTATCTGTGCTGGTTTCGTTGATTTATTATATTTGAAGTTTGTAGGATTAGTTTTACTTGAAGGACACAGATGAGATGAAGGTGTTTGATAGCTTCATCCGGTTGGGTTCAAGTGTAGATTTGGTTAGCTCTGTGTTTACAATTGAGATTATCTTCGGGGATTAAGGTATTCAGATGATGTGTTTCCTCGAAAATAATAAATTATATTTGATAAATTACTTTATTATAAGTTTATTTCACTTATTACTTCATCTTCTTCCCTATATGGACTTTAGAGGAGGCCACATATTACAAAAAACAATTAAGTCTCGTAGACTGCGATGGGCAGGACATGTGGCACGAATTGGGAATGAAAGACGTGCATGGAAGCTTCTTGTACGAAAACCAGAGGGAAACGATCAGTTGGTAGACCAAGAATGTGGTGGGAGAATAACATTAACCATGATTTGAAGTAAGTGGAGTATTCAGGGGTTGATTGGAAAACCTTAGCTCAGGATGTATATGGAGAGCTTATGTCCGCGCGGTCATGAACCCACCGGTTTGACAGTGCCAGTGAGTGAATGACAGTTATTTCCTGTTCTTCCAAATTAAGTTTATCACTACCAATTAAAATAAAATTTACTTCATCAATTTATTAATTAAATATTATTATATAATTCTGTGACAGCTGTTTCGGTACACTGTACCTTCTTCAGACATGTTAACAAATTATGAAATGTGTTCCAAATTCATAATTTGTTTACATGTCTGAAGAAGGTACAGTGTACCGAAACAGCTGTATGAATTGTGTTCCAAATTCATAATTTGTTTGTGGCGAGTATTTTTGAACCCCGCTCTGCTTTAACTATATGTACGCAGAGAGAGATTACGATGCTGCTACCTTCCGGGATCGCTGGGTTATGGTAATGCTGTATTTTAGTAAAGTGTTCTAGATATCTAATGAAGTTAATTACAAGAAAACAGCCTGCCTCGGGCCCATAGAAGGCGGCTAACCATTCATCTTTCTTTCCTAATTGAATATGCATATAAATATAAATACTGACTATAACTTGCATGGATTGAACTAACTTCGTTATAGGATAGAGAATGATAATAACTCTTAAATAAGACCAAGGGGCGTAACATAAAAGATAAAGCTTTTAATAAGAAAATAAGTGTGACTATATAAAAAACAAAATAATGAATACATAACCGAAATTAATCTCTGATCAGTCGATCAGTCACAAACAATAACCAAAATATAATAGAACAATAACGTACCATTTAAACTATCACACGCATACTTGTCTAAGTCCTATTGGAAATCCTTCTTCCATGTTTACTTAGACGAAATCAAATCTAACCGTTCCTCGGTTATAATCCACTAGCTCATCTTCTCAATCACCATATTAACCTCGCCAGTTCATGGTGCACTTGAGTTGGATTCACACACTGAATCCCCTTCTAAAGAACCAAACGCCACTTAGTGAGCCGATCGAATGATGAAGTCCGTTGAGATAACCGAGCATTTATCAGGTTCGCGAGTGGAAGGGATGTGCGCAGTAGAGATGCGCGAGGAAAGGGTAAAAAGGGAAGGGGTAACCACACGGAACACAGGAACATTGGCAAGCTTCACAAATGTTCTTCAGTAGGGAGGAGCGCACAGATGTATAACTGAACCGAAAAAAGGCACTTTCGGTTCAATAGCTCTCCCTACACCCTCCGGGTAACAGAAAAGAGTCCATAGGCTTGACGTAATGTCCAAAGAAGCAATCCCACGTTGGGAGGGGAACATAAACACTATTGGATTCCAGCGGTAACTTCAAAGCAAATCTTCCATCGTCCCCAATATCACGATCACCACACCCGCTTTCATGTAGACTATTCCAGCGCTGAAAAATATACTCCAATTTGCTTCAGCCGCCATAGCACCACATTGCGGTGTTCCATGTGAAGACTCGGGTGACGATAATCATCGGATTGCCGGATCGCAATCCCGTTCCACCGCTTTCCAGGAATCCATAGTTCCAAAGCCACTATGTCGGTCAGCTGGGCACTCGGGGGTCGGCCGGATCCTCCAAGCGCTCGACTGCCGAACACTCCAGGCATACAGACTGTAGAACTGCCAATGCTTAAGGGAAGGTAACTGAAACAAAGAACAGGCGCAAACAGGAAAGCAGAACCATAGATATGCTAATTTAACATGTGTCACAATACAAAGTAATTTAGCTTTAACATTCAGCTCTTCATTTATAACAAACATGCTTGAATTTACTCGATAGTATTACATATTTTTAGCTGACTCACATGTTGTTTCATAACATGGCCATTGAAGATTCTTTTTCGACTGCCAAGAAGGACGATTCGTCGAAGTATTAGACTTACTTAAATTGTCAGTTTTACTTCTTTCACTAAAGTCCCTCTGTCTTTCAGCAATTTCAAAATCCGCGACTTTCCTGGCTAAGAGACACATTTCGGCTACATTCTGAGGTTTTGTAGCAAAAATCAAATGCTGTCTAGTAGCCGGGGACATATTTTGCAGAATAAGATCCATTAACTTTTCTTCAGAAAATAAAGGATTCAACACAAATGCAGCTCCTTGTATATTGGCGATAAATTCCAACAAAGATTCCTTAGGCAGTTGGAATCGACGTGACACAAATTTAATCCAAAAGTCTTCCAACAATCTAGGAGGCAACAACGAACACTTCACATGTTCCAAACTTTCCATCCAAGAGAATCTCAACTTAACAACTTCACTCCAGATTTTCAATAAAATTCCTCCGATGCAACTCAAAATCGAGTTTACAAAATACTCATCGGGGACCAATTTCAATTCGAAAATCGAGTTAATTTTGATGAGGAAGACCACTAGCGATTCCTTATCCTCACCATCGCAGAGATCTACTTTTCCAATCAACTCTCGGAAAATCCGCTGATTATTCTGCTCCATAAAAGAAGAAAGGTTGGAGACAGTTCCACTAGATAAATCTTTGATAGAGCTAAGTCTACGATCACTCAAATCCTCTTGAGTTGCGTTATCGACAATGAACTTACGCTTTATTAATATTTGTTCAGGCTGGGAGAGAGAATTCATATGATCTTTAAGCCGCTGACGTAATATGTTTACATCACCTTCAGCTTCTATACCTAGCAGGCTTAATTCACGAACAAGCTTGTCTTTGGATATTATATCTACCCAGCTAGGCATGTTTACTAAGTATAATAAACACAAGATGTAAACAACTATAGGCAAACGTAGTATTACATGCATAAATCAGTCTCTGTTCTGGTATAAAGAAAGATGAGTTGATGTTTACGTAACATAAAACAAACACGTAAACTAATGCTTAATAACTTCAACTTAAATACAGCATATCCTTCAATATGAAAAGCACAAAGCGAATGCCTTGCTACCATTTGGGCGCAATTAAACCCCAAAAAACCAAACCCTTAACCACGCTCTGAGAAACCATTTGTGGCGAGTATTTTAAAACGAACCACGCTCTGCTACCATTTGTGGCGAGTATTTTTGAACCCCGCTCTGCTTTAACTATATGTATGCAGAGAGAGATTACGATGCTGCTACCTTCCGGGATCGCTGGGTTATGGTAATGCTGTATTTTAGTAAAGTGTTCTAGATATCTAATGAAGTTAATTACAAGAAAACAGCCTGCCTCGGGCCCATAGAAGGCGGCTAACCATTCATATTTCTTTCCTAATTGAATATGCATATAAATATAAATACTGACTATAACTTGCATGGATTGAACTAACTTCGTTATAGGATAGAGAATGATAATAACTCTTAAATAAGACCAAGGGGCGTAACATAAAAGATAAGCTTTTAATAAGAAAATAAGTGTGGACTATATAAAAAACAAAATAATGAATACATAACCGAAATTAATCTCTGATCAGTCGATCAGTCACAAACAATAACCAAAATATAATAGAACAATAACGTACCATTTAAACTATCACACGCATACTTGTCTAAGTCCTATTGGAAATCCTTCTTCCATGTTTACTTAGACGAAATCAAATCTAACCGTTCCTCGGTTTATAATCCACTAGCTCATCTTTCTCAATCACCATATTAACCTCGCCAGTTCATGGTGCACTTGAGTTGGATTCACACACTGAATCCCCTTCTAAAGAACCAAACGCCACTTAGTGAGCCGATCGAATGATGAAGTCCGTTGAGATAACCGAGCATTTATCAGGTTCGCGAGTGGAAGGGATGTGCGCAGTAGAGATGCGCGAGGAAAGGGTAAAAAGGGAAGGGGTAACCACACGGAACACAGGAACATTGGCAAGCTTCACAAATGTTCTTCAGTAGGGAGGAGCGCACAGATGTATAACTGAACCGAAAAAAGGCACTTTCGGTTCATGTTAACATGTCTGAAGAAGGTACAGTGTACCGAAACAGCTGTCACTGAATTATATAATAAATATGAAAATCAAATAAAACTACGTTTTATTTTTATTTAATTAATTAATATGGATTTTCATCAAGTAAACACCAACTCAATTGATTATTCATCAATTTAAACAATAAGATATACAATTATTTAGATTTATTTAAAGTTTAATAAAAACAAAAAAATCATAAATGTACTCAACAATGATGAAAATAAGTTTAATGAGTAATTATTTAGATCTTTATCTGAGATGTTTTAAAATAATATTTTAATTGTTTCTTTTTGTCCAATGCCACCAGATTGTCTTTTTTTATAGACATTTCTGGCTTTCTGCCCTGGCATTGGCGGGATTGTAATCCATTTCTTAGGTTGGGGCACATTGAAGGCGGAGTTATGTTACCCCGATGATGTGATTGGTGATAAATGATGATGACGTGCCAGGAGAGTTTTTAACCTAAACTTAACCTAAATTCCAGACCATAGAAATGATTCCCTTTAAGAAAACATTCCTATGGTTTGACCGGGAATCGAACCTGGGACCCCATGAACTGTAGTCAGAAATGCTGACCGCTTGCCCATGAGGCTGGTCATATTTTAATTATTGAAGTGCTATTTTTATCCAACAAATACATTGACAAAAACATATTTAGAATCTATGTTAAGTTAAATCTTTTTAAACAGCTGTGGTCTCGAGGTCTGCCTTGTCACGCAGCGGGCTCGGGTTCGATCCCCCATCATGACAAGTTTCCTGGGTGAGGTTAAATAAGATAAATGTCAGGTAACTTTAAGACCCAAACGGTCCCCGAACATTATATGACCATCATAAGCATCATCATTCACATTCGCCTTAGATTAAGTTTACGATTAAGGCTCTCCTGGCGCACCACTATCATCATCACGCATCATATCATCGGGGTAACGTAACTCCGTCTTCCAGGCGCCCTAACCTCAGAAGCGGGTCACATTTACGCCAATGCCAGGAGAGAACACCAGAAATGTCCAAATTACAACTTGGGGCATTGAATAAAAATGTTTTTTTAGAGTATTAAATTATTCATTTGTATTTTAATTTACGATTATTACCTAAATCTCTTGCTTCACAATTTACATTTACAGCCTACTGGATACAATAAAGATTCTAGAATATTATTTTATACTATATGTTAAAGCGTTAAAGTGTCTAGAAATAAGAATTACATAAAAACTTCCGTATCTTGTAGTTTCACATCTTCGGGAGTTATTTTTTTTTATCTGTCAATCAAAGGCCTGAAATAAGCCAGATCGTTTTCAGAATTGATAAAAATTAAAATTTGATGATCTATTCTATAGTAATTCTGCCGAAGGCAGATCTTTCACTGCAATCATGACATTTTCATGCTATGCTTGACAGCTTTACTAGGGAATTATATGTGTGGTAGCTTCCCGTTGCTTTCCACACCGGTGAAGGTTGATGATGATGATAAGAATGATGATGATGGCCGGATGATTTTCGGGGACCGCTGGACCTTAAGCTTCCTGACATTTGTCTTACAGGTGAGGAAAAACCCCGAAAAAACCTCACCCATGAGCCTGTCCCGACCGGGAATCGAACCCGGACCCGCTGCGTGACAAGGCAGCACGCTACCTCGAGAACACACGGTGGAGAATTTGATGATAATTGAAATTAATTTATAAGTTAAAAATGAATGTTTATAAAAAATAATAGATATCTGTGTTAACTGATTTAATTGTACTTTCATGAGAGAATGTGAAGGTGAGAGAGTTGAACAATCATGATATTGAATTATGATTAATGGGGATTCTTATCGAAAACAACCTTGTAAAGAGGACTGGAACTAAAAAAAAAATGAACAAAACATAATGAAGGAGATGTAGTGAATATTACAGTTATTTATATGTTTTTAAATAGAATGAATTTATGAAGATTTGATAAACGTATATCAAACAGATGCTGTCTTTGACCTTCTTGAAGTGGTACATGTTATATATGGGTTTCCTCAACTTTTTATATAGAGACGTGTCGACTTGTGGTTAAAGGAAGGACATGAACTGCAATTATGTGGTTACACATTCTCTCTGAATCATGGGATTACCCGCCAGGGTTACTATATGATTCTCCAGTGAATTTGTATCCCGAATTACCTGCTTTTTTTGGACCTGGGCGTGGTGTCATAAATAATAATGGCACAACGAAGAAAAGTAGTTATTGTACTTCCTTAGGATTTTTGTCAATATTTTATCAGCTAGTCTTACTTGAGAATGTTATTTCTAGAAACAAAATAACTGAATACCGAATGGGCACGGTTTTGGGCTTCTTACATTATACAGTTATTTACCTACAGTATAATAATTATGAGATATATCATCATCATCATCACGAACTTCAAGGGTTGGACCAATTGATCCGTTCCGTCTCCAGAATTTATAACTGTTCTCTCCATCGCTTCCTTGGTCTTCCAATTTTTTGTTTACCCTGTGGTCTGTATCTATATGACTGTAATGGAATTCTTGGTGGTTGCATGCGTTGTAAATGGAAATGCCAGTTTGACCGGTATTCGTAAATAATATGTAATATATTACCGATATTTAGTTCTTGACGAATAGATTCGTTTGTTTTTTGGTCAAGAAGAGAGTATCCTGCAAGAGGTCTAAGCAATTTTATCTCCGCTGCTTCAATTCTCCTCCTCTAGGATATGTATATAGTACCGCGCCGTAGCCGAGAGGTTTAAGGCAAGATGCCTTGGAACGGAGCTTCGGACTTGCGCTGGTTCGAGTCCCCATGAGGATAGCAATTTTCTCATGGAATTTCGGCTATAAAAATCAGCTATAACGGCTGGTGGGCTCGACATGCTTACAACATCTGACTGAATGATGTGATTAACACATGTGGATGTCAGGTCAACAGCCAGCTGGTAGGCCAAGGACCTTCCAGGCCTTTCATGCATGGAGATGGAGTTATATATATTTGTGTTTATGTTAACGCTGTAGTGCAAACAATTAAAAATCGCTCAAGCAGCCGTAATTTTCATTTTTTCGAAACGCGGCTCACTTGGTGCAGAGCTTTGGAACTTGCGCTGGTTCGAGTCTCCATGGGGGAAGAAATTTCCTCATGGAATTTCGGCCAGTATTGGACCAAGAATCGTGAGGAATTTGGTTAGAAACAATAAGTAGCGCCTCCTGGTTGGGAAAGCCAGCTATAACGCCTGGTGGACCCGATAAGCTGACCACATTATATCCTTATACTGGCTGTATGATCCATATCTGTAATTAAAATATGTGGATGTGAGGCCAGCAGCCGGAAGATAGGCCAAGGCCTTCTAGGCCTGTCGCGCTATGGAGTTTACACGAATTTAAAATGGTGATTTACGAAACGAAGGAACTAAATATGTATCGGGTGCCGAGACACCCTAGGCAATATATGGTCTTTTGCCCTCTTTACGTATTAGATCCATAATGGCTAGGTTGGAATTACGATGGCTGCGTACGAAGATTCCTGGCATTTCCACCGGAGGGATTAATGCTGTGGTGTTGCGTTGTTTCTGGAGGACGCCTCTGGTGAATGTTTGTTCATCGTGCGCCGTCCTGGTTGCTGGTTGTTGGAGCTCCATCCGCATGGCGCGCTTGAAGTCCTGGTCGAGTTCTAATTTTGAAATTTGAAGTTAATTTAATGTGCTGAAGGTCCGAGGAGAAGTCGCCAAATAAAAATAAAAAAAGAAAAAGGGCCCTTTTCAGGATGTGCTGACTGGCGAAATTTAGAATTTTACGGTTGAGGTGAGATGTTTAGTATCGAAACAAAGCTGAGACCGGGATTTTGATGCTAATTCGTTAAAAAATCAATCCTCGCAGAGCACGTAATTTTATTTCATATTAGGCCGAATTTCATTATTTTTAATATATAAATATACTAACATATATCGTGTACAGCATTTTCAAAAAACTTAATTAAATAGAGAGCAAAATATACATGTTATCCAGAATCTGAGCTCAAGATATTTAGCTATGCGCGCTGGCGATTTACCTCTGAGCTATTTAGCCACACCTGTCGGAATAAGAAGTAATTCCCCTCTCTTAAATCCGTAAGTAGTGAAACATGGGTTTACATAACAGTAAGAAGCCATTATGGTGGGGTTTCGCAGAAACATCAGCTAATTACGAGCTTTTATTGACAATTGTATAATTTTACAGCTATGAATATGTATTCAGTCAATTACATTATTACTTGTAACAATGAAACAATCAGAACTCACAATTTGATTGTGTTATGCATCAACTGGCTATGCGCCATTACGTAAGTTTCGAGAAAAATACGTTTGAACTTTAAGTCAATCTTCACAATTTATTGTAGCGCAAACTAACAATACTGGATATCTATCTATCTTCGGGTTTTTACATCTGCTGCCGTCTTCCCGTGCCAAACCTCCAAAGCCTGCGATCTTGGGCATCTTCAATGCTTAGCCCTCTTGTCTGCATTAATGTATTCATGTTTTCCTTCCATGTTAACTTTGGTCTCCCTCTTTTCTTCTTTCTAGTCGGATGTCATTGATATAGTTGCTTTGGCCATCGCTCATCTTCCATTCTTAAAACATGTCCTAACCACTTTAATTCCTTCTCCTCAATTCTTACAATTATGCTTTCTTCTGTTTCCATTAGGTTTTCTAATTTTCTTATTTGTGGCATGTTCTAATGTTGACTTTCTGGTACTTCTGCGCATACTGGATATTGCAAGTTATTTTCTTTGTTTGACAGTTACACATCAACAATCTAGGAGCCGGAACATTAGTCGCTTAGTTGCATGATACAAAATTAACATTAGCATTTATAAAGACCTGGTTTCACAGCCGTTTGTTGCAAAACACAGAATCTCTGATATGACTGGTGAATTTTACATTTTTCTTTAATAATAAGGCTACACTTAAAGATTTGGCGCTAAAAGTGTGCGGACACTTACTTCACGAGCCAGTGCAACAGATGGCATCAAAATATCATTTTTAAATGGCGCTTGGCCGGTTGATGCATAATATCCAATCAACAAATTGAATTGCAGACTGTATCACAACTATTGAAAATGTCTTATTTGTTATTTGTAACGTGAAATAATTTATTTTTATTTATCCATATAATGAAATAAGTACTGATGACATCAATATTTCTTAATTAAATAAAAATAAAACGTAGTTTTATTTGATTTTCATATTTATTATATAATTCAATTGTAAAAAACTGTTAAATTCTCAACTTGATTTGAATGAATCCCCTTTGTTAAATTAAAAAAATTAAATAAATATTGTTGTATTGTTGCTTAGATCAGTTGGAACACAATTCATAATTTGTTAACAAGTCTGAAGAAGGTACAGTGTACCGAAACAGCTGTCACTGAATTATATAATAAATATGAAAATCAAATAAAACTACGTTTATTTTTATTTAATTAATAAATATGGATTTTCATCAAGTAAACACCAACTCAATTGATTATCAATATTTCTTGTTTATGTCCTTATAATTTATATTAATGCCCCTCCCTTCTTTACCTGCAAAATTAATAATTAATAATAAGAATTTTATCTTTAGGGTTTGCTGGGTTGGCTTTTTTCATTTATTGACTCATGCTCTATTTAAAACATTACTTTTTATCTAATTGTTGGCGAAAGTTGCGTCCATATTTCTGAATATTATAATTTATAACACAAAGTATTGTAATTTTCTATGATTAAATCTTTTGTAAAATAATGTCGGCCGCGGTGGGCTAATGGTCATGTTCCTTGTCTTTAGTTCCAGGGACGCGTGTTCAAACCCAGCTGTGGTCGATGGATTTTTTTAGGATGGAAAAATCCAAGGGACAAGTCATCTGGGAGGTAAGCCTACTTCAAGCCATGGGGTTCCGTGTCTCATGATTCCCAGGTTCGTAAAAGAACGATAAGCCTGAATAAAAAGGCCTCTGTGCAAAATTTACCAAATGTTCGCATCCTGGTACTACCTTAGTTTCCTAGATGTCACTATGAGGCGGAACTCTGACCCCGGGCCACTTAATGACATTAATCCGAAAACAAGTGTTACTAAATTAATATTGTTGAATTTCTCCACTGTAGGGGGAGAACAGACCTAAGTCTCGCTGAGAGACACAAGGACTTACTACTACTACTACTACTACTACTACTACTACTACTACTACTACTATTACCGCTGCTGCTGCTGCAGCTGCTATACTGTAAAATAGTAAAGTACTGAAATGAGATATATTATGACAGAAATACATTCATTTCGGGACGTTTAGGTCCTGATTCTTACTGTTTTATACTATTGCAATTCAAAATCATGAATCTAATATATAAAAATGAATGTTTGTTTGTTCGTACTTTATGCACGGCCATACCGTTGATCCGATTGTGATGGGGCTTTTTGCAAAATGTTCAGGAGATTCCCGGGATGAACATAGGCTATAACAGAGTTCTTTTACTCAACTCCCACGCCCTTAAAAATCGCCCTTTGTAGTGGAAAACATGAAAAAAAAGTAGCTCTTTGGACGCTTAAATGGTTTACGCTGCCGAAACCATAACAAATACACAAAATTAATGTAGGCCTGCACAGAATTGAATATATCAAAAAGCTCTACAAAAAAGACCGCAATAGCATATGTTTATCTCTTACGGATAACTCACAATAACCATTTTTGTGTTTCATTGATGCCAAGAAGATCGAGACAAGTACATAAATAACTGTGCAAGCATAGCAGCATATGGCGGGTATCCTTTTACGGATAACCCAGAATAACTAATTTTGTCTTTTAGCTAATTTTTGCCTAGAAGATGGAGATAAGTAGATTCCCGGGCAAACCGGGTAATCAGTACGGGGAATCTTAAAATAATTACGATATACATTTATAATTATTTTTCCTTATACTTATTCAACTAAGCATAAAAGCACATTAATTTTCATTTATTTAGGCGTAGCAGCGCACGCCGGGTATTAGCTATAATAGTACACTATACATTTTGTGAATTAGTGCACTCTACTAGAGGAACATTAATGAAGTTCCCCTTCCTATAAATTCTCAATCATATTACAACTAATCCAATTTGTAATTTCGATATATTCCAATTCAAATTATACCCCCTTAAAAATAAAACTTTATAATCTACTTAAATATATTCTCTAAATTAAAATTATTTATTTTTGGATGAAACTTATACGTATTTAATTATGAGGTTATAAATAAGAGGAATATGCCATGTAAGTAAATTTGTCTTTAAAACTACTTGCAACCCCATTTTTTATAATAAGGGCGTGAAATGTTTTTTTTTTTTTGATCGTATGTTTAATTTTAACAGAAATTAAAGAGAGATGCAATTATATATATATATATATATATATATATATATATATATATATAGTGTTCTCGCGACATCTAGTAATAATGGAGAGTATAATACATATATAAGAAAAATAAGTGTTTGAATTGGATTCGCCTGGTAGTGTAATGGATATCACGCTGAGGTACAGACTCAGAGATCCGGGTTCGAATCCCGTCCAGGCATTTATTTTTCTTATCATACCATATATATATATATATTTGAAATGTTAAGAACGGAGAAATGTGGTAGTATAAGTCCGTACTATTTATTTTATCGAATCAACAAACAGTTAGGCTATATGTCATGGCTCTTATGTAGATTGTACTGTTTGAAATATCATTTACCCACCATGATCATAATATAATGTAATACACGAACAAATGTTCTACATTTTTTCAAGAAATTGAAAATTTGCTATCCGAGTTTTATAAGAGCCTAATTATAGGCTATTTATCTTAAAGAGTTCCTGCTTAAAATCTGCGGAATTATATTACCTTCAAAGTATACAAGGAGCTTTAATAATCATGAATTAGAACTTTCCAATTTGGAGAAGATTTTCCTGACAAACGTGAAGTGGTAGAAAATCTTTTACTTCACGTATAATTTGTTTTATCGGATTTTTAGGCTACAAAATATGTAGATTTAGACATCTGAAATAGGCTTTAAAACTATAATGCTATATTTAAAAATACTAGTTCATGAAAACGTGTATTACTACATAATATCACTACCCTTGACAGCAAAATGGATGTAAGAAATATAAAATCCATAAAAGAAATAAAGTTAATAATCCATAGTAAATATATTTATCGACCACGAAGTCAATTTATTGTCATGTTTTGTACTATTTCGATGCTGTGGTGAATTATTAATTTCTCATTAATTTTCCGGAAACTTGGCAATGTAGAACTCGTCCTAATTACACTGGTCAACATGATTTTTGTCTCATGAGTACCAATAGTTGTACTTAATGCAGTTTTTATCGTGTTTTCAAATATGTATTCGGAATTTTTCCATCACCCACAGTTTTTTTATTTCCATTTTTATTAATATCCATTTAAATAATTATTTTTTAATAAATGTTTTTCGTCTATTTGTCCATTGTAAAATAAAACCAAATGATCTAACACAAATGGTTTTCAGCTATGGAAAAGAGATATCAAGGCAAATGGAATCCTAATATGCTGGCCGATTATTGTTCGGTCATCAAGAGGAATGCTCCACAGGCGAAATATAGCAGAAAATCGTCATTTCTTATTTTCTAGGTGAGTCCGAATGTTCGAATATTGTGTAGGCTAGTTACGAATGTAGAAAATATGAAAGTGTTTGAAATTATAAATTCCTGTCTCTTGGAAACCTTGCGTGATGGAGAAAAACCGATATCTTATTCGAATTCAGGAGAAAAAATACTGTCATAATCACATATTTTTCTTTGTGAGACAAAAAAAAAGTTTGTTTTTTGTTGCTCAGTGTTATGTAAATTTTATTTAAAAAATGAAATTTTAGATTAAAAAAAGGTGTTAATGAGTAAAATTAGTTATTTTAGGCATAATTAATCTCTTTTAAATGTTATAATTTTTGTTGAAACGTGTACCTATATATTTGGTTTAAACATAAAACTGAATTCCGAAACCTACTCATAATGAAAAAAGAGGAGTTACCTATTTATGGGAAATATAAGGAAGAGCATTGATTAGCACAGTATGCTCCGCGGATCACAAAATCCTCCACAATATTATCACGGGATCTATAATAATCCTGTATTTTTTTAACAAATACAGTAATGTACTGTATTAATACGACAGTTTTGTTTGATGCTCCAGCTATAGGCTGTAATAGTCTACAAGGTGTCCCATTCAAACCTCCCACATTTTAATTAATCATAACTAACAAATTTGAAGAGAAAAATTATACGCTCAGACCGGGACTTGAACCCGGGACCCTTGGTTCTCTAGACCAAGTGCTCTGCCAACTGAGCTACCTGAGCAAGTACCGATCTAAACGCAAATCTTTCTCTATATACATTGTAATTCCCATCCACCAAATGCTGTGAAGCCATGCTTCTATCTTGCAAAATAGAAGCAAGATAGAAGCATGGCTTCACAGCATTTGGTGGACGGGAATTACAATGTATATAGAGAAAGATTTGCGTTTAGATCGGTACTTGCTCAGGTAGCTCAGTTGGCAGAGCACTTGGTCTAGAGAACCAAGGGTCCCGGGTTCAAGTCCCGGTCTGAGCGTATAATTTTTCTCTTCAAATATGATTTATCCATCATTGAGATGTACGAAATCAATAATAATAACTAACAAAGTATGCGGAATTATGAAATGAGGCCGGTATTAAACGAAACAGAAACTCAAAAGTGTTTTCATTGCCGCACACTAAAACATCTCTATATGTGCACCATTTCTTCAATCTTTTCTTCTGAAACACGTGTACGAGCACATCCGTATTCTTTTTTAACGCTTCTAGTGCCACAAACTTCTCAAGCCATGTCTTAATGGTCTTCCCATCAGGTGCATTTCCTCCGGTAATTTCTTGCACTGTAATTATTGACTTCGTCTCTGCATACCAAAAAACAGTTGGTGCTCGTTGCTGAGGAGTCGCCATTTTGTTTTCTGTCATTATTGTCCAACATGCGATAGATGAATTAATTGCAACAATAAAAACAAAAATTCTTTGAGTTTCTCTTTGTTTTAATACCAACCTCATTTCATAATTCCGCATACTTTGAGAGTTATGATTAATTAAAATGTGTGAGGTTTGAATGGGACACGGTGTACAGTACCGAAACTAAACTGAACACTACACTGTATATCGGAAATTGTGGATCCCTAAAGTCCTTGTAACATAAATCAAATATGGAGTTTTATTATAATAGGATTCATTTGAGAATGCATGAATTTGTTTTGAAGTCCAAAGAGATCTGCGATGAAAAATGTTTTGTAAACTATTGAGTTAGTGCATTGACTTAGATGTCATACAGAGTGGAAACGAGATCTACTAATAAACTCACAGAGGTTATTAGGCTGGTTTGTTAGCGGAGTGTTTTTTATACAGACTGTGACCGACCTAACTTCAGTTCTGTTTTATTCTATAGCGTTCTGCCCTAGGGCAGGTCCTTCACTGCAATCATAGCATTTCCATGCTATGCTTTGCAGTTTTAGTAGGGAATTATAGATGTGGCAGCTTCCCGTTGCTTTCCACACCGGGGATGATGATGATGGTCATATGATATTCGGGAACTTTTGGGCCTCAAATGCTACCTGGCATTTGTCTTACAAGTGAGGAAAAACTTCGGGGGGGAAAAAACCTCGCCTAGGAAGCTTGTCCCGACCGGGAATCAAATCCGGGCCCGCTGCGTGGGAAGGCAGCGCGTTACCTCGAAACCACAGTGGTAGACTAACTTCAGTTACTAAACTAAGATATTTTTCACTATGATTCGTTTTTTTAAATAAATCTAGAAATTTTGTAGTTGCATGGAAATTATTGAAAATATAAACTCATTAATACTAATACCAAATAGGCATATAGAAATTGCAGTCATTTTTCAGACTTTGTTTTGACGAGTGACAATACTAACTGAAACTATTATCAAACGTTGGCTTGAAATTCTGAAATTATCAGTTTTTCTTAAAATGCATTAATGTTTATTGAGATTAGTTTTTTATAAAATTTTAAGAGAGGTGATGGGTAAAATTTTCGACATTTTCGGTCAAATTTAGCATTTTTTGTTTCTTTTTTATTAAAAAATCGTATGTATCTTAAAGTATAAGTTGGTGAAGTTTCAGTGTCCTATGGCGCTTGTAAGTCTCCCTAATGACTCTAGGAGGGCATGTATGCTACATTCTAATTTAACTGCATGAAAACTTTCAAATTGGCTTTTCCACACTTTTATTTTTATTGCATTTCAATACATTCAAATCAAAATAGCATTGACAAATTTAATGATATAAAAACGAAATTTTCACTTCATGTCCCACACACTATGGCCAATAATTCTATGTAAGGAGTTTGAAACAATGTTGATAGTTTTTTAAATAAAAAATAAAATATGTGTAGTAATTTAAAATAAAAAAAAATAATTTTCATACGCAGAGGATGCATATATTTTTTCGTCCTTTATTATAATGATATAGAAAAGTTAATGCATAGTGTTGTTCTAAATAAGTCAGTGGTCGTGTAGAAAAAAATTCAAAAAAATTACTAAAAAATTGGAACTAATTAAAAATTTTAATATGTAAATTTTTAATTTGATTTTCTTCAATCATTCAAAAACTTTTAAGCCTAGGATGAAACTTCAGTATAATATTACTTATTATGGCATGAATGTGTGTACAAAAAAATCAAGTATGTAGCTTCAAAAATGTAGAAAATAGAAATTTCACCCATCACCCCTTAATATCATTCATAGCAAAATTGTATAACTCTATTCTAAGAAAGAACAAGACAAATAAATGGATAAAATGTTTTGCCGGATAGTTGCTATATTTGCAAGATTGCAAATATTTATATCTGAAAATAACAAACTAGCCTTGGACGAAAAACAAAATAAAGTCGTGAGCACTTCCGCACTGATATTTTTACGCACAGTAATTTACAATAGGAAGGACTTATCATTTGGAAAATCCATTTCCTTCTGAATAACCAATCACTTATCACTGTGGTTTCAAAATTGTTTGTTTCTGACGTATAGTCTTATATAAACCAATATCATGAAAAATACGTAGTTGAATATTTTGTAAAATTGAGAAAGATAATTGAGACATTAATGTTTTATAATCGTATTCGAAAGGTCCCGAGTTAAAACCTCAGTAGAGGGCAAATCCACTGTGTCTATTCGTGGCTTTCCTCTTCATCAAGTCAAATATTGGGTTAGATTTTCATTATCAGGAAATAATCACTAACAACACTGGTCAACATGTTTTTTGTCTCATGAGTACCAATAGTTGTACTTAATGCAGTTTTTTATCTTGTCTTCAAATATGTATTCGGAATTTCTCCATCGCCCACAGTTTTTTATTTCAATTTCAATTAATGAATTTAAATAATTATTTCTTTAATAAACGTTCTTTCAGCCATTTGTCCATTGTAAAATAAAACCAAATGAGCTAACTCAGGAGATTTCAGCTATGGAAAAGAGATATCAAGGCAAATGGAATCCTAATACCATAAAGGGGGATGCTCCACAGGCAAAATATAGCAGAAAATTGTCATTTCTTACTTTCTAGGTGAGTCAGAATGTTCGAATATTGTGTAGTTACGAATGTAGAAAATATTAGTGTTCGAAATTATAAATTACTGTCTCTCGGAAACCTTGCGTGATGGAGAAACCCCGATATCATATTTGTATTCATGAGAAAAAATACTACCAGAATCATGTATGTTTCTTTCTGAGACAAAAAAAAGTTTGTTTTTTATTGCTCAGTGTAATTAACGTTTTTAAAATAAATATATTTTTAGATAATGCCACTACTAGGTGGGCTTAAAACGAATTTATTTGAGAATGTAAGCCAAATTTATTTCGCGGTATTCTTAAGAATAGTTTGATTTTTATTAAATTTGTCCTGTAAGTTCTTTGAATCCTCAGAATAATTTTCATTATAGAGTTTAAGTTGATCAAATTGAAGGCGGTGAGTTAGATTCCTATTTTTACGTCTGCGCGTACTGAAACCGTCTGTTTCACAATATATTTTGTAACATTTTCCAAAGTTCACTTAAGCTAGAAATTCAATTAATACAATTATTTGTTGAAGTTCTTTTAACAATTGCACTACAGGAATAAATATGAAGTATCGCCTCCATATTCTTCCTCAAACCCTAATGTATTTCCTCTGAAACTTCGAATAGTTGCTGATATTGAGGATAAAATCGGTCAAATATGGCAAATTTAACTCAAATTGAAATTGTACAATTTTGTCGAACTAGAGCCCAAGAAAAGAAAGAGCGTACGTTTTTCTAAGCAAATTTATATTTCATCCGTCTGTAATGCTCGATTGTTTACACTATTATAATTGAGGGGTCGAGTGAGAGAGGGAACAATGCCACTTTGAGAATGAATCGAAATAATCACTCCTATTTATATAAAAAATTATGTTTTTCCTTTTGCATAGTTTACATAACAGTAAATTAAATAAGGAAAAAGTTACCCCTTTATTGTACAAATAATGTAATATAATGCTTTATAAACCCAATTTATTTCCATTCCTTCTCAAAGTGACATGATTTTTGTCTCATGAGTACCAATTGTTGTACTTACTTAATGCAGTTTTTTTATCGTGTTTTTAAATATGTAGGCCTATTCGGAATTTCTCCATCACCCACAGTTTTTTTATTTTAATTTAATCTAATGGATTTAAATAATTATTTTTTTTAATAAACCTAGATTTCTTCCCGGAAAATCTTGGCACAGTGAGCGATGAGCACGGGGAACACTTTCATCAGGAGATTTCAGCTATGGAAAAGAGATATCAAGGCAAATGGAATCCTAATATGCTGGCCGATTATTATTGGACCATCAAGAGGGATGCTCCACAGGCGAAATATAGCAGAAAATCGTCGTCCGAATGTTCGAATATTGTGTAGTTACGAATGTAGAAAATATGAAAGTGTTTGAAATTATAAATGCTTGTTCATTCGGAAACCTTGCGTGATGGAGAAAAACCGATATTATATTTGAATTCAGGAGAAAAAATACTATCATAACCACATATTTTTCTTTCTGAGACAAAAAAAAAAGTTACTTTTTTGTTGCTCAGTGTAATTTGATATAGAACTGTGAAGGATAAAATACATTAATAAAAACAGATTCTCTCAGGTTGTATTAAATTGGTTCAGCCCGTTATTTGTCTGGATAAGTAATTTTAATTCATAGTAAAAATTGATTTGACTTGATTCTCCGCGAAATTCCTCCATAGGCATAAACACATAAATACATAATAGAAAACAACTGTTAGTATCTCGTATACTGCACGACGCTATTAATATAATACAAATGATTAGCAAAGTTAATGAAAAGTCAGCGACGCGTGACCTCACGTGTGTAGCAGAAAGGTATGTAGGTCACCACACATTGTTCCAATGTCAATGACTGGGTTGACAACGCGAGCTATTATAACGGGAAGTCCACTTCTTCATCTGCATAAATGAAAGCATGAGATAGGGGCCCACATTACTTGGAATTACCCGTACTTATATGGCAAGTCCCAATCAGAACTTCCAATGTTTTGTTTTCATGCTCTATGTATCTGGATAAAGTTCTAAAACTTAGAAGAAAAAACTCAAAAAAAAAAAAAGAACATCTTTCTCTATGCCTATGCTCTTGATTACTGATGACCAGGACAGAAGCCTTACCAACTTGAAATGAAAATGAAAAGTTTTTGTATTTTTTGTCAAATGAAATTCTCGTATTTTAAATTAATTCTGTAATGGTTTATTCTAGATCCGAATGAGTAAAGAAACATTTTCAACTATCCTTTGTCTGAGCACTATTTTTTGTCTGTCCTATTCACACTCGAGATCCCGACTTGCCGCAGATCCTGATCCAAAATAAAGTATTATCGCCTCACTATGATGCTTAACAAGCGGCTCGCTTTGTTTCCCCGCAGCTGTTATATGTTATTAAAATACAAAGATCCCGAGTACCGCGAGTACCACGATGTTGCCACATTGCTATTCTTTCCACAGTTTCAATTAACTCGGAACGTGGACCAGTCGATCCAGTTATAAAATTGTATACCGTGATTTAATTGTCATAATTATCAGCGATTTATTGTGATATTGTAGCTCGAATAATAATACAATATCTACATATTATATTAGTTTAATATATAAGTAATTACAATATGTTGCGGCCATGGGAAAATGTTTCAGACCCGAACGGTTAATAATAACAATAATAATAATAATAATAATAATAATAATAATAATAATAGTAATAATAGTAATAATATGTAAAATTCAGCATGATGTAGTCTATGCATATTAAATTTATGTAGACCTACAAGTTATATAATTTTGGAATTAAATTATTTAATAAATAAATACATATATAATTTTAATTTTAATTGTAAAAGTTAAACAGTACCAAATAATAACATAAAAATTAAATAATAACATAAGTAATGAATGTCTTCTGTCCTTGTGTAACAAACGCCCGTAGCGCTATGAGAAACGTGACAACACCGCATGTCAAGCATTGCCGCTCGGCACTCGGCACCCGCTTTTATACAAACGGTTAACCATCAGAGTGAGGGGATAATAACACAATTAAAACTAAAAAGAAATTCCCAAAATAATTCTGTCGAAGTATTGATTCTCTAGCTAAAATTATTAAAACACAAATCCATAAACTCAAAAAGAATGAATTCAAAGGAAATGTAAACACAATAAAAGTATAATTTAGACATGTAAAGAGAGTTTAGGAATGAACGAGCTAAATTAAATTAATACAGTTTGACCTAAGGTGTGGAGAACTATAGAATCGATGTGTCCTTTTTTTGACACCACCCTCAATACTTTGGTAATTTAGATACATCAATATAACCCTCTAAGTTTATAAGGCTATAAATGATTGAAATAAGACTAAACATAAAATAAATAATCAATTGAGTTGGTGTTTACTTGATGAAAATCCATATTTATTAATTAAATAAAAATAAAACGTAGTTTTATTTGATTTTCATATTTATTATATGTAATAACACAATTAATAATTTGCTAACATGTCTGAAGAAGATACAGTGTGCCGAAACAGCTGTCACTGAATTATATAATAAATATGAAAATCAAATAAAACTACGTTTTATTTTTATTTAATTAATAATATAAATATATCTAAGATCATCGAAGTCCTAGACTTTCTTAACTAATATCCAGATTTCTCTGAATAAAATACCTGATTTAATGTACTTTTTTATGACAGTGAGTACAACATTAGAACAATTTCACACAGTACGTAGGAGACCTAATCTGGAAACAAAATTTTATTTTGATATAACTATATTTAAATAAGAGAATATGAAATTAAATAAGAATTTGTCATTAACATTTAGCGGGGAAAGCTAGTAGTATATTAACCTCGTGTTATACATTATATCGAAAAAGAAATGAAAGAAAAAAATGTTCTATTTCAGGTACCATTTGAACTGTCTATATAAAAATTACATTAATACCATCATTATAAAGTAGTACACAAATTAATTTCTTTATATTTTTTCCGATAAAATCTATAAAAAAAATTGATTATATTCACAACGATTTAAGCTAAGAATGGCTAATTAAAAATATACGCGGGTCTATTATATACCTATACTTACAGTTGTCTTTAAAACGACATCTTAGCCAATTCCGAAGGAATTAAAATATTTAGCATGTTTTCATGATAGGCTATAATGTTATATAATGGAAATGGACAACTAATGACAAATGAGGGAACTTTTGAAGGGGTGACTGATTTCAAGTATCTAGAAACAATAATTACAAATAGGAATGCGATGCATATAGACTCAATTCTGGAAATGCGTGCAATATGCGTTACAGGGACTCTTCTCCTCCCAACTCCTTTCAAAAAACGTTAAACTGAAAATTAAAAAAAAAAAACTGTTATTCTTCCAGTTATATTATATGGTTGCTGAAACATGAAGGGAGGAAAGAAGTTTACGAGTATTTGAGAATAAAGTTCTCCCGAAAGTTTTTGGGCCAAAAAAGAGATGAACAGACAGGTGAATGGAGAAAACTGCATAATAGTAAGATGCATGAAAAGTATAGGAAGCCAGATATATTAAGAACAGTTAAGTTTCGTAGACTGCGATGGGCAGGACATGTGGCACGAATGGGGGATGAAAGAGGTGCATGAAAGCTTTTTGTAGGAAAACCAGAGGGAAAACGCCCAGTTGGTAAACCAAGAATGAGGTGGGAGAATAACATTATCCATGATTTGAGGGAAGTAGATTATACAGGGGATAATTGAAGAATATTAGCTCGGGATAGGGATGAATGGAGAGCTTATGTCCGCGCGGCCATGAACCAACGGGTTCGATAGTGCCAGTGATTTAATTGGTCAGGATGTTTTTATGAAAACATTTTTTAAATTTTTTGTACAAATATTCGTTGATCCTACTTAGTTGACACCGAAAATATGGTATTATATTATTTATATGCGTGTGTATGTGCGTAAAAATATGTGTGATTATGCTATAGCGCCTCAATTTATTTTAGAAACAAACTCGACACATAAGCCTTAGCATTCCATTAAATAAAGTAACATCGAGTTCATTAACCAGCAAAATCCAAGTATCAGGAGTGAGGTTAACCTGAAGCAAAAATTAAAAATCGCTCCAGGGGCCGCAATTTTCGGTTGTCCATAACAAAATTTGATATTTGTATTGAAATAAACAATAAAGGCATTATTTAAAAAATCAGGGAAATCTGAACATTAGATGCGGGAGTTACCTGATAGCCAAAATTTACAAATCGCTCTAGTGGCCACCATATTTGATTCCTCGCAACGAAATTAGATACATTTGATTTAATTAACAAAAGAAAGCTACAGTTATCAAACCAAAAAAATTGGCTCATTCGACTTGCAGAGAAATTATCTTAGTATGTGCAACTCCTGCGTGACGAACGTTTTGCCTTTCAGTATGTGTAAAATTTCAAATGATTATCCCCTAGTAAAGCTGCAAAGCGTAGCCTGAAAATGCTATGATTGCAGTGAGATACCTGCCCTCGGGCAGAATTATTATGGATGATACTTAAAAATGGCATATGTATATATATATATATATATATATATATTTGTCCACCGCTATGGTCTCGAGGTAGCGGCGTGCTGCCTTGTCACGCAGCGGGCCCGGGTTCGATCCCCGGTCGGGGCAGTTTTTCTGGGTGAGGTTTTCATCGGGGTTTTTCCTCACCTATAAGACAAATGTCAGGAAAACTTTAAGGCCCAAACGGTCCTCGAAATCATATGGCCATCATCATCATCATCATCCTTCACCGATGTGGAAAGTAACGGAAACCTACCACACCTACAATTCCCTAGTAAAGCTGCAAGCATAGCATGAAAATGCTATGATTGCAGTGAAGGACCTGCCTTCAGGCAGAATTACTATGGATGGAATATATATATATATTCAGCCTTGGTCCATCACAACTCTTCTCTGGGAGAAATTTCAAAGTAGGTTTCGGCCTGCAGTGGTTGACAGTTCCCTTGTTAGAAAGTGTGAAAGATAGAATTAAGGATGATGTGGAAAGTTCATGGGCATTACTTAATATCGAAAAATGTTTCACAAAAGTATTGTTTAACAAACGGAAATACCGAAAATGAAACAGTTTATCCAATCTTACAAGATAATGAAAGTGTTCTTAAATTAACTAACTACTAACGGCCACTAGGAGGTCAATGACCACGCGGACACAAGCTCTGCATACATCGACATTCTCAACTAGTGTTTTCCAGTCATTCTTCATTTAATTCACCTCCCTCAATAATTCATAGTTAATTATATTCTCACAGTCCCGCTCCATAGCCGAGTGGTTAAGGCAGGAAGCCTTGGCGCAGAGCTACGGGACTTGCGCTGGTTCGAGTCTCTATGGGGGAAGAAATTTTCTCATGGTATTTCGGCCAGTATGGGATCGGTGCCCACCCAGCATCGTGAGGCATTTGAGTAGCTACAATAAGTAGCGGCTCCAGGTTGAGAAAACCAGCTATAACGGCTGGGGGACTCGAAATGCTGACCACATGTCACCCCTACACTGGCTGATGATCATCCACCTCGGGGATTGACACATGTGGATGTGAGGTCAGCAGCTGGCTGGTAGGCTAAGGACCTTCTAGACCTGCCGCGCCAGGAGTATGTAGATATTCTCACATCTCATTCTTGGCCTACTTATTGGGCGTATTATCTCTAGTTTTCCTACAAGACCTTTCCACGCTCCTCTATCACTCCCCACTCATGCCACATAGCAACCTATGAGACTTAATTGTTATTATATCAGATTTGTCATAATCGTGTTTCATGTAGCTCACTATTAAGTAGTTTTCTCCATTCACCTATTTGTCTCTCTTTCTTTAGGACTTTATTCTTAAATATTCGTAACCCTTTCTCCTCTCTTATAATAAGAGACCATGTTTCGCATCCATATAATGTAACTGAATTCAGAAGATAATCTGCAGAAAGGACTGTATGGACTTAACAAAATTACAGAAGAATATGGATTGAAGATATCTACAGAGAAAACAAATTTATGGCATTTCAAGGTGTAGATCCTGTCTGAAGTAAAATTGTACTTGACAATAAAATTTTGGAGCAGGTGAATAATTTTACATATCTAGGATGTAATATCTCATATGAAGAATAAAAGGGTGTAAATGCAAAAATATGGAAATTTAAAAAAAAATTAGGGTTAATAAATTCTATCTTCAAGCCACAGTTAGTCTAAAAACATTCAAGACTAAAAGTGTATAAAACACTGACTCTTCCAACTCTTTTGTATGGTAGCGAAGTATGGACGTTGAAATAGAAGGATATACAGAGAGTTAGATGTGCAGAAACGAGATACCTTCGGAGGACTGCAGAATACACACTACTAGGCAAAAAAAAAAAAATGAAAACATCTTAGAAGAATTACACATGCAACCTTTAGAAAACAAAATTTCTGATTATATGTCACGATGGATGCAACATGTTCATCGAATAGATCACAGGATACCCAAACAAATGTTGATGTCAACCTGCAGGAAGAAGAAAACCTGGACGTCCACTCAAGACTTCTGGATGGTGTTTCTCTTGAGGCCGAAACAGGTCAACAAATGGCCTAAATTCGTGAATGTACTATGGTGATGATGATGATAATGTAACTGGAAAAATGTTTTTTTATTAACCATTTTTATGTTAACATGTCTGTATTGCATAATAGCATGCGTTTCCAGAGTAGAGCTGTGTTTCATTGATTTTTCGTACTGTACCTCTTTCCTGTTTGTAATTACTGCTCCTACTATGAAACTCACCAAATGCGTGTAAACTCACTGGTACTATGGAACTCGTAGGTCCATAGTCTCTCCATACATTCCTATCCTTTGCTAATGTTTTCCAATTGTATCCTGACGGTAATAAATGACATTACGTTAATATTAATACACAGGAATGTCATTATATCTGTTCTTACTTTCCTAATGAACTTCTTTTTAAAAGCGGATAGAAGAAGGTTAGCTGAAAAAAGTCAGATAGAAAATAATAGTTCTTTGGAGCAAGCATATAAGAATATTGTAAATAACAAAATAAAGAGTATAATTTATAATTCATTAGTTCAAAGTGTAAAGTTATATGGCGCTTGAACGTGACATTAGATACGCCACATGCAAATAATTGGCTGTAGAAATGGACTATTGGCATTGAGCGGCAAGGAAATCAAGAATGGAAAACATTAGAAACCAAAGAAATAGATAATGGAAGTGTACAAGAGTACCCTTGAAGTAATTGAAGAACGAAATTGAAATGATTTGAGTACGTTAATAGGACGAGACAAATGATTTTGGAGTGGAATGTTAAAGGCAGAAGGAAAAGAGGAAAAACGCGGGAACAATAGACGGATGAGGTCAGGAGGAGTATGAATAGAATGGAATTGACAGTAGAAAATCCTTAAGGCAGGAATTTTTGAAAGAATAAAATTACTTTAGCTTGAAGGGTCCACCGCTGTGGCCTGTCTTGTCACGCAGCGGGCCCGGGTTCGAACCCCGGTCGGGACAAGTTTCCTGGGTGAGGTTTTTTCGGGGTTTTTCCTCGCCTGTAAGATGAATGTCAGAAAACTTTAAGGCCCAAAAGGTCCCCGAACACCATCTGGCCATCATTATCATCAATATCATATTCGCCTAATTAGCTTAAGTTTAATTTAAGGCCTCTCCTTGAGCATCATTACCATCATCATCAACTCTCATATCATCGGGACAGCGTAACCCCGCCTTCCAGGTGCCCCAACCTCAGAAGTAGGTTACAAGTGCTTCATGCCAGGAGAGAACGCCAGAAATGACAACCTGGGACATTTGAAAAAAAAAAAAATACTCAAGTGGAGTAAAAATTCCTAAAATATATTATAAATATTATTAACACACATTTATGTGAAGATTTAGTTGTCCGGTCGTTTTAAGAGAGAGGAGTAGTTTAGTCGATTTAAGAAAGAGACGCTCTCCCTGCTGTTGGTCTTCCCTCAGACATATGGTGTCGGAGGTAAGGCTATCACTCCTTCCAGTGAGCATTGTATTATCAGTGGTGGATATTTCTTCTTCGGAACCTTCGGTCTCCTCTAAATTAGTCACAAATCGGTCACTTATTTCATTAATTAATCCATTCGTCTCCCGGCATCGTTGTTCTATTTTTTTACACCGCTGGGCTTAGCCGTGCTTAACTAAAAAACCACGCGCTGGGAGAGGGAGTGAAAACATTCAAGCATCTTCAAGAATTTTTACAAAAGAAGACCATTGGCCATAACATTATTGTGAATATTGTTAGACAAGGACGGCACTCAAGGTTTGAAGAGGATAATCGAAATCTTCTTCTTCTCCTGCTTCTTAAATATAATTTGTAGGATTTTCATTATGTTTGTTAACAAAATCACTCCTCGGAGGAAGACGTATTGGATGTGCATGCACTGTCTATTCATCTCTTGGCTGGTCTTCCTCTTGTTCTTCTCCCGTCCATTGGTCTATCTTCTTTAGCTCTTTTTGCAAGTCGGTTTTCTTCCATTCTTTCTACATAATCTTTCCAATATTTTCGTCTATCTATAATAAATTTGGTTATGTCTTGAATATGATATTTGTTCCTTATTTCTGTGTTGTGTATTTTATCAAATAATGTTTTCCCCTGAATAGTTGATTTTCATTTCACATGTGCTTATTATTTGTTTAGTTTTTATTGTATCAGCCCTAGTTTCTGCTCCATATACGATAACTGGTCGAACTATCGTTTTGTATATGCGGGTTTTGCTTTCTATTGACATAATATGTTTGTTGCGCCAAATTAAATCTTTCGTATATCCTGATATTTGTGCTGCTTTATCAGCTTGTTTCTTTAATTCTTTTATTAAATTTTTAGTGTTTGTTATTAATACATCTAAATAATTAAATTCTGATACTTGTTCTATAATTTTTCTTTCCATTTCTAATTTGCATCTTACTGGTTCTTTTGATATTGTTAAGCATTTTGTCTTATTCGTGTTAATTTTCACATTGTATTTTCTAGCATTTATATTAAATTGATGTAAAGATCTTTGTAAATTATCTTCAGATTCTGAAAGGAGAACGACATCATCTGCGTAACATATTAAGTGAAATTTAGTGTCTCCCATAATGGAAATCATGGCAACAAAATCCGCACGAACTATATACATTTTGAATGCAATGTCTTAATTTGTTGTTATTTACTTTATTGCGTTTTCGCCTACGGGTGTTGAGCATTTAGTTATGTGGTCATTATCAGAATCTTGTTTCTTCATTTGGATAGTTTCATATACGTAGAACACAAAGAAAGTGTTTACCAAGGTCTCAATGAAACAGAACCCTTTAGAAACCAGAACACTATTGATTGATGAGTAGAATACGTATACACACATACATACACACATACACACACACACACACACATATGTATATATATATAATTACAATATCCTTCATTATGTTAAACTAAAGGAACATTTTAATAAATATAGTCGCGTTTTTACAGAATGAAAAATAAACATTTTCAACTTTAAGCACTTAAAATCCATACCCTTGTAAAAATGAATGTGGTTGAATATTAGGTGAATATACTGTATATAAAGATAAGGACATGTAAGAATTCAACCACATTAATTTTTACTAGGGTGTGGATTTTTATGAGCTAAAAGTTTAAAATATTTATTTTTCATTCTGTAAAAACGCAACAATATTATTAATATATATATATATATATATATATATATATATATATATATATCCACCGCTGTCGTCTCGAGGTAGCGTGCTGCCTTGTCACGCAGCGGGCCCGGGTTCGATTCCCGGTCGGGACAGGCACCTGGGTGAGGTTTTTTCGGGATTTTTCCTCACCTGTATGACAAATGTCAGGAAACTTAGGGCCCAACGGTCCCCGAATATCATCCGGCCATCATCATCATTGTCATCATCATCCTTCACCGGAGTGGAAAGCAACGGGAAGCTACCACACCTACAATTCCCTAGTAAAGCTGCAAAGCATATCATAAAAATGATTGCAGTGAAAGACTGCCCTCGGGCAGAATTATTATGGATGTATATATATATCTCCATTCATAGTAATTCTGCTCGAGGACAGGTCTTTCATTGCAGTCATAACATTTTCATGATATGCTTTGCAGCTTTACTGGGGAATTATAGGTGTGGTAGCTTCCCGTTGCTTTCCACACCGGTGAAGGATGATGATGATGATAACGATAATGAAGATGATGAAGGCCGGATGATTTTCGGGGACCGTTGGGCCCTAAGCTTCCTGACATTTGTCTTACAGATGAGGAAAAACCCCGATAAAAACCTCACCCAGGAGCCTTACCCGACCGGGAATCGAACCTGGGCCGCTGCGTGACAAGGCAGCTCGCTACCTTGAGACCACAGCGGTGGACACACACACACACACACACACACACCTATATGGTATATAGTTCTTCTGTAGGTGTGTATGTTACTGTACGCCTCCTAAACAATTGAATCGATTTTAATGAGATTTTTTGTGTGTGTCTGATTGGGTCCCTCGATGGTTTAGATTCACAATTGGATCCTCTGAAACCATTAAGTTTAGGAGTTCACCTGAAGTGAAAATTTAAAAATGGCTCTAGCGGTCACAATTTTTTATGTTTCACAATCAACTCAGTATATCCTATTAAAATAAACAGAGGTAGGTATTAGCCAAATATGAGCAAAATCCGACAATTAGATGTAGAGGTTTACCTGAAATCTAAAATTAAAAATTAACAACCGCCATGTTTGTTTCGTGTTAGCGTATAACATACAATTTAATTAACCTTTAATGTTTCATTTATTTACGCGCCGGGCGTTAGTTGTTTGTAAGTATAACAATTGCTCATCATATTGGTGATATTTAGTGGATATTTTGTATTATTGAATTATGTTTCTTTGGAACGATTTTGTATTTTTAATTATTTTATTTTTGATAAATTTGTGTTCTTGAATTTTAATGCAAAACACTACCATGTGATCAGATCCACTTACAGAGCAAAGTAAATACATACTTAACAGATAATGAAACTTTCTCATGATGTACAACCAAAGCGAAGTTCCTGCTATTAACCTCAAAAAAGAACAATTATTAATATTCTTTACAGATGGGATAAAGTCAACTTCGTTTACGTCATCTCTTTGTGTTTGTCGATCCGTACAACATATTACATTGGACCAATTTGAATGCCCCATTTCACACAAAACAGAGTTTTTATTAAAAATCGGTCCTTGGTGTTTAAAACAGTTATAATTATCCGGAAATCCGTTGAGGATCCACATGTAGAGGAAATGTCGTGTTTATTGTTTAGTAAGACCTGATGTAAAGTCAAACAAATGAATGTGTAGCAAGTTCACTAACCTCCATGAAAATGCAATCAGGTTGCTGATATAATGGGAAAATCCACCTGGAGAAGATTACATTATAACAACGTTATAACAGTCATAAAACTGTAAAAAAATAACTCTTCCTGCTGTTAGCTGCGTTATAAACTAAAATTGATCCTAAATACATAAATAATTACAATTTTTTAAAATTAAAAATTGTTTTTCCTTTATTATTTATTGATGATAGAAATATTTTGAACATAAATAAATATGTATATGAGCACTTCCGTGGTGTAAAGGTTAGCAATTCTAGTTGGAGTCCCAAGGATCCGGGTTCGATTTTCAGCTGTATCATTTGTAATAAAATATTTATTTTGTTAAATGTCAAATTGTAATTATAACACACACACACACATCTATATATATATATATATACTTATCCTCAGAATGTGATCTAACAAAAGGATTAAGACAAGGATGCAGGATGTCACCAACATTGTTCAAGATATATCTAGAAGATGTATTAATGAAATGGAATAAGTTATGTAGGGGAATGGGAATCTACATTAATGGCCATTTACTGCACAATTTATTATTCGCTGATGACCAGATTATAATAGGACAAGATAAAGAAGATATAGAATACATGATCAGAAAGTTGGTCGATGCATTTGAGGTAGGTGGACTAAAGATAAATTATATTAAAACAGAATATATGGTAATCGGGGAAATTCAGAAGACCTACAAATAAATTATATATATATATATATATATATATATATATACACATATATGAATAGAAAAATGAATACTTGAGTCGGGATTAGAACCCGAGTCTCTAAACTCTGTACATTTAGCGCTCTAACCATCTGAGCCACTCAAGTATCCTAACCCATACATACATTTTCTTATATATGTAGTATTCTCAATTCACACAAGAGGTAGCGGGAAGTCGTTCCAACTGCCAACTAGCGGCCACCATAACAGTTAAGCAAATTTTTAAAGACAATATTTACTTTATAGCAGTAACGCTTGTATATATATAATGGAGAGAGACTGGAAAGAGATTCTTATAGTTATCAAAATAGGGTTATTAAAACTTTGATTGAAGGGCTATTGCATTAATTATATAATTTCCTTTACTGGCTTTTGTTATCCATTGACAGCTACTACTCCATTTGTTCTACGCTCGGAGGAGCTGTCTTTTCACGCTTTTAATTTAATTTAATCTTTATTATATAAGACATTTTTAAATTAGGCCTATATATTTTTTAAATGTGATTAATAGAAGATTAAGTCCTATAATAGTCCTACAAGAGAAATATGTTCAGGAGCTCGAAGGAAAGGATGGGTCGAATACAAAAATCCGATTTAAAAATAGTTTATCCTTATATTCATGGAATCATGTACCGATGGTAAACATGTTAGGTATATTTTCGCCCTAAACTTTCTTGAACCTATGAATCCAGAGGCGAGCATGGCAACCACTAGATCATCGGGAAGTTAAATTCGCTTAATGATTACGCATTCGCTTTCTTAAATTGGTCATTCTAGATCCCATTTGAATTTTTTTTTTGTTCAATACCACCAGTTGTCTTTTATGAGACATTGGCGAAATTGTAATCCATTTCTTAGGTTGGGGCACCTGAACGGTGGAGTTACGTTACCCCGGTGATATGATGGGTGATAAATAATAATGAAGTGCCACGGAAGTCCTTAATTTATACTTAACCGAAATTCCAGACCATGGGCAACCACAGGAATAATTCCCTTTAAGGAGAAATTCCTATGGTCTGACCGGGAATCGAACTCGAGACCTCATGAACTGTAGTCAGAAACGCTGACCACTAGCCCATAAGGCTGGTCCCATTTCAACAATAAGATTTGTGCAATATATTTTATTAAAATTCGGTTCCGGTTATTACCATGCTCGCCTCCGGTTCCAAAAATCGATGGTTCAAACCAGGCCGCAGTCGATATATTTTTAAGAGATTAGAAATCCTAAGAATGGTCTCCTTCGATCGAGGGGTAGCTATAGCTGGGTCCCGTGTCGTTGATTTACGACAAATAAAAGAACTTCAAGAGAGAAGCCCTATGCTCAGTATTTGTGGTCTCTTTCAAGGCCAGATTTGAATTGCGTCACTAATGAATAGAACAAATGAAGGTAATTTTGAGGAAGTGGCTGATTTCAAGTATCTAGGAACAATAATTACAAATAGGAATGCGATGCACAAAGAAATTAAACATAGTCTCAATTCTGGAAATGCCTGCTATTATTCATTATAGAGACTCTTGACGTCTCAACTCCTTTCAAAAACATTAAACTGAAAATATATAAAACTGTTATTCATCCATTTATATTATATGGATGCGAAACATGGACTCTTACTTTAAGGAAGGAAAGAAGATTATGAGAATTTGAGAACAAAGTTCTTAGGAAAATTTCTGGGCCAAAAAGAGATGAATAATGATAGGTGAACGGAGAAAACTACATAATAGTGAGCTACATGATATGTTGATATGTATAGGAAGCCAGATATAATAAGAACAGTTAAGTCTCGTCAGCTGCGAATGGGCAGGACATATGGCACGTATGGAGTTGGGTGATGAAAGGGGTGCATGGAAGCTTCTGGTAGGAAAACCAGAGGGAAAACGCCCAGTTGGTAGACCAAGAATGAGATGGAAGAATAAGATTATCCATGATTTGAGGGAAGTAAATTATACAGAGGATGATAGGAAAACATTAGCTCATGATAGGGATGTATGGAAAGCTTATGTCCGCGCGGTCATGAACCTACGGGTTCAATAGAGCCAGTGAGTTAGTTAGTTTAATGAATAGAACTATCAAGAGCGTTGTTAAATAGAAAATTATTTATTAACTTTATTATATTACCCCTGTAAGATTAAGAAAAATATTTTTTGCGCGATAGTGCGTTTTATACTCGTAGTACTTACAGCAATGGCGACCGTGATTGAAAGTTCAACTTCCTACTTTTCGGAGATACTAACCTAATTAACTATACTGTAATAAAATAACCAAACTGTAATATTACATATTACAAAACGCGTGTGGGAAGTATGTATACTACATACAATGTATATATAAAAGATATCCAAAAGGTAGTGTTAATACGAAACAAAATCACTGCATTTTAAATGAACTGAACTTTATTTGAAGCAATATAAAACAATAAATACATACTTGCCGCCATTTTGTCATTAATTGGTCTCACGACCTCCTGCAGTTTCAACTAATAAATATTGTCCACACTGTTAACGTTAGTCAATTGTTCATAATGAACGCAAATATTTCTAAGAAATATGTTATTATTTTACTAGTATCATTTATTTTGAAAACACCATAGCGCGAAAAATAATGTACAACGCACGTTTGTGAAGTGTTTTACAGAATCTCAGAAATTGAAAACCTCGCTATCGCTCAGTTTTAAACATTTTCCTCGCTTCTGTAAGAAATACTTACCGACCTAGCATCGTAATATGCTATTAATTGGAAACATCCTACATTTTGTTAACTCTAATTGTAAAGGTAAAACTATTAATATTTTAAAGAAAAAATGTAAAACGAATTTAAATAGTACTAAGTCCTCATTATGCTTCGTTTGCTAAAAATCATAAATAGGAATCTAAATGGAAAACAATTTGTTTTTAGAATAAATATTAACTCACGAAATGCTTTAGGCACAGCTATCAATTAACCAATGACACGAGATTATTTTAAAAGTGATTTGTTTCGATTATTGCTTTTATGACCTCCAAGAAATATCGTGACAGCGAACTAATAATTTAAGATTACTTCTAAGAGATTTTAAAATTCGCGTGGGTGTTCATTTTCCTTTAAGCAGATACGTATTTTAAAAGCGGCCTTCGAATAACAAACATTCATTTATTATTTTAATAACAATAAAATGTACATTCTTGATCGCTAAGAAACTTGGCGGATGTGATCAAGGATTTATCCCACCGTAGACGCTTTAACATCTATTGTCATGTCACATTATGGATTCTTAGTTTGTATCCAATATCCTTCTATGTCATCATCATCATCTGCATTCATGGATTAGGTCTGTTGACCCGTTCCGACTTCAGCCCATCTCTTTCTAGGTCTGCCCACATCTCGGGTACCTTTAGGTTTGTTATCAATCCGGCTTTTCTTCTGCTGAAGTTTATGAGTAAGTTATTTTTTACTAGTAGAGGTTACCAGCCTCTAGCCAAACCCCTCTTCCTGGAGGACAGGGAACTGCAATTTCGGAGTGTTCGTCTCCTAGATAAGTTGCCTTCACTACGGCTTTGGGGACTTCTCTTCTCCCCATGTAACCCTGTGGACGGGGCCCTACCCAGGTACTACCCACTGGGTGAGTGGGACCTGGAGCTCACAAAAGGGCAGGGGCGCCTACTCCCTGGAATTGACTACCTCTTTCAAGGATACCACTCTGTTACCTTCTATGTAAATAATTTATATTGTGCTAGCTAATACCCGGCGTGCGCTGCTATGCCTAAATAAATGAAAATTAATGAGCTTTTATGTTCAGTTGAACAAGTAGAAGGAAAAATAATTATAAATTTATATTTTTTAGATACCCCATGCTGATAACCCGGCGTTGCCCGGGAATCTACTTATCCCGATATTCTTGACATAGGCTAAACGAGCTGAAATACGAAAATTAATTTGTTTTATGTTTAGTTAAATAAGTGGAAGGGAAAATTTATATCGTAATTATTTTTAGATACCCCGTGCTATTTACCCGGCGTTGTCCGGGAATCTATTCATCTCGATCTTCTTGGCATAAATAAGCTTAAAGACAAAAATTAATGTATTTCTTATGATTAGTTGAATAAGTAAAATGAAAAACAATTATAAATGTATATCGTAATTATTTTAAGATTCCCCGTGCTGATTCCCCGGTGTGGCCCGAGAATCTACTTATCTCGATCTTATTGGCATAAATGAGCTAAAAGACAAAATTTATTATTGTGAGTTATCCATAAAAGAATACCCGCCATGTGCTGCTATGCTTGCACAGGTATCTATGTACTTGTCTCTATCTTCTTGGCATCAATGAAAGACAAAAATGGTTTGTGAGTTATCCGTAAGAGATAAACATATGCTGTTGCGGTCTTTTTTGTAGAGCTTTTTGATATATTCAATTCTGTGTAGGCCTACATTAATTTTCTGTATTTGTTATGGTTTGGGCAGCGTAAGCCATTTAAGCGCCCAAAGAGCTACTTTTTTCATGTTTTTCACTACAAAGGGCGATTTTTAAGGGCGTGGGAGTTGAGTAAAACAACTCTGTTATAGCCTATGTTCATCCCGGGAATCTCCTGAACATTTTGCAAAAAGCCCCATCACAATCGGATCAACGGTATGACCGCGCGTAAAGTGCGAATAAACAAACATTCACTTTTATATATTAGATTGTTAATTAAGTGAGAGAAGTAAATCCTATGCTCATGTCTAGCGAAATGCCAGATCGAGAGACAAGATTAGACGAAATCGCTTATTTTGAAGGTGTGTGATAATATAAATATATCTCCTGAGAAGATCTGTCGCACCATCAGAGGATCAGTTGATATGGAATGGATGAAAATGGATAACATGAGTATGGACAAGTAGTGAAATGAAGTTTGACAGTTTTTGAAGAAAACAAAATAAAAAATAAATAGATAGAATAAAAACTTAAAAAATCTCCTATAAAAATGATGAGAACTTATCAGCCAGAGATGGAGACAGAAGTCAAAGTAACTGATCATAAAAACAATAATTTTATGTAATTATTGTTTCATGTGGAACATTAGCGTTTGGGATTTATGAAAATAATTAAAGCAGTAAGTTGGTTGGTCCTGTGATTTGAATCCAGGTCCTTCGGAATACGAGATTCCTACGACACTTCCATAGACGATTAAAACATTTAAATAACATACATTTAAAATAATAAATTCGATGCGTCTTTAATTGAAAGATAAACAGAATGTTATTAATATTAAACTCAATAAGGGCGTTATTTACAATTTTAAATAATGGAATTAATAATTATAATCAAAATATTATCACCGTCCGGCGCCGTAGACGAGCGGTTTAAGAATCATGCCATGTTGCAGAGCTAACGGGACTTGCGCTGGTTCGTGTTCACGTGGAGGAAGAAATTTTCTCATGGAATTTAGTCCATCTTTGTGATTAATTCAATTTGGATGTAACACAATTTGGATGTAAGATCAGCAGCCAGTTGTTAGACCAAGGGGCTTCTAGGCTTGTCGAGCCTGCTATAAATGTAGATAAAACAAAAATTAGAAAAGTATTTAATCGATTTTTTCTTTCTGAATTGTTATGAATACAAAAATTATGGAAAGTATAATTTATCAACAAGTGTAAATAATTTAAAAGAAAATAAAAATAAAAGAATATGGAAATAAAATAAAGTAAAATTATTAGAATTTTCTCAAATTTTCAAAGGATATTTTTTTTTCTCTTAGGCCTATGTCTGTCTGCCTATACCCGTACACCCCTCCCCCATGTGGGGCAAGGGTACTTCAGTGTGGTGTTACTTAACCAATCTAATTTAGTTATGCTTATTTTCTTACAGATGTCAGCGAGGACCAGTGGTTAGCTCATCGCCTCAAAGAGACACCCAGTAGGCAACTAAGGTATATAGGACATACATTTATGATAATTATATTAACTATGTGTCCTCCCAGTATGCACAGCCCATCTACAACATCATCAAAAGCCTGTCAGTACATGGATAGTAGCTGGAGAATAACCTTGTATATAAGGTACTATTTATATACTATAATTTTATATACCTTAATTAGAATACAAACAAGTCCTATAAAGAAATTCAGTTAATATATTTTGATAACTTACATGTTATACATATTATAGAATAAGAGACTGTTTTCGCGTCACAACGTTACTATCAATATTGTAATTAATATATTTAGTTATTTATTTACATGTTGCATTATTAATAAAATATTAAGGAATATAATTTTGTTACAAGAAATATAATGGCTCGTTATCCCATATTAACAAGAGCTCATACAGACAGTGGGGAGAAGCTAAAACCTGAAAACAAACAGTTAAATATGTACGTTTTAAATACACTGAAATAAAATGTAATTAAATACGAAAGTATAAAATTAAGAGATCAAAAGAGAAGTCAAGATATCAGAGATGAATTACAAGTATATAATATAAACGAGAAAATGTACAGAAATAAAGTTCGAATATGTACGAGTACAAAGAATGCCAAATAATAGTTTATCAAAACAGATGCTTCATTATTACCCGTTTAAGGAGTAAGTGCAGTTGTTGACGGAGGGCACTGCAGTCGTGTTTATGCAGGAATAGAACACGTGACACTGTTATCTAGAGTGCAGAAAGGAATGGGACGTGGGACGCTGACAGTATACATTGCCTTATATGACGTCACGTGTAGCAACAAACAGAGCTTCGCAATTCTTCTGCCTGCAGAGATATTTTGAATGACTAATATAAACCCAAAGGCCGAAGAAATGTAGGAAGACTAAAACGACTTTGGAAGGACGACCTGTAAAATATTGTGCATCGGGGAGCGGAACAGACCAACAGGCTCATACCTTGAAAATGATGATGATGATGATGATGAATATAAGATTAATACAACACAATATTAGAATGTATTATTATCATATTAGGCCTATCACTGTGATCTAAGAGTAACATCGTTTTCTCGGATTCAACAGACTTTGGGTTCGATGGCAGGTCGCGACAAGTTTTCGGAGTTTCTGAAAGACAAAATATAAGTGTAAAATGTTCCCGAATATTATCTGACGTCTTCATCGTAAGTAATACCATGAGTGATGAATTTCGAGTATCGATAAATTCACGAGTCACGAAGTGATTTTCAATTTATCTAGAGGATTTGCAAATCAAGAGTGGCATTTGTTAGGACTATTTAATGAATAAAATTAAGCTGTTTACTGAAATATAATTTTTTAAATATTTATATTTAAATAGTCCACCGCTGTGGTCTCGAGGTAGCGTCCTGCCTTGCCACGCAGCGGGCCCGGGTTCGATCCCCGGTCGGGGCAGTTTTTCTGGGTGAGGTTTTTATCGGGGTTTTTCCTCACCTGTAAGACAAATGTCAGGAAAACTTTAAGGCCCAAACGGTCCCCGAAATCATATGGCCATCATCATCCTTACCATTATCGTTATCATCATCATCCTTCACCGGTGTGGAAAGCAACGGGAAGCTACCACACCTACACAATTCCCTAGTAAAGTTGCAAGCATAGCATGAAAATGCTATGATTGCAGCGAAGGACCTGCCTTCGGGCAGAATTACTATGGATGGATATTTAAATATTTATATATTTAAAGTAAACGGCGATGTTTGAAAACAAATTATAAATGTTTCGTTATGTTTCATTTGTTCATCACTGCAAATTGATCGTACTATTTATTGCCAAATAGGGTCGCAATATTGTAAGAATCCGCCCTAGTGGAGAAAAAATGAAACTCGTCAAACTGTAGGCCTATATTATAACCAACATTATAGGTTATTAATTCTTTCTTTTCAGAAACAACTCAGTAAAATCAGTATTTAAAAACACAAATATTGAACACATAGTTATAAAATGTATAGGTCGACGGAATCTGCTCATTACTTGTTATATTCAATGTATTTGTTAGATAGTCAGTCACTGCAAAATAATGCTCTGACCTGTTCAGAATATTAAAAATGAGGAGCTTTCCTTTATTTTGGTAATCAAAATTCGATAATTATCGAGGTGAAACACGACTGTGATTCGTTGTAAAACAAAATTAATTGAAACGTGATTGGTCACTGAATCCCATTTGGGGGCATGAGTTAAATAATCATCAATATCGTATCCATTTTGACTACCATGAACTTATGAATCAGTAGTGTGTTTTGTCTTAAAATGTTGTATTATCTGTGAGGTGCCCCCGTTATTGAGCTGATCACTGTTCCCAGAAAGATTCTCCACGTCATTGTATGATAAAAGAAAGATATAGTTTAATACATTTACTTTTATTTAAGTTTTAACTGTAAACATTTTATTATTTCTTTAATCATGGGTGAGTTTGTGTTTTTGTAACGCATGCTACATTTTAATTCCTAACTATCCCTCCTTCAATAATGTCGGCTCAACAACCCCCGTCCCTTCCATGTCCGATAAGCTGTGGCACCAATAAATACCTATAATACTAGACGGAAAGAGGTCGTTATATCGGTACTAACAACAAATCTATTGTTTTTCTCCTTTGTTCAGTAAGGGCTAAAAGTATTATAATAATATTGTGAAAAAGAAAATTGTCTGAACCAGGAATCGAACCGTGGACATCTAGTTCTCCAGACTAGTGTGCAGCCCACTACACCATTCCAGACCTCGCACAACCCTTAACAATTCTTTCCATATATACAAATCTATAATTATTCTCGTTTCGTCCGCTGTCAGGTAGGTGTCACAACCATCGCCAACGGCCGGCTTCGTTTAGAAGTATCTATATTTGAGAATTTTACACCACGAGTTCTACAAGCAGTAAACGAGTAGGCTGCGCACTAGTCTAGAGAACTAGAGGTCCACGGTTCAGACATTAATTTTTCTTTTTACAATATTATTATAATATTATAATATGATCTATTATTGGTACTGTGTTAAAATAACAGTATACAAAAATGTTAAATAACATCGTTTACTGCTTATAAAAGTGGTGGTGTAAAATTCTCAAATATAGATACTTCTAAACAAAGCTGGGCGTTGGCGATGGTTGTGACACCTACCTAAAAGCGGACGAAACGAGAATTATAGATTTGTATATGTGGAAAGAATTGTTAATGGTTGTGCCAGGTCTGGAATGGTGTAGTGGGCTGCACACTAGTCTGGAGAACTTGAGGTCCACGGTTCGATTCCTGGTTCAGACATAAATTTTTCTTTTCACAATATTATTATAATATTATAATATGATCTATTATTGGAACTGTGTTAAAACAATAGTATTGAAAAATGTTAAATAAAGGCTAAAAAGTTTGCTGATTCAAGACAAGAATCCATCCATATTTTACGGGATCTTTCTGAGGTCTCCTCCATCTCATGCTATTGGCTAACAACAGCGGATACTTGCATCCTCGTTCATGGCCAGTTAATGGGGTGCCTCTACCTGTAATAAAATTACGATTGTCTGATTGAATACAAATTAATACGTTTAAAACAAAATAAAACAAACTTACCAAGAATTTTCAATCAAAAAAGCTAAAAATGAATTTTAATTATGTATAATTAATTTAATTAAAACATTTAGAATCATTCTTATTCGACACAATTGCTTATTGACTACAAATCCATAACTTCAATATCAGTGGACCAGTTCGATTCCCGGCAGGGTAGTGCATTTTAAATTCCTGCCAAATTTTTGAGTTCATAATTATTTACCAATAAACAAAATATTGTCACTTTGTTTCATAGTTATTTATACTCGTAACGATATTAATAATTTATATATACAGAGTAGTAATAAATAGGTATTTGGTAGTGAAAATAGGCTACCATTTTTAAATTGGTATATTCAGGTTTAGGCGCGTCAGTTCTAGGAAGCCTTTGGTCTATCAGCCGGCTGCAGGCCTCACATCCACATGTGTTAATCACAGAGGTAGACGATCATCCTGCCAGTGTGGTCAGCATGTCGACTCTTCCAGCCGTTGTATGTGGTTTCTAACCTATAGGCACTTCTTATTATAGCTATCCAAATTCCTTACGGTTCTGTGTGAGCCCCGGTCCCATACTGACCGAAATGAGACAATTTCTTCCCCCTGGGAAACAGATATAATAAGAACAGTTGAGTGTCGTAACTGAGATGGACAAGACATGGCACGAATGGGGAATGAAAGAGGGGGCATATTGGCTTCTTGTAGTAAAACCAGAGGGAAAATGTACAATTGGTGGACCAAGAATGAGGTGGGAGAATGATATTAACCATGATTTTAGGGAAGTAGATTATACAGGGGACGATTGGAAAACATTAGCTCAGGATAGGGATGTGCGACGAGCTTATGTCCGCCCGGCCATGAAGCTATTGATTCGATAGAGCCAATGAGTTATTTAGTTATGGGAACCCGTACCAGTGCAAATCCCGCAGTTTTGCACTAAGGTATAATCCCTTAAACTGCTCGGCTACAACGCAAAACTAAAATTTAGGATACAGTATTTTATCTTCACTCTAGCGTATAAATAAGTTCTGCATGTTTAACTTAAAAAATAATGTTGTTTTCTGAGATTGGTTCAGATGGCACAGTATTATAATTAGCGATAAGAAATTGTAAAATACGTCACGCGTAACCACACAGTGTTATCTAAGTGATAAGTGCGTATAAATAACGATGCCATTTTTCTGTGTATTGTTTTGTGGTGGTGAACATATGACTGATACAGGATGTTAGTCACAATGTGACGTCTTTAATAAATTCAAATTTGATTTACTTACTAGCTAACACCCGACGCAAATAAATGTAAATCTGTTTATGTGTCTAGTTTAATAACTAAGAGGAAAAATAATTATAAATTTATATCGTAATTATTTTTAGATATCCGTGCTGATTACTCGGCGTTGCCCGGGAATCTACTTATCCCGATCTTCTTGACATAAATGAGCTGAAAAATGAATGTGTTTTTATGTTTAGTTGGATAAGTAAAAGGAAAGATTTATATCGTAATTATTTTTATAGATATCCCGTGACGAATACCCGGCGATCATCTTGGCATAAATGAATTGAAAGTAAAATTCGTTATTGTGAGTTGTCTGTAAAAGAATACCCGCCGTGCGCTGCTATGCTTGCGCGGGAATCTATTTAACCCGATCTTCTTGGCATCAATGAAAGGAAAAAAAAAAGGTTATTGTTAGTTATCCGTTATAGATAAACACATGCTGTCGCGGACTTTTTTGTAGAGCTTTTCAGATATTCAATTCTGTGTACATTAATTTTGTGTATTTCTTATGGTTTAGGCAGCGTAAGCCATTTAAGCGTCCAAAAAAGGGACTTTTCACGTTTTTTTTTTCAAAGGGCGATTATAAGGGTTAAGTGGTTGAGTATTACAACTCTCTTATAGCCTATGTTAATCCCGGGAATCTCCTGACCATTTTGCAAAAAAGCTCCATCACATTCGGATAAACGATATGGCAGCGCATAAAATACGAACAAACATGAATTTTTATATATTAGATTTTCTTACAAGGTTATTTCTTTTTCTGTTCAAGAGATAACGTTTGAGAATAGTATTTGGGAGGCTCCGGTTCAAATCTCGCCTCTAATTAACCTCAGTCGTCAAAGCAAGTACGTACTAAGTTGGAACTATTTTACCATAATATTAGCATCTTTGTCCTGAGGTGGAATTATGACTAATAAATATTTTAGGGAGGCCTCTGTTGTAAAAATATTATTGTAGTTTGTTATTAGGGGGATAAATGAATTATATATTTATGTTTAAGGGATTTTCAAAACTCAAAATTATATTAATTTTGAAAGCAAAAATTATTCTCTGGCTACAAGTTTGAGAGTCCTTATGTGACCCCAAAACTAATTTGGAGAGTTTCAATTTTGACTTGTTACAGTTATTGAGTAGCAAAATTATTTACATATTTACAAAAAATCGGAGTAAATTTTAAATGGATTGAGTGTTTATCGATAATGATACAGTAGATTGCTATATATTTTTTTTTTTACGATTTATCATCATCAGAAATCACTACAGCGCGATTCAAGCCTCGGCTTCCCCTTCCAGGCATCTCTATCTCTGTTAATATTATTCGCTTTTAAACATCTTAATGATGGACAAATTATATTTGAAAAGAAAAATATACGCCTAGACTGGGGTTTGAACCCAGGACCATTGACTCTTCTCTATGTCAATGCTGTTCCATCTGACCTACCTAGAAAAATACGCGTTTAGATTGGAGGCCTGGGTAGCTCAGATGGAAGAGCGATTCGAGCCTCGGCTTCCCCTTCCAGGCATCTCTATCTCTGTTAATATTATTCGCTTTTAAACATCTTAATGATGGACAAATTATATTTGAAAAGAAAAATATACGCCTAGACTGGGGTTTGAACCCAGGACCATTGACTCTTCTCTATGTCAATGCTGTTCCATCTGACCTACCTAGAAAAATACGCGTTTAGATTGGAGGCCTGGGTAGCTCAGATGGAAGAGCATTGACATAGAGAATCAAAGGCTATATTTTTCTTTTCAAATATAATCTCTGTCTCTAACAACCAGCTTCCTCAGATCCTCCAATATTCCATCCATCCATCGAAATCTCGGTCATTCCACATTCCTTTTTCCTTCAGATTTACATTCCATGATTTTCTTGGGTATCTCATGTTCAGTCATTCTTTGTATATGCCCTACTCATCACAACATTGAAACTTTAATTGATGTAACCACATCAGGAGAATTATACAACTGATAGAAATCAGAGTTAGGCCTATATCTTACACGTTTTACGATTTATGCGGACAGTATTCCCATCTAATCTTAACCATTAGAAATAAAGAAAAATATTACAATGAAGCAAGTTATCTACCATCATTATAAAATAATTCACAGCTATCTTTGAATTATTTATAGAGATAGAAAAAATCAACTTTAATATATCATATTGTACTGAAGAGATTATCATCATAAGTAATGCCACGAGTGATTTCCAAATTATCTAGAGAATTTGGAAATCAAGAGTGGCATTTTTTAGGACTATGTAATGAATAAAATTAAGCTGTTTACTCAAAACTCATTATTTAAATACGGCTACCGGTATTTAAAAATATTTATATATTTAATGTAAACGGCGACGATTGAAAAAATCAGAAATGTGAGGTTATGTATATTCATTGCACTTGATCATATTATTTATTGCCAATAGGATCGCAAAATTGTAAGAATGCACCCTAGCGGGGAAATAATGAAACACATCAAATTGTATATTATAATCAACATTATAGGTTATCAATTTATTTTTTTAGTAAACAACTCAGTAAATCAAGGAATCTGTTCATTATTTCCTACATTCAATGTATTCGTTGGAGAAAAATAATGCTCTGAGCTGTTCAGAATATTAAAAAGGGGGAGCTATCTTTATCGCAAGAGCAGGTGGTGATAAAGAGATATCGATAAAGAACGAGGTGAAACACGACTGTGATTGGTTGTAAAACAAAATTAATTGAAACGTAATTGGTCATTGACTACCATTTGGGACATGAGTTAAAGAGTCATTAAAATTAAATCATAATTAATTCCTTCAAGTGATAAAACACAAGACACCACGCCTTAAAGCTGCAATGATGCAATGACTTTAGACATTAAAGAATGTAAAATAATATGACTTTTTTAAAAATATATTTTCACTATTCCTTTTATTTTAATGTAATTTTTTTAGATTCTATATTTTAAGTGCTTAACTTCTTGCTTTTAACAACAGTTTTTCTGTTAACATAAATTAAAATTTCAATAAATATTTTTTTATAAAATCAATGAAATATCTTTATTAAGAGTGAAGGATGGAAAGAATATTAATTTGAGACATATGGACTTCTTACAACGGAACTGTTAACCATTGCATGCCGAAAGCTACCTTGAAATTTCTCTTAGAGAAGCGTTGTGATTAGCCAAGGGCATGTCCAAAAAATATCTGCCGATTTTAACTGCAAGCACTAAAATCCAGCCCCAAATTTTACATTTAAACTACAGGAAAGTAATACAACTCCTGACTCGGTGGATTGGATAACCCTAAATATCCCTTTGGTATAGGTATTATTATTTTTTAAAACAAGTATAGGTATTGTTATTTTATATAATTCAACGCGTGTCCATGACCTTGAACTGCATTAATAGATTATTAATAAAAATAGGATCTTTTTGGTGATAACATTGTATTAAACATAGTCAATAAAACCCAAATCACCAAATTTAAGTTTAAAATAGTCAACTAGTTTCAATAGAGATGCTATAATTTTTAATAATCAGTCTTGCAAATGATAGTATCGCTATTGAAACTAGTTGACTATTTTAAATTTTAATTTGATTTGGATTTTTATTAAGTATAATGCATTTATAAAGTTTTATTTTCATATTATTTAATAGGTCAAATTAAGGCAGAGACTAAAACTATTGGAAATAAATTGAATAATTTTAAATAAATTGAATAATTTGAGAATCAATCTTTCGGCTTAATTATTTTGGAAATTCCTTTGTGGTTATGATTGTTATATGCCGTCCGCGCTGCACCCTACCTCACTTCACTTCGCTCTATTCAAGCAGGGACGTCTATTTGCTTTGCATTGTGGTTAGCCAACTGAAGTCTGGCTTCGATTTCTGTGCCTTGCAGTTAAAATCGGCAGATATTTTTTCGGATACGGCTTTGGTACATCACAACACTTCTCTGGGAGAAATATCAAGGTAGGTTTCGGATTTCAATGGTTGACAGTTCACTTGTTAGTCATTTCCCGTCTAGTATCTATGATTTATACTAATGGGCTGTGTATGTCTATTATTATCTCTGTTCATAATTATGTCATTTGTATGTACGCTCCCACGGGCCTTCTTTAATGGCTTTTTACCGGGTATGTATCATCTACCTTTTAAAATTGCAAGTTATAGACTACCGATAACTTTTAAGGCAAAGTAAAAATCTTCTTCTTCTTCTTCGGCTTTTCCCCTATTTATAGGTTTGCCGTGTTCAGTTTCCATTCATTTCTTTCATTCCAATCTCTTTTTTCCAAATTCCTATCACCCATTATAGTTCTGACATAGGTTTTCCATTTCCATCTTGGTCTGCCACGTTTATTTCTTCCAGGGGGTGACCATTGGTATATATTTTTTGGCCATCTTTCATTTTCCATTCTTTGTACATGACCATACCATTTAAGAGTTTGATTTTCAATCCTCTTAACAACAGATGTGGTGACATTCATTTCTCTCCAAAGGAATTAATTTCTTATTTTGTCCTATCTTGTTTTTTGAAGGCTTCTTCTAAGATAATAAAATTCAACTGTTCTAATTTTATTCCTTTGTAATTCCGTCAAAGACCAAGTTTGACTTCCATATGACAAAATATTCTGTATTATGCTCTTATAAATTTTCATTTTAATTTGCCTTGTAATAGTTTTGTTCCAAATTATTCCATGTAATGTCTTAGTTGCATTTTTTGCCATTGCAATTTTTGTTTGTACATCTCTTTCACATGTACCTAAACTTGTAATTATTGACCCAAGGTATTTAAAAATTTAACATTTTCTTTTATTTTCCCTGTTTCGAGTATGAGGTCGTCCCCATCCCTTCCCAAACACATATATGCTATTCTGTATTCTGTATATTTATATTCAGTCCCCATGTTGTATATTCTTCCCGGTACTCCATGTCTGGGGGGGGAGGTTAGTCGTCAGGCTGGCAACCTAGCCCTGGAAAAAAGTATATCGCTACGTGCTTCAGTAAAATATGTCAGCCGTATAAAAAAAAGTAAAAATTAATGTATTTTATCCAAAAATTGGTTTGAGTTGTTATACAATAAATTATTCTTATTAGACCTACTTAGAATTTAAAATAACGAATTTAGAAGGAATATATATTAGGTCATAGAAATTCTTCATGTATTCATAACATTTGACAGTAAATCATGCAGAATGGCAAAGCAATTTCATTGACAGCGATGTTACGAAAGTTGAGGCTATTATGTCATATCGTGACTTGTCTGATAATGAATAGAAACATATGCATGTCAACATGACTGAATTTTCTCCATGAGTGACCAAAAATATTACATAATGGAAATGTACAATATTTTGCATAACTGATGTGCAATCTAAATTATATAGAATTACTATATTCTTTGTAGAAAAATGTTTATTCAGTTTGAGTAAGCCTATTTGCCTACCTTATAAATTCCATTGGGCTTTTCAGTTCAAAACGCTGGGAAATTTAATTCTCATTGTGGATTTTTGACTTGATATCACACTACAATACAAAATAGATGTTGACACTTTTAGAACAGATCAGCTGTCCATATTTATGACTATAATAATTGAAATGGGTGACTATAAGAAAGAATACATGAGAATATCAAGAGTAGAAGTAAACCTAACCTCATATATAGCTCTAAATAGTCAGATATTAGAGAAAGTTGATAGTATTAAAAATACATGGGTTCTCTAATTACCACAAAACATGAATTAAATGAAGAGGTTTGAGCAAGGATTACAATGGGAAATAGATGCTTCTATGCATTAAAACAAGTTTTTAAGTCAACAACAATAAGTAGGATAGCAAAAATGAAACATACTTACTCACTCACTGGCACTATCGAACCCGAAGGTTCATGGCCGCGCGGACATAAGCTCTCCATACATCCCTATCCTGAGCTAATGCTTTCCAATCATTCCCTGTATAATCTACTTCCCTCAAATCATAGTTAATGTTGTTCTCCCACCTCATTCTTGGTCTACAAACTGGGCGTTTTCTCTCTGGCTTTCCTACAAGAAGCTTCCATGCACGTCTTTCATTCCCCATACGCGCAACATGTCCTGCCCATCGCAGTCTACGAGACTTAACTGTTCTTATTATATCTGGCTTCCTATAAAGACCATGTAGTTCATTGTTATGTAGTCTTCTCCATTCACCTGTCTGTTCATCTCTCTTTGGTCCAAAAATTTTCCTAAGAACTTTATTCTCAAATACTCGTAATCTCCTTTCCTCCCTTAAAGTAAGAGTCCATGTTTCGCACCCATATAATATAACTGGTAGAATAATAGTTTTATATATTTTCAGCTTAACGTTTTTTGAAAGGAGTTGGGACATCAAAAGTATCTGCAATGCATAATAGCATGCATTTCCAGAATTGAGCCTATGTTTAATTTCTTTGTGCATCTCATTCCTATTTGTGATTATTGTTCCTAGGTATTTGAATTCAGCCACTTCCTCAAAATTTCCCTCATTTGTCATTAGCTGTCCATTTCCATTATATAATGAATTTCTACGTGTGACCATATATTTAGTTTTACTGATATTTACTTCCAGTCCTAATTTCTTAGTGTTACTCAATAGTGTGTGCGTGTTGGCCTTTAGTATCTCCTCGCTATCGGCCAGTAGTACTACATCATCAGCATAAACTAACAGCTTATTAATACCATTGAGTTGTAAGCCTTCCTCATTCTCTAAAGATTTAATGGCATGCTCTAGTACAAAATTAAATAGTAGAGGAGATAGTGCATCTCCTTGCTTCAACCCATTCTGGATTTCAAAAGTGTCTGAAAACTGTTTGCCTACACGCACCCTACTCTTTGAGCCATTTAGACACATTCGTATAAGTCTAACTAACTTTTTAGGAATTCCGAACTCCAGCAGGATACTATATAACTTCTCCCTCTTAATTGAATCATATGCTTTTTTGAAGTCTACATATAGTTGATGTACAGTACCATTATATTCCCATTTCTTTTCTAAAATTTGTCTTATACTAAAAATCTGATCTGTTGTAGACCTGTTTCTTCTAAATGCACATTGATGATCTCCTAGAATGTCATCAATATAGGGAGTAAGTCTGCTTACTAATATATTTGTTAGAATTTTGTACGAAGTTGAAAGTAATGAGATGCCCCTGTAGTTGTTGCAATCAGTTTTATCTCCTTTCTTATAAATTGGTACGATAATTGATTCCTTCCATTCATCTGGAAGAGCTTCTTTTTCCCAAATCATACTAAGCAACTAGCGTATTTTGTCCATCAATTTTTCTCCCCCTGATTTTATCAGTTCTGCTGGGATCTCATCTGAACCTGATGCTTTATACATCTTCAATTTTTCAATCGCCATTTCAACCTCTAATGCACTTGGCTCTGCGACTAGCATTTCTGCTGTCTGTAACTTATCCTCCTCAATGTCCTGTTCTGTATGTACATTTAATAGCTGATTAAAGTAACTTTTCCATCTATTTAATATACTCCTGGAATCTGCAATCATATCCCCATTTTCATTCCGAATTATGTTTGTTCTAGCCTGAAACCCTTTCTTCTCTATACTAATTCCCTGATATAATTCTCTGATGTTCCTATTTTTTGCATTCATTTCAAGATCATTAATCTTCTCTCTCAAATATTCCCTCTTTTTACTCTTTAGTAACTTGGTGGTTTCCCGTCTAACACTACCCAATTGCTCTAAATTTACCTCATTTGGCTCGTGTAACCATTTCATTTTTGCTAGCTTTCTTTTCTTTACAATGTCGGCACATTCCTCATCAAACCATTTCTTGTTTTGCCTCTTTTTTAAACAACCAATGCTTTCTGATGCTGACAATTTAATAGTATCTCTTATAGCCTCCCATTCTTTATTTATATCAGTTTCTTCTTCGTTTGCCACATTGTCATCTGAAGATTCCAGTACTTCAAATCTATTAGCAATTTTGATTTGGTATTCTTGCCGCATTTCATCATTTTTCAAGTTTTTTAATTCATTATTTTACAGAATCATCTTTAGCGTTTGTTCCTCTCATAAGCGATAGCCGTTGTCTGATTTTCACTCTGACCAGATGATGATCCGAATTGCAGTCTGTCCCTCTAACTGATCTAACATCAATGATGCTACTGTGCCAGCGTTTATCCACTAATACATGATCTATCTGGTTCCGAGTTTCTCCATCTGGGGACGTCCAGGTGTATTTATGAATATCCTTATGCTGAAATGTTGTGCTCTTAACAATGAGATTCTTTGATGTGGCAAATGTGACTAATCTAACCCCGTTGTCGTTACTATCTTCATGAAGACTGAATTTGCCTATTGTTGGTTTGAATATATCTTCCCGCCCCACTTTTGCATTAAAATCTCCTAAGACAATTTTCATATGATATCGTGAAAGGCTATCAAATAAGCATTCTAATTCTTCATAGAACTCATCCTTGATCTTGTCATCTTTATCTTCTGTGGGGGCATGTACATTTACAATTATAAAATCATGTCGTTTACCCTTTAGAATTATGTATGATATCCTATCACTAACAAACTTAATATCTCGGATAGCGGATAGGATCCTCCTTCTGACTAAAAAACCCGTTCCAAATGCAGGTCTTTCTGCACCCCCATAGTATAATGCAAAGCTTCCTGATTCCTGACTACCTTCTCCTGGCCACCTAACTTCCTGTAAAGCCGACTATATCCAAGGGCGATTTATCCAATTCCCGCGTTAATATCTGTAGTGCCCCGCTATTGTATAAAGTCCTAACATTCCATGTTCCTAGGAACATGTCCCTGTGTTTGAGCCTTTGGTATGTGTTCCCCGAAGTAGTCCCCGTCCGGAGAACCGAATGGGGGACTATTTGACCTCCGGAAAATTTTACCCCAGATGAACCCATGTCCGCATTTCTTGACGGTTGTATTTTTACGGTGAAAGATCGTCACTCTTTCGCCCAAGGTACTTTTTTCGTCTGGCTTATCATCTTCGACCAGTCCGGCATGGATCCCTATCGGCAGCAATGCTACCGCCAGCATAGCTCTCAGGATCATTTAAGCACGCAAGCCACTCCACCACGACAAGGTAAAGATACCATGGAGGGAATGAAACATATATTTGTATATTTATACCTTAACATTAATGGTATTTACTTACTTACTCGCTGGCACTATCGAACCCGTAGGTTTGTAGCCGCACGGACATACGCTCTCCATACATCCCTATCCTGAGCTAATGCTTTCCAATCATTCCCTGTATAATCTACTTCTCTCAAATCATAGTTAATGATATTCTCCCACCTCATTCTTGGTCTACCAACTGGGCGTTTTCCTCTGGCTTTCCTACAAGAAGCTTCCATGCAAGTCTTTCATTCCCCATACGTGCAACATGCCCTGCCCATCGCAATCTACGAGACTTAACTGTTCTTATTATATCTGGCTTCCTATAAAGACCATGTAGTTCATTGTTAATAGTCTTCTCCATTCACCCGTTTGTTTATCTCTCCTTGGTCCAAAAATTCTCCTAAGTACAATTTTCTCAAATACTCGCAATCTCCTCTCCTCCCTTAAAGTAAGAGTCCATGTTTCGCATCCATATAATATAACTGGTAGAATAATAGTTTTATATATTTTCAGTTTAACGTTTTTTGAAAAGAGTTGGGACATCAAGAGTCTCTGCAATGCATAATAGCATGCATTTCCAGAATTGAGCCTATGTTTAATTTCTTTGTGCATCTCATTCCTATTTGTGATTATTGTTCCTAGGTATTTGAATTCAGCCACTTTCTCAAAATTTCCCTCATTTGTCATTAGCTGTCCTTTTCCATTATATAATGTATTTCTACGTGTGACCATATATTTAGTTTTATTGATATTTACTTCCAGTCCTAATTTCTTAGTGTTACTCAATAGTGTGTGCGTGTTGTCCTTTAATAGTATTTATTTAGCCTGTATTTTTCTGTAGGGAGCTAAGTGTAACTAAATTAGCCTGGTTAAGAAACTCCCTCTAGGGAGCCACCATGTCCCCACATGGAGATGAATGTGGACTTACAGTTTTCAGAATTTAGTAGTAGGCTACATATATTCAAAAATTATATATCGGCCTATTAATGTTATTTTTAATAGTTACGTTTTATTCTTACCTCTACAGCCACTCTAATATCTAACAAGAAGGGAACTGTCAACCATTGCATGCCGAAACCTACTTTGAAATTTCTCCCAGAGAAGCGTTGTGATGTACCAAGGCTGTATTAAAAAATCTGACGTTTTTAACTGAAAGGCACTAAACTTCAGCGCCATATATAACTTGTAAAATTCACGGGAAATATTCAATCATTTACTGCTTGGAATCTGTGGCAAGAACCGGCGATCTTAATTAATGGAATATTAATATATTGTTATTCTTCTCCTTGCTTTCATGTAATAGACTTAGGGGTCTGTTATGGACTCAATCCAACGTTTGAAGGGTTGCCCAAGGATATATTGCCTGGTGGTTGATAATTCAGGATTTGACGTGGTATTATTGTTGGCTCATTGTTCTTACGTGAGATTTCCAGTTGTTTCTGTATTTTTATACATATTCCATGATTGATTCTGTTTGTAATTATCTGGCAATCTTAGAATTCCTTTTGCGGTCTGTTCTCGAGTAACCTGCAGTATGTCTCATGAATTTCATTTCTGCCGCAGTTAGTCTTTGTTCATCTACACTGCGAATTGTCCAGGCCTCACTGCCTTAACATAATATGAGTCTGGCCAGTGTTTTATAAATTCCAGTTCGTGTGTTTGCTGTACTGTGTTTGGCTTGTAAATACTATTTATAATTCCTACTACTCTGTTAAATGTTATAATTTTTTTACTAAAATCTTATTCCTCTTCGTATGTAACTTGGTATCCGAGGTAGTTAAATGTGTTAGTTTGTTCTAATATTCTATTAGACCTATTAACAATAATTTTACTGCGAACTGAGCCTTTCCTAGGAAAGCCATGGCTTTAGATTTTTCTGTTGAGATTTCCATGTTGTACTTTATTGGAGTTTGGTGAAAATAGTGGATTGAACGTTGTAGATCATCTTCTGAATTCGCTAAAACAGAATGTCATCTGCAAATAATATATTTTTATTTAAATGATGAAGCCTAACTTCTGGTAAATTTTTCTAGCACAATGTTAACTGGTGCCGTATAGTGCCATTTGAAGCATAAATATTAAATTATATTTTTTGGGTATTTGTAAATAAAACGAGTCAGAATGGCATGTTCTCAATAGTTACTTAGCTCGCGAGCCATAGGTTGTTGACACGTTATACATAACCTCATATAGCTTTGAATATCCTGACTGTGGATATGGAAATCAATGACCTTAACACACACACCGCTGCGAGCTTCCTGGAACATTACATAACATACAATATAATCTTGTTTGTCATGAAACTTATACTATGTGGTTTGTATGCTACAGTTATGTAAGTTATTGCATAGGCCTATACACAGAAATGACTCGGAGCCCGATGCTCAAAGGCACAAAGGATAGTTAAAAAAGAAGATAATGGTGATCTTGATGATTTTTTCTGCCCATCAAAGCGGATCAATATTTTGTTAACACAATATAGTTCAAGATATTTTTGTATATCTATAGAGAGGAATAAACATTGAGTACATGAGGATAAAGTTGGTAGGGCACACTAACATCATCATTATAGTACATTCACGAATTTAGGCCATTTGTTGACCTGTTTTGGCCTCAAGAGAAACACCATCCAGAAGTCTTTTTTGGTCTTATTCTTCCTGCAGGTTGATATCTTAACATTTGTTTGGGTATCCCGTGATCTTCCATTCGATGAACATGTTGCATCCATCTTGACTTATAATCAGAAACTTTGTTTTCTAAAGTTTTCATGTGTAATTCTTCTAAGATGCCTTTTTTTTTTTTTTTTTTTTTTTTTTTTTTTTTTTTTTTGATCTAGTAGTGTGTATCCTGCAGTCCTCCGAAGGTATCTCATTTCAGCAGATCTAAGTCTCTGTATATCCTTCTGCTTCAACGTCCATACTTCGCTACCATACAAAAGAGTTGCAAGAGTCAGTGTTTTATACACTTTTAGTCTTGAATGTTTTTGGACTAACTGTGGCTTGAAGATAGAATTTAATAACCCTAAAATTCTTAAAAATTTAGATATTTTTGCATTTACATCCTTTTCTTCTTCATATAAGATATTGCATCCTAGATATGTAAAATTATTCACCTGCTCCAAAATTTTATTGTCAAGTACAATTGTACTTCTGACAGGATCTACACATTGAAATGCCATAATTTGCGTTTTCTCTGTAGATATCTTCAATCCATATTCTTCTGTAATTTTGTTAAGTTTATACAGATCTTTCTGCAGATTATCTTCTGAATTTGCTATTATTATTTGTTCATCTGCAAACAATAGGGTGTTTAATTTTCTATTTTCTGATATTCTTATTCCAAATTTATATTTCTTGTTCCAGCAACATATTACTTTGTTGATATGAATCGAAAAGAGTGTTGGGGATAGGGGGCAGCCTTGTCTCACACCACGATTTATATCCTTCTTCAGAAAATCTGTTATTTAATTTAATCTTTATGGTGTTGTCTTTGTAAATATTTTGTATGTTCTGCAGAAGTAAATTTGGTATATTTCTGTCTTCCAATATATGGAAGAGTTTTGATCTCTTGACTATGTCGAATGTTTTTTTCAAAATCTATGAAAGCAAAATGTGTTTCTACTAGATCATAAAAAATGAAGACTTCTTGGAAGACTTACACATGGAACCTTTAGAAAACAAAATTTCTGATTATATAAGTCAACATGGATACAACTTGTTCATCGAATGGAATATCACAGGATACCCAAGCAAATGTTAAGCTATCAACCTGCAGGAAGAAGAATGTCTATTCATAAGACTCTTGCATGGTATTACTAGTGAGGCCGAAACAGGTAAAAAAAAGGCCTAAATTTGTGAATGGACTGTGATGATAATGATGAAGTTACTATGGAAATTTTCGGACCAGAGATTGAAAACAGGTGAATAGAGAAGACTGAACTACATGCTCTTTATGGGAAACCAGATGGAATAAGAACAATTAAGACTTATTGACCGCGATATGCAGGACATACGACATGAATGGGGAATGAAAGAGGGGCATGGAAATGTCTTGATAGGAAATACAGAGGAAAAGGGCTCGTTAGGTGGCCAAGAATGAGGTGGGAGAATAACATTAAATATTATTTGTGGGAGGTGAATTATAAAATGATTGATAGGAAAAAAAATCAGGATAAGGATGCACGGAGAATTACGTTCGCTAGGCCATGAACTCCGACTTCTATAGTATCAGTGAGTTAGTCAGTTATTTTGTACACGGAAGTGACACAGTTAGTAGAATCGTATCTTCCAATCCGGTTTCTGGAAGCCAATTTTGATTCCTGGCGGGTAAAATATCTTTCATTCACTCTGGATCTGTCCCTTGCCTTGAAATTTCCTGTTTTTTTTTTTTTTTTACCTTTTTAAGCTATTTTCCATCGTTTTACTGTGATTTATTTTTCTATTATCCATTGGTTACCTTTTCTCTCCTTCTGACACAAATTCAAGATAACTTATAGGCCTATACCCAGATCCAAGGAAGATATTTAAAATCACCTACCGCAACGGGAATCAGTTCCGGATTGTCGGAGTGGAAGGTAGGGACTCTGTCGACCACATCATGGACACTGATATATACTACATATAGGAGTTGAACCCGAGATCTCTAACTTTATAAGCTAGCGCTCTAACCAAATGAGCTACTCAGGAATCCTATCACAAACATTTATTTTTCTTTATACATATATATATATATATATATATATATATTTATTATTATTATTATTATTGTTGTTGTTATTATTATTATTATTATTATTATTATTATTATTATTATTATTATTATTATTATTATTACTATTATTATACACACTATTGAGTAACACTGAGAAATTAGGACTGGAAGTAAATATCAATAAAACTAAATATATGGTCACACGTAGAAATACATTATATAATGGAAAAGGACAGCTAATGACAAATGAGGGAAATTTTGAGGAAGTGGCTGAATTCAAATACCTAGGAACAATAATTACAAATAGGAGTGAGATGCACAAAGAAATTAAACATAGGCTCAATTCTGGAAATGCGTGCTATTATGCATTGCAGAGACTCTTGATGTCCCAACTCCTTTCAAAAAGCGTTAAACTGAAAATATATAAAACTATTATTCTACCAGTTATATTATATGGGTGCGAAACATTGACTCTTACTTTAAGGGAAGAAAGGAGATTACAAATATTTGAGAATAAAGTACTTAGGAAAATTTTTGGACCAAAGAGAGATGAACAAACAGGTGAATGGGGAAGACTACATAACAATGAACTACATGGTCTTTATAGGAAGCCAGATATAATAAGAACAATTAAGTCTCATAGACTGCGGTGGGCAGGACATGTTGCACGTATGGGAAATGAAAGACTTGCATGGAAGCTTCTTGTAGGAAAGCCAGAGGGAACACGCCCAGTTGGTAGACTAAGAATGAGGTGGGAGAATAACATTAAGTATGATTTGAGGGAAGTAGATTATACAGGGAATGATTGGAAAGCATTAGCTCAGGATAGGGATGTATGGAGAGCTTATGTCCGTGCGGCCATGAACCTACGGGTTCGATAGTGCCAGTGAGTAAGTATTATTATTATTATTATTATTATTATTATTATTATTATTATTATTATTATTTATATGTACATATTATTCCCGACACAGGCATTTTTTATATGTTTTAATTGGTCAACATTGCTAAATGTAAAAAATATAGTTATATATATATATATATATATATATATATATATATTAAGGATCTGTTGCAATCAGATTTAGACTTTCGACTTTCCAAATACTAAATTTAATGTAGTCTCAAACTACTATTTCAGCCAATTCATTCGGTACTTAAAACGGTAACAATGGCATCCGTTGCAAGGAACCACTGTGTTGTTCCTATACCACTTTATAAGGGTCTGGCCCATGTAAGTCTTATAAAAGGAGCGAGGATAAAATCATAAAGAGGAACAAAGAAACTATTTCTATTCACCAGTAAAATTAGCATCATCATCATCAACTTCACGGATTTGGTCTTTGCCTGTACCGATCTCACACCTGTTCAGCCCAAGCGCTTTCTTGGTCTTCCTGTGTAAAATTATGCTTTACATATTGTGCTGGATGAGAAACTCTTTATGGCCTATCTCTAACTAATCATCTAATTAACTAACTCACTGGCACTATCGAACCCATAGGTTCATGGCCGCGCGGACATAAGATTTCCGTACATCTCTATCCTGAGGTGTTTTCCAATCATCCCTTGTAAAATCTACTTCCCTCAAATCATAGTTAATGTTATTTCCCACCTCATTCTTGGTCTACCAACTGGGTGTTTTCCCTCTGGTTTTCCTACAAGAAGCTTCCATGCGCGTCTTTCATTCCCCATTCGTGACACTTGTCCTGCACATCGCATTCAACGAGTTATGGCCTATCTCTTCTGGTATAAATAATAATAATAATAATAATAATAATAATAATAATAATAATAATAATAATAATAATAATAATAATAATAAACTATAATAATAATAACTATAATAATAAAACTATAATAATAATAATAACTATAATAATAACTGTAATAATAATAACAACTATTATTATTAAGTTATTATTATTATTATTAATATTATGGAATTAGAACAGGGGGACTGGATGACATGGAGTGAATGGATAGAGACGACTGGAGAAGAAAAATAAAACTTTAGGTACAGAAAGATGTGTAAACATTAAAATTCTGTAATATAAATAAAATTATTATTATTATTATTATTATATTATTATTATTATTATTATTATTATTATTATTATCAATTCTCTGTACGTTCTATTTGTTGATTCTATGACTAGTGGAATCCGGAAGTTTAATACTGTTATCGCAAAGATCCTACATATGTCCCCAACCTGGTCAACTGAATTCAATTTATATCTTCGATATCCAGCAACTAAGGAATTTATTATTATTATTATTATTATTATTATTATTATTATTATTATTAGTAGTAGTAGTAGTAGTAGTAGTAGTAGTAGTAGTAGTAGTAGTATCATTATTATTATCAATATTATAGACTTCATCAGTAGTATAACGGTATACTGGCATATCAGGGAATCGTATTCGACTCGATTTCCGCCCACGTCAAATATTTTCTGTAAGTCCTATGGATGTGAGTATGAAAATTGATCCAGTCCGCCTCGTAAGGATAAGTGTAAAGTTATTTAATAAAAATAATAAAAATAAATAGTTAAGAAAACTAGAATAAAGTTCGTCGTTCACTTCCATACTTACCTTGTTATTCCTTGCACTATCGTCTATTAGTAACCACTTCAATCGCCCTCGGCTCTTCCGAGCTGACGTGCCAAGATTTATTATTATTATTATTATTATTATTATTATTATTATTATTATTATTATTATTATTGTTAGTAGTATTAGTAGTAGTAGTAGTAGTAGTAGTAGTAGTAGTAGTAGTAAAATTTATGGGAAATCAGATTAATAAGAGCTGTAAGTCTCGTAGACTAGAATGTGTCATGAATGAAGAATGAAAAAAATATATGAAAAATTGTTATAAGAAAACCAGAGAGAAAGTGCCCATAGGTTGGCCAAGAATGAGATGAGAAAGTATATTAATATGCAATATCAATATGAATTTTATAAGTATTGAACAATATTAACTATGGTTTGATGGAGATTAATTATACAGGGAATGATTAGCTGAAGATGGAAACCATAATTCACCATTGCATTTAGTCCTTGAATAATTGGTAGTAAAATAGACCGATGAAACCTCTTGTGATGTTGCAAAGTCCACGAGTCCGCCTCATTTCCAGTAAATTGACACGTGATACAGGTAAGTATTTCCCACCACCACATGATTGTGTAGGTCGTGCTATGACACCTCACTCCGACTTTGGTAGCTTAGCTCAATGTACATGGGAAAACCACTGTTACTTTCTGCTTGCATCATTCAAATTGGTCACATTTAATTATATTACCTCTAACTTTCTTATGTGGGAAACATCGATAGTTTTAATGCGAAACTTTTGAACGTTCTCTTTCTCATTCACTCAATCGCTTTTAGTCAATTCCGAAGGAAATAAGCTATTGAGATTGTTCTCATGAAAAAAATTATTTAATTACAGATCTTCACCGAACCTATCTATTACACAGCGAATATAGCCATAGTAATTCTTCCCGAAGGCTGGTCCTTCACTGCAATCATAGCATTTTCATGCTATGCTTGCAGCTTTACTAGGGAATGTAGGTGTGGTAGCTTCCCGTTGCTTTCCACACCGGTGAAGGATGATTATGATGATGATAAGAATGATGATGATGGCCATATGATTTCGGGGACCGTTTGGGTCTGAATGTTTTGTTGACATTTGTCTTACAGGTGAGGAAAAACCCCGATAAAAACCTCACCCAGGAGCCTGTCCCGACCGGGAATCGAACCTGGGCCAGCTGCATGACAAGGCAGCACGCTACCTCGAGACCACAGCGGTGGACTATATATATAATATGTTATAACTATATTTTTGACATTTGGCAATGAAGGCAAATATTATATGAAAAGAAAAATGAATGCTTGAGTCGGGATTTGAATCCGAGTCTCTAAACTCCGTATGTTTAGCGTCCTGACCAACTGAGCTACTCAAGTATTCCAACACAAACATACATTTTTCTTATATATGTAGCATTCTCGATTCACACAAGAGGTAGCGGAAAATCGTTCCAACTAGCATCTATATTACTGCTATAAAGTAAATATTCTCTTTAAAAATTGCTTACCTGTTGTGGTGGTGGCCACTAGATGTCAGTTGAAACGACTTCCCGCTACCTCTTGTGTGAATTGAGAATACTACATATATAAGAAAAATGTATGCTTGTGTTGGAATACTTGAGTAGTTAAGTTGGTTAGAGCGCTAAATGTACAGATTTTAGACTCGTGTTCAAATCCCGACTCAAGCATTAATTCTTCTTTTCAAATCATGTATATATATGCACACAGTATATAGGCTAACTTAAATAATTTTGTGTATGTATGCCCGAAATTTTTGTTTCATCAAAACCAATCTTAGCAATATAATACACTGGTCTGCATGTTATCAGATGACTGAAAACTAATACGTTATATTATTTCATTTTTATGCTGATTCCAGAACTGTTCTTAGTTTTCTTCTATCGCGTACAGTTTTTTTTTTCACAACGGACCTAATCTGTTTTCAAATATTTATTGGTGAGAGCATAAATATGTGCCAGATGGTAATGAGTATTGTTGGAGGCAAATTTGTCAATTCAAGCCTCTAAGCCTTTAGTTTGGCACAACCGCTGCTGAGGTTGTTATTGGGTGACTTTGGAAGTGTTGTTCATCTCAGACACTTGCATTATCAATGCTGTTCTCATTTTATCTCCTAGTGTGACTTCAAGTATGACAATGTCTACACGCAAGTGTGAACAATCCTAACTTTTCTTATATATTTGTGGAAATTATACAATGCTTAAGCAGAGGACGAATATTACAGACTTTGTGAAAAAAGCTTACTATGCTTATTTTAAAGTGAAACTTGGTGGCCAGGATAAGGCGTGGGCGCCGAACAAAGTTTGTCGCTATTCCGTTAAGAGATTAAGATTGTGGACAAAAGGGAAGAAAACGTGCATGCCGTTTGCGATTCCTATGGTGTGGAGGGAGCCTAAAGACCACCTTAATGAAAGTTACTCCTGTTTGCTTAAAGTTCAGGAGTGTAATTAAAAAAAAAACAAGAACCAAATTGTATATCCAAGCATCCTTTCAGCCTTTAGGCCAGTTCCATATGGAGAAGAGCTGCCAGTTCCTCTTCCTCCAGCTGTTTTATAGAACCTAATAGAGTATAATGTTGAAAGTGAACTTGATTCAATCACTGACGACGATACTGATTATATATATCAGCCTGAAGACGGCTTTACCCCTCAACAGTTCCCTCAAAGTGGCCTTAATGATCTAGTTCGTGATCTGAATTTGCCAAAGGAATCTGCAGAACTACTTGGCTCATGGCTTAAAAGTAAGAATCTTCTGGAATGAGGAACACATTACTCATGGTACAGACACAGAGAAAAAGAACTATTTTCCTTTATTCTCACAGAATGATTGCTTGGTTTACTGTAATAGTATAAACGAGTTAATGCACTTCTATGACATTGAGCATGATTCCACTCAGTGGACACTTTTCATAGACTCATCTAAGAGGAGTCTCAAAAGTGTGTTACTGCATAGTGGGAATGTGTATGGGTCTATTCCTATTGCCCATTCAGTTCAGATGAAGGAGACATTCGAGAACATGAAGTTGCTATTAACAAGTATCCAGTATGAGGAATACAGGTAGCTAATCTGCAGTGACTTTAATGTTATAGGGATACTAATAGGGCAACGAGCTGGTTTCACAAAAATGCCATGCTATCTATGTGAATTGGACTGTCGGGCAAAGCAAAAACATTGGGGTGTGAAAGTTTGGCCAGAGTGGAGAAATGTTGTGCCTGGAACTAAAAACATCCTATATGAACCACTTGTAGACCCTCAAAAAGTCTTCCTTCCTCCACCTACACATCAAATTGGATTTGATGAAGCAGTTTGTAAGGACTCTACCAAAGGATTGGCCATGCTTCAAGTACCTTTGTAAGAAATTTCCGTCCATCACACAAGAAAATTGAAAGCTGGAATTTTTGTTGACCCGCAAATAAATAAACTGATGAAGGATGAATATTTTGAATAAACAATGAATAAGAGCGGAAAAGAAGCCTGGACTGCTTTCTGATCTGTTACTGAAAACTTCCTTGGCAATAGCAAAGACCTAATTACAAGGCAATTGTGGAAAATATGTTGGAAATTTTCAAAAAGTTGAATTGTAACATGAGAGTGAAAGTTCACTTTCTATGTTTCCATATCGACTACTTCCCCGAAAATCTGGGACATTATAGTGAAGAGCAAGGTGAACGTTTTCACCAGGATATTAAAGAGATGGAGAGGAGGTACCAGGAAACATGGAATGAAACTACTGTTGGATGTTGATGAGGAAGACTAAAAATGGTGGAACTTCAAGGAAGTAAAATTAGAGAAGGTTTCAAAATTAATGGAACACTATTTATTTTCTGTTTTGTTACAAGGTAGTCACAAAATTATTAGGACAGTTCTCTACAGTATTTTTAACAAAAATGTATCTTGTGTGAAATGAATTTTGAATATATTTGTGCTTGTAGTAGCTAAAACGTGAAAATATAAATTCTTATTTTGTGCAAAAACCTGACGTGATAGACAAAAAGGGAAATTATTTTTGTAATCAGTGTAAAAATTTGAATTAAAAATACCTATTTAAATAGATCATCTGAGAAAAACTTTTAAAATGCAGACTTGTGTTAATTGGCTATTCTTTACATAATGTGACGCGACTTTTTAACTCCTTTTTAAACTCCTTTGAAATGTTATTCTTAAGGTTCCATTTATCAAATTATTTCCCATCATTTACAATGATTTTTACATTATTTCTAACAATTGTTTCAATATTTTTTCTATGATATTTAACTACATACGTAGCATGAAGAAGTGGCAGCCATATTTATTTAAAATAATATTTCAAGCAAAAACAAATTCGTGTTCCAGTGCAGCCAACATAGAGTGTGTACTAATTAGTTGTACACATATTCTTCAGATCCTTGGGACTGCGAGCAATGTATAAGATGTGCTAGCGATGCACATCCGAGGAGTGATTTTGGAAATAAACAGGATGAAAATCCTACAAATTATGAATAAGAAGAAGTTATACTTCAGAATTTCAGAACGTAGGCCTGCTATTCATTTTTTGGCGTTGCATTCTTTCACAGGTTAGAGTGCTCAAATTTCATTAGGTTAGCTTTTAGATTAGTCTTTTACAAGTTAGAGTACTTAAATTGCATTAGGTTAGCTTTTAGGTTCGTTAAATATCGTGTATATATGTTAGCCGCATTACGTGATTTCAAAATATAAATAGCTTCACGTTTGTTGGCGCATTCGCATGGTGTACGATTGGAACTTCCGACAATTTTTCGCGACACATGTTGTAAAAATCCCCCAATTATTTAAAAACGTAAAAACGAGTTTGTAAACTAGCAAAATAAATCAATAGGTGAAGGAGTTCAGCTGAAAGAAATATTGAAAAATCGCTTTAGTCATCGCAATTGTCGATGTTTCATATCGAAACGCAATATATTATATTTAAAAAAAACTGACAAAGGTATTCTCAAACTATCAGTGCAAACCGACCATTGGAAGTGGGGATTATCCTGAAACTCGAAATAAAAAATTGACTCTAAAAACAGCCCGATTGGCGGTTCGTCGCAATCTTTACCATACGATTTAATATACCTTCAACGTGTTTAAAATTTAATAAAGTAATGGAATAATGAATAGGTATATATTATTTAAATTAGTGTCAAATTATACAACAATGTGCAACTAAGTTACAACTTACGTTATCCATTATTTGTTTTCACTACTGTCTGACACTTTTAAATAAGTTGACATCAGTATTTGAGTTTGTCCGATTAAATATATATATATATCCAACCATAGTAATTCTGCCCGAGGGCAGGTCTTTCACTACTATACTTCATTTGCATGCTATACTTTGCAGCTTTCCTAGGGAATTATAGGTGTGGTAGCTTCCCGTTGCTTTCCGCACCGCTAAAGGATGATGCTGATGATAATGATAAGGATGATGGTGACGGCCGGATGATTTTCGGGGACCGCTGGGTCCTAAGCTTCCTGACATTTGTCTTATAGGTGAGGGGAAAAAAACCGAAAAAACCTCACCCAGGAGCCTGTCCCGACCGGGAATCGAACCCGGGCACGTTGCGTGACAAGGCAGCACGCTACCTCGAGACCACAGCGGTGGAATATATATATATATATATATACATACCGTAAACCAGCAAAATGGGTCCATAAATTCGACTGCTGAGGAATTCGCTTAGATTAAGGAATAGGCCTACCTCCGTAACGGACTTTTAATTTCCAAAATTATTTATTTATTATCTGGCACCATTCCGTTTTAGACTATTCAGTGACATAGAATACAAAAATAATAAAATATACAAAATTGACAACTTTAACATAAACATGTAATTGCTTAGAAGAGAATTAAAGACCATGTTGTCCATGCAGTTGATTTCGAGAAATGGCGACGGAATATTTTATTGTAATACTGACAATTTCTCTTTCTACTATTTTTTTAAATATAGTACTCATGACAGAAATCATGAAAACTTAAAAATTGTTGACATGAAAGTTAATTCAGCATCAACTTTTAAATAACATGATGTTAAAGTGAACAGTAAAAATACATTGGAAGAAGAAATAAAAGATAGACTGTTAATAATAATAATAAAACATATTTTGCGAATCGACTATTGCTCAGAAGGAAATTAATATTTAAATATATAAAAACTATATAAAACACTTATCAGACCAACGCTCACATACGCAACCGAAACCTGGGAACTCAAAGTACCAATTAAACAAAAATGAAACTTTGAAAGGAAGATACTCAGAAGAATTTTTGTCCAAGCAAGGGAACAGGTAATTAATAACTAATTGAATAAATAAATAATCAAAATATAGTAAGTTATATTTAAGACACATAAAATAGGCTGCTTCGGACATATCATGAGAATGGAAAACCAGAAACTAGTTAAAAAGTTATACAAAATGGAAATTTTTAGGAACTAGAGCAGTCGGAATACCCAAATAATTGAGATGGAAAAGATAATTTAATTGACCACCTAAAGTAAATTAAATAAGTGAAAATCCGAAAGTAGCAACATTTAGAAGAGTTTGGATGAGGGTTATTGAGGAGGACAAGAATTTCACCTTTGAAGTTGTATTGCCTTAGGATGATGGAGAATGTTCTTTCTGTTTTTATGTAGGTTGTCATTTAACAAAAATTAGTTATTATCCCTCTCGCACGAAAAAGAAGACCAGCCACAGAAATTTTCTTAATACATTTTGCGTGAATATACGGTATTAAGGACTGATAAATTATACATATATATATTCATTAACTTCTTCAGATTGTGTATTTGTGGATTTTAAACGAATAATGCGGTCTAAGAGTTCGTTTTCGCTTTGTTGTCAATACTGATAATATCAATACACATATTATTATTTACAATACAATGAATGCACTTTCTTACGAATGTAGTAAAGATAATATTATAATGATATTGTGAAAAGAAAAATTAATGTCTGAACCAGGAATCGAATCGTGGACCTCTAGTTCTCCAGACTAGTGTGCAGCCCTCTACATCATTTGAGACTTGGCACAAACATTAACAATTCATTCCACATATACAAATCTATACCGTCAACCGGGGTTACTTTGATTCGAGGGGCAACATTGACAGAATTGGGGCTTCTTTGACATTTTAAATTTCTTGCGTGTTTTGGGCTATTTTGACAACAATGCACTGGTGTAGATAATTCCTTGAAGGCGCACGAATAATTAAGTTGTTTTAAAAGCGGATGTTAATTGTTGGAGACACATCTGTGTCACTTTCAACAACAATGAATTGCCAGAAAGGATAAAATTAATTTCTTAATAATTTCTTAGTTGATTATCTGTGTGGAAAGGAATTACAATGGTTAGAGGCTATAAGAAGAAACCTGTGAATCGTCCATACAAGAGTTACCGTGATGAAGATCTTAAAAAAACCCTTGAAGAAGTGAGAAGTGGGAAGTTAACTCAGAATCAGGATGCAGAGAAATATAATGCAAACTCGTGGTGATCATCAGGGAAAGCCAGGGTACCCCACAATTTTGAATCAAGAAGAGGAGAAGTTGATTTCTGGAACCTTAGGAACTATTGCAGACTGGGGCTTTCCTATGTCTAAGAGTGATATTCGTTCTGTTGTAAATAAATGTTTTCTAATTAATTCCTGATTGTCTAATTACAATAATTATGTGATAGTCTAAAACGTGCAATATTCTTACTTAATCTGGAAATTAATTTTGTGTTCTGTTGCGTGTCAGAATTGATAATGAAATTTAAATTTATTTTGTCAAATTACAGTTATAAAAACATTTTTAGTAAGGTTGTTTACAATAAACATATTTTTAAAAAGATAAATTGGTGTCAAAGTAGTACCTATAGTGGGTCTACTTTGAATTATAGTGAAAACAAATGTGATGTCAAAGTAGCCCCAGCACATGAGCAAAACAGACCTAAACAAAACTCATTGTTGTTCTACTACGTTTTTGTTTGAGGAGAACAGTACCAAATGGGATTTGTAGTCTATGGTTCAATTGGTACAATAAATCAATTTTTTCGGCATAAATCATAAGAGTTAGACCTTAAAAACCTTTGAAAATATGTCAAAGTAGCCCCGTTTTACGGTAATTCTCGTTTCGTCCGCTGCCAGGTAGGTGTCACTACCATCATCGACGGCCGGCTTCGTTTAGAAGTATCTATATTTGAGAATTTTACACCACCACTTTTATAAGCAGTAAACGATGTTATTTAACATTTTCCAATACTGTCATTTTAACACAGTTCCAAAAATGGATCATATTATAATATTATAATGATATTGTGAAAAGACAAATTAATGTCAGAACCAGGAATCGAACCGTGGACCTCACATTAGTGGGCTGCATACTAATCTGGAGAACTAGAGGTCCACGGTTCGATTCCTGGTTCAGACATTAATTTTTCTTTTCACAATATCATTATAATATTATAATTTGATCCATTATTGGAACTGTGTTAAAATAACAGAATTGGAAAATGTTAAATAGTAAAGATAGACCTTCTATTCGTGTCCGGCCTAATGTCAGGTCTAGGATTGAGATGATATGGAAGTACTTATTATTAAAGGTCTCATATATACTAAAATGCCGGCTGATTAGACCTGTAGCATCATTACAGGGGCAGATGAAATTAAATAAAATAAAATTGTTGACATGATGTAGACAGCTCCATGGCGTAAGCGGTTAGATGCTCGCCTCTCATCGCTGGGGTCCCGAGATCGAGTCTCGGTCACTCCATGTGGGTTTCGTGGTGCACGAAATGGAGCTTGGGCAGGTTTTCTCGGGGTTTCTCCCCTTTTCCTCTGCCATAAATTCCATTCCACCATTTCTCCATACTCATCTCATCCATTTCGTTTCATTTCATTCATCCGCCCCTGTGATGGTGCATCAGGGACGGTCGACCAGCACTCTTGTAGTTCACAGACTTCTGTAAACATATGGGCTTCATCTCATCTCATTCCTCGACCCGACCCTGAGTTGGACATGAGTTGAGGATATTTTTATTTATTGTAAGGAGATGGTGGAATGAATTTTGTGGCAGGGGAAAACGGAAGAAACCCCGAGAAAACATGCCCTCTATCCAATTTGTCCTCCACGATCCCCATATGGAATGACCGAGATGCAAACTCGGTTTCCCGCAGTTGGATGTATATATCTAACCACTTGCGCCACGGAGCTGGCTCTCACGAATAAAGTATAATTACATTATTTCAAATTACTTTTGAAATTACTAACTAGCTGACCTAACTAGCTTCAATATGTTTTTTAATATGATTTATTTACATCCTTAATATGCCCTATAATTGTATTATAGAATATAAGTCCAAATAATTTGGTGATTTAAGGCCGAATTTATTCAATTAAATGACATGAGATAACTAATTACACTGAGCAACAAAAAATAAACTTTTTTTTGTCTCAGAGAGAAAAATATGTGATTCTGATAGTATTTTTTTCTCCTGAATTCAAATATGATTCGGTTTTTCTCCATCACGCAAGATTTCCGAGAGACAGGAATTTATAATTTCAAACTCTTTAATATTTTCTACATTCGTAACTACACAATATTCGAACATTTGGACTCACTAGAAAGTAATAAATGACGATTTTCTGCTATATTTCGCCTGTGGAGCATCCCTCTTGATGGTCCAACAATAATCGGCCAGCATATTAGGATTTAATTTGCCTTGATATATCTTTTCCATAGCTGAACTCTCCTGAGTTAGCTCATTTGATTTTATTTTACAATGGAAAAATGGACGAAAAAACCTTTACTAAAAATAATTATTTAAATCCATTAATTGAAATTTAAATAAAAAACTGTGAATGATGGAGAAATTTCGAATACATATTTGAAAACACGATAAAAAAACTGCATTAAGTACAACTATTGGTATCATACTCATGAGACAAAAATCATGTTGACCAGTGTTATTATAATCTCTGTTACAAATATTACTAAAAATATTATTTTTTGAGCCCTACAAGGTATATTTACCTTGTCGTGGAGTGGCTTGCGTGCTTAAATGATCCTGAGAGCTATGCCGGCGGTAGCATTGCTGCCGATAGGGTTACCCATGCCGGACTGGTCGAAGGTGATAAGCCAGACGAAATAAGTACCTTGGTCGAAAGATTGACGATCTTTTACCGTAAAAATACAACCGTCAAGAAATGCGGACATGGGTTCTATAGGAAGCAAGATATAATAAGAACAGTTAAGTCTCGTAGACTGCAATGGGCAGGACATGTTGCACGTATGGGGAATGAAAGACGTGCATGGAAGCTTCTTGTAGGAAAGCCAGAGAGAAACGCCCAGTTGGTAGACCAAGAATGAGGTGGGAGAACAACATGAACTATGATTTGAGGGAAGTAGATTATACAGGGAATGATTGGAAAGCATTAGCTCAGGATAGGGATGTATGGAGAGCTTATGTCCGCGCGGCCACGAACCTACGGGTTTGATAGTGCCAGTGAGTAAGTAAGTAAGTAAGTAAGTATTATTTTTTTGAGACATTTAATCATTTTAGTTAATATCACGTCTAGTATTCTTGGGTGTATACCACTAGGCTGTATTTTTATATCGTGTTCATTTTTATCTAATTATTTACATAAATGTTTGCTTTAACATCTAAGGTCACATCGAATCTAGAATGTTTGGATGTAACCAGTACGCTATATAGGCCTATTTGCATTTTTTCCGACATGATTTTCTGTAGAAGATTACTGACTTTAATACAAATATGAAATAATCATCAACGTAAATGATGAAATCCCAATGCAATATTTGCTAAACTGAGTAAAGCCCATAAAAATCTTAGTGAGATTGATTGATTCCTGCAATCTCTAACACGAAACCTCTCGAATACGAGTCTGAAAAGCTACTGCTTTATTTTATATTGCCTTCATAAATCCACAGATATTTTTTAATTAAATAAGAATTAATTAATAGTGGAATTGAACGAGGTTATGGAATTTCAACCCAAAATTTGCCTTGATTGAGGAAATCCATCCCGCGCCCTATGGTTAAGGCAAGATGCCGTGGAGGGAAAATTACGGGACTTGCGCTTCGTTAGAGTCTACATGGGGGAAGACATTTTCTCATGGAGTTTTGGTCAGTATGGGACCGGTGCCCACCCAGCATCGAGGCATTTGGGTAGCTACAATGAGTAGCGGTTCCAGGTTGAGAAAACCAGCTATAATGGTTCTAGTTAGGGTCTCCATTGGGAAGACATTTTTTCATGGAATTTTGGTCAGTATGGGACTCGTGCCCACCCAGCATCGTGAGAAATTTGAGTAGATACAATGAGTAGCAGCTATAGGTTGAGTAAAACGAGTTATAAGGGCTGGGGGGACTTGGTATGCTGACTACATGTCACTCCTACACTGGTTAAATGATCGTCCGCCTCGGGTGAACATTTGCATGTGAGATCAGTAGTCTACTGGTAGGCCAAGGGCCTTCTAGGCCTGCCGTGTCATGGATTTTTTTTTATTATGGAAGAAAAAATCTGTCACATGGATTTGTTTCAGGACCTTCCAAATGAATATAAAAAACTATCATATGACCCAGCTTGTTACATTAAATTCTATTGATTACCATTGCCTAAGGCAGAGTAATAAATACTTAAACTCTCTTAGCGTGCCTAAAATTAATTATAGCTCAACTGTGGATACATTCAAAGAATTTGATACCCCTGAATTGCGTCACGACTTGACATTGATAAAATGAATTGGGTTTCATTAACCTTCGTTGAACTACTGTAACTCTTCTTATATTGCTTCCGTATTCTGCAATAACTATTTTTCTGCTACGATGGATTGAATTTTTATGAAATTACGTAAAAAAAGGGATTCCCAACGTGATGGTTTTCCCGTGGAGTCGGTAGTGGGGATATTTGAATCCCTCGCAATTTTAGTATCTGCATTATGAAGGTTATTGTAACATGCATATTACGTTTTCTGTAATATTCCCACTCTCGTTTGAAAAATGCTTATGTCTAGTTCATTTTAGAACAATACAATGCTTGCTTCTTTTACTTACTTACTTACTCACTGGCACTATCGAACCCGAAGGTTCATGGCCGCGCGGACATAAGCTCTCCATACATCCCTATCCTGAGCTAATGCTTTCCAATCATTCCCTGTATAATCTACTTCCCTCAAATCATAGTTAATGTTGTTCTCCCACCTCATTCTTGGCCTACCAACTGGGCGTTTTCCCTCTGGCTTTCCTACAAGAAGCTTCCATGCACGTCTTTCATTCCCCATACGTGCAACATGTCCTGCCCATCGCAGTCTACGAGACTTAACTGTTCTCATTATATCTGGCTTCCTATAAAGACCATGTAGTTCATTGTTATGTAGTCTTCTCCATTCACCTGTCTGTTCATCTCTCTTTGGTCCAAAAATTTTCCTAAGAACTTTATTCTCAAATACTTGTAATCTCCTTTCCTCCCTTAAAGTAACAGTCCATGTTTCGCACCCATATAATATAACTGGTAGAATAATAGTTTTATATATTTTCAGCTTAACGTTTTTTGAAAGGAGTTGGGACATCAAAAGTCTCTGCAATGCATAATAGCATGCATTTCCAGAATTGAGCCTATGTTTAATTTCTTTGTGCATCTCATTCCTATTTGTGATTATTGTTCCTAGGTATTTGAATTCAGCCACTTCCTCAAAATTTCCCTCATTTGTCATTAGCTGTCCATTTCCATTATATACTGAATTTCTACTTGTGACCACATATTTAGTTTTAGTGATATTTACTTCCAGTCCTAATTTCTTAGCCCTCCATGGTATCTTTACCTTGTCGTGGTGGAGTGGCTTGTGTGCTTAAATGATCCTGAGAGCTATGCCGGCGGTAGCATTGCTGCCGATAGGGTTACCCATGCCGGACTGGTCGAAGGTGATAAGCCAGACGAAATAAGTACCTTGGTCGAAAGAGTGACGATATTTCACCGTAAAAATACAACCGTCAAGAAATGCGGACATGGGTTCTACTGGGGTAAAATTTTCCGGAGGTCAAATAGTCCCCCATTCGGTTCTCCGGGCGGGGACTACTTCAGGGAACCCATGCCAAAGGCTCAAACACAGGGACATGTTCCTAGGAACATGGAATGTTAGGACTTTATACAATAGCGGGGCACTAGAGATATTAACGCGGGAATTGGATAAATCGCCCTTGGATATAGTCGCCCTAATTTCTTAGTGTTACTCAATAGTGTGTGCGTGTTGGCCTTTAGTACCTCCTCGCTATCGGCCAGTAGTACTACATCATCAGCATAAACTAACATCTTATTAATACCATTGAGTTGCAAGCCTTCCTCATTCTCTAAAGATTTAATGGCATGCTCTAGTACAAAATTAAATAGTAGAGGAGATAGTGCATCTCCTTGCTTCAACCCATTCTGGATTTCAAAAGTGTCTGAAAAATGTTTGCCTACACGCACCCTACTCTTTGAGCCATTTAGACACATTCGTATAAGTCTAACCAACTTTTTAGGAATTCCGAACTCCAGCAGGATACTATATAACTTCTCCCTCTTAATTGAATCATATGCTTTTTTGAAGTCTACATATAGTTGATGTACAGTACCATTATATTCCCATTTCTTCTCTAAAATCTGTCTTATACTGAAAATCTGATCTGTTGTAGACCTGTTTCTTCTAAATGCACATTGATGGTCTCCTAGAATGTCATCAATATAGGGAGTAAGTCTGCTTACTAATATATTTGTTAGAATTTTGTACGAAGTTGAAAGTAATGAGATGCCCCTGTAGCTTGCTTCTTTTAAATCGCTAAATTGTTCCATCCATGGTCATATATTTTTATTTTCTTTAAATCTCAAATCTTGTTCTTCATCATCATCATCATAGTACATTCACGAATTTAGGCCATTTGTTGACCTGTTTCGGCCTCAAGAGAAACACCATCCATAAGTCTTTTGAGTGGATGTCCTGGTCTTCTTCTTCCTGCAGGTTGATATCTTAACATTTGTTTGGGTATCCTGTGATCTTCCATTCGGATGAACATGTTGCATCCATCTTGACTTATAATCAGAAATTTTGTTTTCTAAAGGTTCCATGTGTAATTCTTCTAAGATGTCTTCATTTTTTTTTTGTGATCTAGTAATGTGTATCCTGCAGTCCTCCGAAGGTATCTCATTTCAGCAGATCTAAGTCTCTGTATATACTTCTGTTGTAAGGGGTAGTGACTTGTGTACAACCTCTTCTACCCAATTCTCATCCTCGCCTTCTCGTGGTACAATCCGTTTTCACAAACGAGGCTCTGAGGACCGAGTCACGGCGGTATAACCGTTCCATCGGGTACTGAGTAAATGCGGTATCCTAATGTCTGTCCAGAGACTAAAAGGTAGCAGCCCTACCACTGGACTACTTAGCGTATGGCCAGTAACCCGTCCTAAGGAACTTCAAAACTACTTTCAAGTCTCAAGATGAAAAAATCCAGAAGGAATTGAAATCTTCTTCTTTTCTTCTTCTCCTTCTTCTTCGATCCCAGTAATGTAGTGACAATCATGTTCTCCTGTAGATGTGAGATTCACTGGTTGAGACCTGCTGCATTCGATAATTTTTTAAAGAGGCAAAATTTCGAACATGTTCTTCAAAAAGGAAAGTAAAATCGTGGTCCCGTGTCGAATATTTACGTAAAGTAAAATAACCACAAATCTGACAAAAGCGATTATTTTTTTTTGGTGGCGCGAATGATCTGGCTTGTTGAAGAACATCGTAAAATAAACTGTTGTTCACAACTTTCTCTTCTTCTTCCTTCAGTATCATTCTTAGGACGTGAGGGTAGAGGGTATGTTTTAGGTCGAAAACAGTTCAATTTTTCGGACAAAAAAAATTCAGAAGCAGCTTCTTCGGAGAGGAATTTAAAAGACAAAGGTTCTGTGTTATACAGATATATGGAGCTTAAAAATGCTATGAAAGTCACATGTATGGATAAGTTCCCGTGCGCTGGCTTGTGATGATCTTTATGTGAGAAATGTGTGACATTAATAATCTCTATAGAATCGAACTTCATGGGTTACATCCATCCTTATTAATTCTGCCCGAAGGCAGGTCTTTCACTGCAATCATAGCACTTTAATGCTATGCTTGCAGCTTTACATGGGAATTATAGGTGTGGTAGCTTCCCGTTGCTTTCTACACCGGTTAAGGACGATTATGATGATGGCCGGATGATTTTTGGGGACCGTTGGGCCCTAAGCTTTCAGACATTCGTCTTACAGGTGAGGAAAAACCCCGAAAAAATCTCATCCAGGAGCCTGTTCCGACCGGGAATCCAACCCAGGCCCGCTGCGTGATAAGGCAGCACGCTACCTCGAGACCACAGCGGTGGACTCATGGGTTACAATTAAGTTATAAAAACTAGTATCTGCTATAGTTGGATAGAAACGAAAATTGAAAAAGTACCCTGTATGCCACTGTCGGGCATGGTGGACTAGTGGTTATGCTGTACTCCTTGCCTCTGGTCAAGAGGTTCACGGGTTCAAACCCGGCCGGGATCGATTATTTTAGGATGAAAAATCCAAGGAGCAAGTCCTCCGGCAGGGCCCTTAAGCCATGGGTCACGAGTCTGAAGATTTTCACGTTCGTAAAAGATCTTAAGCTTGAATAAAAAGTCCTCTAAGTAAAATTTACCGACCTCATCATCCTTGTAATACCTTAATCACCTGCTAGATGTCTCATGGGTAGGTATGATGACAGCATACCATTCATGGCACCTATGGTCAAATAAGCGTAACAAAATTAACTTAGTCTAGTAACTTCTATCCCAGCATCGTGAAGAATTTGGGTAGTTACAATAAGTAACGGCTTCAGTTTGAGAAAACCAGCTATAACGGCTGTTGGCCTGATATGCTGACCACATGTCACCCCTACACAGGTTGGATGATCGTCTACCTCTGTGGTTAACATATGTAAATGTGACGCCAGCAGCTGGATGGTGGCCAAGGCTCTACATTGGGCTACATCATTGTAGATGATGCAACTAGCGGAATTTTTTAAAAATAAACAATATCATCGACCCCCCCCCTAACAATGTGTTTAGTGCTCGTCGCTGCTGAGAAAGAGGTTCCAGATTTATTGAAGACGCTGATATTGTTATAAAGAGAATTATCCATATTCCATCAGAGTCCGTGTGTTCAATTATTTCTTTTCACACGGTAACATCGGCAAAAATACAAAATCAAATAGAGAATAAAATAAGAATTAACGCAAAATTTTGGTGCAAAATCAAGCTCTAGCAGATGCTTTGTAGTATGGCCAACAACGACTATATCCATCCATAGTAATTCTGCACGAGGCAGGTCCTTCGCTGCAATCATAGCATTTTTCATACTATGCTTTGCAGCTTTACTAGGGAATTATAGAGTCCCGCGCCATAACCGAGTAGTTAAGGCAGGAAGCCTTGGTACAGAGCTACGGGACTTGCGCTCGTTCGAATCCCAGTGGGGGAAGAAATTTTCTCATGGTATTTCGGCCAGTATGGGACTGGTGGCCACCCAGAATCGTGAGGAATTTGGGTAGCTACAATAAGTAGCGGCTCCAGGTTGAGAAAACCAGCTCTAGCGGCTGTGGGACGCAACATGCTGACCACATGTCACCCCTACACTGGCTGATGACACATGTGGATGTGAGTCCAGCAGCCGGCTGGTAGGCCAAGGGCCTTCTAGGCATGTCGCGCCATGGAATTAATTACTAGGGAATTATAGATGTTGTAGCTTCCCGTTGCTTTCCACACCGGTGAAGGATAATGATGATAATGATAAGGATGATGATTGCCGGATGATTTTCGGGGACCGTTTGTCTCTAAGCTTCCTGACATCTATCTTACAGGTGAGGAAAAAGCCCGAAAAAACCTCACCCAGGAGCTAGTCCCGACCGGGAATCAAACCCGGTCCCATTGCGTGACAAGGCAGCACGCTACCTCGAGACCACAGCGGTGTAATGAAGGCATTGTATGATAAATGACAGGGGTATCTGTGAAAAACAAGTAGTAGGAAGTAGTCTAATTACCTCCCGCATGCAACATAGATAATATTACAAGTACGGAAGTTATCTATTGCTGCCACATACTATTCAGCTGATTACTGCGTTTCACTTCTACCTTTATCTAATAGTACTTTTCCACTCTAGCTCTTACCTAATATTCACAATGTTTATAGCTGCAGTGTCTATATAGATACAAAAAGAGCATGTAATAATGTGTGTACCAAAATAAGGCAGGAAACGTGTAGTATTTTGTGTGGAATAACATGATAATTTTTCAATGAGGAGGTCCTTGAATAAAATGCGTTCTTCTGGGGCTATGGAACGTCCAATAATAATAATACAATATTTTACCTGGCAGAGTTAAGGCCTTCTCTTCCACACAACCAGCGAATAGTAGAATTATACAAAAATTACATACATATTACAATTTTAAGATATTATTAAAATACAGACTAAACAAATAGCTAATACTAATAAAACATGGAATATAATAAAATTAAGTAAGATGATTATTTATAGAATGCTCTATATAGCCTAGTTGTTATGCAGTTAATGTTCTCATTGTGTCGAACTTAAGATATCAGTTAATTTGTATTTAAATAATGATAGCGATTGACAATCCCTGACATGACTGGGAAGTGAGTTCCATGCTCTAGTCATAGATATTGTGTAAGATTCAGAGTATAGACATGGCCTGTGCTGTGGTATCAAAAATAAAGAGTCTTGTGATCTTGTTCCTAAATTGTAATGAGTCGATAAATTTTGAAAACATGTTGTTAAATAACTTGGTAAATATGTGTGTAGAATTTGGAATAGTAAGGTATGTGAATGTAAAGTTCTTCTGTCATTTAGGCGTAGCCATGATAAGGCCTAAAATGAAGGAGACACGTGGTCATAACGACTGATATAAATCTTATGCACACATTGTGAGCACGCTGTAGTCTGTCAGATAGATCGGTTGTCAGATTAGTTAGTAATATGTCGCAGTAGTCGAAGTGTGGCATTATAAGAGTCTGTACAAGTATTTGTTTTAATTTTGTAGGAAGGAAGTTTTTAAAACTATTTAGGGAGTGAAGAATTGAGAACACTTTCTTGCAGGATTTTGCAGTCCATGTAGATTCCGGTACCCAGATTTTTTACTACTGAGCTGTAGGGGATGTTTTTGACATTTAGGAGAATGGTAGGGATATTTTCGTAATTTATAATGCTTTGGATTCGCCGATGTCCTATAATTATGCACTGTGTCTTGTCAGTATTAAGATTATGATAGTGTTGATATGAAATTACGCATTTTTGTATATTGGGCTTTAAATTGCTTCATTCCACTATTTACTATTTGCTAATGGCAGTACATTTGCACCACATTGTCCCTGGAAAATCATTGATCCCATATCTATCACTAATTATATTCTTATTAAATAACTGAAGTCAGCTGATCTCTCTAGTCTACAGTAGTAGAACCATATCATCACAGTTCAGCATCTGTTAAGTGAGTTTTTAAATAATTTTCCTTCAGATTAACAGTCTGCTGTTCGGTAAAGTATGGATAGAGAGCTCCTAATTCTGAAACCAAAGTAACATTTTATTTTACTCGATGTCGTGGTTATGAAAGATTGTTGACAGGTGTCTTTCCTGTTGCTTTCTACACCGGTGAAGAATTATGACTATTTAACTCATGTCGCAAATGGTAGTCAATGACCAATCACGTTTCAATGAATTCTGTTTTACACAATGACAGTCGTGTTTCACCTCGCTCTTTATCGATTTCTCTTTATCAGCTCCTGCTTTTGTGATAAAGAAAGCTCCTCCTTTTTTAATATTCTGAACAGGTTAGACCATTATTTTTCTCCAACAAATACATTGAATATAGCAAATAATGAATAGATTCAGTGATTTTACTGAGTTGTTTATTCAAAATATAAATGATTAACATATAATGTTGATTATAATAGTTTGATGTGTTTCATTATTTCTCCACTAGAGTGCATTCTTACAATATTGCGATCCTATTTGGCAATAAATAATATGATCGAGTTGCAGTGAATATACATAACTTCACATTTCTAATTTGTTTTCAAACATCGCCGTTTACATTAACTATATAAATATATTTAAAACACCGGTAACTATATTCAAATAATTATTTTTCAGTAAAGAGCTTAATTTTATTCGTTAAATAGTCCTAACAAATGCCACTCTTGATTTCCAAATTTTCTACATAAATTCACTCCTCACTTCGTGAGTCGTAAATTTATCGATAATTTGGAAATCACTCGTGGCATTACTTGTGATAAAGATGATGATGATGATGATGGCAGGATGATTTCCGGGGATCGTTGGGCCCTAGGCTTTTTGACATTTGTCTTATAGGTGAGGAAAAACCCGAAAAAAACCTCACCCAGGAGTTTGTCCCGACCGGGATTCGCACCCGGACCCGGACCCGGACCCGCTGCGGGACAAGGCAGCAGCACGCTACCTCAAGACCACAGCGGTGGACAATTTTTATTATGATAATTGTGATTAAAACTACACTAAATAGCAAAAACGAAAATATAATTGAACAGTTAGAAGCAAAGGAGTGTGATTTTATCGCAAAAAAGGGGTTTAGTGCATAATTATATTCTTGAAGCAAAATTTTATTAAGTGGCAAAACGATGTAAGTATACTGTATGCATTAGAAGTAGAAAAGAAATGATTATTATTATTTTCAATTACTCATGATTTCCTTATGCAACTTCAACTTTAAAACTGTTTTTCTCAATACTGTAAAACTTGCACTTACATCCCTTTGCTCCTAACCACCTCAATTGAGGAAATTAAATTGTACAATATGTTGTTTGTTGGAAATGTATTAATATTATTTAAATAGTGAAATGTTATAAAGGATAAACTGAAAGTAATAGAACTCACTCATTGGCGCTACCAAACTCGTAGGTTCATGGCTGCGCGTACATAAGCTCTCCATACATCCCTATCCTGAGCTATTGCTTTCCAATCATCCCTTGTATAATAAACTTACTTCAAATCGTGGTTAATGTTATTCCCCCACCGCAATCTTTGCTTACCTACTGGTTTTCATACAAGAGTTTCCATGTCCTTCTTTCATTCCTCATTCGTGCTATATGCCCTGCCCATTACAGTCTATGAGACTTAATTGTTCTTATTATATCTGGTTTTCTAGCATCGTGAGGCATTTGGGTAGCTACAATAAGTAGCGGCTCCAGGTTGAGAAAACCAGCTGTAACGGCTGGGGGACACGACATGATGACCACATGTCACTCTACACTAGTTGGATGATCATCTACCTCTGTGATTGACACATGTGGATGTGAGGCCAACAGCCGGATGGTAGGCTAAGGGCCTTCTAGGCCTGTTGCGCCAGGCGTTTATATCTGGTTTCCTATAAAAATCATGTAGCTCACTGTTATGTAGTCTTCTCATTCACATGTCTGTTCATCTTCCTTTGGTTCAAAAATTTTAATAAGTAATGCCATGAGTGATTTCCAAATTATCGATAAATTCACGACTCACGAAGTGAATTTGGAAATCAAGAGTGGCATTTGTTAGGACTATTTAACAAATAAAATTAAGCTGTTTACTCACAAATCATTGTTTAACTATAGTTATTTTAAAATATTTATATATTTAATGTAAACGGCTATGTTTGAAAACAAATCAGAAATGTGAGATTATGTTCATTCACTGCTGCCTGATCATATTATTTATTGCCAAATAAGATCGCAATATTGTAAGAGTGCACCCAAGTGGAGAAATAATGAAACACATCAAACTATATATCTAATCAACATTGCGGGTTATTCATTTATTTTTTTAGTAAACAACTCAGTAAAATCAAGGAATCTTTTCATTATTTGCTATATTCAATGTATTTGTTGGAGAAAAATAATGCTTTGGCCTGTTCAGAACATTAAAAAGAAGGAGCTTTCTTTATCACAAAAGCAGGAGCTGATAAAGAGAAATCGATAAAGAGCGAGGCGAAACACGACTGTGATTGGTTGTAAATAAAAAATAATTCAAATGTGATTGGCCATTGACTCCCATTTGGGGCATGAGTTAAATAGTCCTAAGAACTTTATTCTCAAATACTCGTAATATTTTCTCCCCCATTAAAGTAAGAGTCCATGTTTCGTATCTATACAATTGAATTAATAACAATTCTATATACTTTCAGTCCTGTAGTGAGAGAATTTGGGACTAGAGTCCCTGTAATGCTTAATAGCATGTAATTCCAGAATTGAGCCGATGTTTAATTTCTTTCTGCACTTAATTGTAGTTTGTATTATTGTTCCTAGGTATTTTAATTCAGTCACTTCTTCAAAGCAATAGAACTAACATTTGAAATATTGAGAGGATGAAGGAAGTATCTGAATTTAAAAATAACTTATATGTAAGTATAAATCAAACTTTGTACCCAAATTAGGCATGATAGACCTAATAATAAGGGTACGCTATTTTAAGAAAACATTGATATATTAATATTTTGTTCTGTTTGTACGGGAGTCTAGCGGTTATTATGCTCACATCTGGGAATCAAAGTCCGCGGTTTCGAAACTGGTTGTGTTTATGAATTATTTGGAAGATAAAAAAAAATATGAATTGCTTCATTTGGAAACGAAGTACAGTTATGAATCTCGTGTTGTATATTTAAAGATATAAATAACTTCCATCAGCTTTCAAACAAGATTTGTTGGCCTCTTTACGCCCAGTTTTGATTCTAAACCAGTTTTTTATCTTATTTCTGGCTTCACATTAAATGTGATTATGGATTAGTTTTTTCTTCAAAGTGAAGTTCGATTCACCATCTTGGACATGCGAATTTTTATATTAAGCAATTTTACTGCATTGTATCGGAGTCAGAACATTTGTAATTTCCTTCGTATGTGTTTGTCAAAGAAGGACCAAAGAGAGATGAACAGACAGGTGAATTGAGAAGACTACATAACAGTGAACTACGTGGTCTTTATAGGAAGCCAAATATAACAAGAACATTTATTGACTTAGGCAATATACAGGGGATATATGACGATTTGAGAAACTGCGCAAGAAACAGTCTCAAGACAACCCTTGAGGATGCCGGACGCAGTCTCTGGTAAAACGTCGGGGAACTTTAAGCCTCAAGATAACGGTCTCCAGCCCGGAAATCTACTTCAAGATCGTCATAATAAGAAGAACAGTTAAGTCTCCTAGACTGCGATGGGCACGAATGGGTAATGAGAGACGTGCATGGAAGCTTTTTATTGGAAAACCAGCAGGAAAACGCCCAGTTGGTAGACCAAGAATGAAGTGGGAGAATAACATTAACCATGATTTGAGGGAAGTAGATTATACAGGGGATGATTGGAAAACATCTTAGGATTGGGATATATGGAAAACTTATGTCCGCGCGTCCATAAACCTATGGGTTCGATAGTACCAGTGAGTTAGTTAGTGTAAAACTAAATATTAATAATCGAGAAAATAATAGTGCAAACTGTGGGAATTGAACAAAATGTATAGTTAGAAACCGCGTTCCAATTGATATGAAATGTTAAAGATTATCGTTAAATGAAGTAGGCTACTAAATACATTTCCTTGTTCTATTGTTTAAGTTACTACCCATAAAGGTTTCTAACAGAAAGCGGTAGCGTTTGAATTTCGTACTTGGAAATCCCATGGTATAATAATAGTCTTTTTGTGGCTTTCCTTAATAATCCTGACAAATGCTGGGCTTACATTTCATTCACCACTAAAAAAATTAGATTAAAAACACTGAATTCTATAGGAAACGTGTATAACACAAACATTGAAATTCAAATTTTACTGGCTGTAAGGAAATATTCTAGTCGCGATGTCATCTTTTATGTTAAAGCGTGAATAAATAAGAATTAAACAAAATTAGTTTTAATTTTGGCTACCTTTCAACGTGGAGATAGCTTCCAATATCTAGTTTACATAATTGGTTATGGAAATGGCAAAGGTGATTTTCCTTTTCAGAGCATTCGATGATTATCTGAGAAAAGTGATGAGGTTTCTGAGAATAACGATAGATTAGTGTAAATATAATATCGAGGCCGTTTCGTAACGCTTGACAGTGGTTTATTGCCATATTATTATCAGGGTCAAGGCAATGAAACCTCGTAACTTTTGAAGGTTAGTTCTCGTATCAACTTCATTCACAGGTCAACTCTTTAAATAGCCTGGTTTTCCCAGTCTCAATTAACATTAATCTTGTGCCATGAACCCGAAAAGCATACATCCTTACTTAGTAATTAAAGATTTATGCACAAAAAAGTAGAGAAATGTCTGTACTCATTGTTTTTCTTCATCCACTACTGGCGTTACACCAGATTTCCAAATGAGTTGCCAGTATTAACATCTCAATATTTTTATTATATTTGTTAAACTAACATGTAATAAAGCGACAAATTTTACATCGGAAAAACAACAAGAAATTTGAACACAATAACTAACTAACTCACTGGCACTATCGAACCCGTAGGTTCATGGCCGCGCGGACATAAGCTCTCCAAATATCCCTATCCTGAGCCAATGTTTTCCAATCATCCCCTGTATAGGCCTAATCTACTTCCCTCAAATCATGGTTAATGTTGTTCTCCCACCTCATTCTTGGTCTACCAACTGGGCGTTTTCCCTCTGGTTTTCCTACAAGAATCTTCCATGCACGTCTTTCATTCCCCATTCGTGCCACATGTCCTGCCCATCGCAGTCTACGAGACTTGACTGTTCTCATTATATCTGGCTTCCTACAAAGACCATGTAATTCACTGTTATGCAGTCTTCTCCATTCACCTGTCTGTTCATCTTTCTTTGGTCCAAAAATTTTCCTAAGCACTTTATTCTCAAATACTCGTAATCTCCTTTCCTGCCTTAAAGTAAGAGCCCATGTTTCGCATCCATATAACTAGTAGAATAATAGATAGTTTTATATATTTTCAGTTTAACCTTTTTTGAAAGGAGTTGGGAAGTCAAGACTCTCTGTAATGCATAATAACATGCATTTCCAGAATCGAGCCTATGTTTAATTTTCTTGTGTATCTCATTCCTGTTTGTGATTATTGTTCCTAAGTATTTGAATTCAACCATTTCCTCAAAATTTCCCTCATTTGTCATTAGCTGTCCATTTCCATTATATAATGTATTTTTGTGTGTGACCATATATTTAGTTTTATTGATGTTTACTTCCAGTCCCAATTTCTTAGTGTTACTCAGTAGTGTGTTCATGTTGGCCTTTAGTAAATTTTAACACACAATTCAATGAAAATTTAAAAATTGTATTAATAACGAAGAATCAAGTTTTGCAAAACACATACTACAAACGGATCACCAGTTTAACAAAATCGAAGATACCGTGACAATCCTACACTAAGAGAGTAGGCCTAACAACAACAAGATTATCATCTTAAAAAACATGGAACTTTTAAGAGAAGCAAGGAATATAAACATAAACGAGAACACATCCACAAACCTCAACCATTATCATTTTATTATACGCCGACATCAGTACCAATTAGTATGCCGAAGATGAAACATGTTTTTGAAAGGTCTTCATTATTTAATAATTTAATGAGATTTTTTCTTTAAAATAAAAATCAATACTAATTGAGAAAGACGGGCAAAGAAAGGTACAATATTATTATTCAACACTTCAAGTCATCTGACAAAAGCTGTGGTTATTTTAAGGAAAACGAAGAAGTTTGACGGGAAATTGTTGAACAAGTAGTCACTTTGAAACACTTGGAATGTAGGTAAAATTTGGTAATTAATTTAATGGTCGTGTTCATTTTGTATATAATATTGACTTTCCTAAAGACATAACTAATGGTTTGAGTGCGTGTAACGACGTGCAATATTCCTTCTTCCTGAACACACCTACTATCCGACACAGCGGAACAATGACCTGTCTCGTTGGTGAATGATTTGCGAACTAATGCCATGTCATCCTGCGTACACTCGCTTCACGTCAGTCTGTGGCGTCGAGAGCAGCTATTACTCTAAGTAAGCTGGGTAAGTGCTTCATTTGCTATTTGTCCCTGGCTGTACGTGCTTAGAATCTACATCCGTGCGACGCAGTAACAGTGCTGCTAGGACTGGATGTAAGCGTTCCGCTGTGTCGTATAATAAATGACAATGAAAATGTACAGTGTTGATATTTTTATACTGTACTTTTGAAATTTATCACGAAATGGCATATTTCACTAAGTATTTATCCTTACTCTACTAAACAGGAACAGCAACACTTTGGAATAGCTGAGTAAGCTTTCAATCAGGAAAGAAGCATTTTCTGTGGACCTCTAGAAAATATTTGAACGAGACTAATGAAATGGTTTGTTTGGATTGTGACAACAAGGAATGAGTTATAAAAAATGACCGCTATAAAAATGATCGCTTTAAAAATAAATAAGATGAGAGAAGACTGGACGTATTAGAAATATTCACCTGGAGAAGAAAGGGACCTGTTAAATGTACAGAGTAAGAAACGAAATTGTTTTAAGAACAGTGGGCGAAAGAAGAATTATGAAATAAATCATAATAAAAGAAGAGGAAATGAAATTGACTGGGCTAATGGGTAAATAGAAAGTGACCGTTGGGTAAAAAACTAAGAACGAAAATAGCAATTTAAATTGGGCTGAATGTGTCGAGAAATTTTGCTCAAAGATCTTATATTTCCGACTCGAGGTTCTTCTACTTTTTGTTAATTAACGGCAGGGACCAATGGCTTTAACTTCATATCCTTAAAAAATATATTAAAATATTTTTTTTAATTGTAAATTAAGATTTAATTATATTTTATGTATTTCGTTTCATTGACGTGTTTATACTCCTTGAAAAAAATCATTAATACCGTCCACTTTAGTAACATAAAATTGAATTTGCTAAATTTTAGATGGAGATGACCCTCTCCCTAATATTGCACAGTGATCGACGCTTCCCTTTCTCTCTCTCTCTCTCTCTCTCTCTCTCTCTCTCTCTCTCTCTCTCTCTCTCTCTCTCTCTCTCTCTCTCTCTCTCTGCACCTTAGTTTAACCTCTCCCTTTACTGGAAATTTTACTCGCCCGCCGCACACGTACCATAAAGGGGCACGATCTGTTGCGAGAGGATTTTTGACTATGGGTCACAGTACATACTTTTTTGAACACACAAAGACATGGAGGGTTTCCACGGATGAGAGATCATCTCAATGTCAGGGACAACACGATCATTTAAGACAAGGCACACCATTCCATTCACTCAGTCATACTAAACTAGATGAATGTGATATGGATGATGATTATGATGACCAAATGATGTTCGTGTACCATTTGGACCTTAAAGTTTCCCGATATTTGTCTTAGAAGTGAGGAAGAACTCCAAAAAAATCACCCAGGAAACTTGTCCCGAGCGGGGATCGAACCCATGTCCGCTGAGTATGATGTTATCCAGTGATCACAGTGGTGGACTGGTTGATACTTTCAGATATATAACAAAACGTTTTTATAAAGATGCTCAGAAGGAAGTTCCATTGGTAGAATTATTATTCACAAGATGAAAAATGTTATATCAAATTGAGGGATTATGGACTTACCATGAAATTTAATCCTTCAAGAACATTATAGAGGCTCCTAAGGATATAGCAAGCTTATACTACAATCAAAGTGTTTTCCTGTCATTAAATTATTTGCAGTCGGTATTAATAGTACATTACGATGCAAGGTTGGAAAATAGTATTTACAGAATTGAAGAAAGTGTTTAAAAACCGAGCGATAGCGAGGTTTTTAATTTCCGAGATTCTGTAAAACACTTTACAAACGTGCGTTGTATATAATTTTTTGCGCGATGGTGTTTTCAAAATAATAAATAGTAGTAAAATATTTGCGTTCATTATAAACAATTGAGAAACGTTAACAGTATGGGCAATGTTTATTAGTTGAAAGTACAGGAGGCCGTGAGACCATTAATATTGATAAAATTGCCGCAAGTGCGTATTTATTGTTTTATATTGTTTCAAATTTAAAATGCAGTGAATTGTTTCGTATAATGATATTAACACTACCTTTTTTTATATTTTTTGTATATACATTGTATGCAGTAAATATAGAGGGCAGTGGTTTTACTTCTCGCACGTGGGTGTAAATGTAATATTAGAGTATAGTTATTTAGGTTGGCAATCCCGAAATGTAGGAAATTGAAATTTCAATCATGGTCGCCATTGCTGCAAGTACGACAAAGCGCACTATCGCGCAAAAAATCATTTAATTTCGTACACAAGTGTATTGGGTTAATTTCATTCCTAAGACTATTTAACTCGTGCACCAATTGGTAGATCAATGACCGCTCATGTTTCAATTAATTTTGTTTTACAACCAATGGCAGTCGTGTTTCACCTCGCTCTTTATCGATTTCTCTTTATCAGCTCCTGCTTTTGTGATATAGAGTCCCTAAATATGTACGTAGTAAAAATGTTTTTTTTTTTGCAAATGTCCCAGGTTGGCTTTTGACATTCCTGGTGTTCTCTCCTGGCATGGCGTACTTGTAACCCACTTCTGGGTGTTGGAGCGCCTGCAAGGCGGGGTTACGTTACCCCGATGATATAATGGGTGATGATGATAATGGTACGCCAGGAGAGTCCCTAATCCTAAGCTTAATATAAGATGAATGGGAATGATGATGATTGCGATGGCCATATGATTTCGGGAACCGTTTGGACCTTGAAGTTTTCCTGACATTTGTCTTACAGGTGAGGAAAAACTCCGATAAAAACCTCACCCAGAAAAACCGTCTCGACCAGGGATCGAACTCGGGCCTGCTGCGTGACAAGGCAGCACGCTACCTCGAGACCACAGCGGTGGACATAGTCAAAATATGTAATAGATTACATGTTTAATACACCGCGATTCAAAATTGACTTTACAACTTTACAAGCTTATAGAAATTGATTTAGAAGACCTACAGAATTGGTTTAAATGTCACATGATAGCACAACTCATCAAGTTTTGAAGACCTACAGAATTGGTTTAAATGTCATATCATAGCACAACTCATCAAGTTTTCACCTATTCAGTCAACGTGGTTCAATGTGGTTTCCGTTGGTCATGCAGCAAACATCCAACCTGAAATCAATCTCCTCCCACACACGTTGCAGCATATCCGGCTTCAGTAACGCAGCTGCGGCGGTGATTCGGTTTCGGACCTCAGCAAGATTGGCAGGTAGGGGCGGAACGTACACTTTATCTTTAAGGAACCCCCATAAGAAAAAGTCCAGTGGTGTTAAATCAGGAGACCGAGGTGGCCATGTTGTTGGTCCCCCACGACCAATCCACCGACCAGGAAACCTCATGTTCAGAAAATCACGGAGGTCGATGAGGTAATGTGGAGGTGCACCATCCTGTTGAAATTGAATGTGTCCTTCTTGGTCGTCTGCATCTATCTGTGGGATAAGAAACTGTTGTAGCATACCCAGATAAATCGTACCGTTGATAGTTTTTTCTTGGAAAAAGAAGGGGCCGTACAATTTAGTTTTACTTAGGGCACAAAACACATTCACTTTCGGGCTGTCACGTACGTGTTGCAGATGGAGATGTGGAGGTTCAAAGCCCCAGATCCTGCAGTTATGGGTATTTACTTTGTCACTGACGTGGAATGTAGACTCGTCGCTGAAGATTACGTGGTTCAAATACGTTTCATCTTCCTCAATCCGACCAAGCATTTCTGCACAGAAATCACGTCGAACCATCTTATCATTATCAGTAATGTGTTGCACCATCGAAAATCGGTATGGTTTCAAGTGCAAACGTCTCCGTAGCATGCGCTAAATGGTCGGTTGTGAAATGCCAGTCTCACGTGACGCACGCCGTGTTGATTTCCTAGGGCTCCGAGCAAAGCTATCCCTCACTTGTTCAACCACAGCTTCAGCCGTACGTGGACGGCCAGTATGCTTGGAATGACTAACAGAACAGCCAGTCCTAACAAATGTTTGGTGCCAAGAATAAATTGTTGGCCTGCTAGGAGGATCCTTACCATACTGGGTACGAAATCTACGCTGAACAATTGTCGCAGATTTAGTTTCTTCGAACAAAGCACACAACGAGCACGCTCGGCATCTGTGAAAGCAGCCATTTTGATATGAACTACGTTAGCGCGCGGTGAGAGAACTAGGTACTATAAAACTCTGTCGGTGAAAACTTGATGAGTTGTGCTATCATATGACATTAAAATCAATTCTGTAGGTCTTCTAAATAAATTTCTATAAGCTTGTAAAGTTGTAAAGTCAATTTTGAATCATGGTGTACATCTTATATTATCAAAATTTGTGTTTTAATAAAATAGTAATTTCTTTGTCGTGAATGTTGAGGTTAATATATTTATAGTACCAGTAATAAAATAACAAACAATACGGAAATATCTTCCTGTAAAAGTATATTGAATATATTTAAGACATGTATCCCGAACCTAAATTAAGATAAATACTATTACTAAAGATAGAATGCATGTTAGAACAGAGTGCAATATAATACGGCCATCATCATTATCGTCCTTATCATTATCATCATCATCATCGTCCTGGAAAGCAACGGGAAGCTACCACACTTAGTAAAGCTGCAAGCATAGCATGAAAATGCTATGATTGCAGTGAAAGACATGCCCTCGGGCAGAATTACTATGGATGTATATATATCTTTTTTTTCAAATAAATGTATTTATATTTTTAGGCGTTTAAATCTTAATATATAAAAATTTCGTGTCACGTTGTTTGTCCGCGATGGAATCCTAAATTACTGAACCGATTTTAATAAAATTTTGCACACTGTGTGCAGTTTGATCCAACTTGAGACCTAGGGTAGTTTATAACTAAATTTATAGTCGCATTATTTTTTATTGCAAATTATTTGTTTATTATTTAACAAAGAGTTATAACTTGGGTCCAAGCTATGTGTGTTTGCGGGAGCAAGTGTGGAGGAGGTACACTTCTCTGCTTCGCATAGTACTAACAGCTGAGTCCAGCAAATTCCTTTCAGTCACACGGAGCTGGGTCCCGAGCTATAATTTGGTAAGATAATTGGTTTATTATTTAACAAAGAGAGATCCAGATGGCTGTGATTTTTGTTGTAACCGCGAATTTCAACTGAATTACAAATATTGATTATTTCATAATTTAAGTGTGTTTAGTGTTTATTTTATTTTCAATATTATTAATTTCGTGTGTAAGTATTAGTTTTAAATAATCTGGCTGAAAGACAGCAACTTAATTAAAATTTTTAACGTATACCTTAGCCACAGCAACGCGTGGCCGGGACTTCTAGTTATTTTATATATCTCAAAATACAATAGGCCTACTTACTGTATTTTTGCACTTCAACAATTGTTTGTTGCACAGACTGACATTAGGTATATACAATTCTATTTTATCGTCTGTGGTTAAAGTATCATCGCTAATTAGAGCCTATTCACGACCGATTTATTGCAGATAAGAATGGGACAGTCAAAGTAATTTTCATCTGTATTCACTGACATACAATCACAAGATACTATGTCCAAACTTAATAAACTGAAAATGGTCGCATGAAATTAGAATAGCCCACACTTAATTTTGCGAATCTTACCTGTGATCTATCCTGACATTTCTCACTCCACCCAGAATATAAAAGCCCTGGAAAATATTGTTTTAAACTCTTAAAGTATATTCAGTTTTAAAATACGTACTTATCTGTAACATGATGAAAGTTAAAAATTAAATTGTACCTGTTGGTAGGTGCCGTCGTCCTCAACTTTGTTAAAATATTGTATATAAAATTAACTGGAGCGCTTTCGGAAGTTGCCTTTCATCTTCTGCAGGCTGAGTTTCCGCTACTTGTTGTTGTGTACGGTGATGTATACTCCAACTGTTTGTAGCAGCAACTGACTTGTTTTTTACGATCTCGTGTAATGGGTTTGACTGGGTGCGTTCTCATTAAGAAGTGAGGTGTTGTTTTTTTCCTTTATAATTCCGAGGTCTTCAATTGAAGAGATCGTCAAAAACAAGTCAGTTGTTGCTACAAACAGTTGGAGTATACATCACCGAATACAACAACAACAGCAACAGGTAGCGGAAACTAAACCTGCAGAAGGTGGAAGGTAACTTCCGAAAGTGCTCCAGTTAATTTTATATACAATATTTTAACAAAGTTGAGGACGACGGCACCTACCAACTGGTACAATTTAATTTTTAACTTTCATCATATGACTTCACCTCAACGGAATTTGATATGAAATTCACTAGTATTATCTGTAACAGCATCTCGATGTAATTGAACATTAAAGGGAGGATAGAGAGACAGACAGACAGAGAGAAAATTGTCCGCCCATTTTTTTTTTTTTTTTCAAATGCCCCAGGTTGTCTTTCGACATTCCTGGTTTCTCTTCTGGCATGGCGTACTTGTAACCCACTTCTCAGCTTGGGGCGCCTGGAAGGCGGGGTTACGTTGCCCCGATGATATGATGGGTGATGATGATGATGATAATGGTGCGCCAGGGAGTCCCTAATCCTAAGCTTAACCTAAGATTAATATGAATGATGATGATTGCGATGGCCGTATGATTTTGGGGACCGTTTGGGCCTTAAAGTTTTCCTGACATTTGTCTTACAGGTGAGGAAAAACCCCGATAAAAACCTCACCCAGAAAAACTGTCCCGACCGGGGATCGAACCCGGGCCCTCTGCGTGACAAGGCAGCGCGCTACCCCGAGACCACAGCGCTGGACCCTTTTTTAAATATGGAATAGTAGAAACTATTCACTCTCTCATTCACACACAACACAACCAAATCCTCATGCAGATGGGGAAAAACGACGAGGGAAACTTCTTTTAACATTTGATTCGAGTTTTTAAAGTGTTACAAGATGGGGGGGGGATGAGACTAAGGGTTTCCTAGAAAATCATAAACCTTAATGAATGATTGCATTTTGTGATTTTCCATATTAGTTTTTTTTTTTTCGTAGAAGAGCATAAACCTTTTGAGTGTTTGTATTGTGAATCAATGTGAGGTAGTCCTTGTCAGCAGGATTGACTCTGTTAATATTTTTATTTACAAATGCAGGGGACTTGACAGAAGTCATTGTCCATAATTATGAGAAAACAAAAATATATACAATAAATATATACAATAATACAATAGAACATTATAGCAAAACACAAAGTTTGGCTCTTGCTTCTTAGTTTCTGTCCTTCAGTGTAGCAGAGTGAAGTGCCTGACACTGTAGCAGGTGGTTTCTGTCCATGTTGGTGTTCGCGGAGCACAGTAGGCAATGAGGACTTCTGTAGATTCCAATCCGATGTAGATGAGCTGCAAGACAATCATGTCCTGTGTTTAGTCGAAAATATGATACAACTTCCTTTCGAGGTGCATCTAGTGTAGTGTATGGTGTTTTCCACTGTTTTTCTTGAATTCGGATCTCAAGATTGGTTGAGAATGTGTTTTTTATCATTTGTTTGAGCGATAAGATGTGTTTAAATTAGGACTCTGTTAATATAGTGGTAGGACTATGACCTGTCAATCACTAAACCCCCAAAAGGAGTTAAGAACAAATCATTCGGAAATTTTACCTGATTCCTAGCACTAACTCACTGGCACTATCGAACCCATAGGTTCATGGCAGCGCGGACATACGCTCTCCATATATCCCTATCCTGAACCAATGTTTTCCAATCATAAATTGTAGAATCTACTTCTCTCAAAGCATAGTTAACGTTATTCTCCCACCTCATTTTTGGTCTACCAACTGGGCGTTTTCCCCCTGATTTTCCTACAAGACGCTTCCATGAACGTCTTTCATTCCCCAATCGTGCCACATGCCCTGCCCATTGCAGTTTACGAGGCTTAACTGTTCTCATTATATCTGGCTTCCTATAAAGACCATGTAATTCACTGTTATGCAGTCTTCTCCATTCACCTGTCTGTTCATCTCTCTTTGGTCCAAAAATTTTCCTAAGAACTTTATTCTCAAATACTCGTTATCTCATTTTCCCTCCCATGTTTCGCATCCATATAATATAATTGGTAGAATAATAGTTTCATATATTTTCAGTTTAACGTTTTTTGAAAGGAGTTGGGACGTCAAGAGTCCCTGTAATGCATAATACTCGTAGTACGCATTTCCAGAATTAAGCCTATGTTTAATTTCCTTGTGCATCTCATTCCAGTTTGTGATTACTGTTCCTAGGTATTTGAATTCAGCCACTTCCTCAAAAATTCCTTCATTTGTCATTAGCTGTCCATTTCCATTATATAATGTATTTCTATGCGTGACCATATCATTATTGATATTTACTTCCAGACCTAATTTCATAGTGTTAATAGTGTGTGCGTGTTGGCCTTTAAAATGTGTAATATTCTAACGAATATGTAATACGGGTTAAATATGTAAAATTATGTATCAAACTTGAGTATAAGGTTTAGATTTATGTGAATCGTCAGCATATTTGGTTATTACGAAAGAACATATCAAGGAAAAAATATGTAATTACATAACAATTCAGACGCTAGTGATAAAAATAGCTCCTCCTTTTTAATATTCTTAACAGGTCAGAACATTATTTTGCAGTGATTGACTCTCCAACAAAAAACATTGAATACAGCAAATAAGGAAGAGATTCCTTGATTTTGCTGAGTTGTTTACTAAAAGAATTTGTAGTTGTAGTTAATTAATCTGTCGCATGTTGGGCAATGATGACATAAAACAAAATGGCGACACCTCAGCAATGAGCACAAACTGTTTTCTGGTATGCAGAGACGAAGTCAATAATTACAGTGCAAAGAAATTACCGGAGAGGATATGGAGGAAATGCACCTGATGGTAAGACCATTAAGGCATGGCTTGAGAAGTTTCTGGCGACTGGATGCGTTAAAAAATAATCAGGAAGTGCTCACACACGTGTTTCAGAAGAAAAGATTGAAGAAATTAGAGCAGGATTTTAGAGAAGTCCACAAAAATCGATTCGCCAAGCTTCCTGGCAGTTCAATGGACATGTTGGACAGAACGTGGCACAAAATCGAATACAGACTTGATGTTGTTCGTGCTACTAATGGTGCACATACAGAGGTGTTTAGTACGTCACAATGAGTGGAATGAAAATTTTTTGAGTTTCTGTTTCGTTTAATACCGGCCTCATTTCATAATTCCGCATACTTTGTTATGATTAATTAAAATGTGGGAGGTTTGAATGGGACATCATGTATTTCTCCGCTAGGGTGCATTCTTACAAATATTGCGATCCTATTTGGCAAGAAATAATATGATCAAGTTGCAGTGAATAAATATAACCTCAGATTTCTGATTTGTGTTCAAACATCGCCGTTTATATTAAATACCGCTGTGGTCTCGGGGTAGCATGCTACCTTGTCACGCAACGGGCCCGGGTTCGATCCCCGGTTGGGACAGTTTTTCTGGGTGAGGTTTTTATCGGGGTTTTTCCTCACCTGTAAGACAAATGTCAGGAAAACTTTAAGGCCCAAACGGTCCCCGAAATCATATGGCCATCGCAATCATCATCATTCATATTCATCTTAAACTAAGCTTAGGATTAGGAACTCTCCTGGCGCACCACTATCATCATCATCACCCATCATATCATCGGGGCAACGTAACCCCGCCTTCCAGGCGCCCCAAGCTCAGAAGTGGGTTACAAGTACGCCATGCCAGGAGAGAAACCAGGAATGTCTAAAGATAAACCTGGGGCATTAAAAAAATTAAATACATAAATATTTTTAAATACCGGTAACTATATTTAAATAATGATTTTTGAGTAAACAGCTTAATTTTATTCGTTAAATAGTTCTAACAAATACCACTTCGTGACTCGTGAATTTATCGATGAATTGGAAATCACTCGTGGCGTTACTTATGACAATAATTGTACTAATCGATTGTAGGAGCTTCGTCGTTTACTTCACAGAGTAAACACCATGTTTCTTACGGGGACTAAAAGGTAGTGGTCTAAGAGCTGGGAAGGATTTGAATCTAGCATAGGGTTCTTGTTGATGGAAAACGAAAAATACTATTTAATAAGGTGAATCTGTTTATATTCCTCATAAATTGTTGTGTTCTTTTGGATATGTTTCAATATGTTTGCATAGTCCACCGCTGTGGTCTCGAGGCAGCTTGCTGCCTTGTCACGCAGCGGGCCCGGGTTCGATCCCCGATCGGGACAGTTTTTCTGGGTGAGGTTTTTATCGGAGTTTTTCCTCACCTGTAAGACAAATGTCAGGAAAACTTTAAGGCCCAAACGGTCCCCGAAATCATATGGCCATCATCATCATCCTTCACCGGTGTGGAAAGCAACGGGAAGCTACCACACCTACAATTCCCTAGTAAAGCTGCAAGCTTAGCATGAAAATGCTATGATTGCAGTGAAGAACCTGCTTTCGGGCAGAATTACTATGGATGGAAGTTTGCATATCATCTTCAGCCTGATCACTATTCCTCATCCTTCCTTGTTTCCGTCATTCGACTCCGGAATTCCCTTCCCTATTATATCAAGGATGCCGGATTCAAAAACAGTTAAAAAGAAAGCTCATTAAATATTTCCGCAGAAAATGTAATATATAACAATGCTCTAGGTATATTTTTATTATTATTTCATATTTTGCACTTTCTTAGCAAGCCAATTATTCAATCAAATTATAAGTTTTTATTACTATTATTATTGTTATTATTATTGTTATTATTATTATTATTATTATTATTATTATTATTATTATTATTATTATTATTATTATTATTATTATTATTATTTACACCACTGTGGTCTCGAGGTAGCGTGCTGCCTTGTCATGCAGCGGGCCCGGGTTCGATCCCCGGTCGGGGCAGTTTTTCTGGGTGAGGTTTTTATCTGGGTTTTTCCTCATCTGTAAGACAAATGTCAGGAAAACTTTAAGGCCCGAACGTCCCCGAAATCATATGGCCATCATCATCATCATCCTTACCGTTATCATCATCATCCTTACCGTTATCATCATCATCATCATCATCATCCTTCACCGGTGTGGAAAGCAACGGGTAGCTACCACACCTACAATTCCCTAGTAAAGCTGCAAGCTTAGCATGAAAATGCTATGATTGCAGTGAAGAACCTGCTTTCGGGCAGAATTACTATGGATGGATGTTTGCATATTATCTTCAGCCTGATCACTATTCCTCATCCTTCCTTGTTTCCGTCATTCGACTCCGGAATTCCCTTCCCTATTATATCAAGGATGCCGGATTCAAAAACAGTTAAAAAGAAAGCTCATTAAATATTTCCGCAGAAAATGTAATATATAACAATGCTCTAGGTATATTTTTATTATTATTTCATATTTTGCACTTTCTTAGCAAGCCAATTATTCAATCAAATTATAAGTTTTTATTATTATTATTATTATTGTTATTATTATTGTTATTATTATTGTTATTATTATTGTTATTATTATTGTTATTATTATTGTTATTATTATTGTTATTATTATTATTATTGTTATTATTATTATTGTTATTATTATTATTATTATTATTATTATTATTATTATTATTATTATTATTATTATTATTATTATTATTATTATTATTATTATTATTATTATTATTATTATTTACACCACTGTGGTCTCGAGGTAGCGTGCTGCCTTGTCATGCAGCGGGCCCGGGTTCGATCCCCGGTCGGGGCAGTTTTTCTGGGTGAGGTTTTTATCGGGGGTTTTCCTCATCTGTAAGACAAATGTCAGGAAAACTTTAAGGCCCGAACGTCCCCGAAATCATATGGCCATCATCATCATCATCCTTACCGTTATCATCATCATCCTTACCGTTATCATCATCATCCTTACCGTTATCATCATCATCATCATCAACCTTCACCGGTGTGGAAAGCAACGGGTAGCTACCACACCTACAATTCCCTAGTAAAGCTGCAAGCATAGCATGAAAATGCTATGATTGCAGTGAAGGACCTGCCTTCGGGCACAATTACTATGGATGGAATATTATTATTTTAATTTTTTTGTTCTTTCCTTGTCATCTGTATATTGTGTAGTCTATATTGCATTATTAATCAAGTTGTAGGTAATTCATAATTGTTATTATATGTATAATTTAACCTGGTGAAGTGGAAGAGATTAAGAGAGGAGAAAAGTTTACGAGTATTTGAGAATAAAGTTCTTAATAAACTTTTTGGACCAAAGAGAGATAAACAGACAGGGGAATGGAGAAGACTTCTTAACAATGAGCTACATTATCTTTATAGGAAACCAGATATAACAAGAACAATTAAATCTTGTAGACATTTGGCACGAATGGGGAATGAAAGAGGAGCATGGAAGGTTCTTGTAAGAAAACCAGATGGAAAATGCCTAGCAGGTAGGACAAGAATGAGGTGGGAGAATAACATTAACCATGATTTGAGGGAAGTAGATTATACAGGGAATAATTGGTAAACATTAGCTCAGGATAGAGATGTGTCGAGAGCTTATGTCCGTGGGGCCATGTGCCTATAGGTTCGATAGTACCAGTGAGTTAGTTAGTTAGTTAGTTAATAAAGCATCTAATGGAATTTAGTTATGTAATCTCAGCTCGTCGACGTTAAAAAGAGCATGCAAGAAGATTAGAGGAATTAAATACCAGAAATATTCTTGTCTACTACATTTATGTGTCAGGAAATTAAATGTTACGGCTTGTTATGTATGAAAAGAGGAAACTAAACAGGCAATTACAACAGGCTGTTGCATTGTGTCGTGTATCGCCGACTTCCTGAGGAAACATCGCTCTGATTAATGCTAACAGCCCGTTTTGTGCGCACAATCAACTCTCCGTGTCCTAACATTATAAATTTAATCAAACGTGGGGAAACCCGAACACTACACTCCGCCACTGACCTCATTTTTATCAACTTCATGTTTGCTTCAACATCTCACACACTACAGAGACTATTTAACTCATGCCCCAACTGAGAGTCAATGACCAATAACGTTTCAATGAATTTTGTTTTACGGCTAATCACAGTCGTGTTTCACCTCAATGATTTTATCGAATTTTGATTACCAAAATAAAAAAAGCTCCTCCTTTTTAATATTCTAAACAGGTCAGATCATTATTTTTGCAGTGACTGACTCTCTAGAAATACATTTAATATAGCAAATAATGAACAGATTCCTTCCACCTATACATTTGATAATTGTGTGGTCAGTAATTGTGTTTTTAATTACTGATTTTACTGAGTTGTTCCCGAAAAAAATAATAACCTATAATGTTGGTCCTTATAATATACTGCTTGATGTGATTAATTTTTTCTCCACTAGGGTGCATTCTTACAATATTGCAATTCTATTTGGCAATAAATATAATCTGGTTGCAGTGATGAACAAATAAAACATAACGTTTCTCATTTGTTTTCAAACATCGCCGTTTACATTAAGTATATAAATATTTTAAAATAACTATATTTAAATGATTTGTGAGTAAACAGCCTAATTTTATTCGTTAAATAGTCTAACAAATGCCACTCTTGATGTCCAAATTCTCTAGATAAATTCACTCCTCATTTCTTGAGTCGTGAATTTATCGATAATTTGTAAATCGTTCGTGGCATTACTTATGATAAGAGTGTTCCTAATAGTGATCGTAAGAAGCGCATTTGGCTTACTCTAAGTATATGAGGATTTATTTTATTTAAATGCAAATTTCACTTCCGTATTTTAGAGCAGCTTTTGATGTGATGTTATGTAATCTTAGTTTTGTATCTGTCCTCAATACATATATCATCATCATCCGGTATCATGGCAGCTAGCGCCGTCTTCCGGAAACCAAACGCCGTTCCTCTCTGTCCATCCATTAATCTTCCTCCAATCCTCTGATATTCATAGCTGCTTGTACCCCTTCTATCCAAGTTTTCTTCGGTCTTCCTCTCTTCCTCCTTTCTATTGGGATCCATTCCATAACAATTATCATCATCATCATCTGCATTCATGGATTAGGTCTGTTGACCCGTTCCGACTTCAGCCCATCTCTTTCTAGGTCTGCACACGTCTCGGGTGCCTTTAGGTTTGTATTTTGTTATTTGTTTTGGATATCTATCTTCATTCATTCTGTCTATGTGTTGCTTCCATTTTTGTCTATATGTATCTATTTTATCAGTTATTGCTAATATTTCAAGTTCCTGTCTTATTTCTGTGTTCTTGATTCTGTCTTCCTTAGTGCACCCTTTAACAGATCTCAAAAATTTCATTTCTGCCGCCGTTATCCTACTTAGATCTTGTTTTTTATGTATACAGGCTTCTGAACCATAGAGCAGTACTGGTACTGCCAACGTTTTGTAAAATTTCAATTGGGTCTCTCTTGTTGTTTTGTTATTTAGTGATCGTTCTACCGTACCACATATTCCCTGGAATTTTGCTATTTTATTAGTTATATCATTATCATAATTAAATGAAATGTCACATCCTAGATAATTGAGATGATTCACCTGTTCTATGATTTTGTTTCCTATTATTATTTTGGATCTGATTTGATATTTCCCTTGGAATGCCATTACCTTAGTTTTTCTATGGATATTTTGAGATTATATTGTTCACATATATTATGTAGTTTAAAAATATAACAATTATATATATATATATATATATATATTAATAGGCCTAAATTAATTTTATTATCTTTTTTATATTATTTGTTCTTATGTCTATTAGATAGGGATTGTCTACTGTAATTCTATCATTTATCTTGCTTTGTTTATTTTTTATTACTGTATTAGTAGGCCTATTTTGAAATTATAATTAACCATTATTATAACATATTTTCCATAGTATTTAACATCTCATCTTATACGTTCTTGCCACACGACTCTTGGGAGAGGGTTTTTGAACTCTGGATCACACGATTCATTTTTAACCAAACAAGATAGAAGGCGTCCCGAATGAGTTTTCAACTCAATCTATGACCACCTCTAAGACAACGTAACATTAAGACGAAACATACCATTCACGTACAAAGGCCTATTCATATTAAACATAGGGAACATGATAATGATGGTTATGGCATTTATGACATCATGTATGACACCATATTCCTATGCACTCTTTGAACCCACTGTTGTTTTGGCCTCCCCTTCACCCCTTTCTTCTGTTGTCCTCAAAATTTAATATCATTTTAGGTATGCTGTCATCTGGAATTCTCTTTAGCATTTCTCTTTTTTGCCATAACACTAGAAGCTGGCCCATTGTTAATACCCCAACCTGGAGTACCAGATTTTTTTTTGTGCAAGGTTTTTTCCTCTAGCTTCTCCTTATCACACAACAGTTGCCGTATCCTGACAAGGAGCCCTCACAGGGTACTATCATCCGGGGCCAGATGAATCCTGGTTTTTAAGGAGGTGTTACTCCATCACTCCACATTTCTCTTGGCTTGTGACAGGCAGAGCCTAGTTCTAAAAAATGAGTATAGGTTACAAGGATTAGGCCCAATGGCCTGTTACGATCTCATTATAGGTCGAATTGGTCCTTCCATCTCTTCAATGGTCTTCCCAATGTTCTTCTCCCTTTTGGTTTATAATTATACATTCTTCTTGGTATGCGCTGTTCATTCATTCGTAATACGTGCTGAAGATAAGCATTTTGGTAATATGTTATTCTTTCACAGAGATTAAATATATTAAGTTCTGTTCTTATATCTTCGTTTTTCTTTTTATCGGTCCTTTGGTATCCTGCTATTGCTCTCAACATCTTCATTTCAGCAGCCTCTATTTGTTTACTATCTGCCTTTGTTAATGTCCAGGTTTCACATCCATATATAAGAGATGGAACTGCCAATACTTTGTAAAACTTCAAAATAGTTTCTTTTCTAGTCTTATTCAATATATATATAACCTCAACTCGTGTCCAACTCAGGGTCGGGTCGAGGGATGAGATGGCATGAAACCCCTTATATAGAGGTCTGTGAATGACAAGGGTGCCGGCTTACCACGCCTGACACACCATCTCAGAGGCAAATGAACGAAATAAAACGAAATGGATGAGATGAGTATGGAGAAATGGTGGAATGAAATTGTGCCAAGGGAAAACGAGAAAAAACTTCGAGAAAAACCTGTCCAAACTCTGTTTCGACCACTTATATTAGTTAATAACCTGAAAACATCTAGGTAAGTTATCTCTAAGTGAAGTGAAGGACGTATTCACTCGGCAACTTTAGCAGCGCTGGCGATTAAGAAAACCAGATAGTCTTTGAAAAAAATTAATGTAATGCATGGAGTGTGAGTTATTTTTACGATTGCTCAATTTTCAACATCCATTTCATTTCATCTCTCCTATGAAGGTGCGACAGGCCTGTCAGCTGACATCCGTGTAGCGTCTCTATCACATATCTTCAGTTATAAGGGCTTCATGTCAGCTCATCCCTCGTTTTGGCATTACGTTGGACTATTTAACTCGTGCCCGAAATGGGAGTCAATGAGCAATCACGTTTCAATGAATTTTGTTTTACAACTGGTCACAATCGTGTTTCACTTCGATAATTACACACAACAACAAATTTGAACTTTTTGTCGCTCGCAGAAACGAAAATAGGTGATTTTAGTTAATTGGCATGCGCTGATTTTGAATTTGAAGTCCGTTTTTCTCTGTCACCTAACAGTTTTTTGCGAGGACATGTTGAACGTTTTTCGTTATATTTCGCATCTTATTGCTTATCTGCACTTAGTTTCATTTTTTTGTAATAATATTGCTAGAAGCGATTGTTCTATGTAAAACCAAATCATATAAGATCCAAAAAGTTAAAATATTTTTTTCTAAAAAGGATAAATAAGTAGTTACGTTACAACACATGCTTAAATTGTAGCAAAAATCTCACCTTTCAAAACTTCTTCCTGGATGACTTACGCCGATAAGATGGCTCCGAAACGTCTGTGATAAGTTGCCAGCAGTAATCAGCAAGCATGTTGGTCACTGATTTCCCTTTATAACGCCTTTCCATTTCTAAAATGTCTTCGTGGAACCTTTCGCCATGTTCATCACTGACGTCACCCAAGTTCGGTGAAGAATCACTATGTTTAACAGGTCGCATGGCTGACTGCAAATTTGCATACTGAAGAGAATGCTTATTTTTTTAAGTGAAACTATATATATTAACCATACAGAAATAAGTCAGTGATAAGGTCCGTAGGTTCCCTCCACAACATTGGAATGGCAAATGGCATGCACGAATGCGACCCTTTTAACTATCCTATTAAAATCATTTGGGAGTTTGTACAGCAAAAATTGGGGGCCCAATATTTATCAGTATCTCCAAATTTACTATAGTTCCCGAAATATAAATTGTACGCCTTTATAACTAGTTCTGCGCTGAGATTTTGTGCAATACTCTCCATATACGTAACAGAATAATTTAGGAGAATTCTTACAGCGGCGAGACATTGCAAAATTATAAAAACACTAAAACGTACGTATTAAAATATATTATTTCAACTTCGTACAAAATTCTAACAAATATATTAGTAAGCAGACTTACTCCCTAGATTGATGACATTCTAGGAGATCATCAATGTGCATTTAGAAGAAACAGGTCTACAACAGATCAGATTTTTAGTATGAGACAGATTTTAGAAATGAAATGGCACTATAGTGGTACTGATACATAAAATATATGTAGACTTCCAGAAAGCATATGATTCAATAAGAGGAGAAGTTAGAGAAGTTATATAACGTATCCTGCTGGAGTTCGGAATTACTAAAAAGTTAGTATAGTTAGCTTCTACGAATGCTGTCTACTAGAATGGCACAAAGAATATTTGGGCCCCGATGCGGTGTAGGCTAACCGCTTTTCGGACACTTTTGAAATCCAGAATGGGTTTGAAGCCAAGGAGAGCATGCACTATCGCCTCTACTATTTAATTTTCTAATAGAGCAGAGCCCATGTAATCTTACGAGAATGAGGAATGCTTACAATTGAATGGGCTTATTAATAAATTGTAGGTATAGTTTATGCTGATGAATGCTAGTATTGTTGCGCTGCTCGTGCGGATTATACTAAAGGACAATACGCACACACTATTGAGTAACACTAAGAACTTAGGACTGGAAGTAAATATCAATAAATCTAAATATATGGTCACACGTAGAAATTCATTATATAATGGAAATCGACAGCTAATGACAAATGAGGGAAATTTTGAGGAAGTGGCTGAATTCAAATACCTAGGAACAATAATCACAAATAGGAATGAGATGCACAAAGAAATTAAACATAGGCTCAATTCTGGAAATGCGTGCTATTATGCATTGCAGAGACACTTGATGTCCCAACTCCTTTCAAAAAACGTTAAACTGAAAATATATAAAACTATTATTCTACCAGTTATATTACGTATATGGGTGCGAAACATGGACTCTTACTTTAAGGGAGGAAAGGAGATTACAAGTATTTGAGAATAAAGTACTTAGGAAAATTTTTGGACCAAAGAGAGATGAACAGACAGGTGAATGGAGAAGACTACATAACAATGAACTTTGGTCTTTATAGGAAGTCAGATATAATAAGAACAGTTAAGCCTCGTAGACTGTGATGGGCAGGACATGTTGCACGTATGGGGAATGAAAGACTTGCATGGAAGCTTCTTGTAGGGAAGCCAGAGGGAAAACGCCCAGTTGGTAGACCAAGAATGAGATGGGAGAATAACATTAACTATGATTTGAGGGAAGTAGATTATATAGGGAATGATTGGAAAGCATTAGCTCAGGATAGGGATGTATGGAGAGCTTATGTCCGCGCGGCCGTGAACCTACGGGTTCGATAGTGCCAGTGAGTAAGTAAGTAAGTAAGTAAGATTGTTGTAATTAAATTTCTTTATAATAATACACAATAATGCATATATCGACACTTCACAATCACAATGATGTAATGTAAGAGGAACTGCACAAAACGAAGGTATTACAAGCCATTACTTCACGTATTTGACGGTGGCAATCTGGAAATTTTGTATACCTGTGTATTCCTGAGGGTTTAACAATCCCCAAGAGTAATAAAACCGAGCAAAAGAAAAAGAAGGGTGACCAGTTTGAGAGACAATAGCGCCTGCGACTCTCGCGGAAACGATCACTTCTGTTAAAGTTGTCGAAATATCTGACTCCGGTTAGGTGATTGGTAAAAACTAATATCATTTTCGTCTTCTGCGAGTCCGAAAACATAGTTATTGATACATTTCGAGCCTGCGAGTAATTCTTTGTTGTTGTGTGTTATCGAATTTTGATTACCAAAATAAACAAAGCTCCTCCTTTTTTATTATCCTGAACAGGTCAGATCATTAATTTTGCAGTGACTGACTCTCTAACAAATACGTTGAATGTAGCAAATAATGACAGATTCTTTCGACCAACATATTTTATAATCGTTTGTTAAATAATTGTGATTTTAAATACTAATTTTACTGAGTTATTTACGAAAAAATAATTAATAACCTATAATGTTGTGTATAACATACAGTTTGATGTGTTTCATTTTTTCTCCATTAGAGTGCATTCATACAATATCGCGATCCTATTTGGCAATAAATAGTATGATCAAGTTGCAGTGATGAACAAATGAAACATAAAAAAATTCTCATTTGTTTTCAAACATCGCCGTTTACATTAAATATATAAATTTTTAAAATGACTATATTTAAATAATGATTTTTTAGTAAACAGCTTAATTTTATTCGTTAAAGAGTCCTAACAAATGCCACTCTTGATTTCCAAATCCTCTAGATAAATTGGAAATCACTCGAGGCATTACTTATGAAAAGAGTACAGAGTTCAGTTAACTACAGTTTAATGACCCTATTTTAAATTGAATAAAGCTGAAGAATAACAGGAAAAGGACATAATAATAGTTTTTGTGAGAAAATGAGATTAAGGGAAAATGTCTTGCGTATTAGGCTATACACATGTACTGCACAATAATTGATAAGATATCGTACGATATATATGTAAATATGATACCAGCTTGGTTTTTCCTGTTTTCTCCTCTTATCGCCAATAGTCCCAATCCACGTAAAAAAGTTTATGATCAGGAAACAATATTTCTAATCTTAATCTCTGGACTTAACTGTCAAAAAACTGTAAAGGAAAAACTAAGTTATCAACTTATTTTATCAGTTTATTATTACTATTTTTTTTTATTTCTCAGCTTGTCTTATTACCGTGGTATTACATGATTTTTACTTTTCACATGATTTTGATCTTGTTCACTTGTCCTTCAAATCTTATCATACACTATTATCTTTACGTATTTCTTAAAATATTTTAAATGTTTCTGTATAAGGTCTTTCTGTGCCACTGGCCAGGAGGTGTTAGACAAGGTTTTCCACTGTCTACCACTCTTTTTAACATTTATTTTGACGACATGATAAGAACATGGAAACAAATAAAAACGAGGGGTATTAACTTAGGAAATCTAATAATAAAAACACGAGATCGAGGCTGGTTTACGAACTCACCAGAGAGACTTTTTAATAGAAGATCTGCGGACAACACTACTCCTACCATCTACTAAGGCCTACAATGTACTCTTGCAAGACCTGCAAGGAAGAAGAAGGACATACCATCATCATTCTATTGCGACCTGTGCAATGCAAGACAGACGATGGACAGAATCGAACTGTGAAATGCGTCATGTTACTACCAGACGTTCTCTATGTACCAGACTGGCAGTCCATGGCTTCCATCACAAGATATGCTGCAACAAGACATTTCATGAACCTAACGACATGTGCATATGTGTTTTGTGTTCACAAAAATGTGAAAAGTACCATATTCTGAATTGTAAAAAACGACTTAAATCAATCAGTGTTTATAGCAAAGACAATTAAGCACTTCACATGTAATATCTGCACGGTTTGTGCGTATTTCTCCATTATTATTATTATAATTATAATAAAAACATTAGCTTCTGCAGATGACCGGATTTTAATAGTAAAATCAGAAGATGAATTACAAAGAATGCTGTATAAACTAAACGAAACATCAAAAAAATATAATATGGAAATATCATTAGAAAAATAGAAAAAACCAATGGTTTTCAAGGGCGCTTAACCAGTTCGGACAAAGATAATATTAGAAAATAAGCCAATAGAAAAAGTGACAAAATATAACTTCCTAGGTGGCGAAATATGTTAAACAACGGAAAAAGATATAAATAACAAACTAAATAAGTTTAATTATGTAACAGGAACACTGGAAAAACTTTGAAAAATAAAGCCAGAAAAGACTCTCTAACGAAATTATACAAGACAATGGCAGTTTGTATTATTACTTACGGATCCGAAACATGGACAGTGAGAACACAACAATCTGCCAGAATACAAATTGCTGAAATGAAATTCCTGAGACCAATAGCAGGATATCAAAGAACAGACAACACAGAAGTAAGACAATTACAAAAGTAGAGGAATTGAACACAACAATAGTGAAATCCAGAACAAACTGAAAAAAAAATAGTAAGGATGACTGAGAACAGAATACCAAAATCAGCATACAACTATTCACCAAGAGGAAGAAGAAGTTTGGGAAGACCAAAGAAAAGATGGAAAGAGCAGCAATTTGGAGCCCCGGAATAAGATAGCAAAAAGCCTAAACCGCGACAAAGAAGAACATTATTATTACTACTACTTTATTATTATTATTATTATTATTATTATTATATTATTATTATTATTATTATTAATTATTATTATTATTATTATTATAAGTAATCCCACTACAGGCCTCAAGAGGCCCTTCGGGTAGTAGGAGGTTAAGGCTCCCACTTTTTCTGGACAATCAGCACTTGATGTCAGCCGGGTTGTCAGCCCTGCGTGACGGCCGCCTTTACCCCCAGAACAAGCGTCTGGTACTCATTTCCGTTAGAGGCTGAGTCGACTCCAGGGCCATAGTGCCGCCAGAAGGTTTGGGTCAGTTTAAAAATCCTGACCCCACCGGGACTTGAACCCTCGACCTTCTGGCTTGTAGCGCAGTGCCTTAACCACTACGCTACGGCGTGCCCCCATTATTATTGTTATTATTATTATTATTATTATTATTATTATTATTATTATTATTATTATTATTATTATTATTATTATTATTATTATTATTATTATTATGGTAATGACAATGAGTGAAAAGAGAATACCAAGGACGACATAATTATGAAAGGATTCCAGAAACGAGGAGAAAGAGAAATTAACTTATTAAAAACTCCATGGCTTGACAGACCTAGAAGGCCCCTTTTCTGCTATCTGGCTGCTGGCCTCACATCCACATGTGTTAACAACAGAGTTGGACAATCGATCATCCAGCCATTATAGTGGTCAGTCGTTATATCTGGTTTTCTCAAAGTAAAGCCGCTACTTACTGTAGTCACCAAATTCCTCTCAATGCTGGGAGGTTATCGGTCCAGTACTGTCCGATATTCCACGAGGCAATCTCTTCACTTATAGAAACTCGAGGCAATGCAAATTCTATAGCTCTGTATCAAAACATCATACCTTATATGAGGCGTGAGAGGACAAGTGGTACAAATGACAAATGGAGAAAATTAAGTTTAAAATCAGTGAGAACGTAAAATTCCAGAAATATCAGGTAAGTCTCATATATTGTGTTTGTGTTCGGTACATATGAGTCCATTTATCCGCAAAATATGAAGAGTTTCAATATAAACATAAGCCGGTGTGGAAAGCAGCGGGAAGCTACTACACCTACAATTCCCTAGTAAAGCTGCAAGCATAGCATGAAAATGCTACGATTGCAGTGAAGGACCTGCCTTTGGGCAGAATTACTATGGATGGATTATTGATTATTTTGAAAACACCATCGTGCAAAAAATAATCTACAACACACGTTTGTGAAGTGTTTTACACAATGTCGGAAATTAGAAACCTCGCTATCGCTTGGTTTTTAATCATTTCTTCACTTCTGTTAAAACCACTTTCCAGCCACGCATTGTAATATCCATCCATTCATCCACCCAATAACTGATTGGCTCAAATTCGAGCTTTGGCCTATCTCGCATTGTAATATACTATTACCAAAGAAACAAATGAAGTTGATTTAGCAGTTGATAAACTGGGACGGGAAAATTCGGTAAATTTTGCTTAGAGGCCTTTTCATTCAGGCTTAAGGATTTTTTTACGAGCCTGAAAATCTTCAGACTCGGGACCCACGGGGACTTGCTCCTTGGATTTTTCCGTCCTAAAAATCCATCGACCCCGGCCGGGTTTGAACCCGCGACCCTCGGGACCAGAGGCAAGGAGCATAACCACTAGTCCACCGCGGCCGACAGGACTTAGTAGATAAAGTTTTGTTAAGGAACCCTTGTCCGGAAACGTACCATTTCGATGTAAAATATATTAAAAGATCGAAACATAATGGGCTGATATCTTGAGTCTTGAGTTTCAAAATGATCATTACAGACCTCTAAGGGTTGTACTACAAGCATGGTACCACGTGCCGACTGTATACCTGTGTGTACAGCTCAAGTCCAAGCTCTGTGTGTTTACGGGGTGAAGTGTGGGGAGTGTGAGGAGGTACACTTCTCTGCTTCTCATAGTACTAACAGCTGAGACTGCAAATTCCTTTCAGACACGCGGAGCTGGGTCCCGCCCGAGCAGTATGCTTTCATACACACGTCCCACAAGACCTGGTGTGAGCTTAATAATTTCTGCTGCCGCCAGAATTCATGCAAGAATATCTTCCTCCGACTCGACAGGTGTAGTACAACCCCTAGAAGTCTGTAATACTTATTCTAAAACTTAAGACACACGATATCAGCCCATTGTGTTTCGATCCTCAAACTTATTTATATCGAAATTGTACGTTTCCGGACATCGGTTCCTTATCAAAACATCCACTAAGTCCCCTCTACAACTCCTAGAGGACTATAATACTTATTCTGAAACACCCTGTACATTTTTACAGCGTAAAATGAATTATTTAGTCTTATGAAGAAATGTCTCGCGCTTTAGCTAAGTGCTTTAAGACATATTGACATATGCAAAGTTACGGGACTTGTGCTTATTCGAGCCCAGAAGGTTCATGGCTGCGCGGACATAAGCTCTTCGCACATCCATATCCTGAGCTAATGTTTTCCAATCATCCCCTGTATAATTTATTAATACTTCCCTCAAATCATGGTTAATGTTATTCTCCCACATCATTCTCGTTCTACCAACTAGGCGCTTTCACTCTGGTTTTCCTACAAGAAACTTGCATTTCCCTCTTTCATTCTCCATTCGTGTCACATGTCCTGCCCATCGAAACTTGACTGTTCTTATATCCGGTTCCTATACAGATCATCTAGCTCACTGTTATGTAATAATAGTAATAATTGCCAGAATAAATAAAACATTATTATTATGAATATTATTATTAATAATATTATTAATAATAATAATAATAATAATAATAATAATAATAATAATAATAATAATAATAATAATAATAATAATAATATTATTATTATTATTATTATTATTATTGTTATTATTATTATCCATCCATAGTAATTCTGCCCGAAGGCAGGCCCTTCACTGCAATCATAGCATTTTGATGCTATGCTTTCAGCTTTACTAGGGAATTGTACGTGTGATAGCTTCCCACCGATGAATGATGATGATGATAATGACCATATGATTTCGGGGACCGTTTGGGCTTTAAAGTTTTCCTGACATTTGTCTTACAAGTGAGGAAAAACTGCGATAAAAACCTCACCCAGAAAAACTACCCCGACCGGGGATCGAACCCGGGCCCGCTGCGTGACAAGGCAGCACGCTACCTCGAGACCACAGCGGTGGAAATAATAATAATAATAATAATCTTGTTATTCTTCTTCCTTTCATGTGATAGACCTAGTGGTCTGTTACGGTCCCAATCCAACGTTTGAAGGGTCTGCCCAAAGATATCTTGTCTGGTGGCTAGTAATTTAAGATTTGACGTGGTATTATTGTTCTGCTCATTCTTCTTACGTGAGATTTCCAATTGTTTCGGTATTTTTGGTACATATTCCATGATTAATTCTGTTTGTAATTCTTTGAGAATCTCAGAATTCCTGTTATGGTCTGTTCTTGAGTAACCTGCAGTACGTCTCATAAATTTCTTTTCTGCCGCAGTTAGTCTTTGTTCATCTACACTGCGAATTGCCCGGGCCTCACTGTCGTGTATGGGTCTGGCCAGTGTTTTATAAATTCTATTTCGTGTGTGTTAACAATAATAATAATAATAATAATAATAATAATAATAATAATAATAATAATAATAATAATAATAATATGTATATATAGGTACCTAATAATATTCCACTTATATACAGTGGATATGATCTGAAAATTTATGACTTCGAAGTCCTTATTTTTGTAGTCCTATTATTCGTTTTTGGAATCCCCTAAAATGTTTCTATAATTATAGATTAGGAGAATATACGAAATTAAGTTAATTTTGAAACCTATTAAAATTAGTACCCATTTGAAAGACAAGAACAACAAATAAATTGATCCATAAACTTTCATCTCAATGTTTAAAGAATTTGTCAAGGGAATTCCAGTAGTTAAAGCGGATGCGATCTTTGGGAACGTTTCAGAGGATGGGATTCCCTATAAGATAAAAAGTGTTGGCACTATTATAAAAAGTATTTCATAAATATGCACATGTTGCCTTCAGAGACAAATACTTCATGTTTTATTGCACGGTTGCCAGATTGGAAAATTCAAACTGAAGAGTTAGAAAAAGACAAAAATTAAATTTGTTTAGAAAATGTTAACTTCTACTCTAAGCATAGGTCTACTTACACTTGGTATTTCACAGCATTGTATAGTTTAGGACGACTAAGATCTCAGGTACCAATTTTGTGCTTTTTTTAACTTTTCTTCTCTTCTTCTTCTTCTTCTTCACTTCACGGGCTAGGTAAATTACCTGTTCCGCCTCACAGTTGTTTTGTCCATCTTTTCACTGGCCTTTCTACATTCCTGAACCTCTTGGCTTGTAGTTAAATGCTGCTTTTGGTATTCTTGTTAGATTCATTCTTTCTATATGTCTAAACATTTTTCTCTATATTCTTTGATTTTATCATTCAGTGGATATATATATTTAACTCGGCTCTTATATCTTCATTCTTTATCCGATCCATTCTTGTACAGCCTTTTGTTCTTGTAAGGAAGTTCATTTCTACGTTTTGTATTCTACTTTGTAATTTTTGGTCATTATCCAAGTTTCACTCCCATAAAGTAATGCAGGAACTGCCAATGTTTTATAAAACTTCAATCTAGTATTTAAACTTATTATTTTAACTATGTCAAATAATTCATAAGCTGGAGTGATAGGTTAGTGCCATTTGCAGTTCATACTTCTACAACTTAAATAAAAGAGCTAAACTTTACAACCTGTGACGCGACTTTTTTTTAATTCCTTCATAAACTTCTGTCACATTTTATTCTTAGGATTTCATTTTTCAAATTATTTCCGACCATTTACAACGATTTTTATATTTTTATAACGATTATTTCAATGTATTTTTTATGATATTTAACTACATATATAGCATGAAGACGTGGCAGCCATATTGATTTTAACGAATATTCTATGCAACAACAAAGACCTGTTCCAGTGCAGCCAACATAGAGTATGTACTAATTAACTATACACATATACTTCATAATTTCAGAAGTTACTATTTATTTTTGGGTCTTGAATTCTTTCACAGGTTAGAGTGCTTAAATTGCGTTAGGTTAGCTTTTAGGTTTGTCTTTCACAGGTTATAGTACTTAAATTGAGTTAGGTTAGCTTTATGGTTGGTATTTCACAGGTTAGAGTACTTAAATTGAGTTAGGTTAGCTTTTTGGTTGGTATTTCACAGGTTAGAGTACTAAAATTCAGTTAGGTTAGCTTTTAGGTTCGTTAAATATCGTGAATATATTGGCTGCATCCCGTGATTTCATAGTGTAAACCGCTTCGCGTTTGTTGGCGCATGCGCATGGTGTATGATTGGAACTTAATTTATTTTTTTCGCGTGACATGTTGTTCAGTATTTCCGAAAAAATATTGAACCCAACGTACTAGTTGTTACCATGCTCGCTCCTGGTTTAGAGTTACGCGGGTTCAATCCTGGACGAGGTCGCTGTATTTTCCGGGACATCAAAACATTGAGAATTGATTCCATCGCCGCGCCGCGTCGGTGGGAAATAAAGTAATGGGTTGTGTAGATTTACAGACGTAAAAGAACCTCAATCTGTAAGAGGCCTCTGAACAAAATTTGTCGGTTCTTTTATGTCTTATTTGAATTGCAATACTAATACACTGAGTTGTTAGAGCGTCTTTATATAAATTACTACCTCCCTACTTGAACAAGTTGTTCGAAAGAGGACAAAATCTTTTGGAATATCATTCTGTACTCCCTTGTAATGTTGGCTTGGTTAATAAAAAAATTATTGACTATTAATAACATTTATACTGTGTGATGGGTAACACAGTCTCTTACTTTAAGGGGGAAAAAAATATTACTAATATTTTTGGACCAAAGATAGACGAAGAGACAGGTGAAGAAAGAAAACTTTATAGTAGTGAGCTATATGATCTTTATAGGAAACCAAATGTAACAAAAACAGTTAAATCTCGTAGACTACGATGGATATGACATGTGGCACGAACGAGGAATGAAAGAGGGCATGGAAACTTGTAAGAAAGCCAAAGAGAAAGCGCCCAGTAGTTAGAAAAAACCATATATATGGGAGAATAACATTAGTCATTATTTGAAGGAGGTGAATTCTACAGGGAATGAATGGAAAATTTGAGCTCAGTACAGGGATGTATGGCGAATTTATGTTTGCGTGACCATGAACATCCGAGTTCAATAGTGCCAGTTAGTTAGCTAGCAATAAAATCGATAAAACTAAGGAACAAAATATACCTCTCCCCATTCCGATAAAAAATAATAAAATAAGTGGCATGAGATACAAAAGGCTAACTTTTCTTTAACAATCTGAATGAATTCGACAGCAATGAAATGTAGGCCTATATATATATATATATATATATATATATATATATATATATATATATATACACTTTAAGGGAAGAAAGGAGATTACAAATATTTGAGAATCAAATTCTTAGGACTTTTTTTTGCCCAAAGAGAGATGAACACACAGGTGAACTACATGGTCTTTATAGGAAGCCACATGTAATAAGAACAGTTAAGTCTCGTAGACTGCGATGGGCAGGACATGTGGCACGAATTGGAAATGTAAGTCTTCTCCATTCACCTGTCTGTTCGTCTTTCTATGGCCCAAAAATTCCTAAGATCTTTATTATCAAATACTCGTAATTTCATTTCCTCCCTTGTAGTAATAGTCCATGTTTTGCATCCATATAATATAACTGGTAGAATAACAGTTTTATATATGTTCAGTTAAACTTTTTTTGAAAGGAGTTGGGACGACAAGATGCATAATAGCATGCATTTAGAGAATTGAAGCTACGTTTAATTTCTTTGTGCATCTCATTCCTATTTGTGATTATTGTTTCTAGGTATTTAAATTCAGCCACTTCCTCAAAATTTCCCTCATTTGGAATTAGCTGTACATTTGTGGGGTCTCGGGAATACAATTTTAATTTGAGTTATACTTTTTTTCTTTTGATTGTAGAAATGGGGAATTCCACCCGTTGAATATGGAATCAAACCTGGATCCCTATAATCTATTCCCAGGCACGTTCAACACGAAACAATGAGGTTGGGCGTATAATAATTGAACTGGAAAATATTAATTTTTGTTAAATTGCAATTTGCTGCTAGGTATAATCTTCTTGCAAGATGTTCACTAAGCATAAAATTACACGTGTGTGCTGTTATGTTTCATTTGGGATTCCCTAATACCAAGCTTCAGGAATCAAGTTGTTAGTCAACCTTTTCATAACTATTCACTTTTTTAATACTTTCTCAGTGTGATGAATTCTGAATCATTATTTTACACTTTCGACGTGAATCATTGTCAAACGTGATTAGTGTCCAAGAAAAGAATAACCTTTCCCTCCCCTCCCCCAGATTTAAAATTTTATTTTCTTAGCTTTTAATAGCGGTACAATATTTTACACTAATATTAGTGATGAGTGAAAACATTAGCTCATAATAGGGATATATGAAGAGCTTATGTCCGCGTGGCCATGAACATACGGGTTTGATAGTGCCAGTGAGTTGGTTAGTTAGTTATAAGTGATGAGTATTTTCATAGCAGCCATGCCTAATTTATCATTGTGAATGTTGTATATTATAGACAATAATGTTATTAGAATTTTTACTTTTAGGACATAGTTGTTAAACCTTACAATTTAAAAGTGTTTTTAAAGTAATTCTTAAAACAGAACCTTCAAGATTTACTTTACTATAATAATAATAATAATAATAATAATAACAATAATAATAATAATAATAATAATAATAATGACGATGACGATAATGATGATAATAATAATGATGATAATGATAATAATGATAATGATGATGATAATGATGATAATGGTAATGATAATGATGATAATTATGGTGATGATAATGATGATGATGATGATGATGATGGTGATGATGATGGTGATGATAATGATAATAATAACAGTAATCATGAAAATAATAATGATAATAGTAATAATAATAGTAATAGTAATAATAATAGTAATAATAATAATAATAATAATATATTTATTTAATAATCAATTAAATAAAAATAAAATTTAAAGATTTATATGATTTTCATATTTATTATAACAGCTGTTTCGGTACTTTGTACCTTCTTGAGACATGATTACAAATGAATGAATTTTGTTATTATATATAAACTCCATTACATAAATATATATCTTTGCTTTTTAAATATATTTGAAGACCTTTAAATTATAAAAGAAATAAACAACAGCATCTTACTTCTTAATGAGAACGCGCCCCAGACAAACAACCCCTTATACGAGATCGTCAAAAACAAGTCAGTTGCTGCTACTGACACTTGGAGTTTACATCGTTGTACACAACAACAACTAGTAGCAGAAGCTCATCTGCTGATGATGGAAGTTAACTTCCGAAAGGCCTCCAGATAATATTTTAAATATAATATTTTAACATAGTTGAGGACGAAGGCACCTGCCAAAAAGGTACATATTTTAAATGTTCATCTTATAATGTAACTTATTGTTATGTAGGTTATGAAGTCTTCTCCATTCACCTCTCCGTTCATCACTCTTTTAACCAAAAATGTTCTATGAACTTTATGCTCTACTACTCGTAACATTTTCTCCTCCCTTAAAGTAAGAGTCTATGTTCTGCATATATAATATAACTGGTAGAATAACACTTTTTATATACGAGTATTTTCAGTTTAACGTTTTTGAGAGAAGTTCGGACGACAAGAGTCCCTGTAATGCATAATAGCATGCATTTCGAGAATTGTGCTCATGTTTAATTTCTTTGTGCGCCTCATCTCTGTTTGTAATTATTGTTCTTAGGTATTTGATTTAAGCCGCTTCTTCAAAATTTCATCAACTGTCCATTTCCGTTATATAACGTATTTCTATGTGTGGCCATATACTTATTTTAAAGATGTTTACTTCCAGTCCCAACTTCTTAGTATTACTCAGTAGAGTACCTAGGTATTAAGAATTCAGTGACTTCCTCTAAATTTCTCCTTTTGTCAATAAGTGTCCGTTTCATTATCCATCCGTAGTAATTCGGCCCGAAAGCAGGTCCTTTACTGCAATCATAGCATTCTCATGCTATGCTTGCAGCTTTACCAGGGAATTGTGGGTGTGGTAGCTTCCCGTTGCTTTCCACATCGGTGAAGGATGATGATGATGATAAATGATAAGGATGATGATGATGATGGCCATATGATTTCGGGGACCTTTTGGGCCTTAAAGTTTTCCTGACATTTGTCTTACAGGTGAGGAAAAACCCCGATTAAAACCTCACCCAGAAAAACTGCCTTGACCCGGGGATCGAACCCGGCCCCTCTGCGTGACAAGGCAGCACGCTACCTCGAGACCTCAGCGGCGAACATACGTTTCATTATATTATGTATTAAATATGTGGGAGAAGAGCTGCCAGAAAATCTCGATTGGAAAAAATTAGAAATGCAGAAATTAGAAAATGGATGAATGCAGAAAGAAATATAATGGATGAGATTGAACACAGAAGGCTAAATGGTATGGACACGTAAGAAGAATGCAGGATGGAAAACTACCAAAGGCCGTCTATGCATGGAAAATTGAAAGAAGGAACAGAAAAGGAAGACCAAGAACAACCTGGAAGAACAACATTCAAAATTCAATGAGGAAATTTGGTGTAACTGATGAAGACACAGAGGTCAGAGTACGATGGAGAACTTTAATTAAGGGAAATTTGTGAATGTTTGTTGCAAACTGATAGTCTATAAGTCCGTAGTTATTTACATTGTCTTGTAAGCCCATGTTTTCCCTTAACAGAGATTTAGGCGCTCTCCCCCTACAGGAAAGAATTTGAACCAAACTAATTTAGTTACACTTGTTCTCGTATAGATGTCATTTGAGTGGTCCGTGGTCAGCGTTCCGCTGCATAGTGACATCTAGGAAACCAAGGTAGTACTAGGACGGTAAAATTCGGTTAATTTTGCTTAGAGGCCTGAAAATCTTCAGACTCGGGACCCACAGCTTGAAGTCCTTCCCGGAGGACTTGCTCCTTGGATTTTTCCATCCTAAAAAAATCCATTGACCCCGGCTAGGTTTGAACCCGTTACCCTCGGGACCAGAGGCAAGGAGCATAACCACTAGTCCACCGCGGCCGACAGTTATTTACATTTATTTATTTTTAATTGATGTTAATTACTAAGATTGATTGGAGAACCCTTATTGATGAGGAAAATTCACAAAATGAATGAATGAATGAATACGTGTGACCATATATTTAGTTTTATTGATGATTATTATTGCAAGTAAATATGGTGAATAATTAATAAATTTGTTAATTCTCATATATATGCGACATGTACTAATAATGGAGAATATAATACATGTATAAGAAAAATAAGTGTTTGAATTGGATTCGCCTGGTGGTGTAATGGATAACACGCTGAGGTACAGACTCAGAGTTCCGGGTTCGAATCCCATCCAGGCATTTATTTTTCTTATATACCTATAGGCTATATATGAATATTACTATTTATTAATTATTATTATAACTTCCAGCCCCAGTTGCTTAATATGATAATATTAATAGAATGTGTTTGTGTTGGATGTACCCCAGTGGAACCCATGTTTCTTTTTTATTTATTATTATACATTATTCTTAATAACTGATAATAACATCTGGAAATTAAGATGTTCAAACATCTCACAATAAAATGCAGTAGTCAGGTTTATGTAAATGTTGATTTTACTGGAACTTAGATAAACCATAGCCTTCTGTAATTACAATGGAGGGCGATGGGTAAACAATGAAGTAGGTTTGAACACCAGTATGTCATTTCAATGCAAACGGGTTATAAATCCAGGTGCTACTGATGTTCCGGTAAAAGATCCGGTGTGAAAGGTTCCTCACATAAATCAACTTTTAGATTGAGATCACTCATGACTCATTGCAAGTCAAATGCCACGCATTTTAACCCTCATTGGTTTTATTTTGCTAATTTATTGAACAGGGTTACCATGTTTAAACATCTTCTTGCTCCCTAAGTTATGTTTTTTTTCTTTTCCCATTTTTATTTCATTAATGTTAGTAAAATATTATATCTTAATTTGATAATTCAGAATTTGCAAAAAATATATATATATATAAAGTCCACCACTGTGGTCTCGAGTTAGCGTGCTGCCTTGTCACGCAGCGGGCCCGGGTTCGATCCCCGGTCGGGGCAGTTTTTATCTGGGTTTTTCCTCGCCTGTAAGACAAATGCCAGGAACATTTTAAGGCCCAAACGGTCCCCGAAATCATATGGCCATCATCATCATCATCCTTATCATTATCATCATCATCCTTCACCGGTGTGGAAAGCAACGGGAAGCTACCACACCTACAATTCCCTAGTAAAGCTGCAAGTATAGCATGAAAATGCTATGATTGCAGTGAAGGACCTGCCTTCCGGCAGAATTACTTTGGATATATATATATATATATATATATATATATATAACTAGCTAATATCCAGAGTGCGCTGCTACTCCTAAATAAATGTCAATGTGTCTATTACCAGCCTTGAGCTGCAAATGCTTTCCCGAGAATCAGCTTATCCCGTTCTTCTTGGCATCCACGAAAGACAAAAATGGTTATTGTGAGTTATCCGTAAAAGATAAGCATATGCTTTCGCGGACTTTTTTGTAGAATTTTTTTAGATATTCAATTCCGTGTACAATAATTTGGTGTATTTGTTGTGGTTTAGGCAGCGTAAGCCATTTAAGCGTCAAAATAGGGACTTTATTTCACGTTTTTCACTACAAAGAGAGATTTTTAGGGGTGAAGGGGTTGAGTATTACAACTCTCTTATGTTCATCCCCGGAATCTCCTGATCATTTATCAAAAAGTCCCATCACAATCGGATGAACGGTATGGCAGAGCACGCATGCCCGGGAATCTACTTATCCCGATCTTCTTGGAATCAATGAAAGACAAAAATGTTTATTATGAGTTATCCGTAAAAGATAAACATACGCTGTCGGGACTTTTTTGTAGAGTGTTTTGAGATATTCAATTCTGTGCACATTAATTTGGTGTAATTGTTATGGTTTAGGCAGCGTAAGCCAATTAAGCGTCAAAATAGGAACTTTAGTTCACGTTTTTCGCTACAAAGGGTGATTTTTAGGGGTGAAGGGGTTGAGTTTTACAACTTCCTTATAGCCTATGTTCATCCCGGGATTCTCCAGAACATTTTACAAAATACAAACCATCAAAATTGGAACAACGGTATGGTGCACATATAATATGAACAAACAAACCATATATATATATATATATATATATATATATATACAGGGATTCCTGTCATCCTAATTTCTCTCAGAAGAAGTTAAACTGAAAATATATAAAAATGTTATTCTCCCAGTTACATGGAAGCGAAACATCGACTCTTTGTTTAATGGAGGGGAAAATTTGACGAGTATTTGAGAAGAAAGTACTTACGATTTTTTTTTGGACCAATAAGAGACGAACAGATAGGTGAATGGATAAGATTACAGGCAATGAGGTACATGATTTTTTAAGAAACCAAATATAGAGGTTAAGGCAGAATGTTGAAATAAGGCCCTTGAGTATTTAATCTCACAAATAAAAAATAATCTTGTTGGTTTTTCCAACATTTTGGTAAATAACGAGAAAATGAAACACATTGCATATGAAATTTGTATTCAATATCTTAAAATTGTGTAAAATATAAATAATAATAATAATAATAATATAATAATAATAATAATAATCTTCTTCTTCTTCTTCTCCACTTCACAGGCTAGGCAAAATGCCTGTTGTTCTGTCCATCTTTTCACTCCCTTCCTACATTCCTTGAACCTCTTGGTTGGTAGTTAAATGCTGCTTTTGGTAATCTTGTTACATTCATTCTTTCTACATGTCTAAACCATTTTCCTATTCTTTGATTTTATCATTTAATGGATATAACTCTGTTCTTATATCTTCATTCTTTAACCTATCCATTCTTGTGCAGCCTTTTGTTCTTCTAAGTAAGTTCATTTCTACGCTTTGTTTTCTACTTTGTAATTTTTTGGTCATTACCCAAGTTTCACTCCCATAAAGTATTGCAGGAACTGCCAATGTTTTATAAAACTTCAATCTAGTATCTCTTCTTGTTTTGTTCTTTAATGTTTTATCTATAGTTTCACATTTACGTCTTTTTCAGTTTTTCTCTTTATAGTAAAATTACAACCCAAATAATTAAAATTTGTTACTTTTTCCAGAGGTTTGGTGACTATTATGATTTTTGATCTTATATGTTCATTTCCCCATAATGCCATTATATTCGTTTTTTTCCTTTGATATTTTGAAATTACATTCTTGGCTTAACTGATTTAATTGATGTCAAGAGTATTGCAAATTATTTTCATTTTCTTGAATAATAATCACATCGTCAGCATACATTAAAACATTTAATATTTTAAAATGGTCCATTCTTATACCTACATTAACATTACTTTTCCAATTTTGGATGATGCCATTAATATATAAATTAAAAAGGGTACTAGGTGATAAACTATACCCTTGTCTTACACCTCTAATAATAATAATAATAATAATAATAATAATAATAATAATAATAATAGTAATAATACTAATAATGCTTTATTTTACCTGGCAGAGTTAAGGCCATAAGGCCTTCTCTTCCACTCAACCAGGGACTAGTAGAATTATACAAAAATTACATACATATTACAATTTTAAGTTATTATTAAAATACAGACTAAACAAAATACAATGATGATGTGATCTAATACTATATAGCTAATGTTAACAAAAACATGGAATATAATAAAATTAAAATTATATACAATAAAGTAAGTAGCTTCCTAGATGATTATTTATAGAATGCTGTATATAGTTGTTATGCAGTTAATGCTTTCATTGTGTCGAACTTGGATATCAGTTATTTTGTATTTAAATAATGATAGCGATTGTCAGTCCCTGACATGACTGGGAAGTGAATTCCATGCTGTAGTTATAGATATGGTGTAAGATTCAGAGTATAGACATGTTCTATGTTGTGGTATCAAAAGTAAAGAAGAGTCTTGTGATCTTGTTCCTAAATTGTGATGAGCCGATAAATTTTGAAAACGTGTTGTTAAATAACTTGGTAAATATGTGTGCAGAATTTGGAATAGTAAGGTATGTGAATGCAAAGTTCTTCTGTCATTTAGGCGTAGCCATGAATAATACTAACCATGATTTAAGGAAGGTGAATTATTCAGGAGATCATTGAAAAACATTAGCTCAGGACAGGGCTTTATGGAGAGCTTATGCATAGCTCGTAGAATACGATGAACAGAACATGTGACACGTATGGGGAATGCAAGAATTGCATGGACGCTTATTGTAGGAAAACCAGAGGGAAAATGCCCAGTTGATAGACCAAGAATGAGGAGAGAGAATAGTATTAACCATGATTTCAGGGAATTAGATTATATAGGGGATGATTGGAAAACATTAGCTCAGGATAGTGATATACGGAGAGCTTATGTCCACGCGGTCATGAACCTATCGGTTCGATAGGGTCAATGAATTTGTTAGTTATTCATATGCCACTTTGTCTTTACCTTACAAGGGAACTGTCCACCATTGCATGCCGAAACCTACATGAAATTCAAGAGAGGCGTTGTGATGCACAGTACCAAGACCGTGTCCACAAAAAAATGTCGTTTTAAACTGCAAACCCCAGAAATCAAAGCTAGAATCCACCAAATTGCATCCCACTGTACGGAGCTGATGGTCTCCCTGCATGAGTAAGAGCGGAGTGGAGTGAGATGGAACGCGACGCAGACGGTAGGTAGTGAGCGTTATCCAATCTACTAATACACGAGTCATATTACTTTCCTATAGTTTAAATGAGAGATTTGGCGCTGGATTTTAATAGGCCTACCTAGCAATTACAAACAGTAGATACAATTTTTAACACGGCCTTGGTACATCACTTTCCTTTTCTTGAATACATTTAAAGGTAGATTTCGGCATGCAATGCTTGGCAGTTCCCTCTCTAGTTTAACATCTTGGACGAATGTATGTAGACTATAAGAATTATTCTATAAAAATATTTTTTGCGCGATAGTGCGTTTTGTCGTACTTACAGCAATGGCGACCATAATTGAAAGTCCAGCTTCCTACATTTCTTGGTTGCCAACCTAAATAACTATACTGTAATATTACATACTAGAAACCATGCGTGGGAAGTGCCCTCTATGTGTATTACGTACAATGTATATACAAAAAAATATCCAAAAGGTAGTGTTAATATATATTATATGAAATACGTTACTGCATTTTAAATGAACTGAATTTTGTTTGAAAGAATATAAAACAATAAATACGTACTTGCCGCCATTCTACCACTGATTAGTGTCACGGCCTCCTGTAGTTTCAACTAATAAATATTGCCCACACTGTTAACGTTAGTCAGTTGTTTATAATGAACGCAAATATTTCCAACAAAGATGTTATTATTTTACTATTATTTATTAATGTAAAACACCATAGCGCAAATTTACGTACAACGCACGTGTGTGAAGTGTTTCGTCGCTTCTGTAAATACAATTTTTCAACCTCGCATCGTAATATACTATTACTTGACTTTTTTAAAAATAAAGACAACTGAAAAAAAAATCATCATCACTCCAGGGATTAGGCAATTGCCCGTTCCGACTTCATAATGCATCTGCCCAATGTCTTCTAGGTCTTCCAACATTATGTCTTCCTCTTGCTTGATAATTTCTTGCTAACAATCGATATCTCTCCTTACTCATTCCATCCATAAGATAAATCCATTTCTGTCTGTAATTCGTGACCTTATCCAATAAAGGACGTACTTTCAATTCTTCTCTTATATCCTCATTTCTTATTCTATCAAGTGCTCTCTATGTGTATTACGTACAATGTATATACAAAAAAATATCCAAAAGGTAGTGTTAATATATATTATATGAAACACGTTACTGCATTTTAAATGAACTGAATTTTATTTGAAAGAATATAAAACAATAAATACGTACTTGCCGCCATTCTATCACTGATTAGTGTCACATCCTGTGTCACTGTACATCCTTTTACTTGTCTTAGGACCCTCATCTCCGCCGTCTGTATTCTATCCTTCTGTTTTTTCACTGGAGCCCAAGTTTCACATCTATACAATATTGTGGGAACCGCCATAACATTATACATTTTTATCTTGGTTTCTTTTCTAATTTTATTTTTGAATGTTCTCTGTATTGTTCCACACACCGTCTGAAATGTATTTATTTTGGAGTCAATATCTCTTTCCACATTGTAGCCAACATCACAGCCCAAATATTTGAAACTAGACACCTGTTCTATACTTTGATTTTCTATAATAATTTTGGATCTCACTGGATCTCTTCCTCTAAAAGCCATGGTCTTCGTTTTCCTTACAGAAATCTTTAGATCAAAAAAGTAAAAACTTAATTATGAGTTATGGAAGAACGTGGGAGGGTGATTTTTGGAATGTGGGTATTCAGGAAATACCAAGACACAATCGTCCGTCCTGTGTGAACAAGGATGAGAATCACAATGATATTTTACTAGAGATGACAAGTTCCTAAAATCGTAAGCCATCCGTATTACAAATCTTATAGAATAAAATACATTCTAAGAAAAACTTCTCAGGTAATTTGTTTTGAAGCAGTTCTAGAGCCTCGATGATTAACACATTTATCTCCGCTCGAATTTGTCATTTCTTAGTTCTTTAGAATTTCCTTATTCATCTAAAACAGTCCTCCCCTTTTAAAATTATGACCGCAGTTAAACATAAGAGCTATGATTAATTGTTTAATGTAAGGAACAGATTATGAGAAAGATTATTGTTTGGGTTTTTTCTTTTACTTCCATTTTTGTCAGTCTCACTGCATTAGTTCTTTGTGTATGTTAATCACAATAGAAAATCGGAAAATGTACAAGTTGATGATATGCAAATTAACACTGTAGAATCAAAGTAAAAGGACATAATACATTACAAGAGGAAATTTAGAAAAAGATTGGTAAATGGGAATAAAGCTTATTTTGCAAGTAGAACCTTATTTAAAAGAAATTGATATAAAAAACTGTAAAAATAAGGTTATACAAAATAGTCATTAGACCAGTAGTTACATATGCATGTGAATCTTGGGCCCTAAAAGAAACAATAAAACAGAAATTACCAATTTTTTAAAGAAAAATTTTAAGAAGAATATTTGGACCAAATAGAGGAACTCATAACTGTTGGAAAATCAAAACAAATAACGAACTAAACAAATTAATCAAAAATTAGAATATAGTAAACCGTATAAGATCTCTCAGAATTGGTTGGCTTGACATTTGATAAGAATGGATGATCAGAGACTGGTCAAAAAAACTCTACAAATGGAAACCTATAGGAGGCAGGGCTGTTGGAAGACCGAAGATCAGGTGGGAGAATGACACAATGAACGATTTAAGGAAAATTAAAGTGACTAGTTTGAATATGGCAAGAGACAGATTGGCATGGAGGAGAATTGTTGAGAAGGCCAAAACTTTCACTTTTGAAGTTGCCGTGCCTTAAGATGATGATGATGATGATGATGATGATGGCGTATGTCAGAGTGGATTTTATATTTTCAAAATTTTCTCATAAATTAATTTTGCTTTACATTCTTACATAATGCATTTAATTACTCTCTTCAGTGTTACATAAAGTTTTGTTTGTATCATTCTCCTTTGCATTAATTATTCGTGTGTCTGAATAAGTTTTATATTTTGAAACTTTCTCCTATTTTTTTATATTATTTCCTAATGTCTTTAATTGCCTTCTTAAATCTGGTAATAATCTATTCTATATTGTTTTATCTATTTTATTTTCCTTTTCATTATATCTAAACTTTTATGTGCCAGAATTTATTTTATGTCTAGAAACTGGCTCCTAATTGTATATACTTTGTTTTCCCTTCCTCTTTAACTAAAACTTTGTAATATATATATAATATATATATATATATATATATATATATATATACACTCTTTCTTTAATTGAACTGCACCCGAGCAGGAACGCATGCTCATTCATGTGAATTATGTGTGTAACATATTCTTAAATATTTATTACTCAAAAAAAGTTTGGACATTTTTATCATTAAACGTTCAAGTTCTTTCAGTTTATACCAGAGAATCGTATACTGTATATCTATTGTAGTCTGTATTCTTATGTCTTGTATAAATTCAACTTATATTAAATGTAATTTAATACCATTAATAGTAAGGCATCGTAAAAATTAAATTCATATTCACTACTTTCTTTGAAGCCTGAGAAAAAAAAAAAAAAAAAGGAAATTTTCAATTTGGTTGGCACCGCAATTTGAAGTGGAGACCTCCGAAAACTAATGACAAATGCTACCTTTCGAGCCAACTCACACGTTACTATTCTTGATTCTTAGAAAAAAATATTCGTATGTAGTTTAGTATTTGTATTTTGCGACGCTCTTTAAAAACCTGCGCCATTAGTGTCAGAATTCCAATCTGGGCTGAAAGGGTCGTCAAATTTTGCACAAAGACCCCTTATTTCAGGCTTCAGGTGATTTCAGGTGTCGAAAATCTACGATACGGAACCCATGGTTTTAGTTTCCTTTCGAAGGAACCAGTTCTGAAGATTTTTACATCATTATTATCATCGGCTTCCTCAGAACCCTCTTCTAGGCATCTTTGTCTGTAGCAACCAACCACCATCCTTCGATAATCAGCTTCCTCAGATCCTCTAAAATTCCATCCATCCAGCGAAGTCTCGGTCGTCTCACATTCCTCTTTCCTTCAGATATACATTCCATTATTTTCTTGGGCATCAATTATTCTTTGTACGTGCCCTGCCAATCGCAATCTTGAAATTGTAATAGATGTATTCACATCAGGAGACTTATTTAAAAGTTAGAGACCAGCGATAGGGCCTATATCTTATACGCCATTCTCCTTTATCGCATATTGGGCCATATTTCTTTTAAATTAACTCAGTCTTGACATATCGATCTTGGACAAGGAGCATGTTTCAGTATCATTTATTAATATACCTATTGGTTTTACTAGAGTTTTATATAGGTTATATTTTGTTTCTCTTGTAAAAAGCATTGACTCAAAGTGTCTCAATAATCCAAAGTTTGCTTTGTTGGCATTTTGAATTCTCCTTCCAATTTCTTCACTGGTGTTGTTTGTATCATTAATTAAGGAACCAAAATATACAAAAATCTCTTTTTTTGTTTTTTACTACCAATAATCATATATTTAGTTTTTTCTTCATTTATTTTCGAACCCTATTTTGTTAGCTGCTAATTCTAGTGTCATGAAGGTTCTCTTGATATTTTTCTCTGCTCTACCAAAATTATATCTATGTCATCGGCATAAGCCAATATTTGAGTTGATTTATAGATAGGTCTATTGTACTTTTAGTTTGTATATCAGCATCTGTTATAACTTTCTGAGGATTTTTACACTTTTAAAAAGTCCATCGGCTCCGGCGTGATTTGAAACTGCTTGCCTCGGAACGGTGGAGAACACGGTCTACCAGAACCGACGGATTAATTTGTGAATCTCATTATAAGATATTATACCAGAATCTTTTAATATTCACAATCACTAGCATCATGTAACTACTTCCAAGAAATGATCACAAATAGCCGTTTCTCAAGCATAGAAAAAGTACGTTTAAAATGCATTGAGTTTTTTAGATTATCATTTCATATCTCCGGATATTATGAAAGTTAATTATTAATTATATTTTTATGATAATGTATGATTATTCAGAAATAGGTTTATGTTAATTCACGCTATAAGTGCTTTCATTATAATTAATTGCGTCAGAAAAGGAAGATAGAAATAACGATACTGACTGTGGCAGAATGTTGAAATAAGGACCTTGGGTATTTTCGTTTCATTTTTGTTTTTTTTTAATTTCATAAATTTAAAAAAAATCTTGTTCGTTTTTCCAACATTTTGGTAAATGGCGAGAAAATGAAACACATTGCATATGAAATTTGTATTCAATATCTTAAAATTGTGTAAAATATATATAATTATAGATAATTTGTCCAAACATAGTTTTATAGAATCATCCATAACACTTCAAAAAATTAATAAAAGATATAGACCTATAAACCTTTAACAATTAATATAAATTTTGCTGATATTTAAAAACAATAGGAGTATTTTCAGATAAAAAACTAAGACAATTGGACTCTAAACATAATAAGTACTCGAAATCTGGGACGATTTTTTAATGCGGAAAATATATCTGGCCTACCTTGAGATAGATGGTACGATAAAATGTGCTATTGAAATCACTCCAAATTCGGATAACGATCTAGAACACTCATGTTACAAATAATCAGATAAGATTGACATATGTCATCTTAAATTTTAACGATTTTTTTATCGTTAGGAAAATATTTTATTATGGATGAATAAAGTTAGCAGGAAAACTAGATTCTCTCTATCTCTCTCTGCCTGTATATCTTTACTTTCTCCGCAGAATATCCTCTTATATCATCCAAACGAGTGTGGATGCCGCAGAGATAATTTAAATCAGTATGTTAGGATATTAAAAAAATATGTTTTTTTACTTCATTCTCATTTATAGACGCTTTAACATCTAAGAACATAACTATCGTATTTATTTATTAATTATACTATGAAATGGTGACTCCCCACCGCTTTGATCTCGGGATAGCCTCGCTGGCTCGTACGCAGCGGGCCCGGTTTCAATCTCTGGTCGGATACATTTCCTGTTTTTTAGAGTTTTTTTTCTTATCTGTAAGACAAATATCAGAAAATTTTAAGGCCAAAAGATCCCGGAGTATCATCATCTTATTAGTATGAATGTGTGAATGAATATTGTCTCAATGTTGTGTTGTCTCGAAGGCGGCCATGGCATTAAGCTGATCACACTCATTTGGGGAGGCCCACCATGTCCTTGTGTGGTCAAAAAGTTTGTCATTCATAGTTTAAAATCCCTCCCCCGACAGTTCGTGGGGTGTTCGTGAACACGGGTTAATGATGAACCCTCCAGTTTCGGGCGATACTTGTATTTCAAGAAGGGTTGATTAGTATTAAGTGTAGAAAACTGTTTCCAACACTCTTGTTGCATTCTCATTATTCTGAGGTACATTGTTCAGCTGTGAAGTTGTTTTATTCATCTAACTCATACGTATGATAAGCATGAAACATTGACCACTAGCCCATGAGACTGAAATAAACATTAAATCATACAATGCACTTGGAAATTGAATACCGGTACGTTAAGAGAAACGGTACAACTAGCCAAACTAACTAACTAATTCACATCCCTAATCTGAGCATTTTTCCCCAATCATCCCCTGTATAATTCACCTCCCTCAAATCATCATATTTTTCTTCCTAAATGGCACTGTAGCCCAATAAGTACCTTCGCCTCCTCAATGAGCTTCCTTCAGAATTCTTCTCCATAATTCAATCCTTCCGAGGCTTCATATTTGGGTACCTGGAGTGCCAGGGAGTCTTCCGTTGGGGTTTCATACCCCCAGTTGAGATGGCCTCGTTTGAGGGCGCCAGGCTTCGTCCGAACCAATTCCCAAGGGCTTGACTGTTGTCTTATATCTAGGTACTTATTAGTGCATCTACTCAGTATTGATGCACCTCCTAGTTCACTGAACAGCAGTAGGTATTTGTATAAGATGGATAATTTAGGAAAGGTAACTGGAGATTATGAGCTGCTCAGTCCAGCCAGAATCCCCAGGGGTATAGGAAGGTTATGAAATGAAAGGGTATTTGGTTAAGGACAGCGCTTTGCTGATCCTATTAATCGCCTTTTTACGACAGGGGGAGGTCCCATGGTACTATTCTACAATCCGGCACCAGTCGGAGTTCCCTCAAATCGTGTTTAATGTTATTTTCCCACCTCATTGTTTGCCCACCTACTGGGTGCTTACCTTTGATTTTCCAACAAGAAGTTTCCATGACTATTTTTCTTTCCATATCTGTGTCACATGTCCTGCTCATCGCGGTCTACGAGACTTAACTCTTATTATTACATCTGGTTTCCATAAAAAACAGAAATGATTAACTTATAAAATAATATTTAAAATGAAATAGTTTCATGGAAAGTAAAGACTAGAAGAAGGCCTATAGGCTTCTTAAGACGTCTGCAACACAGCTTGTAAAAGTCAACTACTAACAGAATTCTAGGATTCAACAAAGTTGAAATACTGTATTTAAAAAAAATAGTTCTTGTTGTGAATAAATTCACATTCCCACTATAGCATTTAATCTGTGTCTATGAGAATGAAATGTATACGGTTCTGAAACCTTTCCAGATTATTGGCGCCAATGGTAAAAACAAATTGGGCCAGCAATTGGTGGTAAAGCGGTAGAAATGTTACTGTTTGATGCGCTGTGAATGCAGTGAGAACATGCATTGTCAGCTATATTCATACTTACTTACTTACTTACTCACTGGCACTATCGAACCCGTAAGTTCATGGCCGCGCGGACATAAGCTCTCCATACATCCCTATCCTGAGCTAATGCTTTCCAATCATTTCCTGTATAATCTACTTCCCTCAAATCATAGTTAATGTTGTTCTCCCACCTCATTCTTGGTCTACCAACTGGGCGTTTTCCTTCTGGCTTTCCTACAAGAAGTTTCCATGCACGTCTTTCATTCCCCATACGCGCAACATGTCCTGCCCATCGCAGTCTACGGGACTTAACTGTTCTTATTATATCTGGCTTCCTATAAAGACCATGTAGTTCATTGTTATGTAGTCTTCTCCATTCACCTGTCTGTTCATCTCTCTTTGGTCCAAAAATTTTCCTAAGAACTTTATTCTCAAATACTCGTAATCTCCTTTCCTCCCTTAAAGTAAGAGTCCATGTTTCGCACCCATATAATATAACTGGTAGAATAATAGTTTTATATATTTTCAGCTTAACGTTTTTTGAAAGGAGTTGTGACATCAAAAGTCTCTGCAATGCATAATAGCATGCATTTCCAGAATTGAGCCTATGTTTAATTTCTTTGTGCATCTCATTCCTATTTGTGATTATTGTTCCTAGGTATTTGAATTCAGCCAATTCCTCAAAATTTCCCTCATTTGTCATTAGCTGTCCATTTCCATTATATAATGTATTTCTACGTGTGACCATATATTTAGTTTTACTGATATTTACTTCCAGTCCTAATTTCTTAGTGTTACTCAATAGTGTGTGCGTGTTGGCCTTTAGTATCTTCTCGCTATCGGCCAGTAGTACTACATCATCAGCATAAACTAACAGCTTATTAATACCATTCAGTTGTAAGCCTTCCTTATTCTCTAAAGATTTAATGGCATGCTCTAGTACAAAATTAAATAGTAGAGGAGATAGTGCATCTCCTTGCTTCAACCCATTCTGGATTTCAAAAGTGTCTGAAAACTGTTTGCCTACACGCACCCTACTCTTTGAGCCATTTAGACACATTCGTATAAGTCTAACTAACTTTTTGGGAATTCCGAACTCCAGCAGGATACTATATAACTTCTCCCTCTTAATTGAATCATATGCTTTTTTGAAGTCTACATATAGTTGATGTACAGTACCATTATATTCCCATTTCTTTTCTAAAATCTGTCTTATACTAAAAATCTGATCTGTTGTAGACCTGTTTCTTCTAAATGCACATTGATGATCTCCTAGAATGTCATCAATATAGGGAGCAAGTCTGCTTACTAATATATTTGTTAGAATTTTGTACGAAGTTGAAAGTAATGAGATGCCCCTATAGTTGTTGCAATCAGTTTTATCTCCTTTCTTATAAATTGGTACGATAATTGATTCCTTCCATTCATCTGGAAGAGCTTCTTTTTCCCAAATCATACTAAGCAACCAGCGTATCTTGTCCATCAATTTTTCTTCCCCCTGATTTTATCAGTTCTGCTGGGATCTCATCTGAACCTGATGCTTTATACATCTTCAATTTTTCAATTGCCATTTCAACCTCTAATGCACTTGGCTCTGCGACTAGCATTTCTGCTGTCTGTAACTTATCCTCCTCAATGTCCTGTTCTGTATGTACATTTAATAGCTGATTAAAATAACTTTTCCATCTATTTAATATACTCTTGGAATCTGCAATCATATCCCCATTTTCATTCCGAATTATGTTTGTTCTAGCCTGAAACCCTTTCTTCTCTATACTAATTCCCTGATATAATTCTCTAATGTTCCTATTTTTTGCATTCATTTCAAGATCATTAATCTTCTCTCTCAAATATTCCCTCTTTTTACTCTTTAGTAACTTGGTGGTTTCCCGTCTAACACTACCCAATTGCTCTAAATTTACCTCATTTGGCTCGTGTAACCATTTCATTTTTGCTAGCTTTCTTTTCTTTACAATGTCGGCACATTCCTCATCAAACCATTTCTTGTTTTGCCTCTTTTTTAAACAACCAATGCTTTCTGATGCTGACAATTTAATAGTATCTCTTATAGCCTCCCATTCTTTATTTATATCAGTTTCTTCTTCGTTTGCCACATTGTCATCTGAAGATTCCAGTACTTCAAATCTATTAGCAATTTTGATTTGGTATTCTTGCCGCATTTCATCATTTTTCAAGTTTTTTAATTCATATTTTACTGAATCATCTTTAGCGTTTGTTCCTCTCATAAGCGATAGCCGTTGTCTGATTTTCACTCTGACCAGATGATGATCTGAATTGCAGTCTGTCCCTCTAACTGATCTAACATCAATGATGCTACTGTGCCAGCGTTTATCCACTATACATGATCTATCTGGTTCCGAGTTTCTCCATCTGGGGACGTCCAGGTGTATTTATGAATATCCTTATGCTGAAATGTTGTGCTCTTAACAATGAGATTCTTTGATGTGGCAAATGTGACTAATCTAACCCCGTTGTCGTTACTATCTTCATGAAGACTGAATTTGCCTATTGTTGGTTTGAATATATCTTCCTGCCCCACTTTTGCATTAAAATCTCCTAAGACAATTTTCATATGATATCGTGAAAGGCTATCAAATAAGCATTCTAATTCTTCATAGAACTCATCCTTGATCTTGTCATCTTTATCTTCTGTGGGGGCATGTACATTTACAATTATAAAATCATGTCGTTTACCCTTTAGAATTATGTATGATATCCTATCACTAACAAACTTAATATCTCGGATAGCGGATAGGATCCTCCTTCTGACTAAAAAACCCGTTCCAAATGCAGGTCTTTCTGCACCCCCATAGTATAATGCAAAGCTTCCTGATTCCTGACTACCTTCTCCTGGCCACCTAACTTCCTGTAAAGCGACTATATCCAAGGGCGATTTATCCAATTCCCGCGTTAATATCTCTAGTGCCCCGCTATTGTATAAAGTCCTAACATTCCATGTTCCTAGGAACATGTCCCTGTGTTTGAGCCTTTGGCATGGGTTCCCTGAAGTAGTCCCCGCCCGGAGAACCGAATGGGGGACTATTTGACCTCCGGAAAATTTTACCCCAGTAGAACCCATGTCCGCATTTCTTGACGGTTGTATTTTTACGGTGAAAGATCGTCACTCTTTCGACCAAGGTACTTATTTCGTCTGGCTTATCACCTTCGACCAGTCCGGCATGGGTAACCCTATCGGCAGCAATGCTACCGCCGGCATAGCTCTCAGGATCATTTAAGCACACAAGCCACTCCACCACGACCATTTCACAATTCTAATATATAAAAATGAATGTTTCTTTGTTTGTTGGTTTATTTGTTTGTTCGTAATTTATGCGCGGCCATACCGTTGATCCGATTGTGATGTTTTTTTTTTGCAAAATGTTCAGGAGATTCCCGGGATGGACATAGGCTATAAGAGAATTGTGATACTCAACTCCTACACCCTTAAAAATTGCCCTTTGTAGTTGAAAACGTGAAACAAGTAGGTTTTTGGTCGCTTAAATGGCTTATGCTGCCTAAACCATAACAAATACACAAAATTAATGTACACAGAATTGAATATCTCAAAAACCTCTACAAAAAAGTTCCCGACAGCATATGTTTATCTCTTACGGATAACTCACAATAACCATTTTTGTCTTTCATTGATGCCAAGATCGAGATAAGTACGTAGATTCCTGTGCAAGCACGGCAGCACGTGACGGGTATTCTTTTACGGATAACTCACAATAACGAATTTTGTCTTTTAGTTCATTTATGCCAAGAAGATCGATATAAGTAGATTCCCGGGCAACACCGGGTAATCACCACGAGATATCTAAAAATATAAATTTATAATTATTTTTCGTTCTACTTATTCAACTAAACATAAAATCACATTAATTTTAATTTATTTAGGCGTAGCAGCGAACGCCGGGTATTAGCTAGTATAGAATAAATACTGCACTTAGGGTCAGTTTCATCAACAGAGGTAACTGTATTACGCCAGTTTTCCCCATGTATAATGCATAGCTTAAACTGGCGTAATACACTGGCCCTTAGTAGAGATTGAGCAACTGCAGTTCTGTATCAGATTGGATGACAGAAACGTTATTCGGAACATGGCTAAGCACTTCTATGAATTCACTCCGTCTAGAATCACGGCCCAGTATTTGTCAACTTAGACAAACGTCATTTTGACTACATTTTTTTTTTTAAGAAATGGAATCACTGTTTTGTTAACACAACTTTACACTTTTTCCAATTTTCTCGGTTTCTAAGAAAAGTGACTTGCCTGTTTTTTTTTTTTTCTTCTTCCTGAACCCTTCAAATATGAACGATAATTTTTCCTGTGGTTGCCCATGGTCTGTAATCTAGGTTAAGTTTAGGTTAAGAACTGCCCTGGCTCTTCATTATCATTTATCACGCATCACATCATCGGGGTAACGTAACTCCGCCTCTAGGCGCCCCAACTTCAGAAGTGGGGTTACAATTACGCCAATACCAGGAGAGAATCCAGAAATATCGAAATGACATGCTGGGACATTGAATAAAAAATAAGTATAATATTATCATTTGGTTAACCTGTCGTACTTCCAACCTCTGCATTCGCTACTTACCGAAGCTACCAAAATTCCTCGCACCGAAATTTCATGATAAAATGTCTTCCTCCATGGAGATACGTAGAATTACCCCGCGTCCCGTAGCTCTGCACAAAGATAATAATTTGATATCGCCCGGCCATGGTGCGAGTTTAATCTTGCTTTAAGTTTACGATCTCCGCATATTTTTCTAATTATTTTTGTACTGAATTTACAGTATTTTTTCTTGTAAATATACTGAAGTAACTAACTCACTGGCATTATCGTACCTGTAGGTTCATGGCAATGCAGACATAAGCTCTCTATCAATACTAGTAAAATTCATATCAAATTCCGTTGAGGTGAAGTCATATGATGAAAGTTAAAAATTAAATTGTAGGCTACCTGTTGGTAGGTGCCGTTGTCCAATAAATTAAAAACTAAACTCAAGAATAATAACATAATACATACAAAAGCCGATAAAGGTAACATAACGGTACTAATGAACAAAGATGATTATATTGAAAAAACGAAACAATTCATAGATGAAAATAAATTCAAGAAAATCGACAAATATCCAACAGCTAAATTTAGCAGAAAATTAAAAGAACTAACAAAAACATGTCCAATAATTATACCGAACAATGAATTTAACAAGTATACAAATAAGTTCATAAACAACAATCCAACGGTACCGATAATGAAAGCTTTGCCTAAAATACACAAAACCAATAACCGAATGCGGCCAGTAGTAAACTGCATTAACGCGCCCAACTACAACATTTCCAAACAGTTAATTTTATATACAATATATTAACAAGTTGAGGACGACGGCACCTACCAACAGGTACAATTTAATTTTTAACTTTCATCATAAGCTCTCTATACACCCCTTTAACGAGCTAATGTTTTCCAATCATCCCCTGTATAATTTTTTTCTCTTCTCGCGACAGGCCTGGAAGGTCCTTAGCTTACCATCCGGCTCTGGCCTTACATCAATCAATCAAAGAGGTAGATGATCATCCACCCAGAGTAGGGGTGACATGTGGTCAGCATGTCGCGTCTCCCAGCCGTTATAGCTTGTTTTCTCAACTTGGAACCGCTACTTATTGTAGCTATCCAAATGCCTCACGATGCTGGGTGGGCACCGGTCTCATACTGGCCGAAATACCGTGAGAAAATTTCTTCCCCATGGAGACTCGAACCAGCGCAAGTCCAGTAGCTCTGCGCCAAGACTTCCTGCCTTAAACACTCGACTACGGCGCGGGACCCTGTATAGTCTACTTCTCTCAAATCAGGATTAATGTTATTCTCCCACTTCATTCTTGGCTTTCCAACTGGGCGTTTTCCCTCTGGTTTTCCTATAATAGTCTCCATACACCCCTTTCATTCCCCATTCGTGCACATGTTCTGCCCATCGCATTCTACGAGACTTAACTGTTCTTATTATATCTGGATTCTTATAAAGACCATGTACCTCACTGTTATGTAGTTGTCTCCATTCACCTGTCAGTTCATCTCTCTTTAGTCCAAAAATTTTCCTAAGAACTTTATTCTCAAATACTCGTAATATTCTTTTCTCCCTTAAAGTAACAGTCCATGTTTTGCATTCATATAACTGGTAGAGTAACTCTACTCCAAGCGCGACAGGCCTCGAAAGCCCTTGGCCTACCAGCCCACTGCTGACCTCACATGCGCATGTGTTAATCATAGAGGTAGACGATCATCTAGCCAGTGTCGGGGGTGACATGTGGTCAGCATGTCGAATCCCCCAGCCGTTATATTGATCTTCTTAACCTGGAGACGCTACTTATTGTAGCTACCCAAATGCCACACGTTGCTGAGTGGGCACCGGTCCCATAGTGGCCGAAATTCCATGAGAAAATGTCTTCCCCACGGGGACTCGGACCAGCGCAAGTCCCGTAGCTCTGCGAAGCTTCTTGCCTTAACCACTCGGCTATGGCGCGGAACGATAGAATAACAGTTTTATATATTTTCAGTTTAATGTTTTTTTAAAGGAATTGGGATGAAAAGAGTCCCTGAATGTGTAATTTAATGCATTTCCAGAATTGAGCCTAAGTTTAATTTCTTCGTGCATCTCATTCCTATTTGTAATTAGCTGTTCCTAGGTATTTGAATTCTGCCACTTCTTGAAAATTTCCTTCCTATGTCATTAACTAAAACGTACTGAAGTATAAAATGAAATTACATAATTAACTTTAAGAAAAGGCAATAAGGCACGTGGATCATAATCTGACCTTCGTATACAAAATATATTTTAATAATTCGGATTTCCCAGACTCGTTTATATTTTACTGCTGGCGCGAAGTGTTGTGACATTGAGGGAACATTAAGCGCCTTGTACCGTAGTTAATAGCTATAATGCAATCCTTTCTATTGAATTTACTAACTAAACTGATCTAAATGTGTATTATTTACTCTCCTGCCCACTTAAGTCAGTGTGTAAATTATATTTTATAACACTGAGCAACAAAAAAATAAACTTTTTTTTGTCTCAGAAAGAAAAATATGTGATTCTGATAGTATTTTTTCTCCTGAAATGAAATATGATATCGGTTTTTCTTTATCACTTAAAGTTTCCGAGAGACAGTAATTTATAATTTCGAACACTAATATTTTCTACATTCGTAACTACACAATATTCGAACATTCGGACTCACCTAGAAAGTAAGAAATGACGATTTTCTGCTATATTTGGCCTGTGGAGCATACCTCTTGATGGTAAAACAATAATCGGCCAGCATATTAGGATTCCATTTGCCTTGATATCTCTTTTCCATAGCTGAAATCTCCAGAGTTAACTCATTTGGTTTTATTTTACAATGGACAAATGGACGAATTAATTATTTGAATCCATTAATTGAAATTGAAATAAAAAAAACTGTGGGTGATGGAGAAATTCCAAATATATATTTTAAAACACGATAAAAAACTGCATTAAGTACAACTATTGGTACTCATGAGACAAAAATCATGCTGACCAGCGTAATCAGTTAATACTATTTCCTTTTTAACTCTCTACTAACAGTTTGATTTCAGTATTTATGCAACTTGTTATAAAAACAGTAGTATTTGTTTATTTTATTTAGCCTGGTGGAGTTATGGTCTTGCCTTCCACTCAATCAAGAGGCTACATATTGCATTACATATGTCTGAGGAGATATATTAAAAACCATTGAATCTGATAAAGTTGTTTATTTGTAAACTCAAGAATATAGGTGGTGTTTATACATATATGAACATGCGCCCACTTATTACCTATTCCATGTTATATAGTTCAACATAAGCTATTGAAGTAACATAAAAACAGCAAGGGAATGCCGTTATCATACAGAGAATAATGTATTTATTTATTTATTTACGTTTATAAAACATCGTTTTATTCAAATGTGTCTAGACCCAAAGAGTAGGGTGCATGTAAAACAAATAGTTTTCAGATATTTTTGAAATCCACAGTGAGTTGAAGCAAAGAGATGCATTATTACTCCCTACAATTCAATTTTGTAGCAGTAGCCGAGTGGTTAAGGCAATAAGCCTTGGCGAGAGCTATGGGATTTGTGCTGCTTCGAGTCTCCGTGGGGGAAGAAATTTTCTCATGGAATTTCGGCCAGTCTGGGACCGATGCCCACCCAGCATCGTGAGGCATATGGGTAGCTACAATAAGTAGCGACTCCAGGTTGAGATCCGTGGGATCCGACATGCTGATCACATGTCACCCCTACACTGGATCGATGATCGCCTATCTCTGTTATTAATACATGTGGATGTGAGGCCAGCAGCCGACTGGTAGGCCGATGGCCTTCTAGGTCTGTCGTGCTTGTTAAAAAATAAGAGCCTTCCATCGAATATTTAAAGGATGAAGAAAGTGTACTACGACTCTATGGTATTAATATCCTGTTGGTTTATGCTGACTCTTTATCTCCTAGACCCATAATTTTACCCCTTCCTGTTCATAAAATTGCCTCTTCCTGTTGATAAAATTGCCTCTTCCTGTTCGTAATGGGAGATATCTCCACAAATTAACATCTTTGGCAAGGATATCGATTCAATAATGTACAATCGATACGGTACAGCAAGAAATGCCAAAAGAAAACAACTTCAAAAATTACAAAAAAAAAGTTTAGTTCTGTTGCTCTAAAAAATTATTAAATGTTGTATAATGAATCTGCATTATTGTTAGTAGTTATTTATCATACAACCATCTGTTATTGATTTTTCCCAAGCCCAAAGAGATTTAACAGTAAATATATGCTGTTTAATGAAGAAGAAAAGGATGTAAATGCAAAAATATCAAAATTTAAAAAAAAAATTAGGGTTAATAAATTCTATCATAAAGCCATAGTTAGTCCAAAAACATTCAAGACTAAAAGTGTATAAAACATGGCTCTTCCAACTCTTTTGTATGGTAGTGAAGAATGGACTTTGAAACAGAAGGATATACAGAGACTGCTGAAATGAGATACCTTCGGAGAACTGCAGGATACACACTTCTAGATCACAAAAAAAAAATGAAGACATCTTAGAAGAATTACACATGGAACCTTTAGATAGCAAAATTTCTGATTATAAGTCAAGATGGATGCAACATGTTCATCGAATGGAAGATCACAGGATACCCAAACAAATGTTAAGATATCAACCTGCAGGAAGGAGAAGACCAGGACGTCCACTCAAAAGACTTCTGGATGGTGTTTCTCTTGAGGCCGAAACAGTTCAAAAAATGGCCTCAATTCGTGAATGTCCTATGATGATGATGATGATGATGATATGTTATTTATAACTATATAGCCGGCTTACAAATCGCGTAGAAGTAAGATCGGAATATGTAACCTCAAACGTTATAATTATTTTCAGCTTCTGAAGTATTATTCGCTAAATAGTCACTCGAAATCCAATATTTTTTTCAGAAAAACACAACCTCTTGTTAGATTACTGTTGACAATATAGTGTTATTAGGAGATAGCGAGGCTTTGATGAAGCATTGATGCAGAGCTGGTTCGATTCCCCACGGGGGAAATAAATTTTCTCACAGAATTTCGGACTGTATGGATTCGGTTCCCATTCATCATCATGAGGAATTTGGGTAACTGCAATAATTAGCGGCTCCAAGTTACCAGGAACTCTACATGCTGGCATGTCACCCATATATTGGCTACATGATCGTCCACTGACTACATGATCATATCATACCATGCGGATGTGAGAACAGAAACTTGACTATACCAAGGGCCTTCTAGAACTGTCGCAACGTGGAAGTATTGATTATATTTATAAAACTTTAAATATGTGACAAAAAATCCTATCTGATAAAAAAAACGAAAGCATTTGAAAGCTCAGCTTGAAAAGAATTTCAGGTTAATTTAATTTAGTCTCGTGAAAGAAAAATCATAGTTTGTTGACCAGGTCCTCCGCTGTTGGCCCGAGACAGCGAGCTGCATTGTCACGCAGCGCACCTGGTTCTATCCCCGGTCAGGACAAGTTTTCTGGGTGAGGGTTTTTCGGGGGTTTCCTCACCTTAAGGACAAATGTCAGGAACTTTTAAGATCCAAATAGTCCCCGAACATCATCTGGTTATCATTTTCATCAATATCATATTCACTTCAATAATTTAAGTTTAGGATTAAGGCCTCTCCGGGCGCATCTTTACGATCATCACCACCCATCATATCATTGGTGCAGCGCTAACCCCGCCTTCCAACCTCAGAAGTGGGTTACAATACGCCAATGCTAGAAGAGAATACCAGAAATGTCGAAATGACAAACTGATGGCATTGAATAAAAAAAATTGTTGACCCATACAATCGACAAATTAACATAAATATAAAATGTTTAAAATCCGTCCTCCTTATTGGTTGATGGATGGGGTCATACTATCCATATCAGTGCAGGAACTGACCTAATTCCACATTACACACAAACATGATTATTTAGTAGTAATAATAATAATAATAATAATAATAATAATAATAATAATAATAATAATAATAATAATAATAATTGTATTTGCCTTGGTAATACACATTATTATTATTATTATTATTATTATTATTATTATTATTATTATTATTATTATTATTATTATTATTATTATTATTATTATTATTATTATTATTATTATTAGAGGAGCCGGACATCATAGACATTAAGAAAAGCTTACAGTGGTATGGCCATGTCAAAAGAATGCCGGAACAAAGATTGCAAATAATTGTTATGCAATGGATCCCATTGGAAAGGAGGAAGACCGAAGAAAACTTGGATAGAAGGGGTACAAGCGGCTATGAATATCAGAGGATTGGAGAATGATCAATGGATGGACAGAGGAATGGCGTTTGGTTTCTGGAAGACAGCGGCAGCTGCCATAATAGCCGATGATGATGGTGATTATTGTTGTTGTTATAATAATAATAATAATAATAATTATTACTATTATTATTATTATTATTATTATTATTATTATTATTATTATTATTATTATTATTATTATTATTATTATTATTATTATTATTATTTTAGTTTAAAGAACTCTGTCCCCTTGTCAGCTTCTCCTGAAGCTGGCAGGAAACACAATAGTCGCAATACCAGCCGCATTGTGTGTTGTCGATCACATTTGCTTTTTTTTTTACCAATAATATAATCAATACGTACATATCTTGTCTTGATTTTCTTTCAAGAAATTAATTCTGCTGGCATAAAGTATTCAGTGATGGTTTATTTATAATGAGGATTGCACAAGCAGTGCCAGTTTTTTTGTTTAATAACTTGGATTTTCCGGTTCTTTGATTCTTGTCACGAAGTGTATTGCCATAAAGATGTCCGAACTGAAACGATCTCAAAGCAGCGGAATGACAAACCTGCCAGCAAAAGTCACATAACGATGCATTAAGTTGTTCCATGATGCATGTCCGCAAGAGAACCGAATGGAAAATGCGTTCCATTATGGAATTTCCACGGCTATTAACTTTCTGTGGAGCATTCGCCTTTTTTTTTAAGTAAGTCTTTCCCTTCGCATAGCATCATTATAAGATGTTTAAAAATTACATCAAAAAGATTGAATTCCCGTCCTAGAAAATGCATTCGTATATATTTTATTTATTAAACAAAACTAACAAAATTTTATTCATAAATATTTATTTTAATCAATATTAATGCAGCCATTTCGATACATTGTATATGTATCTTCTTGAGATAACATTCCACAAATACAAATACATTTTCTTATTTTTGTTTATTAAAATAAATAATTATGAAAATTAATAAAACTTTGATAGTTTCATTTAATAAATAAGCAATAGGGATTTTCATCAAGTAAACACGAAATCAATTGATTATATTATTATATATTAGTCCACCGCTGCGGTCTCGAGGTAGTGTGCTGCCTTGTCACGCAGCGGGCCCGGGTTCGATTCCCGGTCGTGACAGGCTCCTGGATGAGGTTTATTCGGGGTTTTTCCTCACCTATAAGACAAATGTCAGGAAGCTTAGGGCTCAACGGTCCCCGAAAATCATCCGGCCAACATCACCATCCTTTACCGGTATGGGAAGCTACCATACCTATAATTCCCTAGTAAAGCTGCAAAGCGTAACATGAAAATGCTATGATTGCAGTGAAAGACCTGCCCTCGGGTAGAATTACTATGGATGGATGGGTTACATGTTCTTGTATTTTACGTTTTGATACAGATACTGATATTTGTGTGAACAATTCAGATTATGGTGTACACTTGTTTCGGTGTCCAATAGGCCATTTCTATGTTCTATTGAGAATAATTAGTTAAATTCGTTACCAATAGATTGTCAGACTAAATTACGAAATGTGTTTCTGCTATTCCACAAAGCCTCTTAAAGAAATAACTATGTTGATTTAATTGGTTATCAAAATATAGTCCATATCTAAAAATCTGCCAAATGAAAATGTGCAACTTTTGATGTCGCCCAATTATAGGCCTATATTGTTCAATTTCTAAAGTCTGCCATTAATTCTCATACTTTATATTATGTTAGACATCTATTCTCGTGCGTTTTTATTTAATATCATCTATTTATCTTCGGGTTTTTACAGCTGCTGGCGTCTTCCCGTGCCAACCCTCCAAAGGCTACGAACTTGGGCATCTTCAATGCTTAGCCCTCTTGCTTGCATTAGGCCTACTATCTTCATGTTTTCCTTCCTTGCTAACTTTGGTCTCCCTCTTTTCTTCTTTCTGCTCGGTTACCATTTATATAGTAGTTTCGGCCATCTCTCATCTTCCATTCTAAAAAATATGCCCTAACCATTTTAATTCCTTCTCCTCAATTCTTTCAATTATGTTTTCTTCTGCTTCCATTATACTTCTAATTTCCTTATTTGTGACATGTTCTAATTTTGACTTTCTGGCATTTCTGCGTAGATAATCCATTTCTAGAGTTATTAGTCTATTCTTGTAGTACTTATTGATTGTCCATACCTCACTTCCATACATTGCAACAGATTCCACCAATGTTTTGCCAATATTCTTTTTATGTATTTCCAAATATGCTTATCGCACCATATGGAATTTAACGATGATATTATTTTGCTACTGAATTCAATGCTATGCTTTATGTTCTCTTTGCCTATAACTTCAATGTTAACCATAATTATTCCCAAATATTTAGTTCGATTCACTTGCTTTATTTGGATCCTTCCTCCAATATTAAAAGTTCTGTTTCATTGCTATTGTATTCTGTTTTTTGTAAATTTACTGTAGTTAATATCATGACGTCGCGCTGTAGCCGAGTGGTTAAGGCAAGAAGCCTTGGCGCAGAGCTACGGGACTTGCGCTGGTTCGAGTCTCCGTGGGGGAAGAAATTTTTTTCATGGAATTTGGACAGTAAGTATGGGAACGGTGCCCACCCAGCATCGTGAGGCATTTGGGTAGCTTAAGTAGCGACTCCACGTTGAGAATACGGTTGGGGGATCCGACATGCTGACCACATTTCATCCCTACACGGGCTAGATGATCGTCTACCTATGTGATTAACACATGTAGATGTGAGGCCAGCAGCCGGCTGGTCAACCAGGGGCCTTCTAGGCCTGTCGCGCTTGGAGTTAATATCATGACATGCATACTTATCTGAAACAGTGGAGAAATCCAACATGAAAATGTTTGGCACTCATTTAGTTTCCGAGTTTGTAATTATATTTTAATCGAAAAAAAAAAGTGTCGAGTTAACTTGATAACTGGGATTTTATTGGGAATATTCTCAACGTTCTAGCGGGCGCAATTTTTGTTTTCTCACAATGAAACTTTATAAAAAAAACTCCAAGCGTGACAGGCCTAGAAGGTCCTTGGCCTACCATCCGGCTGCTGGCATCACATCCACATGTGTTAATCGCATAGGTAGAGATCATCTGGCCAGTGTATGGGGTGACATGTGGCTGCATGACGGGTCTCCCAGCCGTTAGAGCTGGTCTTCTCAACCTGGAGCCGCTACTTATTGTAGCTACCCAAATGACTCACGATGCTGTATGGGTATCGGTCCCATACTGGCCGTAGCTCTGTGCCAAGGCTTCTTGCCTTAACCACTCGGCTACGGCGCGGGATTGAAAGTTTATACTTTATATATGTCCTATTTAATACTTAATTAACAGAATATATATTCCGTAATCTAGAAAAACCGGACCATAAATTTGACTTATTGAGGAATTTGGTTAGTTTAAACAGTTCGTGCTTGACTAACTTTTCATTTTTTTACAGAAAGTTTTTTTCCCTGTGATTTTTTTAATTTTAATTCAAACATATAGAAAGAAAAATAATCCGTCACGCAGGAACAATATATAAACTAAGCAAATTACTCAGTAAGTTAGATTTATAGTTCAATTTTGTAAATTTGCAGAATATAATATGGTATGATGAACTAGTAGAAGATTCCCGGGTTGTTGGACGTGGTCTTGAAGCTTGTGGTTCCCCGACGTTTCGCCAGAGACTGCGTCCGGCAACCTCAAGTCTCAAGACAACTCTTGAGGATGCCGGACACAAAGTCTCTGGCGATTTCTTTACGTTTCATAACCTACGCCATTATAAGTGAGCGTGTAACCAGATAGCGGCTAGGTATAGTTCTGTAGGAGGAATGGCTTACTCTATGAGAAGGATTTTCTAATAGCATGTATAGTAGTCTGGCGTGAAAAAAAGTTAGAACTACTTCTTTACAGATGTTTCACGTGCTCTATATTTTATATCGTCTGCATTCTATTAACCATATAGAAACCCCAATATAAATACAGTATTTATACATCGTGTCCCATTCAAACTCCCACATTTTAATTAATCATAACTCTCAAAGTATGCGAAATTATGAAATGAGGTTGGTATTAAAACAAAGAGAAACTGAAAGAATTTAGTTTTCATTGTTGCAGTTAATTCATTTGTCGCATTTTGAAAGCAAAATATATAGGTTATTTCACTCTAGTGTTTAATTGTGATTCTAATGATATCGTTAAATACAATCTACTTATGTGGTCCCATGGTCCACGCAATCATGCTATGGCACAGAGCTATGGAACGCGTGCTAGTCTCAGTCCCGATGAGAGAAAAAAATTATCATGGAATTTCAGTCAGTGTGCGCAACCGGTAACTATCCACCATCTTGAGGATTTTGGGAAACGCTGTAGGTAGAGATTCCGAGTTCAGAAAGCTACCTGTAACATAAGATAAAAGTTAAAAATTAAAATGTACCTGTTGGCAGGTATAGCAGGATTTTAATATCATAATAAATATGAAAGCTAAAGTAATAATCTTATACTTTAAAATTCTTTTAATATTTAAATATAACTTAAATAAAGGAAAACATATAAATAATTAATTGTTGTTCATTGTTGAATAAAAATGTCTCAGTAACAATTAAACAAATTGTATTACATAACAAGTCTTTCTAAATAATGCTTTTAAAATTGTGTTGTCATTGTTGTCTGAATTATAAAGCTTTCTGTTATAACTGTAATAAGAACACCTGCTTAACTTAATATTTTTAAATAAAAGTATACTAAATTCTGATTGGATGTTAAAACAATTAACCTTTTGATTTAACAAATCAAATTTAAACATTGTATTAATCAATAGAATTCAAACCTAGCATCATGTGATGTAATAATGTTCTTTAAATTATAACAGAATTACTCTAGTCATTCAGCATATAACTTTCATCAAGGATAGAAGCAATAAAAGCTCTCCTGATAAAATGTGATATTTAATACAAGAAGAATAGTTGATTCAAGAAAAGAAAATAATTTAATTTTAATTGACTGTGAAGAATAATACCACCTATATTTACTTGATCTGCTGGGAAATTAAATATTAAATAAATTTACAACTATTTCTACAAGAATCAGTTATTTGTGATTTTTAAAGTGTTTTCCTATCTTGTGTACCAACTTCGACCTTGAGAAGAGAATCCAGCTCTACCGAAAATCAAACCCAACCTGAACCAGTAATTCTTTTTGGGACACTAATCCTTCAAAATGTTACTACAACATCGGGCATGAAGAGAGTTAGCTGCTTCAAGATGTCACCACAACATGGGAAAAGAATTACTTCTTCAAAATGTCGCCACAATGTGGGGCATAATGAAGATCTTACTAAAATACTTCTTCACAGGTGGCTTTTAATTTTAATTTTTATCTTATGACTATTCACCTTAACGGAATTTGATATGAATGTATTAGTATTGTACCTATACTGGAGTAGACCTACACTCGCTACATGATCTATGGCTGTGAGAACAGCACCGGGCTGATAGGCTAGGGCTTCTAAGTCTTTTATGCATGGAGTTTTTTTCTTACTTTAAATATATTATTTATTTAAGTTGGTATTCTGTGGTTATATGAAATTATATATCGATACTAGTAAAATTCATAGTGCTTCAACAAGGGTCAATAAGTCCGGACCTAATGCATTCTGCTGATGATGGGACTAGTCCCGAAAGTCCTACTGAGTTTTAAAATAACTTAAGTTGAGGAGACGGACTACAAGGTAACTATTTTATAGTCTTTAACCGTACATTATATTACTGTGAAATTATATAGTTAAGAACTTTAAGTGTTCTACCAGTTATATTATATGGGTGCGAAACATGGACTCTTACTTTAAGGGAGGAAAGGAGATTACAAGTATTTGAGAATAAAGTACTTAGGAAAATTTTTGGATCAAAGAGAGATGAACAGACAGGTGAATGGACAAGACTACATAACAACGAACTACATGGCTTTATAGGAAGCCACATATAATCAGAACAGTTAAGTCTCGTAGACTGCGATGGGCAGGACATGTTGCACGTATGGGGAATGAAATACTTGCATGGAAGCTTCTTGTAGGAAAGCCAGAGGGAAAACGCCCAGTTGGTAGACCACGAATGAGGTGGGAGAATAACATTAACTATGATTTGAGGGAAGTGGATTATACAGGGAATGATTGGAAATCATTAGCTCAGGATAGGGATGTATGGAGAGCTTATGTCGGTGCGGCCATGAACCTATGGGTTCGATAGTGCCAGTGAGTAAGTAAGTAAGAACTTTAAGTGTTTCACCGCTGTGTTCTCAGAGTAGCGTCGCTGCCTCTTACGCAGCGGGCCCGGGTCCGATCCCCGACCCAGTTTCCTGGGTGATGATTTTTTCGGGGCCTTTTCTCACCCGTGAGACAATGTCAGAAAACTTCATGATCTAAACGGTCCCCGAACATCTTCTGAACATGTGTGTTTGTGTGTGTGTGTGTGTGTGTGTGTTTCGTCTTAATGTTGCGTTGTTTCGTAGAAGGCCCTGAAATTGAGCTGATCTCTTATGTGGGCAAAAAAGTGTGTATATGATCTATAGTTTAAAATCCCTCTCAGGTGATGCCACTGCGAGGTCCGAGTGACGTCTGGCGCGTAAAAGTAGCTGCCTCTAGAGGTGAGAGGTTTAACTGAGTTAATGGAATAAAAAAGGAGCTAAAAGTAACAAATTTTTTTTTATAGTCCATATTTGATTTATAGGAACCAAAGATAGACCTACTAATAAAATAATATATCAATATTTTACACTTCTTCTTCTTCGTCAGGCTCTACGACTTCCAATGGAATGTCTTGGCCTTCTCAACTAGTTTACGCCATTTCTTCCTATCTTGTGCAGTATATTTCAAATAAAAAATCCCCATCTCTCTCAAATCTTCAAATATGTCATCTTCCCATCGATCTTTGGGTCTTCCTCTTGGTCTTGTTCCCTGTGGCTTCCAATTTAAAGTATCATTCGGCACAATATTTTACACTAAACAATGGAAATGAGATTTCATGAGATATACAGCCGGGTACAGCAATTGGGATAAGAAACGCAATGATGTCTTCAAGGAACTACATTTAGAACCAGTCATTAAGTAGCCTACATATATGAATACCAGAACCAGGATGTACACGCATGGATAGATTACACAATGAATCAATAAGAAATGAACTGGAGATATTTTCAATACTCGATAAACTAGACGAGCACAAATACCAATGGAAAGAACATTTAGACAGAATGGACAATATAAGATTACCCAAAAAGATCAACACCTACAAACCACATGGGAAAAGATCTTTGGGACGGCCAAGGAAACGATGAACTTGAGACCGGAACAGGTCACATTGACCTAATCCTGGAAAGGAAGAAGAACAACAACAACTGGTTGAATCATTTGCGACGAATGAGCTCATAGAGAGTTCCCAAAGCCATGCTTTGTTTTTATCCAACAGGAAAGAGATCTCTGAGTCGTCCAAGGAAGCGCTGGGTGCAAAATTCATCAGTGAGATAGTAACAGGCCTATAGGTCTAAGACTTGTAGGAAGAAGAAGACAATGGAATTATAAATAATAATCTTGCCATGAAATATTAAATAATATACAAGGAAAAGAGTGTACAGACGTGAAGAGAATCCCCACATGAATCACGTTTTATCACGCGCAACAATCATAACTACCGCCGTGATTCATCTCGAAGATACGCACGTCTTTAACACGCGCCAATATGTCATGTTAACGTGATTTTATTTTGCGGTAGCATTCTTCTTAGTATTCTGCTTGAATCTTCAATAACTGTATTTTATAGGCCTGTATCAACTGGTCTTATCCCAGTATCTAACAAAATCTGTTGTTGGATAGCGTGATATCAAATACTAGTGGGTATACACATTCGTTCGCGCAGAGTACAGTGTTGTATTAAGACTATTTTAGACAAATAGGCTTGAAAATAACTGTGTTAGACTTTCGAATTCTTTGTTTCTCTATCCCTTTGTAGGTACTATTACATGATCCATGGAACCCGGGTTTACAGGGTTACGACCTGTTCGGAGAGGATTATAAACTCTAGATCATATATTACTCCCACAAGTTAAACCTGCACGCGGAAAATACGTTAGGAATTTGCTGTCGATTCTCTTCCTTCCGTTACTATGTTACCACTTCATATCCCCTGTATTTGTGTTATTTGACTGGGAGGGGAGGGCTGGTAAATACTGTGATTTTTATATAATCCGTCATCTACGGTAGTCGTTGGCCAAATCAATAATCCGGCAACCATATTACTACTGGGGAATGAGCTATCCCTCCTTTGCCTTCCTCATTATATGTTGCCAATTCCAGTCCGCTGAGTTGTGTTTTGAGGCTGTAAATAGAGAGACGACGAACACTGTGGTTTTAAATAATCCGAAATCTTCAGCAGTCGTCGAATAATTGAGTAATTAGACAACCATGAAATAGTTTTCACATGCGTATAGGAATTCTCCCTTCTACAGAGAAATAGTTTGGCGACACTACAATCTAATTCAACCCTGAAGTAACTACAGACCTTACGGGCTACGCTAGTGTCCCCCTGCGTACAGGGGGTAGATGTTGCCAAACTCATAATAACGGCATTTGTTTGTTTAGGGAGGGGAGGAGGGGGAGGTTAGTAGTGTTTTTTTCCAAATCTGTGTACTATACATTTAAAAAACGTAGTTTTTCTTTACGCATGCAAACTAGTTTTATAGTAAATATGAGAGTCGACACTTTCACACAGGATAGTACACGTCCGCACGAGCTCAGAGACAAGTGGTAACTGTTTTTTTTTTCTTTAAGAGGGGGTGGCTTGGACGGCTACAACTTACAACTCTGTACATGTTATGTTGCATACTTCAGTTTTAGTTAAGGATTTCTTTCAAGAAAATACTGTTAAAATAGCAACCCAGTTCCCTATTCCAAACACACAGTAACTTCCTGGGTTGAATCTGACTGTAGCGCTAACACACTTCCCCTCTAGCCGTGCAGACTCAACTTGGGCGAGTAATACATACTTTTTTGACCACACAAGTACATGGATGAGCCAGGATCACCACCGAGATAATAAAACAATTTAAGACAAGACACACTATTCACATACAATTAATAAGACGAATATGATATGGATGACTGTGATATCCTAATGGTGTTCGGTGACTACTATATTTGAGTCTTAAATATTTCCGACATTTGTCTTGCTTTTGAATTCTCACGTGGATTAAAGAATCTTCCGGTATTTTAGTCCATTTAGAGAAATCCATCCAGTAATCGATTTTTTTTATTTATAAATAGGTTTACAATGTAATAAAACATATTCCTGTGCCCAAATCTTTTCAAATTTTTATCTTATTTCTCCACTCTTCTCTATCTTCCCATTTCAATTCTTCCAGACCTAGCTCCCTCATACCTCTTCTTACATTATCCATCCATTTAAATCTAGGTCGACCTCTCTTTCCTTTGCCAGGTGGAATCCATTCCAAACCTTGTCTGGGTAATCTTTTCTCTGGCATCCTACGTATATGACCATACCATTCTAGTTGTCTATATATCACAAAATCTAATATTGTATTTTGGACTTTCGTTTGTTGTATGATGATTGTAGCCTATTTCTGATTTTTTTTAAATTTAGAATGTTTAGTTGAGCGTCTAAAACAAACCATTTCAGTAGACATAAGCTTTAAACTCAATTTTTTATTCAACTGTCATGTTTCTGCACCGTATGTTAGCGTGCTTCGAATTATGGATTACAAATCCAGTAATCGATAATATGATATAAATGTATGCTGGTATAAAATTATAAATAATAAAATAAAGATAATTTATTTTAGAAGTTAATAATATAAGTTTTCCCTTCCGCTACTGTACTTCAGGATTAAATCCTACATATATAGTTACAAATGGATTGATCACATGGATGGAATGAGTAAGGAGAGATATCCATTGTTAGCCAGAAATTATCAAGCAAGAGGAAGGCGTGATGTTGGAAGACCTAGAAGACGTTGGGCTGATGCAATATGAAGTCGGAACGGGCAATTGCCTAATCCCTGGAGTGATGATGATGATGATGATATATAGTTACATTTCCTACCCCAAAGTTCAAGAAAAATTATATTTAGATGTGCATAATGGTTCATTCATATGATCTAAATGCAAAAGTAAGCAAATGTATATTATTTTAATATGATCCAAAATTATAAAATAACATACTCGTTGCTATTATAATATAATTTTATTAAATTAATATTGTATTTCAATTCCACAACAACAATAATTTAAGAAACATATCAGATATATTTTCTTGACAGGGGGATTGTTTAGTTAATATTTTATTTAATGACTCTCTTTAGGGTTTAGGTCATTAGTGTTGCAATTCAAATCTGGACTTGCAATGGCCGATAAAATTTGTTCATATGTCTCTTATTCAGGTTCGAGGTTGTACCTTAAATCTACGACACGCAACCTACGGGTTTACTTCCCTTCCGAAGTCATAACTAGCATTCTTACAACATTAAAAAATGAATCGACCCTAGACGGGTTTCAATTTACAAATCCGGAGCTAGCATATGTCATAATGTATATATTAAATGATTTTGGACTAAAACTCTTCGATTTTTAAATAAAAACATATAATTACTCTATGTTTAAAAAGTCTTAAAATTTGGATGGAGAGTGAAATTTTTTCGGAATTTTTGTATATTGGAAGTCTCAATTTTTTAAAAGATAGGACAATAGAAAATCTCGCACCGTAGCCGATAGATTTAAGCCATCGTGTTTTGGTGCAAAATTACCAAAATTATTCTGTTCCGAGTCCTAATAAATACGATTTTTTCGTGAAATTTTGACCAGTGTATGAGACAGATCCCACAGTAATGTGGGGAATTTAATTAGCTACAATAACAGTTGCTCCAGGTTGAGAAAAGTAGCAAAAATGGATGGCGGACCCCTATACTTGCTGGAAAGGCCATATACTGTGATTAATTGATAAATATGTATTTGAAGTCAGCAGCCGGTTGGTAGATCAAGAGCCAACTAGGCCTTTCGCTTCATAGAGTTTCTTTTTAATTATATAGGGCGTATGTAAAATGTTTTGTATAATTGTAGCTTTCACAGCCGGCGTCTTGATCACTGTTTGGTTCGGATTCCTGGCTAAATGACCGTGGTTCGGTTTTCTTGAAAGACGTTTCGTCTACTGCTGCGGTAGACTTCAACATTAGTTTACAGAGAGCACGCAGAATAATATATTTTCTATTTAAAATGTTCTTCAAATCTCTCATTTATTAAACATGCAAAACGAAAAAAAATAGTTTAACGTTACGATGGAATTACTTTATATTATTTTTTAGCATTACAAGAAAGTTTGTTGAAATGCGCTCTAATTCCTGATCGTTTACCTAACTTTTCATAATGTTTTTCTTAATATTCTGAACTTATATTCTAGGATATAATGTATAATGAGAAACAGTTTCGCCTTCACAAAATTTAATCTTTTATCGTCAAGGCAACAAACGAATTAAGAATTTGTCCTGCGTTCCGTTGTTTAGCATTGAGAATTGTATTGTTTTTTGCACAAGTCACGGAAAATAATAAGAAGAGATAAAAAAGAAAGTTAAGACATTGCATCATTTGATTTCAGTTATAAGACACAGCATCCTTCACCTCTTCCTGCACTGGTGCAAAACAAATGAGCAGGAAATTGTATCATCTCTACCTACTTTTAACAATATTCACAGGTTTTTCCCCACAATACATTTCTATCTACTGAGCTAGGTAGGGCATAATTCATATCTTATAATTTATATTGTCCACCGCTGTGGTCTCGAGGTAGCGTGCTGCCTTGTCACGCAGCGGGTCCGGGTTCGATCCCCGGTGGGGGCAGGATTTCTGGGTGAGGTTTTTATCGGGGTTTTTCCTCACCTATAAGACAAGTGTCAGGAAAAACTTTAAGGCCCAAACGGTCCCCGAAATCATATGGCCATCATCACCATCATCATCCTTCCTTATCATCATCATCATCATCCTTCACCGGTGTGCAAAGCAACGGGAAGCTACCACACCTACAATTCCCTAGTAAAACTGCAAGCATAGCATGAAAATGCTATGATTGCAGTGAAGGACCTGCCCTTGGGCATAATTACTATGGATGGATGGATAATTTATATCGTGACGCATAATTGATCTGTTTCTCAAATTACCGCCTTTGAAATTCGCGGACGGCAGCAGAACTCCTTATAAGCCAATAGGAGCTATATTCATATCGTGTCCAGCTTAGGAAACGACCTATCCAGACGGACGTCCTTTCTCGAGAAATCATTTTCTAGTTACGTAGATTCTAGAAGTGTCTGTCTCGAGTCTTTCGTACCAGAGAGGTCTAAACTGGCGTTCCGTTTACCCTTAAAATATATATATGCCTGGACGGGATTTGAACCCAGACCTCTTAGTTGATATCTCAGTGCGCTACCACTTACGCTACCAGGCGAATCCAGAACAAACATTTATTTTTCTTATACATATTCTCTATTGTTACCAGATGTAGCGGGAACTCGGTCTCCACTGCCACAGCTACTATAACAAGTAAGCAAATTAAAGAGAATATTTTTTACTTTATAGCAGTGAAGCTTTTTCGATGTTACAATTAAACCTTCTTGACATTGAGCAATGCAAGCTTAATATGACAAGATAAGAAAAATAAATGCCTGGACGGGATTTGAAGATATATCCACCGCTGTAGTCTCGTGGTAGTGTGCTGTCTTGTCACGCAGCGGGCCCGGGTTCGATTCCCGGTCGGGACAAGCTTCTTCGGTGAGTTTTTTTTCTCGGGGTTTTCCTAACCTGTAAGACAAATTTCAGGTAGCTTTGAAGCCCAAAAGGTCCTCGAACATCACCTGGCAATCATCATCATCATCATTATTATCATTATCATCTCTCGGTGTGCAAAGCAACGGAAAGCCATCACACAAATAATAATTCCCTAGTAAAGCTGCAAGGCACAGCATGAAAATGCTAGGAATGTAGTGAAAGACCTACCCTAGGGCAGAACACTGTAAATAATATGTATATATTTATATATTGTTATGGGCCTATAATCCTGATCTCTTCAATACTTCTCCCCATTTCTTTCAATGTCCTGGTTTTCCAACACTTTATCCTTAATAGTTTCCTTGCAACCTCTCGAACTGCATCTTTCCCTCTACCTCTTATTAATCCTGGACTTCCATTATTCTATGATCCTCCAATTTTATTCTGACATCCACCGTTCCTCCATCCTGCCATGTGTCCTGTCCACTGGATGATTTCTTTAATCTGGTAAAGGTGGATGACCTGTTCTTTCTGTATACTATTTGTATTCCTTTATTTGTTCGTTATATTTAAATTGGTGCAGAGAGAATGCCGTTAGTTCATTCAAGCGCTTTTCGCATCCCATTTTTTTGTCGTAATTTATTAAACTTTCCACAATAATACTGTTAATTATTATGAAGACCTATACTATCCATCCATAGTAATTCTGCCCGAAGGCAGGTCCTTCACTGCAATCATAGCACTTTCATGCTATGTTTGCAGCTTTACTAGGGAATTGTGTAGGTGTGGTAGCTTCCCGTTGCTTTCCACACCGGTGAAGGATGATAATGATAATGGTAAGGATGATAATGATGATGGCCATATGATTTCGGGGACCGTTTGGGCCTTAAAGTTTTCCTGACATTTGTCTTACAGGTGAGGAAAAACCCCGATAAAAACCTCACCCAGAAAAACTGCCCCGACCGGGGATCGAACCCGGGCCCGCTGCGTGACAAGGCAGCACGCTACCTCGAGACCACAGCGGTAGACACCTATACTATAAGGAAGTGAATTAGCAGTCACTAGCCGATAAGGAATTTGCGCCCATGTGATGGTGTACTGGTTCAGAAGATGGCAGGTTCAAACCCTAACAAGCTGAATATATATTTTTTAGGGCGTAAAATTCCGAAATGTAACTTCGTTCGAAAGGGAAGTAAAGCCATGGGTCTCGTATCATAGACTTACAGCATATGAAAGTACCTCAAGTATAAACTAAGAGGCCCCATTGCAAAATCTATAAACCCTCTTACGCTCAGCTTTGAATTGAAACACTAAATGATCTGATCCGTTCAGGAGCATCTAATATATAAAAATGAATGTTAGTTTGATTGTAGGTTTGTTTGATTGTTTGTACTTTATGTGTGGCCATACCGTTGATCCGATTGTGATGGGGCTTTTTGCAAAATGTTCAGGAGATTCCCGGGATGAACATAGGCTATAAGAGAGTTGTGATACTCCACTCGCCTTTGTAGTGGAAAACGTGAAAAAAAGTAGCTCTTTGGAAGCTTAGATGGCTTATGCTGCCTAAACCATAACAAATACACAAAATTAATGTATACAGAATTGAATATCTCAAGAAACTCTACAAAATAGTCCGCCCAGCATATGTTTATCTCTTGCGGATAACTCACAATAACCATTTTTGTAATTTATTGATGCCAAGAAGACCGAGACAAAGTACGTAGATTCCTGTGCAAGCATAGCACCACATGGCGGGTATTCTTTTACGGATAACTCACAATAACGAATTTTGTCTTTTAGCTCATTTATACCAAGAAGATCGAGATAAGTAGATTCCCGGGCAACACCGGGTAATCAGCACGGGGAATCTTAAAATAATTACGATATACATTTGTCATTATTTTTCATTTTACTTATTCAACTAATCACAAGAAATACATTAATTATTCAACTAAACATAAAGCACATTAATTTTCATGTATTTAGGTGTAGCAGCGCACGCCGGGTATTAGCTAATAGTTAAATAAAATACTACTACTGCTGCTGCTGCTACAACTAATATCAGTCCTAATAGTACCGAGATGTGGTAAGAACTGACAATAGAGTTCGAGGTTGGTCAGAAAGAAATAAACTCCACGGTGCGAAGGCCCTTGGTCTAACAGCCGGATGCTGCCTTCATTTGCGCATCTGTTTATCACAGAGGAGAACGATCATCAAGTCAGTATAGAGGATTATTGTTATCCGTTGACCGTGAAAGGGGTTTGAATAATTCGTGAATCTCGGGGCCAGTAGTGAGCATGATATCCACTAGTCCTTCGAGACGGACGTTAATATCTGTAAATACATTAAGCCTTACACTTTCCATAGTTTGTGTAACCATTAATTAAATTAAATAAATATCCTCAACTCGTGTCCAATTCGGGTCGGGTCGAGGATGAGATGAGATTAACCCCTATATATAGAGGTCTGTGAATGACAAGGGTGCCGGCCGACCATGCCTGACGCGCCATCACAGGGGCAGATGAACGAAATGAAATGAATGGATGAGATGAGTATGGAGAAATAGTGGAATGAAATTGAGGCAGGGGAAAACGGGAGAAACCCCGAGAAAAACCTGTCCAAGCTCCGTTTCGTCCACCACGAAACTCACATGAAGTGGCCGATACTCGATCTCGGGACCCCAACGGTGAGAGGCGAACGTCTAACCGGTTGCACCATGGAGCCGCCCCAAACATAGGTTTAACCAGGAAAAATAAGTTACAATTTCATAATTCAATAGTGAGAAGTACTGTCACATATAGAGCGGAAGCATGGAAATTCAACAAAAAATTTGGATCAAAAACTTATGTCGATGGAAATGGATTTCTTGAGGAGAGCAGCAAGATGTTCAGAATTGGGAATAAATCAAACCATATGAGAAAAAAATTATTATTAAATTTTCAGTAGTAGATTAGGCCTATCTATAAGATATAAGCAATTAAATTGGTATGGGCATGTACGGCGAATGCAAGAAGAACGTTATGCAGGAAAATATTGGAATGGTGTCCACCTGGAAGAAGAAAGGAAGAACTCGAAACTCGTAGATGCAGGAAATAAGAACTAGAATGAGAACAAGAGGACTGGAGGACATGGAGTAGATGGATAGGGACAAGTGGAGAAGGTAATTAAAACTTTAGGCACAGAAATATGTGCAAACATTGAAAATCTGTATATGAATTTAAAAAGTCAATTAATGAGCTTTGATTGATAAAATTGTCTGTGACTCATTCCAAACACTTAAAACTTAGGGTTTCTCCTCTCTCTTGAGTATTTGAGAATGTATACAGGTTCTGGTTGTCAGTAGCCCCAACCTGGCGGTCACCCTCTGCGCGCCCTATCACCAGAGACACTTAAAAGTGAATCAAGTTTCTATTTCCCATCTCATCCGATCATACAACAGTATTACGAAACGAATTGACTCAGGTGACAGCATTTCACACTAGTTTTAGCAGCTATCATCATCATCATCATCATCATCATTTTCTTCAAAATATGGGCTGTTGGCCCGTTCCACTCTCCGACGCACAATATGCTACAGGTCGTCCTTCCAACGTCGTTTTGGTCTTCCTACATTTCTTCGGCCTTGAGGTTTATAATGAAGCATCTGTTTTGATAAACAATTATTTGGTTTTAATAGTTCTGATTTTAATTCCGAAATCAACAGATTTCATTGTATTTCGTGGAGAATTAATTAATAAAATAATATAAACAATAAAAACATTTAATTTATTTAGGCGTAGTAGCGCATTCCGGGTATTAGCTAATTAAAATAATAGAGGTGCATGAATGGGTTGTGACAATCATTATGCAAATTGCTTGATCATTAACAATAATGGGAAGTGCCTCACTGAATTGGTAAACAGTATAAAATTAAAAATAGGCAATTTCTTCTATCAACATAAACAAATATACATCATCTGAGTACGACCGTCAATAAACCAGAAGTCTATTTTGGATTACATAATTTTAACATTTTTAACACTTAGGTCTACTATTCAAGACATGATAAATCGTGGATCTGTTAGAATGAATAAATAAATAAATATACTATAGGCATATATATATATATATATATTATATATATATATATATATATACACATATACATTTTATTTATTTATTTATTTTTGCCTCGCGCTGTAGCATAGTGGTTAAGACAAGATGCCTTGGAACAGAACTACGGGACCTGCGCTGGTTCTAGTCTTCTTGGGGAAATTGCTACCAGTATGAGACCGGTTCCCACCGAGCATCGTGAGGAATTTGGGTAAGTACAATAAATAGCAGCTCCAGGTTAAGAAAACCTGATATAACGGCTGGGGGCCCGATGTTCTGACCACATATCTCCCCTACATTGACTGGATGATCATCTACCTCTGTGATTAACACATGTGGATGTGAGGCCAGCAGCCGGACAGTAGGCTTGTCGCGCCGTGGAGTTCATTTTTATCCTATTTTTTTTCAAGACGTTTCTCATCCTTATTCAAAATGTGTGAAGTAATCTAAGGTCGCTATTTTACTGAAAACAAGAGCCATTTTGGTTAAAATAACCACTATTAACGGAATTTATAGTGATTTAAAAGATATTCTGAAACCAAAACGTGACTTTTGTGTATAGAGTTTTAAGAAAAGAATGCAAACATACAGGAACTCAGTCTTGGTGCAGTGTGGACAAGAGACGTTTTAAAAATTATCTCTTCAATAATTGGGTAGCCCTTGAATAATGTGATTTGCTATAAGGGTTTTCGCGTCTAGAAAATAATATTGCCTTTATGGAGCTATTCTCGCTAGTAAACGTGATATTTTATGTGAGATTGATTTATTAGTTAATTATATAAAAATGAATGTTTGTTTGTTGGTTGGTTTGTTTGTTTGTTTGTTCGTATTCTATGCGCGACCATACCGTTGATCCGATTTTGATGCGATTTTTTGCAAAATGTTAAGGAGATTCCCGGAATGAACATAGGCTGTAAGGGAGTTGTAATACTCAACTCCTTAAACCCCTAAAAATCGCCCTTTGTAGCGAAAAACGTGAAATAAAGTCCCTATTTTGATGCTTAAATGGCTTACGCCGCCTAAACCATAAAAAGTACACCAAATTAATGTACACAGAATTGACCTCAAAAAACTCTACAAAAAAGTCCGCGAAGCATATGTTTATATATTACGGATAACTCACAATAACCATTTTTGTCTTTCATTGATTCCAAGAAGATCGGGATAAGTAGATTCCCGGACAAGCGTGCTCTGCCATGCCGTTCATCCGAATGTGATGGGGCTCTTTGAAAAATGTTCAGGATATTCCGGGAATGAACATAGGCTATAAGAGAGTTGAAATACTCAACCCCTTCACCCCTAAATATCACTCTTTATAGTGAAAAACGTAAAATGAAGTCCCTATTTGGACGCTTAAATGGCTTACGCTGCCTAAACCATAACAAATACACCAAATTAATGTACACAGAATTGAATATCTCCAAAAAAAAAAACTCTACAAAAAAGTCCGCAACAGCATATGTTTATCTTTTACGGATAACTCACAATAATCATTTTTGTCTTTCATTGATGCCAAGAAGATCGAGATAAGCTGATTCCCGGGCAAGCATAGCAGCCCAAGGTTGGTGGTACATATTTATTTAGGAGTAGCAGCGCACGCCGAGTATTAGCTAGTTTAAAATAAATAATTAAGTTAAATGGTTTCATCTACAACTTTGTCAAGAAGATGTGTGCCCGATTTATGGAAAAAATTACCATTATGGAAACGTATAATTATTACCCATATATTTAATAAAGTTTGGAGGTGAACTCAGTTACCGAAACAGCGGCTAGCGTTGAACCATTGTATTTCAACGAAACTTGGAGATCATTATATTTGCATCTCTTCATGTAGAAGCGTATTTTTCTTGTGTAGGCACTATAGCGAAGGAGTTGTCGGATTTCTCTTTCTTCAAGAGGCATATATTTCTATACGCTACATTACGCTTAATTAATACTAGTAAAATTAGAAAATACACACCTCAAAGAACTAATTACTCAATTCAACATAAAATTATTCACAAGATATGTAGACGACGTATTAATTATTTACGACAATGAAAATAGAAAAGACAAAAAAATCTCACAAGAATTAAATAACATGCACAAAATCATATTTACTGAAGAAACAGAAATCAACAACAGTATAAACTATTTGGACCTAACACTAACAAAAAACTTCACCAACAACAAAATAGAAATTGGCATTTATCGAAAACCAACAAGCAACACGCTAGCTATAAACGATAAATCGAGACATCCTTTTCAACATAAAATAAGTACATTCAAGAGTCTAATAAATAGGATGTTAAAACTCCCTTTAAATAAACACAATTATAATAAGGAATTAAATTATATCAAACACATGGCAAAAAATTAACGGCTACAACAAACAAATAACAAATAAAATCCTAAATAAACAAAAAAGGAAAAACAACATTACCAACATAACCAAACTTGAAAAAGAAACCAATGAAAATAAGAAATGGATAACTCTCACGTACACTGGTAAAGAAACATTAAAATTGGCCAACACACTAAAAAATCTCGATAAGAATATAAATATATCCTACAGAACTGATAATGAATTAAACAATTTAATAAACAACAACATCGAAGAAATAGATGAATTCAACAACAAAGGCATCTACAAATTAACATGTACAGACTGCAATAAATTCTACATGGGGAAAACTAACAGAAGCTTCAACATTAGATTCAAGGAACATTTCAGAGATTTAATTTATAATGAAGGAAAATCAAGTTACGCAAAACATGTAATTCAGGCTGGACACCATATGCATAACATCGATAACACCCTCACAATAGTACATAGAGAGAACATTCCAATGAGGATAAATATAGGCCTACTGGAGGAAATCGCAATCCTAAGAGAAATCAACAACAACCTGATTCTCAATGAATACACACCCAGTCCACACAATCATCTGTACAAAATTCTCACAACCAAGTCAGTGCTTCAACAAGGGTCAACAATTAATGACCTAATGCATTCTGCTGATGATGGGACTAGTCCCGAAAGGCCTATAGAGTTTTAAAACAACTTAAGTTGAGAAGACGGACCTACAAGGTAACCATTTTATAGTTTACCCGTACATTATATTACTACGCTTAATTAAATTTGCATGAAAATATTGTAATTTCATCTGACATTAGGTACAACGGTCAGTTTACATAGTAGTTCAACGTAATTAACAATTCAACTTAACACTTATTCCATTCCATTAACGCAATTAACCTCTTACCTTATTGTTAGTACTTTTATGTGACACGCGCCACCCGGGTTATATAATGACACGATTTGTCGGGAGGGGAATTTTAACTATGGATTACATACATACTTTTTTTTTACCACAAAAGCCAATCACTTAATCAAAGTATAGGTTATTATTATTATTATTATTATTATTATTATTATTATTATTATTATTATTATTATTATTATTACAATATTTCTTCCCTTGTCACCTTTATATTGTGTAGGTTATATCTATTACAGTCCACCGTTGTCACGCACCGGACCCGGGTACGATCTCCGGTCGGGCCCGTTTTTCTGGGTGAGGTTTTTATCGGGGTTTTTCCTCGCCTGTAAGACAAATATCAGGAAAACTTTAAGACCCAAACGGTCCCCGAAATCATATGGCCATCATCATCATCATCCTTATCATTATCAGCATCATCATTCACCGGTGTGGAAAGCATTGGGAAGCTACCACACCTATAATTCCCTAGTAAAGCTGCAAAGCATAGCATAAAATGGTATGATTGCAGTGAAAGACCTGCCCTCGGACAGAATTACTATGGATGGATATCTATTACATATGAGTACTATCAACATGTAGATAATCCATAAGTGTCATTATATGTATAATTTAACGCTGGTGAAGTGGAGGAGAATATCTAACGGTCTTAACTCCATCAGGCAAAATAAATAAATTAAATAAAATGGAGGGTCTCCCCGAATGAGCGATCAGCTCAATGTCAGGGCCTTCTACGAGATAACACAACATTATGACGAAACACACAGATTGATACTAAATTTGGCGAATATGATAATGATGATTTTAATGCACAAATGGTGTTTGGGGATCGTTTGGGCTTTAAAATTTCCGGACACCCGTCAAACTCAGGCCCGCTGCATACAAGGCAGCGATGCTACCCTGATATCACAGCGGTAATTTAATAGTTATAAAATTACTACCGTATTTTACGGACTATAAGACGCACCTTAATTGTTAAGCATTTTTAAATATCATTTTTTACCATTTTTTATTAGATTGCAAAGTAGACTAAATAATAATATATTTTATAAAATCCGGTTAAATACTGACATAAACACGGTGAACGGCCATTTTAAATTTTCATAAAATATGTTTCATAGAATAACTTATAACCATAGTTATTAGCAATGGGTTATCGCTAGTTTTAAGTATAGTTATGACGGCTATTTTGAATTTTTCATAGAATAACTGCTGTAACCATAGTAATTAGTTCTTTATGACTTTCATATTGTATAGTTGCAAATATTTTAGAGTGGTCAGGACAGGAAATCAGTCCCACTATTTTGTTCATATTTACGAGTAAAAATGAGTTCAAGATAAATAAAGATGTTTCAGATTTTTAGCTTAAGACAGATTTTAGAAAAGAAATGGGAATATAATGGTACTGTACATCAACTATATGTAGACTACAAAAAAGCATATGATTCAATTAAGAGGGAGAAGTTATATAGTATCCTGCTGGAGTTCGGAATTCCTAAAAAGTTAGTTAGATTTATAAGAATGTGTCTAAATGGTACAAAGAGTAGGGTGCATGTAGGCAAACAGTTTTCGGATACTTTTGAAATCCACAATAGGTTTAAGCAAGGAGATGCACTATCTCCTCTACTATTTAATTTTGTACTAGAGCGTGCCATCAAATCTTTAGAGGATGAAGAAGACCTACAACTCAATGGTATTAATAAACTGTTGGTTTATGAGGATGATATAGTACTATTGGCCGATAGCGAGGAGATACTAAAGGCCAACACGTACACACTGAGTAACACAAAGAAATTAGAACTGGAAGTAAATATCAATAAAACTAAATATATGATCACACATAAAAGTACATTATATAATGGATATGGACAGCTAATGAATGACAAATGAGGGAAATTTTGAGGAAGTGGCAGAATTCAAATACCTAGGAACAATAATCACAAACAGGAATGAGATGCACAAGGAAACTAAGCATAGGCTCAATTCTGGAAATGCATGCGATTATGCATTACAGAGACTCTTGACTTCCCAACTCCCTTCAAAAAATGTTAAGCTGAAAATATATAAAACTGTTATTCAACCAGTTAGATTATATGGATGCGAAACATGTACTCTTACTTTAAGGGAGGAAAGGAGATTACGAGTATTTGAGAATAAATTTCTTAGGAACATTTTTGGACCAAAGGGAGATGAACAGACAGGTAAATGGAGAAGACTTACATATAGGAAGCCAGATATAATGAGAACAGTTAAGGCTTGAAGACTGCGATGGGCAGGACATATGGCACGAATGGAATGAAAGACGTGCATGGAAGCTTCTTGTAGGAAAGCCAGAGGGAAAACGCCCAGTTGGTAGACCAAGAATGAGGTGGGAGAATAACGTTAACTATGATTTGAGGGAAGTAGATTATACAGGGATAATTGGAAAACATTGGCTCAGGAGAGGGATATATGGAGAACTTATGTCCGCGCGGCCATGAACCTACAGGTTCGATAGAGCCAGTGAGTTAGAGTTGCATTTAAGTAGTGTTTAAGTGGGCAAATAAACATTGTTAGTTACCACCGCCCCTAAACAATGTTCTGAGTTTTTGATGGCGAGTAGGGAGAGAGAGTGTGTTAGTTTGTGAATCCCCGCAACTCATGTTCGTCGCATCGGTGCACTGCTGCTGCTAGTTGAATCCAATATTACCTGATAGAGTAGGTTCCCCGCGGCATCGAATATATTATATAGCCATTTTTAAGACTGGCGGGAATTTTAAATTAAGCACTGGACATTTTTATATTAATTTCTAATATAAGAAGCACCTGAATTTTGGAGTCAATTTTTCGATGAAAAAAGTGCTTCTTATAGTCCGTAAAATACAATAAATGTGATTGGTTGGTGTCTAATAGTGAAATTATTAGCAGTCTTGCTCTCCAGTACTTTAAAGTTGTGGAAGTGTCCTGTTTGACTGCTGTTCAAATATAAATTCAAGTAAACTGTGGAACGTTGTTGTGTAAGAACCACACTAGACGATTAATCGATTTCTATTCAAGGTTGTATTGTTAAAGCAAATACTATATAGAAATTACGTTAATAGCTTATTGAAACGTAGGAACAGATACACTACAGAAATAATTACATATCAAATGAGTAGTTGTTTATTCTAGTCGCTTGTATGACGTCATTACTACTCTAAATGAGGCATTCAGTAATAAAGGATTGTGTGTATATTATTTGCATGTAATTACAATTATACGCATGCGCATTTAAAAATACTGGCCGCCCCGTGTCGAGGTCAGACACGTGGAATAATATTTCTTAAATATTTATTTAAAATATTAAAGCAGAATATAATACATTAATATGTAGGCCATATTAAACAATCATGGAATTTGAAGAGTGAACACTGTGTTCGATTCTTGTTGAATGTTTAACTGAAGCAGCTACCTAATAAATGAAAGTAAAGAGTTTGATAAAATGAAAATAAATTATCCATTCGAATACATAAAGGTGTATGTATATATGTTTCTATGCAGGCCTATGTATGTTTCGGCATAAATCAAGAACTCCTGGAGAATTTCAACCAAAATTGGTACACATACTACTTACAATCTGGAAAATATGCTGCTTGGAGGGGGGGGGTAAAATACTCTTGACACCCCTAGGGAACGACATGTAAAAATAATAGAAAACAACTAATATTAGTGTCGAATCGATAATTTTCGGAGTACTAAACTGATTGATGAGATTTCCGATGTGATTTAAAACCCGCGTTTAACCCATATCTAGGTGCGAGAGAGAGAGAGAGAGAGAGAGAGAGAGAGAGAGAGAGAGAGAGAGAGAGAGAGAGAGAAGGAGGAATGAAAAATAAAATGTCCAAACGACCGAGATTGTTATCGAATTTATAGTTTTCGGCGTAGCTAAGCTGACAGACAGACCCAGTGTCATTTAAGCCAAATTTTTACCCCTAAAATTATTAGGAATGAGTCGGGTAACATGTAAACATAATCCAAAATAAACCTATATTTAATGTTGAATCCATAATTGTAGGAGTTCGAGAGTAAAATAGTGACAATCCCGATGTCGTTTAAGATCAATTAAGCTTGCATCGGCAGGAGGAGGAGATGAGAAAGAAAGAAGGAAAAATAAAATGTGAAAAAATAAAATTATCGAGAATAATATCAAAGTTTTGGTTTTATGGGTAGCTAGGAGGGACATGGTCGGGATTCGTGTCCCGGTGGAGTTAGGATTTTTAAACTGGCCTAAACTTGTTGGTGGTACCAAGACGCTAGGATCGACAAAGCCTCTAATGGAATTCAATACCAGATGTTTGTTCGGGATGTGAAGTTAGCCATCATGCAGGACTGACATCTAGTGCCGATTATCTAAATAGATGGGAGCCTTAACCTCCTTATATCCTAAGGAACCCCTAAGATCTGTAATAGGATCACACCATATATTAAGCTGATTGGTAACAAGAGGGATATTCAGATAAATAAATAATCGGACCATCCCGGGTAATAATAATAATAATAATAATAATAATAATTATTATTATTATTATTATTATTATTATTATTATTATTATTATTATTATTATTGTTTTATTAGGAATATTCCACAATACAGTGTTTCTTCTTCAACCCAAAGTGTTTTGACGCCAGAGGTTCCTGTCTAAAGCATCTTCTTCCCTCAAATCTCTAGCTTCCATTTTTCTCCTCACTCCATCTATCCAACGTTCTCTATAGGCCTGCCTCTTCCACTTCTTCCATTAGCTTTCCAATCAAGGATCGTCTTTGGTATTCTACTTCTTCCATTCTTATGAGGTGACCATACCATTTCAAATGATTTTCTTCTATTTTTTCTAATGCGTATTTTTTAACTTGAATAATATTCCTTGTTGTGCTGTTTCTGACTTTATCGCTTCTTGAAATTTTTGTCGATCGCCTCCAAAAATCCATTTCTACTGCTAACAGTTTGTTGGCTTGTTTTCTATATACTGGTTTCGGATCCATATAATATAATGCTTTGTAACAGAACTTGAAATACAGTTTTCTTCGTTCTGTATATTATATTTCCATTCCAAAGCACTGAGTTCAACATACCAATGGTTGTTCTTCCATCAGTTATTTTTCTTTCAATTTTTTAATAAAAAATAATAATAATAATAATAATAATAATAATAATAATGATAATAATAATAATAATAATAATAATAATAATGATGATAATGATAATAATGATGATAATGATAATAATAATAATAATAATAATAATAATAATAATAATAATAATAATAATAATAATAATGCTTTATTTAAGCTGGCAGAGTCTTAAAGCCTTTTCTTCCACTCAACCAGCAAATAATAAAATTATACAGAAATTAAATACTTATTAGTTATTACAATTTTAAAATATTGTTAAAATATGGACTAAACAAACCCAATGCAGATGTGATCTAATAAGAACTAACACTAACAAGTGTGTAATAACTGGTAGAAATGAAATCAAATAAAACATGAAAAGCTTTCTATATGAATATTTATAGGTTCATTCAAAATGCTGAATATAATAAGCTAATATTATTATTAAAAAAAAGCAAAAAAAGTACATTACAAATTAATACAATTATTCCTAGACATTCAATAAAAATGTATTTTTCTTTTCCTTAGTTTACCCTCTCTCTTTTTACGTGGGTCTACGTCTCCCAGGCATTACAAATCACGACCCGTCAACAGAGGACTTTTTAACTCTGAATCACATATATATTTGACCCCACAAGGAAATTGGGACTCTCTCCTGATAAGTGAACAGTTAAGGTCTGAGACAACACCAACATTTAAAACAAGACACAAAATTCATTAATACATTCTTACTAAACAAGACCAATATGATAGGTGATTATGACGGACAAATGGTGAACATTTGACCCTTAAGTTTACTGATATGTTTTCCCTTATACGTGAGGAAAACCCCACGAATAGCCTTACCCAGGAAATTTAATTCCGACCGGGAAACGATCCCGGGCCTGCTACATATGAGATAATAACGTTGCCTGGATACACAACAGTGGACCAACATGTAAAATAGTGTTACAAAGAAAAAAATAAGCTAAAAGGTTCATACTCCAATTATTATAGTTATGATTAGATGTTTATTGTGTATCTGGCTTAACTTGGCAAAGAGAGAAATAGAGATGTAAGCGTAGATCCTTGACCGCTTTCACAAAAGAAATAACCCACCCTGTTGTCAGTTTTCGTCTGCCTCCTTATCCCTATTTATATCTGATGAAGATTTATATACTGGTGCGAGTGAGAGAGGTGAGCACAGTTGTCTCTTTCTACAAATGTCTTGCAAAGTTAAGCCAGATATACTATAGCTACCCTCTGATGGGTCATAGATTCGGATTATTATTATTATTATTATTATTATTATTATTATTATTATTATTATTATTATTATTATTATTATTCGTAGTAGTAGTACTAGTAGTAGCAAAAACAGAAGACGAACTACAAAGAATGTTATATAAACTAAATGAAATATAAAAAAAATACAACATGGAAATATTCTCACAAAAATCATAAACAATGGCCTTCGAGGGTGCTCATCCAGTCCGGATAAAGATAATATTAGAAAATTAACCAATAGAACAAGTAGTAACATATAACTTCCTAGGTTGCGAAATATCATACACAGCAGAAACAGATATAAATAACAAAATAAATAAGTTTAATTATATAACAGGTACACTAAAAAGAACTTTGAAAAATAAAGCCAGGAAAGACCCTATAATGAAATTATACAAGACAATGGCAGTGCCCATTATTACTTAAGGATCCGAAAAATGGTCAGTGACAACACAACTATTTGCCAGATACAAGCTGCTGAAATGAGATTCCTCAGACCAATAGCAGGATATCAAAGAACAGATAAAAAACATAACACAGAAATAAGACAACAACTAAAAATAGAGGAATTAAACTCAACAATAGAGAAATACAGAACAAACTGGAAAGAACACTTGGCAAGGATAACTGAGAATAGAATACCAAAAGCAGCATACAACTATTCACGACGAGGAACAAGAAGTTTGGGAAGACCAAGGAAAATATGGAAAGATCAGCAATTTGGAGCCGGAAGAGGCTAGTAAATAAGCCTAAACCGTGAAGAAGAAGAAGTAGTAGTTATTGTCACTCCTCTTGGGAGCATAGGGACTTTGTGAAAGCACGTCATCGGATTATGTTTTTTGCCAAATTGCTGACTTCTTTCAACTTTTTCCTTGTTGTTCAATTTTTATTGTTACAGTGCTGCGCCAAGTAATATTTGTTATTCCTCTTTTTCTAGGCAATTCCTGTGTATTCTATTCCAGTGCTCTCTTTGGCACACTGTCTAGTTATCTTCTGAAAATGTGTCCAATCCATTTCCTTTTGCGATATTTAAGATTCGGATTCTTAATTATACAATTCTTCCTTGAATATAAGGTCTGGAATTGGGTCCGCTCAGCCATCTTGACAACTTGAAATGATAAATAGCGAAATTTGTTTAAAAATAACTAAGGTTGTTGATAACCTCTTATAGCAACTGATTCAATGGACTCGAACCTTCTTACAAATAGGCCTCTTTTTGTAGCACACAATATATAACAAACCCAGATACGGCAATACTCAATCCAAGGGGAATTAAATATTAAACGTAACTCATCACAGAACATCTCAAACTCTTCCTCATTTCCTCTCTTGATTGCCCATAATTGGTATTAACTACTAGGTGAAATTAAGACCTATCATTTCAACATTTCCTTACAAACAAATATTAGCATTATTTATAAAGGCTTTACATTAGCCTACTATTAATTTTTATACTTGCGAAAATGACCGTTATTGGGAAATAGGGATTAATGGGATGATGAGAAATTAATGAATCCCCTTATTAAAAAAATATATATTAATTGTTATGTGTAATTTTATGAGTTATTAATAAAATTATAAAATATATATTTGTGTATTTATAACTTCCACTATTTTTAATGTAGTATTTAGTTTAGTTCAGCATTAATTATAAGATCTGTGTAATAAAACTATATGTAAAATTTGTATTGTTTACTTCACACGTTAAGTGGAAGACAAAACCTTATGTCATTATTAGGGCAAGGCATTTAATGACCTATAAATTGGTAAAAAAATGCAAAATAAAAAATGCATTTATGACCTAAAAAAATGCAAAAAAATTACCAATAAAATAAAAAAATGACGAATAAAAAGTTGAGAATTACCAATAAAATACTATTTATTAGATTAAGTACTCACTTGATTACTGAATTACATAAAATTTAACTTAACATCAAATTATTAAAATAAAAGTAGTTAAAAAATTCATATTACAGTACCGTTTATTGCAGACCATTTCAATCGCACTTTTACAGCAATTTTGAATTGCAATTAACAATCAGAACAAGGGTAGAAGCTAGCATAAGCTCTAAGAAATTGAATAAAATTCCTAGAAGTGGGCAAGTTCATTATGCACATACCTTGAAAAATATGGGTAGTAGTTAGCAAAACAACTACTTAAATCCAATAAATTGTATTGACAAGGAAAAATACTGAATTATAATACAAATCTTAAATCAAATACAAATAATGAAACAGCCTTCCGGAAAAGTGTAAAAAATGCTCAAAATGACCTAAAAATTGCCAAAAAAATGACCCATCCCTAAAAAAGTTAAGAAAATGCAAAAAAATGCCCTAACGAATTGCTTTTATTTAATCCGTTTTTTAATGCCGTACATTTTCATATATGCAAGCAATGTTTCAACCTTCATAAGAAAAGGATGCAAAATCATTAATTGCCTTGCCGCTTGTCACACAGCGGGCCCGAATTCGATTCTCGGTCTGGACAAGTTTTCTGGGTGAGGTTTTTCGGGGTTTTCCCTCACTTGTCAGACAAATTTCATGAAGCTTTAAGACCCAAATGGTCCCCGAATACCATCTGACCATCATTATAATATTTACCTCATTACATTAAGTTTAGGATTAAGGTCTCTCCTGGAGCATCATTACTATCATCATTACCCATCATTCAACATAAAGGCAGCGTAACTCCGCCTTCCAGATGGCCCAACCTTAGAAGTTGGTTACAATAATGCAGATGCCAGGAAATAATACCAGACATGTAATGACAACCGGGTGGCATCGAATATAAAAAATAGGTCCCCAAATATACCGTATTATTATTATTATTATTATTATTATTATTATTATTATTATTATTATTATTATTAATTATCTTCTTCACTTCTTGGTTTAGGTATTAGTTGCCTGTTCCGTCTTTACTAATAGATCTAAGACCATCTCTTCCGAGGACATCCGAGATCTCTTCTTCCTCTCAGAAATTAGTGTAAGATTATATTTGGTAAGATACTTTCTTCCATTCTTTCTACATATTTTGTTCTTTCAACTGAATCTTTTTGTTAAATATTGTTGTTATTATTATTATTATTATTATTATTATTATTATTATTATTATTATTATTATTATTATTATTATTATTATTATTATTATTATTATTATTATTATTATTGTTGTTGTTGGGAATATGTGCAGGAATGGGAGTACCAATTGGAGTTGGATCAACAGATACAATATATACACTCTTATTTCCGGGTAACTAGATAATAATCGCTCAAGAATGTGAAGACATGGAGTTTATGTTCAGAAAATTATTGGACGAATACGATAACTGGCGTTTGAAAATAAATTTAGAAGAAAAACTTTTATATGGGATGTGGGGCAGAAACCAAAGTTTTAATATTATAAAATCAAAAGGAATATATTAGAGGATGTGAAGAATTTGAGTATCTGGGAGTAAAATTAGATAAAGAGGATAAAGAAGAAAGTGATATTAGGAACAGAATAAATAAAGGTAGAGCAATAACTGCAATGATGAATGGAGTCTTATGAATCAGATATATAACCACAAAAAATAAGTTACAAATATATAATTGAATAGTGAGAAGTACGGTCACATGTGGAGCTGAAGTTTGGAAATTCAACAAAAACTTAGAACAAAAACTTATGTCTATGGAAATGGATTTCTTTGAGATGTTCAAAATTAGAAAAGAAAATACCATCATACGAGAAAAAAATGAATATTAGATATTCGATAGTAGATTATCACTGGCCTACACTCAAAATCTGAGTTAAACATAGTTAATTACTATTAATTTTTATGTGAAATAAACAAATATATTTAAAATATTTACTTAGCTCTCATTCTCTTGAAAAAACAGGAATTAATTTTTGATAGAGGGAAATTTAATAATGTTGATAATTATTTTCTTGTTAAAATTGTAAACACTAGGTAAACCATGTTTTGTTTAATATTTAAAGGAAGTGACACGATGAGGTTTATTTTAATTATCATATTTTGTTTAATTATTTAATTCTTGATCTGGAGTTAACAAAAAGCAAGACTGAACTTCTTGGCTCCAGACATCAGCAGTGGAATCTGGAAGAAAATGTGAAAGTGTCTATGTATAGATACCGAGAAAGAGTCTTAACGCCATTATTCGAAATGGAAAACAACCTTGTCTGCAGTGATGTACAAGGTCTGATGCCATCTTTGATAATGGAGCATAATCCTGAAGACTGGAGATTTTTCATTGACTCCTATAGGTTAACCTTGAAAGCTGTTAAACTTCACAACAGAAATGCACTGCTGTCTGTTCCTGTGGGTCATGCTATACATATGAAGGAGAGCTATCAAAATGCAAAATTACTAATAGAAAAATTAATTATGAAGTCATGCAATAGCAGATATAGGTTATTGTCATCAATCTTGGAATGCAGTTAATATATACTAAGTATTCTGCTTTCTTTGCAAGTGGGACAACCGTGACAGGAAATAACATTACATATGAAAAATCGGGCCTCAAAGAAAAATTATGGAGCCTGGAAAAATGTAATATTACATGCACTCCCTTAGTTGCTCATATTAAAATATTATCGCCAGCTTTACACATAAAGCTAGGACATATGAAAGTAGTGAAATACTTAGCGTGAAAAAGTCTCTTGCTTTTATCTTTAAATTATTTATTATTCTTTATGGGGTTTAAGCTTTTTTTTATTTAGTTTATTATTTAGTGAACATATTTAAGTAGTTACTAAAAAGTAAATGAGAAACTTTCAAGTATTTATAGATAAAATTCTTACATTTCAGTGATGCAAAGATCAAAGAGGAAATCTTTGTTGGCCTGAAAATTCGTGAACTGTTTAAGGATGGAAAGAGGGTTATTGAAGAGAAAGAAAAGCTGTTGGTAAGTTTTCAAAAATTATGTTCATAATTTCTTGGGAAATAAAAGAGCTGAAAATTAGAATCTAGCTGTTAATGAACTACTGAGGTCATATCAAGAGTTGTGTTGTAATGTCAATCAAGATCCTCTTTTTGAACTCACATCTCGACTTCTTTCCAAACAATTGCGGTGCTTTGAGTGATAAGCACAGAGAGGTGCTTCCATCAAGATATTTCAGCAATGGAAAGAAGTTATCAGTGCAAGTGGAACTCATCTATGCTTGCAGTCTATTGTTGGAATGTCATGAGAGATGCCCAGAAGTAGACCATAAATGAAAACTAAAAGAACAGAAACGCTCTAGTGAATAGTTAAATAGGTAAGAGTCCAAAGATAAAAGTTCCATATATATATATATAATATCTTCGAACCAAACAGATGGACACATATATTTAATAACAATAGAGGAATTAACAACTTCTATTAATCATTTTCATAACGAAAAGATAGCTGGCACTGAAATATGCATAATTTTCTCTATAGATTCGTCTACTAGATTTTATAAATATATGCTCGAAATTCGGATATATACCCGAAGAATGGAAAATCGCCAAAATATACCCTATATATAAAAAAGGAAACAGAAAAGATTGTTCTAATTGTAGATAGATAAGTATATTGAATACGTGCTGTAAAATGTATGCCAATATTAGAAACCGCTTAAACATAATTATGGAAAACTGCATATTGGATGTTCAAAATGAATTCAGGAAGGGAAGATACTGAACCGACTGTATATTCACAGTAACTCAATTATTTAAAAAAAATAGAATTTAACATCCCAGTATATATAGGATTTATAGACTACTAGCGTGCCCGGCAGACGTTGTCCTGCCCGAACGTTCAATTCTCATGTCATGGGCGGACGATAAAAATATGTTACTTTTTTACCATACAATTCAGCAATTAGGACATAATCAGATATTATTAAATAAGTTCGCAAGAAATCCTCTTACAGCCTTCTGTTGTGGCTCAAGAAGTGTGAATGATGACGTCACATAGTCATGAACATTAGAATTATACCCTCCTTTGCAGATAAGTTAAGAACCGTCATATAACAATTATATTAGACTGAAAAAAATAGATAAATTGATGAGAGCGAGTCAAAACAGTTCTTTTTTTTTCAGGTAGATTTCATTTCTGACCCACTGTGCACCGGTCCCATACGGCCGACATTCCATGAGAAAAATTTCTTCCCCGTAGAGACTCGAACCAGCGTAAGTCCCGCAGTTCTGCGCCAAGACTTCTTGCCTTAACCACTCGGCTACGGCGCGAAACTCTTAGTATCAATGAAAGACAAAAATGGTTATCGTGAGTTATCCGTAAGAGATAAGGTACTCTTGGTATCAATGAAAGACAAAAATGTTTTTTGTGAGTTATCCGTAAGAGATAAACATATGCTGTCGCGGACTTTTTTGTAGAGCTTTTTGAGATATTCAATTCTGTGTACATTAATTTTCTGTTTCTTATGGTTTAGGCAACGTAAGCCATTTAAGCGTCCAAAGAGCTACTTTTTTCACGTTTTCCACTACAAAGGGCGATTTTTAAGGGTGTAGGAGTTGAGTATCACAACTCTCTTATAGCCTATGTTCATCCCAGGAATCTCCTGAACATTTTACAAAAAACCCATCACAATCATAGAGATCGGATCAACGGTATGGACGCGCATAAAATACAAACAAACAAACATACAAACATTAATTTTTATATATAAGATGAAAAAGCTTTTGATATGGTAAATAAAATAAAATTATGGCTTATAATGAGAAATAAAGATATTCCACAACATTTGATTATGGCTATACAAAGTTTATGTGTAAATAATAAAATTGTAATAGACATGGGATTTAAATAAAAACAACAAAAAATGGTAATAATAAATTGTGGTGTCAGGCAACGGTGTCCTTTATCACTTTCTCTTTTTAATTTATATATAGACGAAGTAATGTTAAAGTGGCAGATTAATTTAACTAAACATTTTAAAATAAATAATTAATTGTTGGATACAATATTATTTGCCGATGATCTGATTTCCTGTTCAGAAGATGATCTACAAAGAGCTATTTTTAATTTGGAAAAAATAAGTGCCAATTATAATTTAAAAATTCCAAAGAATAAAATTAAAATTTTACCATTTAAAGGACCTGATACCATAAGAGCAAAAATAGTAATTGATGATAAAATTTTAGAGCAAGTGAATAGTTTTAAATATCTAGGTTTCAATTTATCATTGTTAAAATTGAAGATATTAATGACAGAATTAATAAATTTAATCTAATGTGTGGCCCTATTAAAAGGACCCTTAAAAACACAAGAAAAGAAACAAAAATGAAATTGTATAATGGCTGTTCCTGTATTGATGAATGGATCAGAATGTTGGACGATCACTAAAAGACAAGAACAAAGATTGGAAGCAGCTGAAATGAGATTTTTTAAGAAACATAGCAGGATATACTCCTGGATAAAACATGAATGAAAATATAAGAAAGGAACCAAATATTTTCAAACTTACAAACCGAATAATTAATTATAGGAACGCCAGGAAAGAACATGTTGATAGGATACCAGAAGAAAGATTTCCAAAATTATTGCTAATTATAAACCACACGGAAGAAAAAATGTTGGACGCCCATACAGAAAATGGTCTGAAGAATTTTAACAATTCTAGCTTTCATGAAACCGAAACGAGCCAACAGGCTTAATCCCTGGATGATGATGATCTTCGAACCAAGTGCTAAGAAAAATTTTCGGGTGTCATATTCTTGTTTTTCAACCTCAATTTGGTTATAATTGATTATTTTTGTAAAGGATAGAGATAACTTTAATTGTTTTGAAGACCAGTGTTATGTAAGATACAAGCAATTAAATTGGTATGGGCATGTATGACGAAATAAAAAAAAAAAAAAAAGGAGGTTACCCAGGAAAACATAGGAATTGTGTCCACCTGGAATAAGAAGGAAATGAAGACCTCGAAACTCGTGGATACAAGAAATGAGAAGTGGAATGAGAACAAGGGAACTGGAGGACATGGAGTGGATGGATAGAGACGTGTGGAGAAGGAAAATAAACTTTAGGCACAGAAAGATGTGTAAACATTGAAAATCTGTATATAAGTAAATTCATATTATTAGTATTCTTAAGAACGCGAAAATATATTATTTATAAATATGATCTTCTTGGTGATAATAAAAATGTATTTTACACATTATCAATAAAACCCAAATCTCCAGAACAATAATATTAAAGCATTTCGATAGCAAAGCTATCATTATCAAGTCTAGTTATTTATTTCAATTACTATTAAAATAAATAAATATATATATATATATATATATTATAATACATTAATTATATTATATATTATTTATATATATAATTATATATGTATATATATATGATATGAAAAGAAAAATGAATGCTTGAGTCGGGATTCGAACTCGAGTCTCTCTTTAGAGACTCGAGTTCGAATCCCGACTCAAGCATTCATTTTTCTTTTCATATCATATTTGCCTTCATTGCCAAATGTCAAAAATATATTTATAATATATATATATATATATATATATATATACATACACATCGACGGTAGGCAATGAAAACCTCGTAACTCCATCAGTCAATGAAAACCACATAACTCTCCAGTAGCCAGCACAGAAATATGTTATGCATAATCTGTTGAGAACACGGACTTCAAATTTATTAATAACTTGACTTGCATTCTGTAGTAAAATATGTGGGAACTATTGCTGTATCAATTTTCATAATTATTTAAAACAGTTATTTGTTTCTCCTGTAAAATTTACCAAAATGGAGTTACGAGATTTTCATTACCCACCATTGATATTAATTATATTATATAATATAATAATAATAATATATGGATGTATAATTAATAAACAACCAATAACTAGTCCTGATAATCATAGCTTGGCTATCGAATAGTTGAGTATTTTAATATTTTAGTTTGGTAATTTAGGTTTTATTAAATTGTGTTTTATTATAACATTGGCGTTCCATAATTAAGAATGTTCCAAATACTTGCACTTTGGCTGACATACACAGTGTATTCGCAACTGTATCACGTAATTTAGATAAAGTTTATCTCTTGACAACAGAAAGCCAATTGTCAGGGATTCCCGATCAGTCAGCGCATGGTATGTTCTGCCACAAGCAAATATTCCATCTTGTTTAACGTATGTGTGAATTATTTATGTTCTAATAAAGCATATTATTTTGTGGATCTACATCACATTTTCCTATGAACATATTATAAGGTAAGCCGAACTACATACTGTATCTTCCACCTTCTCTGTTTTGGACGTTTCAACATATAATACCTACTCAAAAATGTGTTTTTATGGATACATTATTATTTCTATTGTTATGTTTGTTATGTGTTTTCTGTAATGCACGGATTTAATGTTAATGACCAGCCTCGTGGGCTAGTTGTCAGGGGTTCTGACTACAGTTCATTGGGTCCGAGGTTCGATTGCCGGTCAGATTATATTACTTATTGCGCGTTTTGTCATACTTACAGCAATGGCGACCATAATTGAAAGTTCAACTTCCTACATTTCGGGATTGCCTACCTAAATAACTACACTGTAATATTACATTTACACCCACGTGGGGGAAGTAAAACCACTGTGCTCTACATATACTACGTACAATGTATATACAAAAAATATCCAAAAGGTAGTGTTAATATACATTATACGAAATAAATCTATGCATTTTAAATGAACTGAACTTTATTTGAAATAACACAAAACAATAAATACGAACTTGCGGTCATATTATCAATAATTGTGCTAAAGGCCTCCTCTTGTTTCAACTAATAAACATTGCCCATACTGTTAACGTTAGTCAATTGTTATAATGAACGCAAGTATTTCCAACAAATATGTTACTATTTTACTATTAGCCTATTTATTATTTTGTAAACACCATGGCGCAAAATATAATGTACAAAGCACGTTTGTGAAGTGTTTTTCAGAATCTCGGAAATTAAAAACCTCGCTACCGCTTGGTTTTTAAAAATTTTCCTCGATTCTGTAAAAACCATTTGCCAACCTCGCATCGTAATATAATATTTTTCTTAAAGGGAATTATTCCTGTGGCCTCCCAATGTCTGGATTTAGATTAAGGACTCTCCTGGCGCTTCATCATCATTCATCAGTCATTGTCTATAATATCATCGGGTTAACGTACATCCGCCTTTCAGACGCCCCAAATTAAGAAGTGAGAGAATTCCAGGAATGGCATAAAGACAAACTGATTTTATATATATAAATAAATGAATGTTTATACTAGATTTGCTTGGTAGAGTAATCGGTAGCGCACAGGGGTATCATCCAGAGGCCCGGGTTCAAATCCCGTCCAAGCATTTATTTTTCTTATCATGCCATATATATAGGCCTATATGTACGCTAGACATTGAATATCGACCAATCCAATTTACAGCCCGTGTCAATTTGAACTAATCAAGACCGAGTATCACTAAAATATTATCATAATGAAATGGTTAGATCTGATGCACAACTGTTCGAAAATTTTCGAATCTGGCTTATAAATATTTCTTATAGTTAACTGCATAACACTGAAGGACATTTCAAAAGAATGTTGCATAATAACTTCAATTAAATAATATTATATAAAATATATAACTTTTTTTAATTCCATGGCGTGACCTAGACGACTCTTGGCCTACATCCACATGTGTTAATCACAGAAGTAGATGATCATACAGCCAGAGTACAGGTGACATGTGGTCAGCATATTGCGTCCCACAGCCGTTATAGCTAGTTTTCTAAACCTGGGGCGACTACTTATTGTAGTTACCCAAATGCCTCACGATGCTGGGTGGGCACCGGTCCCATACTGAGAAAATTTCTTCCCCCTTGGAGACTCGAACCAGCGCAATCCCGTAGATCTGCGCCAACGCATCTTGCGTTATCCCCTCGGCTACGGCGCGGGACAAATACGTAACTTATTTACATTTAATTGATGTACCTAATTAAAGCTTTAATTCCAGCTTACTCATGTGAGACTTTTGAGAAAGATCGCTTTACGTGGTGGGTTTCGAGCCCGACGCACAAAATTTTAAAATTGTATTTAGCGCTGGGATGAACAGATGTGAGATCGGAACAGGCAAATAACTTATCCGTGAAGGATGATAATGATGAAAATTTTAAGACTAATTTGAATATGAGAAGAGACAGATAGTCATGGAGGAGGATTGTTGAGAAGACCAAAACTTTCACTTTTGAAGTTGTCGCGCCTTAGGATGATGATGAATAGTATTTTAATGCAATTACATAAATAGAATTTTATAGCCTAATTCATTCTACAGGATGGATCCTGGATTTCTAATGCAAAAAATCCAGTTTGAATCCCAAATTTCTCGATTGTGTATTCCCAGGTCTTGGTGTTCTCACGAAAAATATCAACATTTTCGAAAATTTGAAAACTACACAAATTCAGTGTTCAGGATGTGTCCGGGATTTCTAATACAAACAATCCAGTCAAAATCCCAAACTTCTCCATTATATATTCCAAGGCTATATTCTTGGTGTTTTTGCAAAAAAAAATTTTTTTTCGACATTTTGAAAACAATTGGTGTTTAAAAATGACAGTTTGTGATTAAAAAGGAGTTGCAAATAAACAGTATTACCAAATTCCTAAGGAATGAAGCTCATCAGGTTCTTCTCATGATTTTTTTAAATGTTTACAAGTCTTCACCGATCCTACATAGTACGCCTATAACATTAAAAATGGCAATGATAAATTTGTGTGTATATATATATATATATATATATATATATATATAGTGTGTGTGTGTGTGGTATGATAAGAAAAATAAATGCCTGGACGGGATTCGAACCCGGAACTCTGAGTCTGTACCTCAGCGTGTTATCCATTACACCACCAGGCGAATCCAATTCAAACACTTATTTTTCTTATATATGTATTATATTCTCCATTATTACTAGATGTCACGAGAACTCGGTCTTCACTGCCATCTAGTAGCTGACTATAACAAGTAAGCAAATTAAAGAGAATATTTTTGCTTTATAGCAGTGACGCTTTATCGATGTTATAATTAAATATTTAACATTGAGCAATGCAAGCTTATATATATCCATCCATCCATAGTAATTCTGCCCGAAGGCAGGTCCTTCACTGCAATCATAGCATTTTCATGCTATGCTTGCAGCTTTACTAGGGAATTGTAGGTGTGATAGCTTCCCGTTGTTTTCCACAATATATATATATATACGAGTATGTGTGTGTGTTAAAGCTCTACTTGCTACAATGTTTATTTTTTCAGAACTAAACTCGACATAGAATCCAAATGAGATTCCTATCCGAATTCTTTGAAAACGATAAAATAATGAGTGATGTTATTTTAGTAGTGGTTATGTTCCTTGCCTCTGGTCCCGAGGGTCGCGGGTTCAAACCCGGCCGGGGTCGGTGGATTTTTTTAGGATGGAAAAATTCAATCCGGGAGGGACTTTAAGCCGTGGGTCCCGAGTCTGAAGATTTTCAGGCTCGTACAAAATCCTTAAGCTTGAATGAAAATGCCTCTAAGCAAAATTTACCGAATTTTCCCGTCCTAGTACTACCTTGATTTCCTAGATGTCAGTATCGGGCGGAACGCTGACCACGGACCACTCAAAATGGCATCTATACGAAAACAAGTGTAACTAAAATTAGTAAGGTTCAAATTCTTCCCTATAGGGGGAGAGCGCCTAAATTTCTATTAAGGGAAACATGGGCTTACAAGATACAAGAAGAGCATATTTTAGTAAGCCTAGGTAATACAAACAAACATCTGAAAATAAATACTTGAAAAACTAAACAAAAGATTACAATAACAGAGGAATAGTTCATTATAGAGGGAACAAAGAGAAATATACACTTTTCTGTTTTAGAAAAGGGTTATTATTGAATGAATTAATCACAATGCGTTAATAGCTTTCAACGAGAGCTGTAAGTACAAGTTTAAAGTTTGAAATCTGATTAAAATTTTATAATTCACAGCAAGCAAAAATTCTTCAGCACAAAAGAGAGCTTTTATAAAGATTTATAATCAATAAATACAATTCAAGAGGCTTTTTAAATCATTCACTCAGAAAATCTTAATGCAAGCTTAATATGACATGATAAGAAAAATAAAATATAGATATCTATAATATATATAATATATTATATAAGAAAGATAAATGTTTGCATTGCATTTGCCTGGTGGTGTAATGGATAGCACGCTGGGGTACCAACCCAGAGGTCCGGGCTCAAATCCCGTTCAGGCATTTATTTTTCTTATGTCATATTAAGCTTGCATGCCATTGAAAATAAACAGAAAGGTCTAATGTCAGAAAAATCCGACTATTAGCACTTCCATATTTGAAACTTGTGATTTAATTAACAGAAGAAACATATATTTGATCAACCAGAAAGCATGAACAATGAATTAGACTTGCTGAGGAATGTCCATCGAGGAGAAGAGTTTATAAGTATTTGAGAGTAAAGTTGAAAACAAAATGTTTGGATCAAAGAGAGATGAACAGAGGCAAATGGAGAAGACTGCTTATTGGTGAGCTACACGGTCTCTATAGAAAATCAGATGTAATAAGAACAGTTAAGGCTCGTAGGCTGCGATGGGCAGGACATGTGGCACGAATGAGGAATGAAAGAGGGCATGAAACTGAGGAAACCTCAGTTGCATGCTAAGAAAGAAATGGGAGAATAATATTAACCATGATTACATTATACAAGATGTGATTGGAAGACATTAGCTTAGTATAAGGCTGTATGGAGAGATTATGTCATCATGGCCATGAACCTATAGGCTCGATAGTGTCATTTATTATATATGTCAATAGTAGTTCCTAAATGGAATCTTTCTATATGGCATAATATAGGAACTAAGATGCATAATCCATGAACAGTACATACAAAGTTCTTCTCTGTGATTTCTACATAATGAAAATTACTTTCTTGTTGTTCACATTATCTATTATTTTAAACTGAAATATAATTGAACATTATAAAAATGTTGTGACATGTTTTGCTATATGTAAATTTACCGATAAGAATATTTAAGTTGATAACAGTAATAAATTTAGAAGTGCTCCAATAACACTCGATTATTCTGATATTTCCCCCCCTCTATTATCAGGATGGCCCAGTCACTCGGATCCATTTATTCGACAAAGTAAGCAGTATGATTTGCTGTTCTGACCAACAAATATCAGGAGTCCATTTGCTGTCTTGTTTCCACACCTAATTTCAGCCAACTTCATAGTATTGTTGGTTAAATTTGCCGTTTATGTACGTTTCTAGCAAAATAATTATCTACTGTAAAGAAAAGAATAAAAATTAATATTTTCAAAAAATCCAAAGAAAGGTATTATGAATTAGAAATACGGAAAATAGAGAACGTTGGCATAAAAATATATTTCGAAAAATTATGTTTCCAAAATATTATGTCAACTGAATATAATCTTAATATTTAAACAAGAGTTTGAAATGATTAACACAATGCAGATTATGTATGTATCTGACAAAATGACTATATTTTTTTTATATTCATTTGAAAATTTCTTGAAGAAAAAAAAATATTACAAGGAAACTAATTTCTGAGTACAGTACAGCTGTCATTTTATTTTATTTTTGTCACTAGACATCAATTTACACTGAATAGAATTCATAGGATCGTCATACAAATGTAGTAACCACATTCATCCTCACATTGGTAATTAACTTAACACATGGCACGTCTGCTGTAATTGTGATACTTAAAAGTGGGAAGTTTTCTGGAAATATAATACAAAGATGTAAATTAAAATAAATTATCACCCCACATAAGTAGATATTGTTTGGCGTAAATGTTCAAAATGAGAGATTTTGTAGGAATTTATAAATGTAATAAAAAATTAATCTCCCACATAAGTAGATATTGCTTGGCGTAAAATTTGATGAAGTTATAGTTAAAGGTACATCTCATCCTTGTATTAGCAATAGTTTTACATTGGTTCGTCCAAAAGTCTTGGGGCTGACATAAAGGATGTGCAAGATGATTAACTGCGAATCTTTAATTCAAATTCCAGATTCTAGGAAATATGAAATGACATTATAAGTTACACTGTAAATTTATATTTTAAAGTTAAGAGAAATCTTACCTGGATGTTGCCTGCAACTTGCGGTCGTCATTTTACAATCCAACAATCTCTCCAACCTGAAATATTATTATATATTATAATAATACTGCATTTCACGACATTGGAATTATAATAATTATTATAATAACAATGACACTTACTTACAAATAAGGGTTGCCCGGTTATACCCCCAGGCAGTTGGGTCCATATTTTCCGCGTGGCCGCGGTGTAGGTTTTTTTTATACCCCTCACGACTTTCGGGGTCCAATTTAGCGGGTTCATTTCCCAACCGAAGTGATGTATTGTGAAAGTGCTTGTATTCTGCTGTTTTCGTATGTTACTATGGTGACGTGGTAATTTGTTTACTCTTCTTAATAGTTTTCTTTCCGTGACGTCTAATTTATTCTTATGAGTTTTTGAAATGTTGGTTATGATTAGCAATGCATAAAGTATTATTGTTTTATATAATAGTGTTGGGATACTTTTACTGAAATAACGTGCAGTTTTTGTTAAATATTGAATAGTGTTTATTGGTGTGAGAATGGTATTGTTTATATTTGTTAAATGAGAATTAGAAGTGAGTTTATGATTAATCGTGTAGCCTAAATAGTTAAGTGTGTTAGAGTACCAGATTTGAGTGTTGTTTATCCGTGATAAGTCTGTAATGTTGCAGTTGGCTTCTTCTAGTTCCTGTTTCAGTTCCTCTTCGGTGGTAGCGGTAGGATCTACTCCTCTCATCACTCCAGAGTACTGTGTGGTGATAACTGTAGTTTTCATTCTGTTTGTGATTGTGTTTAAGTCATACTCTGCATTAGGCCGAATGTCGTTTTTGGAATTTAGGTCATGAATGTGTTGTTGTTCATTAGAGTAGTTGTTTTCAGTTTTGTGTTACAATAATATTGTGATAGAGCTGAGAAGTGATGGAGCATATCTTTGTATCATGTTTTTTGTTAAGTATAATGGATTTCCAAGTCCCATGGTGTGATTAGTAGTTTTATGTGAGTATTTTGGTATATTTGTGTTGATGTATTGTTGTGTGATAAGTTCTGTGTTGTTATTTGGTGTTTTTTCTTGATTTTCTATATTTTTCTTGTTTGGTGTTTTTTCTTGATTTTCTCCATTTTTCTCATTTGTTTCTTTTGCCATTCTTTACTTTTCTCTTCTTTATAGATTTTTTATGAAGTCTTCATCAGTGTCTTTATCAGTATCTTCTGTGGTTTAGGTCCGGTCATATACTGTTTCCCATGGTGGTGGTAAAGTAGCATTTTCCGAAATAATCATAGTAGAATTAGGTCCGAAGTGGTCATTGTTGGTCATGTGTGGCTTCAATGAAGTGGTTTCTGTTCGTGAATGTGATCATTATCATTGAGTTGTGTAGTTGGTCGAATTTGAAATTTGATAGGCCAACCCTAATCATTTATCTTTTCCGAAATCTTTTGACTTTACATCTACTATCAGAATTTTATACAGAAGGATAGGCGACCCACACGACCCAAACTCCTATAGAGGAATAGCAATAGAGAATGACCTTCTTTAACTCCTGACAAGACTAATGAATGAAAGATTAACAGAAGAAATTGAAAACAAGATACACGAGGAGCAATTCGGTTTCAGAAGAGGCCGAAGCACCTTATATGCAATCAAAAACCTTATAGGTGACATAGATGATAGAATAAGATTCCCACAAGGAAAACTCCATGCAGTGTTATTCGATTTTTGCAAGGCGTTAGACAGTCAGAACAGGACCATAATATGCCCCAAATCAGAGCAAATGGTAGAGCAAAGCAAGGAATTTGCCGTCCAGACTCACAACATTCTGAGTAATATCTATATTATAATCTTAAACAAAGTAACGAAATCACAATAAATAAACTAGACAAATGGAGGACTACAGCGAGACCCTCTCAGTCCCCTATCGTTCAACATAACCACATTCGATGTCGTCCAAGCTACAAAATCCTCGGCACCGAACCTCAGACATATATCTACGCAGACGACATGGTCGTAGGATCACACGATATCGAAGAGATACAGAAGAAAATAAATGCACTGGAAACATTGGATGAATACAACAAGCTTCAGATAAACTCAGAAAAGACTGTACATATGGTTTTCAGAAAAGTTGGACCCCTCTCCACGAAGGATAAAACTTTTCTCAAACAAGAACCACTACAGAGTACAAACAGCTTCAAATATTTAGGCCTAACGATTCAAACAACAGCACATTCATACAGAATACACACTACACAAAGAGTAGCAGCCGTGACAATAGCTATCTACGAAATCAGCACAATAACCAAACTCTCACTGAAAACTGCCATGACCTTTTATGAGACCAAAATTGTCCCTATTCTAATACACGGAATTGAGATAACCTGGGAAAAACTAAGCTATAGAGACCTCCTCCGCATGGAACACGTCAAAGCCCGTTTCCTGAAAGTCGCCCTCGGAGTATCCAAGTACACAAGGTCAAGACTTGCCTATGATCTCGCAGGAGAGCCATTTCTAATAGAGGACCTGAGATGGAAATTCAATCTGTCCTCCACAGAAGCTGGAAGAAGTTGTTGGAGGACAGGAAGAAGAAAAGAACAGATGTCTAGCAGGATTTTTACTCGACAGAGACTATGATGAACAGATCATGGACCGGTACAAACCAGGAGCTGCGTCACTAAGTGAATGCGATGGCGGTTCATGGCTATCATCATAAAATACGCAAGACAAAAACTTACCACGACCTGGAATCAGGCTGTATATGTGAACTCTGTGATTGTTATCATGTAAAAACCGAGCGAAATCTATCAAAGACTACTGTGTAAACTGATATGCACAAATTGTGTGCAATTCCTTATTATTAATTACAAAATCATGTCTAAGCTGCATAACAATTTCTGTTAATTTTCATTAATTTTTATACGTGCTATGGAAACAATAAAAATTGGAAAACCTGGTTTAGACTCCGGTTGAGAGAATGTCCCCTTGGCATTGAGTTTGCACGGGTTGTTATACCCCAGGAACACAGGTAGTTGACCACCGCTGCAGTGCTACCATCCCTGGAAGAGGCTACAACTCCCCGCCATTCAGGATTTCATGAATTCATCCGCAAGTTCACATTAATAACCTGAAAAACAAGAAGGCACAACACTCAGATATCCAGATATTTATGTCCATCCAAGAATCTGGGTATCACGGTTACTATTGGACAGACTCTTTTGGACAAAATGTGGAATTTTTGAGAGTCAATAATTGGCATATACCTTAACTACAACTTCGTCTAATTTTACGCCACATAATATCTGCTTATGTGAAATGATGATTTTTTTATTTAATATAGATTGCAATTCTAGAAAACTTCTGATTTTTAAGTATCACAGTATGACAAAGCGAGAATAAAGGTGTTGTACTACATTTTTTGAAGCGCCTATCAATTCTCCTCAAGTGTAAACAATTCCAAGTGACAGAAAACTAGTGGAAATTGGTAGCTGCACTCAGAATTAATCCCCATGTAATTTATATTTCTTCAAGAATTTTCAATTTAATATAGAAAGAGCCTGTATGTGATTTTGTTTTAAGTTGTGTTTTCTTGATTAATGGTTCTGCATGTAAATAGATGTATGTATATTAAGTTATTTTATATTTAAATTTATATAAAATGACCTGTTTTTACCATAAAGTTCATACAATCAACTTATGTATTGCGTAATGAAATCATTCATTTTGTTGCATCGATTCAGGCTACAATATTCTTACCAAATAATTCCTCTCTAGTTTTCCCTTCTCGTATAATTTATTTTTCTTACTCATAGTGCTGGGATTATTTGAATGTCTTCCATGTACTATTGATTTCAATCTCGCCACCTTCAACTTCGCCTTGTGTTTCTTCATTGCATCAAATTTATTTTCAAATGTAGTTTCCTAGAATGATAAAAGTTTACAACTAATTAGTAGCTAAAATGGACATTTTCACATATTTTGTAGTAATTTTATAATTTCTTCTCCCTACAAATGCAACATATGAACAGCAAATTATGGACATTTCCATGAAGTGTCGGAATTCAAATAACTTACAACATTAACAAACAGAAATTAAATACGCATAGGATCAACTTTGGAAACGCACGATATGCTATATTATATATGACGGAGACTCTTGTCCCAAATCCTCTCAAAAATGATAAATTACTCGTAATAATATATAAAATGGCGATTCTTTAAGTTATATATTAGTAGGATGCAAAACATATCTCTTTAAGACATAAGAAAATGTTGGTATTTGAGAATAAAGTGCATAGGAAGATCTATTGACCAAACAGAAATATATAGACCGGTGACTGGAGGAAACTATATAACAGTGAACTCCATGATCCTGATAGAAGACCAAATATAGGTAATATAAGGAATTAAGTTTCGTAGACTCCTAAGGGCAGGACTTTTGGGAAGTTTTAAAAATGGACGAGAGTAATGGAAACTTATTGTAGGAAAAACAAGTGGAAATCATTCAATAGGAAGGCCAAGAATGGGGTGGGATAATAATATCCGAAGGAAGTAAATTACAGAGGAAATGATTGGAAAATATGATCTTAGGATATAGATATATCGAGAGCTTATGTCTGTGCTACAATGGACAACAAATGAGTCGATAGTGCTAGTGCTATATAAAACTTTTGAATTAATCTTTTTTCTTTTGTGCTTTTAATTGTAGAAATTTTCCAAGTAGATGTGTATGGCTGAATATCTGTAAATTAATTTTGTGAAATTTGCATTTGGTTTGGATATATTCCCCTCCTGTTATACACAGAGCCATCGTTTGGAGGATGGAAATTGAATCATCGGGTTTAGGAATGGACTCAAGGCCAAACATGTGAAATTTATATTTTGTGCTGCAAAATATCTCGCATCAGTCATTAGAATGAAAAGATAATCCCTCCCAAGAAAATGATACATGCGGTTTTGGGAATGTATTGTGCCTTGGGCGAAGTTGGATATCACAAAATGAAATTCGGAAAGATATTAAATATCGTAAATGGTAATAGATGGACACACTCTCAGAATAGAATTAGACAGTATGTCAGAGAGTGCTGTAGAATGGAATCCACAGGGATCGCCCAGCAAAAGTGGAAAACCAAAAATTATATGGCACAGCACAACAATAATAATAGAAATTGAACAACGAGAAAAAGCTGGAATGTGGCCAGGAATTTAGCAAAACAAAGTCCGGTGGCGCGTTTTCACTACTAGTACGTAAAGGGAACTATCAACTATTACATGCCGAAATCTACCTTGTACTTTTTTCTAGAGAAGGGTTTTGATGTACCAAGGCAGTATCTAAAAAAATATCCACCTTTTTAAGTGCAAGGCATTAAAATCCAGCGCCAAATCTCTCATTTAAACTATAGAGAAGTAATACAACTCGTAAGTTGATAGATTGGGTAACCCTCACTATCTGCTGCCCACATCGCGTCCCGCCTCATTTCACTACACTCTTATTCATGTAAGGAGTCCGTCTGCTCCATATAGTGTGTTGTCACTACTAGATTCTATCTTCGGTTTCTGTGCCTTGCAGTTAAAAATGGAAGATAATTTTTTTACATGGCCTTGGTACATCACAACGTTTCTCTGGGAGAAATCTCAAAGTGGGTTTCGGCACGCAATGGTTGACAGTTCCCTTTTAAGTTGAATATTGCACTAAATATAAATGTTGGATTTTCATTGTTGTAGAAAGTATCAAGAGTGACACGTGAATGCTCCAGTAGTGTTGTTGTTTCTGCTACAGCTAATACAAATGGCTTCTCTGACATCATTTAAGTAGAAAGGTATTTTGCTGCTTCCAAAATGCTTCCTACTGACAAAAGTGACGAACTATGGAGAATAAGAAACTATTGATGTACTGTGCAGATAATATTATAAACATTAGCTGGATTCAAAAACTGAATAGTATATTTAACTTTTTTGCCAATATTTTCAATTTGTGCAGATTTGTTTATAAAATACAGTTGTTGAAAACGTACTTTCTTGTGTGATGTTTTGTTTATATCAGTGAAATGAATATGTTTGAAACTTAATTACAATGACCCCTATCTCTCATTTGAACTATTTAATAATAGTTTACAGCTACTGAATATGCCTAGAGGGAAAACGTCCAGTTGGTAGACCAAGAATGAGGTGGGAGAATAACATTAACTATGATTTGAGACAAGTAGATTATACAAGGAAGGATTAGAAAGCATAGCTCAGGATAGGGATATATGGAGAGCTTATGTCCGCGCGGCCATGAACCTACGGATTCGATAGTGCCAGTGAGTAAGTAAGTAACTACTGAATATGCCCTAATGTATTAAATGTTGATGTTATTTTAGACACATAAAATTCCAAATCTTAGTCCTTCAAATCAGATCCCAAAGTAAATGGATATCTACAAATTTAATTAAATTATGTTAATCATTTACTTGTCAACCAACGATGTTACATAATATAGATTTTTCTTTTTTATTATTAAATCTTTAAATATGTTTTTATTTTTTATGTTCGGGTTTTCAATCACATATTCCATTAAGTTATTACTATTATTGAGAACCTGTTTTATTTTTTATTGTAATTATTTATATAATTTCATACAGAAATATGAACCATTTAAAATGTTGACTTTTCTACTTTCCTCTTTTTCTTTCTTATTGATCTACTCAATTCTCTAATATATATATATATGTATCTACCGCGCTTCTATATCTACATTCTACTCACTCATTTTTTATAATTTAAATGAAATTAGTTATTCATCATCGACATTCACAGATTAAGTTCATGTGGCTTGTTCCGGTCTCATAGATTCTCATTCAAAAAGTTGAATCCATCTCTTTTTCAGTCTACCGACATTCCTGTCTCTTTTTAGTTTGTAATTAAGTATAATTTTTGGTATTCATTCATATTTCATTCTGTGGACATGTTCTTTCCAGTTTTTCTAGATTGTTTTATTTTATCTAAAAGTTCTAAAATATTTAGTTCATACCTTTGTTTCTTCTTTTATTATTTTTTCTTTTTTATGTTTAGTAGATTCGAGCTGTTACTCCTTTGAGTATACATTATTCCATTAGTTTAATTTGAATTGTATTTAATTGTATTGTATTATTAGACATTATTTTCATTTTGTTCAGTTTGACCAGATAATTGTTTATTATGTACTATTATAGTAATGTTTTGTATTTAAATGTAACATATGTTTATCCTGGTGAGTGGAAGAGAAGGCTACGTGACCTTAACTCCACCAGGCTAAATAAATATATTCTATTATAAAGTTTGCAGCCAGCTACACATCTCAGAAATCTCATTTCAGCTGCTTCTATGATATTCCCTTCTCTTTTAGTTAAAACCCTAAACTCACTGCCATACAATAGTAAGGAGTCTGCCATTGATTTATAAAAGTTCAGTTTTGTTTCTTTTTTTGTATTTTCCAATATTCTCTTAATAGTGCCACATATATAATTAATTTTATGAAGTTTATTAAAAAGATCTTCATTTTTAAAATAGGAGATCTCATAACCCAGGCATTTAAAATGGTTAACTTGTTCAATGGGTTTCCCCTCCAGATGTATTTTATCAGCTTACAAATAGCAGCATATCAATTATTCAAAATTGCCAGCAAATATAATATGAAAATTTCCACATCAAAATCCAAAACAATGGCAATGTGTGGAAAAAACATACAACGGGTGAAAATTGAGATTGATGGAAAAATTATAGAACAAGTGTCAGATTTCTCTTACTTAGGAAGTGTATTTGCAGAGTATAAGAGTGACATTGATTCAAAATTACAAAAATATAATAAAATGAATGGGGTAATACGAAGACATTTTGGTAAACAGATGAGGACAGAGACAAAACTAAGATTACATAACATCACATCAAAAGCTGCCCTAAAATATGGAAGTGAAAATTTGGATTTTAAATAAAAGAAACTCTCATAAACTTCAAGTAAGCCAAATGCGCTTCTTACGATCATTGTTAGGAGTTAATAGACTGGATCACCAAAGGAACACTACTATCAGAGGAAAACTTGGAGTAACAAGTTTAAATGAAGATATACAAAGATACCAACAAGAATGGAAATCATCTGAGAAGAATGGCAAGAAATAGACTTCCAAAATTGGCATTCCAATATACCCCAACTGGACATAGGGACCAAGGAAGACCAAAACATCGGTGGAAAGATCAAGACCATCTTCGCTAGGTTTACCGTACAGGCCACATGGCCTAAAACGAATTTGTTCATGATGGTGAATGATGTATTTTATCTCTTATGGTATCTCACCCTTTGAAAGCTAAGATTGTCGTTTTACTTATTAATATATTTAAACTATAATTCTGTCTAATGTTATTTAATTGAAAGTGTGTTTTCTGTAGGCCATTTTCTGAGCTAGATATTAGAACCTGGTCTCCTGCAAAAGTAAAGTGTCTAAGGCAATATATTTTATTTTGAAATGTGAGTCCAAATTTATTTGCCAATTATATATGATATCGTCAATGTGAATATTAAAAAGGGAGGGCGAAAGCGGACTTCCTGTCTTACACCTCTATTTATTGTTGATGTTATATTATTTTTATTTTTCATTTCTGTTTATATTGTTATTTTATTTTGTACATATAGATTTTTTATTGCAGTTATTAAGTGCTGATACATACCTTTCTGTTTCATTACATTCCACAATTTATTCCTGTTAATTTTGTCAAATGCCTTTACAAGATTTATGAATGCCGTAAAAGTTGGTGAATTATATTCTCTATGTTTTTCAATTATTTGATGAATAGTGAACATGCAATCTGAACAGGATCTGCCTCTTCTGAATCCGTTTTGGGATTCTAGAATAATATTTCCCATAATTGCATTTAAACGGTTTTTCAATATAGTTGCATAAATGTTATAATACGTACCTAAGACATTTGTGTCTCTATAATTTTCACAGATTTGACGATCTCCCTTTTTATAAATTGGATACATATGGGTCATCTTCAATTCTTCTGGGATATGACCAGTCTTCCAGCATATATTAATCAAATCTAAGAGATGTTGTTTTAGTTAAATAGAGTCATATTTCATTAGATCATTGTTAATATTATCAATTCCAGGAGTTTTTTTAAATGATTGATAACAGTTATTAGTTCTTCGAAAGAAATAGGATTTAAATTTTCATCAATTAATGACAAATTTATTTCCTCATCATCTGATTGTTCCGTCCAAAGATGTTTAAAATAAGATAACTTATCCTCAGAAGTTATGTTCGATGGCGGTTTGATCTTTTCGTGATTATTAAAGTGTTTTAAAATCTTATAGGCTTTATCTTGTCCATGACTATCATGTTCCGGGTCACTATTTTTTTTTTTTTTTTTCCACGTACTCCTTTTAATTTTTCTAATTTCTCTACGAGCAATGGCATCCCTCTTTTTTTTTCAATTAGGTTTTAATCTATTCTCATATTCAAATATTTAAAGTATACATTTTTTTTATTTTTTAGTTATTTATTCAGACAATTATTGTCCTGAGCACTGCAACTTGAAACACTATCCCGAGAAAAATGGAATGAGAGTTGTAGGTAATCTTTCGGATCCACGTACATATACCATCACCAATACCACCAATATAGCATATATTATATTTCAACTGTATGAAAAAATGGAGTCAGATGACTTAATTCACATTATACAATGTTGTAGGCTTAATTTTTAGTCCTAAAATAATAATTCCAACAGTAATAATAATAATAATAATAATAATAACAATAATAATAATAAACACATTTGACCTGGCATAGTTAATGCCTTAATCCCTTGTATATCTCTTATAAGGGATTAGATACATTTATAATACAGTATTAGTCTTACTAAAATACATAATTACACAGATCGACAATTTGTTTACTTTTCTTGTCTGAAGTTTGCATGAAAATATGATTTTCTGACTAAATCGATTGCACTAATCAGGAAAAGGAAGCCTGTTTCTCTACAGCACGTCAGTTTTTGGCATAATCATCATAATCATCCTAACCTATAGCTAATGAAATCGGAAAGCAATTAGATATAGGAAACTGGAGATAAAATGGCAAGAAAGTAACCTGAGAGACATTTTATGATATTAAAAAACCAAATATGGCGATGTCAACACTTACACTACGGTATGCGGAGATATTACCGTTGACGGTAGTCTATGAAGGATCGTTAAATGCCGTTCTGTTTGTGTGTCACTTCTTCTTCATGTCTGGTGCCCCGGCAGTAGTCAGACGTCAAGTTTATACCCAGCTACCTTGATAATGATGTTCGAGTTCCTGGTGTGTCGGCCAAATTGTCCTGAAAATTGTCTAGGTGCGACATTAGAATATGTAGTTTTAAGCTCACCCTGCATCCTGACTGTTTAAACTTATATCTTCCACTACTTTCTTGTAATCAAGCTGCTTATTCTGGTCAAGGAAACGATACACAACTTTTTTTTTTAAACTTCTCCATGCTTACTATTCTGTTTCTGCCATTATGCTTTTAAGGTGTTCATCTAACATCAACTTGTCCAAAATATCCTTTTTAAACTTTGCAGTTGTTAGATTTGGGAATTGACTATGCGGGTATCGCAAACCGTTTCCTGTTTTGTACAGAGTGATTCAGAAATGTGGCTATACGTTTGATCACATTTTGTGACGAAATTATTATTATTAAAGGATATGTGATGTTATCATTGGAAAGGTAATCCTTCAAATTACAACAATAGAACAAAACAAAAAATTGATGAACAAGATACGCTGGTTGCTTAGTATGATTTGGGAAAAAGAAGCTCTTCCAGATGAATGGAAGGAATCAATTATCGTACCAATTTATAAGAAAGGAGATAAAACTGATTGCAACAACTATAGGGGCATCTCTTTACTTTCAACTTCGTACAAAATTCTAACAAATATACTAGTAAGCAGACTTGCTCCCTATATTGATGACATTCTAGGAGATCATCAATGTGCATTTAGAAGAAACAGGTCTACAACAGATCAGATTTTTAGTATAAGACAGATTTTAGAAAAGAAATGGGAATATAATGGTACTGTACATCAACTATATGTAGACTTCAAAAAAGCATATGATTCAATTAAGAGGGAGAAGTTATATAGTATCCTGCTGGAGTTCGGAATTCCCAAAAAGTTAGTTAGACTTATACGAATGTGTCTAAATGGCTCAACGAGTAGGGTGCGTGTAGGCAAACAGTTTTCAGACACTTTTGAAATCCAGAATGGGTTGAAGCAAGGAGATGCACTATCTCCTCTACTATTTAATTTTGTACTAGAGCATGCCATTAAATCTTTAGAGAATAAGGAAGGCTTACAACTGAATGGTATTAATAAGCTGTTAGTTTATGCTGATGATGTGGTACTACTGGCCGATAGCGAGGAGATACTAAAGGCCACACGCACACACTATTGAGTAACACTAAGAAATTAGGACTGGAGAGTAAATATCAGTAAAACTAAATATATGGTCACACGTAGAAATACATTATATAATGGAAATGGACAGCTAATGACAAATGAGGGAAATTTTGAGGAATTGGCTGAATTCAAATACCTAGGAACAATAATCACAAATAGGAATGAGATGCACAAAGAAATTAAACATAGGCTCAATTCTGAAAATGCATGCTATTATGCATTGCAGAGACTTTTGATGTCCCAACTCCTTTCAAAAAACGTTAAAACTGAAAATATATAAACTATTATTCTACCAGTTATATTATATGGGTGCGAAACATGGACTCTTACTTTAAGGGAGGAAAGGAGATTACGAGTATTTGAGAATAAAGTTCTTAGGAAATTTTTTGGACCAAAGAGAGATGAACAGACAGGTGAATGGAGAAGACTACATAACAATGAACTACATGGTCTTTATAGGAAGCCAGATATAATAAGAACAGTTAAGTCCCGTAGACTGCGATGGGCAGGACATGTTGCGCGTATGGGGAATGAAAGACGTGCATGGAAACTTCTTGTAGGAAAGCCGGAAGGAAAACGCCCAGTTGGTAGACCAAGAATGAGGTGGGAGAACAACATTAACTATGATTTGAGGGAAGTAGATTATACAGGAAATGATTGGAAAGCATTAGCTCAGGATAGGGATGTATGGAGAGCTTATGTCCGCGCGGCCATGAACCTACGGGTTCGATAGTGCCAGTGAGTAAGTAAGTAAGTAAGAACAAAACAAAACAAATCACTGCTCACGTGCAGCTTGGCGGGTTGATTTTTGTGGGCTAGCGTCGAACGCCTCCACAATTCTCTTCGTTGTTTCTGCATCCGTGCTAATGCGAGGCCTTCCAGGGGGTTTGATTTTCTGCATCCTTCCCGTTCCAGCAGTCGTTTCCTCCATTTCCCCACAGTCGACGGCTGCAATGCTACATTAAACTCACGTCTTGCTCGTCTTGAGGCCTCACGATCATTAGCATACGTTATTGCCCATGCAGCAATTGTAATTTGCTGTTGTATATTCAACGCCGTTTTGACTAATGACGTAAGTTCTACACTGTTTTGTTTTATTCCATTTTTGTAATTTGAATAATTGCCTATCCGACGGTATTTTCATATTTCCTGTAATGGTAATATTTTCATCACACAACGCGATCAAACGTATAGCCATGTTTATGATTCACCCCGTACAATGCTCTCACATACTGGTTCATCAGTCCTAATTTTATGTGCGTCGGAGGCAGTAAAATGTGTGGATCTACTAAATGCTCATTCACAATGTCCTTCGTTTCTAGCTGGTTCTCCCTCTTATGCCACTCTCTCCTACTAATACTCATTATAGAGGAACTTCGGGTAATGTGGACCCTTCAGTTTGAGTGGGCCTTGTTAATTTTTTTTTTTTAATTGGTGCTGCCCTGGAACAGAAATTAATTTACTGTCTTCCCTTCATGAACTTTGACGTGTTCAAGCCCGGTTTATTTTATTCTTTGTGCGAAGGAGGGTTTATTTGTGATATTTATGAAAACGACCATTTAAAAGTTTTTCAAGCTAAGAATTAATTCTTAATTCTGCTATTGAATATTACATATGTTGAAATAAACTCCTAAATATATATATATATATATATATCATGTAGATGCTGTTTTAATATACTGACGGGTTTGGTTTGATATTACGTGATAATGGCTGCTGTATAAAATAATTAAAGATAACAAAGGAATTCGGTTAATGTAGACCCTCCACGAGGCAGTTAAAGTGGACTTTACGCGAATACGTATATTTTATCAACAAGGGTGATATATGTAAAAGCCATATACTTAATTAATTTTATTTAATATTCTTGTAATTTTACCTAAACCCAAATACCGTCGCTGTCTGCAGATGAGTTACGATCAGCCATAAATACTTTCAGATTAATTTGTGTCTGTCTGTACAAATTAATAGAGTAAATAAACTTAAAATACTCTATAGGCTAGGATGGACTCTGGGGTCCACTTTACCGGAGGTTAAAGTGGACCTTTCTTGTAATGTAAAAAGTTTATAAATTATGAAGATGTTTCCGTATTCATGGCCACACGGACATAAGTTCTCTGAACATCCCTAATCTAATCATCCATTTTGTAATTTACCTCCCTCAACTCATGGTTAATGTATTTCTCCCACTTTATTCTTTGCCTACCTACTGGACCCTTTCCCTCTGATTTTCCTAAAATAATTTTTCATGCCCCTCTTTCATTTCCCATTTCGTGCTACTTGTCCTGTCCGCTCCAGTCTACGAAATTTAAGATTTAATTTTTCTTATTACATGTGGTTTTCCATAAATATCATGCAGCTCACTGTCATATAGTCTTCTTCGTCCATCTGTTTGTTCGTATCTCTTTGTCCCAAAAAAATTCTAAGAACTTGATTTTCAAATATTCGTAATCTTTTCTCTTCCCAAGTCGTTATTTCGTATTCATTTAATATAACAGTTTTATATATTTTCAGTTTTTTACAAGAATCCTTTTAATTCTTAATAGCATGCATTTCCATAATTGAGCCTGTGTTCAATTTCTTTCTGCACCTTATTCCAGTTTGTAATTTTTTCCCAGGTATTTGAGTTCAGCCACTTCTTCAAAATTTCTCTCATTTGTCATTAACTTTCTTTTTCCATTATCTAATGTATTTCTATGTGTAAACATATATTTAATTTTAATGGTGTTTACTTCCAGCCCCAATGTCTTAGTGTTACTAAATATATGTGCATGTTGGCCTGTAGTATCTTCTCGCTATGGCCTAATAATACTACATCATCAGCATAAACTAACAGCTTATTAATACAATTGAGTTGTAAGCCTTCTTTATCCTCTAAAGAATTGATGGCAAGCTCTACTACAAAATTGAATAGTGAATTTCAAAAGTATCTGAAAGCATACCGGCACCCCATTCTTTGTACCATTTAGGCGTGTTCAAATTGTGTACTTGATTTTGTTGACATAATTTCTAATGGAATTTAGATTATATCTGACTTAAAGTGAAGAAGGTTGGGAAATGTGTGCCTTAATTCTTGTAATTTGGCACAAATTGTTCCTAATAAGACAAATAGATATTTGTGGAGCGTATGAAATCATAAATTGTAGACACAAACAATAAATTGAACTTCACAATCAGATGCATATGCAGATTGTAGTTCATATTTCAGTTAACCATGGTAACCCGATTATTGCAGTTATTTTTAAAACTGATTGACAGGTGGTTATCCTGCTAAAAAATAAAATAACATGAAAAAGTTATAAATAGCAATCAAGTTAACATGGATAACGTATAAAATATGTAATTTTATGGAAATATTTGATAAATAAATGCATGAACATTGACAGGCCACATGACCTTGTAGACAGCGTTCCTGGGTACAGAACCAGATGTCCCTAGGTTAGATTCCTGAACTTGGACATCAGATTTTTTTCTCTAAAGAGAATTAAGCGCTTTCCATCAGGGTCTGTGTGTTTGAGTGCCTTTGTGTGAATATGTAGGCCTACTCATAGGTCCTATATTAAGAAAACAAAAACGTGAATATGTGGACCGTATTACCAAATCCTGGAATCCTAAGACAATTTTATAAAGTACTGATCAAAAGGTAAAAGGTCTTTGGATCGGCCTAGGTAGAGACGGTTGGAAAAAATGTAGATCGTATCAGTACTTTCAGAAATACACGAAAAGAAGAAGAAGAATATGATGATATTTAAACAAAGTTCAATAAAAGAAAAAGAAAAGTAAAAGGGGGAGAAAAATGAAAAATCAGAAGTATACGTAAAGTGCAGGTCTTAGGAAGTATTTGAGGTAATAAGTGGTTGAGCATTCCACCGATCAAAACCATCGGCACGAGTTGAGAGCTGGGTTGTTCTCCCTACACGACCGATGTATTTGCCTCAGAACATTTTGATGAGGTGACGGAATTAAAATACCTTGGAACGATAATAACAAACAGAAATAATTTATACATAGAATCAACTATGAAAATGCATACAACATACAATGCATGATAGAGACTTTTGTCATCCCAAATTCTCTCAAAATATTGTGCATTATTAACATATAAACCGACGATTCTTCAAGTTTTATTAAATGGGTGCGTAACAGTACTCTTATTTTAAGACATAAGAAACAATTGTGTTTATTTGAAAATAAAGTGCTTAGGAAGACGTTTGGAACAAAGAGAGATTTACACACATGTTAATAGAATAAAGAGGGACTACGTAACGGTGAATTTCATGATATTGATAGGAAAACAGATGTAATAAGAATAGTTAAGGCTTGTAGACTCTGACATGCAAGACATGTGGCATATTTTAAAAATGAAAGAGAGGAACTTATTGTAGGAAAAACAAAAGGCAGCCAGAAGATAGCCCAAGATTGGTGTGGTAGAATAACATTAAACATGGAGACTTCAACGAAAAAAAAGACACTTATAGCAAGACTTAAAACAGGACACCTTAGAACTCTTAAAGTAATACGAGTATATGGCAAGAAGACATTCCCAATCTACCCAAAGTGTAATATAAAAGATGCATCGCCAAATCATATATTCCAATGCATCAACAGCTCAGCAACGGATCTCTGGAATCAACCTGCAGAATAAAATTATTCATGGACATGGTTTAGAAGTAACAACAACATGGTTTAAGGAAGTAATTATCGAGGTAGAAATATCTCAAATAGATTGGATGGGCTAAATTTGTGTAAGTTGTGATATTTGCAATAGGCTTATATCTCTCCTGTAATTCCAGGAGGCATCGCCTTTAGGACAGAAATTAGTCAGATTTAAGAAGGGAATGAAGGCCAAACATTTGAAAACTACTTATTGTGCTCTACAGTAGCTCTGAGCTTCGCTGTACACACGAGCGGAAAAAATAAATTATAGCCCGACTCTAGAGAAAGATAGAAGATCTGGGATTTGTGTTATGTCTTGTGCAAAATTGGAAAAAAAAGTTATAAGTAAGTTTAACAATGTACTAGATAAGAATGTACCGTTTTCATTGTTACAGACACTGTCATGAAAGATACTGGGGGAAAATGTTAAATGTTCCAGTAGGTACTGATGTTTCTACTATACTGCACTCATTTAAAATTTGCTCCTTACACGTATTTTCAGTTCAAATGTTTTGCTGCATTCAAAATGGTTATTACTGATAAAAGGCAACATTTAACTGTGGAAAATTTAGAAAAAAATCTGATGATAGTGGTACATAATTATGGAAAAGAATGAACTTTTAACTGAATTTGAATAATCATACTTGAATACTTTATGAAAATCCATAACTTATTTAATTAAATATGATTTTGAATAACTTAAAAATATATTTAACTTTTTCATTAGTACAGATGTCTTTATAAAGCAGTTGTCTACCTCCATTTATTAAATACCTATACATTTTTGTGTATTTCAGAGAGCAATTTATTAATTCCAGTGAAATAGATATGTTTGAAGTCTTGGTCATAGTACCCGAAATGCCTAGTTTACTTAATAGTGTCTAATTATTAAATTTTGACATTTTAGGCACATTTAACTCCAATTTTGGACTTATAAAAATGTTTTAATTTCTCCATCTCTACTAGTTTTCCATCATATATGCCGTTACTATTATCTGTGGATCTGTATGTGTTCTGTTTTTTTAATATAATTTCACAAAGCAATATCAGAACAGCTGGATGAACCATTTAAAATGATGTCTCTTTTCATTTCCTTCTCCCTTTCTCTTTATTTATCTATCCAGTTCTCTAATGAACTTCTATTGCGCTTCTACATCTATATTCTGCGAGAAGCAAAAAATGGGAATGCCTAATAAGAAATATTGATATACCAGACATATAATGAAAAAACAGAAGTAGCTCATTTTAGAATGATAACGGACCACGACTGTCTGGCAAAACACTTTTACAAAATCAATTTTCTGCCTTAACTGAAATGCATTTTATGCAATCGTCCAGATGAAGAAATGCACGAAGGTCATCTCAACAACTCTATCGCTATCAAACATGAAGATTCTAAGACCTCAAAATATTGGAGAGCAAGACTGCTAATGACTTCAGTGTTAGATGCAGCACATTGGACAACAACAACATCTACATTCTAATTCTACGCTAACTTTGTTTTATCTTTTAAATGGAACTAACTTACCTTGTATTTTGGCGAAATTCTTCACACAATATTTTAAATTCACAGCCCCATTTAACGTTTTCACTTATTCTTTTACTTTGTGAAACAAACTCTTTTGATCGTGTTTATGGTAATCCCGATTTTTCTGAAATAAAAGAACGCGAAATTGTAATTATTTTTACAGCAAAACAAATATTGAAATATTTTCCATGCCGTAACCACGTAACCGCGTTACTATTGTTGAACTGCGACGTTCAAATGTCGTAGCTTATTTTATTGAGAATGTTGAGTGATCTTTCGCATTATTATTTTAAAAAAGTAATGAGATCTATATGCAGTGCAATTTAAAACAGGTCTATAGTAATGTAGATAGCAAGAAAATTATATATATATATACATGTATATATATATATATATATATATACATGTATATTTATTTATTTATTTATTTATTTATTTATTTATTTATTATAAATTTTACAATAATTTATTAAGAATTTTACGATTTACGCGAAATAAGACAAAAATATTAGCCATTTTTTTCCGTTCATATCAGAGGAATCTTAAGCGAATAAATAGGAATATGATATAATCTACTCGGAGGTAAGTTACATCAGGGCCTCTAGCGTTAAACAAATTGAATGGGTATTTTATCTTTAGGATTTGTTGGATTAGCTTTTTTTTCATCTACTCCAATTCGTCCCGTACGAAAAATATATTATTATCAGATGTCAAATTTCTTCGATTTAATTAATTTACCCTTTCCATTGAAAGTGAAATACTATATATCCAACATTTTGTACGGTTCATAGTTTAAAATTGGATTAGTTTCGTGTTTAGGAAACTAGAATGAAGACCGCTCCTTCCACAGGCCCTGTTTAACATACACAACATGTGTGAAACTAATATACAAAGGAGCCGTCTTCAAAATGGCAAATTGGATGCGTATGTAAAACGATATGGAAATCGTTCAGTTTATTGTTTGAATATAATTCAGTGAACGCATTGTTTAAAATAACCTATCTGTGTAAATAATTACCACATTGTCGGATTTCTTCCCTTATTTCTAAGCCTTAATTTGGCACTGTATCCTCTAAGATACAGTGGTTAAATTTATTTAATTCTTAATAAATAGTGGAAAAATGAATCAGTAAAAATTATTTAAATTTGTACAAAATTATACAAAAATACACACAAAAGAATATGGTTATGCATGATTTGTTTTAAATCCAGTCCGAAGTATTTAAATAAACCGACGTGAGAAATTTAATTTCGCCAATTATGGGGGTTAACATCTTCTTGTTTAGCTTTCCTATGTCTCCCGGACCTTGTAGAGGCACGACCTGTCGATAGAGCTTGTTTAAACTTTGGAACATACACATACTTTTTTGAGCATACAAGGACACGAAGGGCTTCGCCTAATGAGGAATCAGCTCAATCCGGGGCCACCTCCGAAACAGCATGAACATTTAAGGCAAGACAAGCCATTCAATCACACATTTATCCTGAACAAAGTAAATATGACAATGAATTATGATGGCCAGGTAGTTTTTTGGTGGGGGCACGCCGTAGCGTAGTGGTTAAGGCACTGCGCTACAAGCCGGAAGGTCGAGGGTTCGAGTCTCGGTGGGGTCAGGATTTTTAAACTGACCCAACCCTTCTGGCGGCACTATGGCCCTGGGGTCGACTCAGCCTCTAACTGAAATGAGTACCAGACTCTTTCTTGTTCTGGGGTAAAGGCGGCCGTCACGCAGGGCTGACAACCCGGCTTACATCAAGTGCCGATTGTCAAGAAAAAGTGGGAGCCTTAACCTCCTACTACCCCAAGGGCCTCCTGAGGCCTGTAGTGGGATCACTTTACTTAGGTAGTGTTTTGGTACTATTTGGGCGATAAAGTTTACCGATATTTGTCTTACAGGTGATGAAAAATCTCCCGATTGTGGATCGAATCCGAACAAATTCCACGTAAAATTTGACATAACACATGCAAATTAAAGTTTCTTCCATGCTTCCCAAAGTTGTACATGTACTATTATAAAGATTTTCAAGGGCGTGCACACCATAATTTTCTAGAATATCAACAACACACGTAACAAAGAATTGTTAGCCCTATTTATTTTAATTAAAAATCCTATGCCACGCAGAATCGTTGTTACCTTTAACTAACTCACTCATTGGCTCTATCGAACCCGCAGGTTCATGGCCGCGCGGACATAGGCTCTCCATACATCCCTATCCTGAGATAATGTTTCCCAATCATCCCCTGTATAATCTACTTCCCTCAAATCATAGTTAATATTATTCTCCCACCTCATTCTTGGTCTACCAACTGGGCGTTTTCCCTCTGGTTTTCCTACAAGAAGCTTCCAAGCACGTCATTCATTCCCCATTCATGCCACATGTCCAGCCCATCGCAGTCTACGAGACTTATCTGTTCTTATTATATCTGGCTTCCTATAAAGACCATGTAGTTCACTGTTATGTAGTCTTCTCCATTGACCTGTCTGTTCATCTCTCTTTGGTCCAAAAATTTCCCTAAGAACTTTATTCTCGAATTCTCGTAATCTCCTTTCCTCCCTTAAAGTAAGAGTCCATGTTTCGCATCCATATAATATAACTGGTTGAATAACAATTTTGTGTATTTTCAGTTTAACGTTTTTTGAAAGGAATTGGGACGACAAGAGTCCCTGTAGTGCATAACAGCACGCATTTCCAGAATTGAGCCTATGTTTAATTTCTTTGTGCATCTCATTCCTATTGTAATTGTTGTTCCTAGATACTTGAAATCAGCTACATCTTAAAAATTTCCTTCATTTGTCATTAGTTGTCCATTTCCATTATGTACGCATTTCTATATTAATGTATTAAAACATAAAACTCAGTACATATATTTTGTAACTATATATATATATATATATATATATATACGGTACTACATTTACAATTTACAATTACTTGCAGAAAACTTCACAGATATTATTTTACTCTCACTCTGTAAAAATGGTTACGTCATATAGCGATATAAAACAGTAGCCTACATTTTAAGTAGGCCTATATATTGTCAAAGATAGAAAAATCCATATTTTCTGTTACTTAGTGTTTATTTCCTAAAGTATTCTCGGATAAGATGTCTAACAGAATTCATAATATTATTTTTTGTAATAAACACCACCTCTACATTAAATTACCGCCACAGGGAGCTAAATGCGCCAGACCGTGGTGTTCTCACGAACAGTTGGAGTTAGTGATGATGGGAAGAAATTTTTCCTCAAACATGTTCTAACGTAAACTATGTCAGTCAAGCGGAAATTTAGTGCATTTACAATTACTTACAATATTTTAATTGTCACAAAATATGAAAACATTCTGGACTCTATGTCTTATGTCTTTTAATTATATTGTGTCATATTTGACCTCGGTGGTCTAGGGGTTATGTTACTTGCCTCTTTCCCCAAGGGTCGCGTGATCAAACCCGCCGAGGTCGGTGGATTTTTAGAATGGAAGAATCCATTAATCCAGTTCTCCGAGAGAGAGACTTTAAGCCATGAATTCCGAATCTGAAGATTTACCGGCCCGTAAATGAACTTTCAAGCCTAAACTAGTGCCTGTGAGTAAAATAAAATATGCTTTCCTCTATCAAGTAATTTCCTACTAGATGTATCTTTGAGGTTATGTACTGACTACTAGCTGACATATGTATGAAAATAAGCGTTACTAAATGAGATTGGTTAAGAATGAACACCCACGTCCCACTCGGGAAGTACGGGAGTATAAATCCAAGTGTTATCCAAAACTCAGCGAAATTCGACCATTTTGAGTGGGGTTACATTAATTCGAAAACAAGAATTGATTCTAGCAAACCGCCATGTTTGATTCTTTGTGTATACACATTGCTCTGAAAACATTAGGTGTAAGAGTTTACCTGAAACGAAAATGTAGAAATGATATTTCATTTATTTAGCCGTAGCAGCGCACTCCGGCCATTGGGTAATTGAATATAAAAACCTAGATTACTAACGTCAGTGATAAGAAGCGTTGGAAATAAATATTTAAGATGACGTAAGGATTCAACTAAATGAAGCTGGAGTGTCTAATAAGAAGTGTATTTTATGTATGAAATATGAATTACTTGTGCGCATTCCTGCAGTACATAGGCCTATAATGAATGTATTTTCAGACTTACCTAACTTTCATATCTCATTTGAACTATAGAACCTGAGGGTTCATAACAACGCGAACAGAAACACTCCATTTATCACTATCCCAAGCTATTTCCCAATCGCTCTCAGCACTACAGAACCGACATACTAAAATGATAATTATGTATCCGAAATTTTACAATCGTTGCTACGTTACAAACAATCAAATCCAAGCCAATACTACATCGTCGGCCAGCGATCAAAACCCCTTCATCATCATCATCATCATCAACAACAACAAGGATTAAGCCCAATGGCCTGTTCCGATCTCATTATAGGTCGAATTGGTCCTTCCATCTCTTCAATGGTCTTCCCAACAATCTTCTCCCTTTTGATTTATAATTATACATTCTTCTTGGTATGCGCTGTTCATTCATTCGTAATACGTGCTGGAGATTAGCATTTTGATAATATTTTATTCTTTCACAGAGATTAAATATATTAAGTTCTGTTCTTATATCTTCGTTTTTCTTTTTATCGGTCCTTTGGTATCCTGCTATTGCTCTCAACATCTTCATTTCAGCAGCCTCTATTTGTTTACTATCTGCCTTTGTTAATGTCTAGGTTTCACATCCTTATAGGCCTATAAGAGATGGAACTGCCAATACTTTGTAAAACTTCAAAATAATTTCTTTTCTAGTCTTATTCTATAAAAAAAACCCTTCAAGAGTAAAATTTGATTTTTTTATTATTCGATAGACAAGGCATCGTGTCACATGTCCTGTTCATGACAGTCTATGAGACTTAATTTTTCTTATTATATCTTATTTCCCATAAAGACCATGTAGCTCATTGTTATCTAGTCTTCGCCATTCGCCTAACATCCAAATAAAAAAATATTTAGCCCATCTTTTTCTCAATTTCGATCACATTTTAGTACTATCGAATTGGCATGGAATCTACTAGACTCTTTTAAAAATAACGACTGTTCTTATCTCATTTATAACTTAATCCTGAGCGTGGCTTTCTTCGGGAGAGAAGTAAAGTCATGACTTCCGTATCATACATTTACAGGGGTTGACCACAAAGCTATTTCGTCATATAATTCAAATTCGCCATAGAAATATTTCATTGAATTCAAATTGGTCAGAGAAATCAGCAGGGTTGTCAGCCCTGTATGGCAGTCTTTTTTTATCCCCCAGAACATGGTCCGGTAATCATTTCCGTTTGAGGCTGTGTCGACTCCAGAATAATTATTCTGCCAGATTAAAAATTCTGACGCAATCAGGAGTCGAACCCTCGACCTTCCAGCTTTTAGCATTTGTCTTAACTGACTACAGTATGGCGTTCCCCTACACGTTTTTACTATTTCATTCTAAACGGAGTAGATTTTAAAAACAGTTTTGCAATATGTAATCCTTCTGTGTCTTTCTCTATACTTATTGTGTCGAGTGAATGGGATTTTTCTTGGCAGCTTTTGTATAGCTTTGAAGATCTGTTTCACTGTACAATCGTGTACCTAGATTCTATTTTTTTTCTCACAATTTAAATATATTTTCATACTTTTGTTTTCAATTATATTCTACTTGTGAAAAATATTTTTAAATTAAGGGACAAAATATGTAGTTTTACATAAAAAGGTAAAAATATATACAACTTCGATATATTTAATAAGTAATTATAATCAAATATGTACAAATACATAATGATACATTTTCATATATATGGAAAGTTTCTAATTTGTGGACATTTATCACTTTCAGATATGTGTGAGTAAAGGGAAAGGATACAAATCTTAACCTTAATTTCGTTTTTATTAATAGTAGCCATACTTATGTCAGAATATTAAACAGCTTAGGGAATAAAGATTCTGCTATTTTGCTTAGGGTTTTAATAAAATCTTATTTATAATTTATTAGCCTAAAATAAGTTTGCCGTGTTAGAGTCTCAAAACCCGAACCCGTCTCTACTATTCCATTCTAATATAATAATAATAATATAATAATAATAATAATAATAATAATAATAATAATAATAATAATAATAATAATGCTTTATTTATGCTGGCCATAAGACCTTCTCTTATACTCAACAAGCGAATTGTAAAATCATACAAAAATTAAAAATTACATACTTATTACAATTTTAAAACATTATTAAAATACATCAAAAGCAATGTGGATGTGATCTAATATTAGCTAACACTAACAGAACATGGAGTAAAGTAAAATAATATAAAATAAAGTAAGTAAAGCTTCTTAGATGAATATTTATGGATATATAACAACGTAAAATCAGTCCTCCTCTATGTTTGCGAAACACGGAAAATTACGGAAGCAACAAATACAAAGTTGCAGACCTTTTTAAACATATATCTGAGGCGTATTTTAAATATAAGATGGCCGGAAATAATATAAAATGAAGAACTGTGGAGAAAAACCAACCATTCCCCAATATGTCACCAAATAAAACAAAGAAAGTGGAATTGAATAGGCCACACATTGAGAAAACCAGACAGAGCCAACAAGAAGACTGCACTAGATTGGAATCCGCAAGGAGTAAGAAAGAGGGGACGACCTAGGGAAACTTGGAAGCCATCAGTAGAGGAGGAAGCAAAGGAAAGAGGGAAAAGCTGAAAACAAGTGAAATGGCTGGCTGGAAGCAGAGTACGCTGGAGGAATTTTACTGCTGCCTCATGTTCCATTTAGGAATTACAGGCAATAAATAAAATAAATAATCTACGAAATACTGAATATAGTTGTTACAGGTAGTATTTTCATTATATAGAACTTAAGATATCAGTTAATTTGAATTTAAATAATGATTATGGAACATACTAGAAATGAAAAGTATTCCCCAACACCTTATAAGAGCCATTCAGAGTTTATATATAGAAATAAATTTTAAAATAGACTGCGGAGATAAAATTAGTAAACAAAACATAGAAATAAACCAGGGAGTAAGACAAGGGTGTCCATTGTCATCAGTATTATTTAATTTATACTTGGACCATGTTATAAATGAATGGCAAGAACAAATTAATATAAATAGTGTATTGACAACTCTGCTTTTTGCAGACGATCAAGTAATAATGACAGCATCAGAAAATGCTTTACAACAATTCCTTTATACTTTAAATAATATCTCTCTAAAATACAATTTAAGAATATCTACATCTAAAACAAAAATATTAGCTCTGAAAGGAAAATGTGCAATAAGAACAAAATAATGATAAACAATGTAATTATAGACCAAGTTCAGAATTTTAATTATTTGGGATGTCATTTAGGCAATGACAGAAATTTAGATAAACACACTAAAATACAAAGATTCAATTATCTATGTGGCACAATTAAACGCACTTTATTGAATAAGACTAGAAAATAAACTATTTTGAAGTTTTACAAAGTATTGGCAGTTCCATCTCTTATCTATGGATGTGAAACCTGGACATTAACAAAGGCAGATAGTAAACAAATAGAGGCTGCTGAAATGAAGATGTTGAGAGCAATAGCAGGATACCAAAGGACCGATAAAAAGAAAAACGAAGATATAAGAACAGAACTTAATATATTTAATCTCTGTGAAAGAATAAAATAAAATATTATCAAAATGCTTATCTTCAGCACGTATTACGAATGAATGAACAGCGCATACCAAGAAGAATGTATAATTATAAATCAAAAGGGAGAAGATTGTTGGGAAGACCATTGAAGAGATGGAAGGATCAATTCGACCTATAATGAGATCGGAACAGGCCATTGGGCTTAATTCTTGTTGTTGATGATGATGTGATGATGATGATGATGTGATGATTATGATACCGTGATTTTGCGCACACATCCATGACATGACTGGGAATATGTAAGGGCCATGCTGTAGCCCTATAAATTGCTCGAAAGAGTCAGAGTCTAAAAAGTATGCTATGCTAAGGTATTGATAGTAGTTCAGATCTTGTTTCCTAAATTGTGATGACCTGAAAACTTTTGAAAAACGCGTTATATTCGTTTACGACTTGCGCAGTGCAACATTAAAAGTCTAGACAGTCATATAAAACATTACTACAGCAGGAATTAATATTTCACAACTTAATATTACAATAATTGTTTAAATGATGATTAATAATGGTTACATTTCTTAGAAAGGCCTCGGGAAGTTTAAAACCAACCAAGTAACCGAAACATAGAAACTCTCCGACGAATCGCCCTTATTTCATTGTATGGTCCTTTTCCACAGGGCTAAAATCTAGAGTTAAACCCATATTTTCTGTTAATATTGACATTGGGCTGTGATGCTAATTATATTTGTAGGAGCACCTCTGGAAATTCCAATAGAGGACCAGGCTTTTCCCCTACACTTTCCTTCTGGGAAATTTATCTTAAAGCAGTTGCCTCCCTGAAGCTAAACACCTGTTTCCAGTGCAGTGACCTAAATAATAAAAGCTGGAATGTCCAAGGGAAATGTAATGCGAGAATTACTCGGAACGCTTTGAACTTCTCTCTATGGTTACGTGCGATTTCTAGAAAACAAAAGACGTACTCTTACCATTGTTTAGTCTTGTGACATGGTAGGCCATGGAGGAAGAACGAATCGTGCTTTGGCATCAAGTGATGTTATTTAAAACGCTTCTCTTATTGTTCATTACATATTTTATGCATGAATTGTCCTATAAAAATTGTGAGGTGTCGCTTTCTTTTTAACGTAGGCTTAATTCTAGAAATGCATGCTATCTAGCATTACATGGATTCTTCTTATCCCAATTTCTCTTAAAAACATTAAACTGAAAATCTATAAAACTGTTACGCTTCCCAACACACACACACACACCACACACACACACACACACACTCACACACACTCACGCACACGCCCGCACACACACACACACACACACACACACACTCACATTCACGCATACGCGCGCGCGCACACACACACACACACACGCACGCACAAATGGATGCGAAACATGGACTCTTAATATAAAGAATGAGAAAATGTTATGAATATTTGAGAATAAAGTCATTAGGATAATTAAAAAAAAAAGAGAGATCAGTAGACAGGTGAATAGGGAAGACAAAGTAATGTCTCTTCAAAAAATGTTAAACTGATTTTTTTTTGTCTAATGCCACCAGGTTGTCTTTTATGGCATTTCTAGTTTTCTCCCCTGGCATTGGCGGAATTGTAATCCATTTCTTAGATTGGGGCTCCAGGAAAGCGGAATTACGTTACCCCGATGATATAATGAGTGATAAATGATAATGAAGCTCCAGGAGAGTTCTTAACCTAAACTTAACCTAAATTCAAGACCATGGGCAACCACAGGAATAATTCCATTAAGGAAAAATTCCTAAGGAATCGAATCCGGGACCTCATGAACAGTAGTCAGAAACGCTGATGAGCCCATGAGGTTGGTCAAACTGAAAATATATAAACCTGTTATTCTCTCTATTATAAAATATGGATGCGAAACATGGAGAAGGGATTTAATGTTTGAGAATAGATTTCTTGAAAAGTTTTTTTGGACCAAAGAGAGACGAATAGACGGGTGAATGGAGAAAACTATATAACAGTCAGCTACATAATTTTTATGGAAAACTATATGTAATAAGAATGATTAAGTCTCGTAGATTGCAATGGGATGGACATGTGATACGAATGGGGAATAAAAAAGGGGCATGGAAACTCAGTTAGGAAAACAGGAGAGAAAGCATCAAGTAAGTAGACCAGGAATGAAGTGGAAGAATAAACCACAATTTATGAGACATAAAGTAAGCAGGGGATGATTGGAAAACATAATCTCAGGATATGGATGTATGGAAAGCTTATGTCGCGCAGCCATGAACCTAGTGCCATCGAATTAGCCACTTTTTTTTTAGATTTGCAATAGAGCTTTCTCATGTTTTTCTTTATCTCTTCCCGTTTTTTCGGCCTTTTTATTCTACTTTTATTTTATTTTATAGGTGCTTTAACTTGTAAGTTCGTGGGACTTCTAGAGTATTTAGAAAATACAATAAGCTGTGATTTCTATTCCATTGTTAATGTGGTTTGTCTAAAAGTGCAGTGTTCCAATTTCAATATTATGAAATGGTGATGAATGGATCCGGATTTTGCATTTTTCTTGGCTGTTGGGAAACCCAACAAAAAACTGAATCATTTTAGCATCAGAATTTATACATAAACTTTCACGAATATATGTCGGAAACGCTACCTGTGACAGCTAGATTGGTTCTTGTTTAGTTGTAATTCCTTCAGTCAAATGTTGTTTCCTACATAAATTCCATAAATTATAAAATGCATTACCAACTACATCGTTTTAATTCTAATATTTAATACTTCATTATCAGTTAAAAAGAAACCTTAATACACCATAGAGTAAAATATGTTTAATTTATTAATCACCATCATCCGCTATCATCACAGCTGCCGCCAGCTTCCGGAAACCAAACTCCATTCCTCTCTGTCCATCCATTGATCTTCCTCCAATCCTCTGATATTCATAGCCGCTTGCACACCTTATATCCAGGTTTTATTTGGTCTTCCTTTCTTCCTCCTTTCCATTGGACCCATTTCATAACAATTTTAGGCAATCTTTGTTCTGGCATTCTTTTGACATGACCATCCCACTGCAATACTTTCTTTTCTATAACGTGTATGATGTCCGGCTTCTCTTGTACACCCATAATTACCCTTATTTCTTTATTTCGTGTTCTATCCAATCTAGATTTATCAGCTGATCTTCTTAAAACATCCATTTCTGCACTTAAAATTCTTTTCATTTCCCTGGTATAGGAATTTGCCAAATTTCAGCACCATAAGTATGTTAAAACACTCTGATCTAAGGTTTGATATATTTTTTTTATTTTATATTTTTTTGTAATATTTTTAATCCACCAGACAGAGTTTAAAGCATTTATTGCTTGCTTTGTTTGTGCGATTATATTTTTAATTCGCACTGTTATCGCCTGAATGGTACAATTTTGTTCCTAAATATTAGGTTTTAGTTCTTCTCCAATGTTGAAATTTGTACTTTCCATTTCTTCTCCTATACACAGATATTTAATTTTCTCTATATTTATATAAAGTCCCCATTTTTCAATGCATTATTATTTTATAATTTTTTAAGATTATTATTTTTTTTTATTTTATTTTATATTGTGACACTTTTTGAACCTTTGCTCAAATTCTCGCCTTTGGATTTCGCGGGCAGCGGCAGGACTTAGATCTCGCCTTATAAGGCAATAGGATCGTGTGCAACTCGCAGGTAATCTCTACAAATATGTTTCATGGAAGGATCGTTTTCGTGACCCTTCTAGTGGCGGCAGGCGTTATACTGTAAACCGCCTCTGGAAATTTCTGGGCATCTTCGCCGGTTATACTCAGTAGCCAGCCATGTGTCAGAAGACGATGTGAATGATCTGAACAGCGAAGTCGTCTGCGAGTATATAGGAGAGACTAGGAGAATAGTTGTGTTTATGTAAGACTCAGGTCATAACATTTATAGAATGTCTGTTTATACAGCGAATTATTGTCAGAATATAAATAATATTTGTAATTTTTGTGAAAACTGGTGTAAGTGAAATTAAATGTTTCCCTTATAACCGCCATCAGTGGCTATATTATATTTTATTTTTATCAAATAACACAGGCCTGCGAAGATTTTGCGGTATGAGATATTTTAATGCAAATAAGTCAAATGCTCTGATAATGGAACTGTTGCTAGTTTTTGCGAATCACGTACAAATTTTGCACAATTCTATTTTAACACAAAACATGAGAGCGCGCTGTTCACTTAACTAACTAACTAACTGGCATTATCGAACCCATAGGTTCATGACCACGCGTACATAAGCTCTACATACATCCCTATCATGAGCTAATGTTTTCCAATCATTCCCTGTATAATCTACTTCCCTCAAATCATAGTTAATGTTATTCTCCTACCTCATTCTTGGTCTATCAACTGGGCGTTTTCCCTCTGGTTTTCCCACGAGAAGCCTATTTGACCTCCGGAAAATTTTACCCCAGTAGAATCCATGTCCACATTTCTTGACGGTTGTATTTTTTACGGTGAAAGATCGTCACTCTTTCGATGAAGATACTTTTTTCGTCTGGCTTATCACCTTCGACTAGTCCGGCATGGGTAACCCTATCGGCAGCAATGCTACCTCTCGGGGTCATTTAAGCATGAAAGCCATTCCATCACGACAAGGTAAAGAAGATACTATGGAGGGGCGCGGTCCACATGTGCGTCGTAAATATGTTCTGTATTAAAATATGTAATCATCTAAAATATAATACAATTTTATAATATACTCACTGATACTAGTTTGTTGTGTTTAACTGGGGATAAGTTCGTCTGCGACTTTCTCCTCTTACTTTACACAGTTCCTGGTGAAAATTTAAGGCAGTGGTATGACGGGAACCATTCATCTTTGCCATTCGGTGTTCCTATGGTTTCGAGAGATCAACAAAACCATTATATTGATTGTTATTTTTGTTTGTGTAAAATATCTGGGGTTAATAATAATAATAAGGAGGTCATTACGTATTCAAATCTGCCATCAGCAATTATACCTATAGTACATGAGCCGGGTATTGCAATTCCAATACCACCAACAACATTACAAGAGAGTAATATCAGCATTCCTTCCACCTCCAGCACAGAACATGATTTCAATTTGTCCCTAGAATCAAAAGACAACAATCCGTGTCCTATCAATAAATCAAAATTAAACGATTTGATACGCGATTTGGATCTTACAATAGAAAAAAAAAGCGAACTTTTAGATTCGAGATTTAAAGAAGATAATCTTTCAGCTCCTGGTACAACTTTGTATTGCTACATCGTGAAGAAGAATTTAAAAATAATTTTGCAATGAAGGGGAGGGGGGAGTAGTCAACTGTTGTTATATCTCTGGCTTGAATTGTCGTCTATAGTCCGCCTGGCTTAACTTTGCAAGAAATTTGTAGAGACAGCTGTGCTCGCCTCTCTCACTCGCACCATGTTGTCGGAATTTCTTCACCAAATGTTAATAGGGGAAAGGAGGAAGACGGAAACTGTCAACAGGGTGTGTTCTTTCTTTTGTAACTGAGGGAAAGCGGTCAAGGATCTGCCCTTATATCTCCATCTCTCTCTTTGCCAAGTTAAGCCAGATATACAATAGAAACAGTTTATGAACTGGTAGATTGGCGTATATTTATTGATTCTAACAAATAAGTCTAAAGGGCGTTCTTCTGCATAATATGAATAAAATAACTTCAATGCCAGTACTTCAGCCAGTGTACGTAAAATAAACATATAAAAACATGTGTAAGCTTACTATTCTAAAAAATAAAAAAAAATAGAACACATGTTGTAATTGTGCTGTGACCTTAAGGTGTGTGGTATTTTATTGGGGTAACAAGGAGGGTACACGAATTGTCCTTATTTTTCATGCGAATAGGACTTTTCAGCCAGGGAAAGACATTGGAAAGTTACTAATTGGCCGAAAAGAAAACAACTGGTGTCAAGCACAAAACATGTAATAGATCGCCCAAGAGTTGATTCTCATAAAAAAAATATTGCTACTTCTTTTGCACATAAAACTAGGATTAATGAAGTAATTTGTTAAAGTTTTGGACAAAAATATCCCTTGTTACCAATATATTGCTGAAAAAAATTCTGTTACTCCCGAAAAAAGTGAAGGAAAACTTTTGATGGCCACAGATTCGCTAACTTATTAGGGATGTTACTTTTAAAAAGTGAATGTCTGACATGGAACTACAAGCTTGTAAATCATACAAGGATATCATCGAGAAGTTTCTGGGTAATTTTAAAGAATATCAGTATGAGAAAATTGTAAAAACCATGTTTGAAAAGTTCATGGCACTGGGATGTAATAAGAGCTTGAAGTTATACTTCCTCCATTCTCATGTTCTACATTTCCCAGACAAATTAGGAGCAGTAAGTGAAGAACACGATGAGAGATTCCATCAAGACATAAAAAAATGGAAACGAGGTACCTGGGTCGATAGGATGTCTCCAAGATTGACGCATATAGTTGGTGTTTGGTAAGAGAAAATCCTCGGCAGGAGCAGAAACGTCAATCAACTCACCGTTCGTTTCTTGCTAAGCGGAGGAAAAAATAGAGATCTTGAAGGTATATTATTACTCCACCAAGTAATCTGCGCAGGCGGAAAATATCTTAACTAACATGCTGTCTTTCTCTTTCTCTTCCTTATTGTATATGTTCTTTGTCTGGCAGGTAGAGAGCTGACAAATACTATGGATTTTAATGGTTCGTCCTTCTAGGCGGTCATTGGCAAAATGACTAATTTGACATCCTGTTACTATTGGGATATATAACCACGGAACCCTATGAACATGCTCTACAAAGTATACGCAGGAAAAGGGAGGAAGTATGGTCGGAATTCTTCAGCACCGGAGCGATGATAGACAGGAGCTGGACAGAAGCAAATTTCCAGATAAGACACGTCATCACAAGACTAAGCGTACATGGATTCCACCACTTAATGTGTAAAGATAAAACATTCCATGACCCGAAGATGTCATGCATATGCGACGTATGTGAACAGAAATGCGAAAGATATCACATCGAAAAATTTACACAAAGAACAAAAACAATTTGTGATTACGCAAGACAAAGTTAAAGTGTTGGTGATTGTTGTGTTATCATCTTTGCACATTTGTGCGCAATCCATTTATATATTGGAATTACGTGTAGGAATGGGCTGTCCCTTCTCATTACATGTTGCCATTTGTGATTTATTGTGAGGCAGGTAACGGAGAGACGACAAATACTGTGATTTTAAATGATCCGACCGCTTGAGTGTTGCATGCTTAAATGACTAATTTGACAGCCATGTTAATTCTTTCATACGTATTTAGGGATTCTCCGCCCACACTTAAAATTGAACAATTTCAGTACGTGATCGGATGTACAGTCTTCTCCTACATCCCTTCCACAGATTCAGTAGTTCGGCGACACTAGCGCTAAAACTCTTCCCCTCCGCCCGTGCGAGTTAAAACTTGGTGGTATAATATGCCTACCGCTGTGGTCTCGAGGTCATCATTGAGGCTGCTGTCGTCGTAGATAGAGTACACTAGTGGAGAGCCTCCACTACGCCGAAACCATCGGATCGAGAGCCATGAAGCCGTCCAGCATGGGCACGGATGACGAGAGATTCTCCCTCCCACCTGCCCGTCACACCGCTAAGAAGACCCGCACCAAGAGAACCTTTACACCGGTAGAAACCAGAAACATTTTCGAACATCTAGACACCGAAGAAGAAGAAGAAACGCCACCACCCATAGTGGTCAACACTGAATAAATTACTCCATACAAGCTGGAGTGCATCACTGCCGGCAATAAGAAAGACGTATCCATGCGGTACAACAAGGGCCGCCTGACGATACGAACAACTACGAAGAAAGCTTACGACTGGCATACAAACATCTGAAGGAATCAAAAACACCTTTCTACACCCACGGGTACGGTCAATCACCAATCTTCAAGACTGCCATGAAAGGTGTACCACTCTCCATCACAGTAGAACAGATATGTGATTAAGTAAGTCATCGGAAACTGCCACTTATAGAAGTACACAGTTCAGAAAAACACTTCCAAGAAGACGGCGCGAGGAAAATGATCTAACTACCAGTCTACATCGTCACATTCCACAGAAAGAAGGACTTAAAGTCAAGATTAAAATAAGACCTCGACGAACTCTTTGGCATCAAATCATCGTGCACCCTACAGGAAACCGACAGGAGGCACACAATGCTTCAACTGCCAAGAATTCGGACACATAGCGAAGCACTGTTTTAGACCGACGAGATGTGTCCGGTGTTCGGGAGAACACAAAGTAGCAAGAGTGCGACCAGACTACACCGAAATGCAGCAAATGCAACAGGGAACACGCGGCGAGCCACCGGCAATGCCCAGAGTTCCAAAAGTATCTACAATCCAGGCAACCAAGGCAACAATCGACCAAACAGAAGACCACAGTCAAACCCACTCTATCTACTAGAAACCCCAAAACCCATCCCTACTCCAAACATAACCTCTCCAACCCTCCTAGCATTCCCCAATTCCTCTCTCCAACAAATCCTAACCCTCTTCACAATAATCCTCCAAAACCCACAATTACTTCAAGCTACACTCACCTTCCTATCCAATCAGGACCCGCAATGAGAGAAATACTCTCATCGCATTACAAATTCCTAAATACCTCAGACAAGCGACTTCATCACCGGGTCATGCAGTGTAACCAACTCGCCGGTACCGACAACCAACAAACACGAAGCGGCGTGAGGTAGCGTGCTACCTTGTCACGCAGCGAGCCCAGGTTCAATTTCCGGGACAGGCTCCTGGGTGAGGTTTTTATCATCATCATCATCATCTTTATCATTATCACCATCGTCCTTCACCGATGTGGAAAGCAACGGGAAGCTACCACGCCTATAATTTCCGAGTAAAGCTGCAAAGCATAGCATGAAAATGGTATGATTGCAGTGAAAGACATGCCCTCGGGCAAATACTATGGATGGAAGGTATATAAGTAGTTATTTATTTATTTTATATTGCTTTTACTGCACTATTTGATATTGTATCAAGCCTCTACAGTTTTTACAGCAATTTAAACGATTATGGCTATTGCATATAAGGCAAAAAGTAATAAATATTAAATTTCTATCAGACAAAAAAACCTTACGTGATACGAAAAAACTATTAACATATTTGAATTGAGCATACCAAAATTAAGTTTAGAGACCTGTTCAACCCTGCCTTTCAGCAAAAAAAAAATCGCAGGCCTGTGTAATTTTTAATTATTTATATAAACATACAAAATAGACTATAACTTTTAAATCTCAATGAATCCTTATAGCTGCAAAATCATTATGATCGTAAAACTATAAAAAATAATGCACACGTTCTTAATAGGGCCTACTAATGATAAATGTGTATATTATTGTGTATCTAAAATTAATTCTAACATAAAAAAATACAATTAAACTAGACATAAGAAAATATAATAAAATTATGATTTAGAAACGTAGTACTACTCTTTATTTGTTTAAGAACAAACCTTGATAACTTGGCCTTTTACATTATATTTTATCGAGTGCATTTTATTATCTTCTTGAAGATAGAATTGAGTTTGTATGTAGGCCTATCTGACCGTTTCCTTTTTTTAGATTAATAGTTAAACAATGTTTAAAATATTTAATAATAGATTTATTTATTATAACATAATTTTTAATTACTTTTTAAGAGTTTTACGTTTTAAATGAATGGGTTTTTTTTATATTTATGGCAGTAACTTCTATTTATTTTAGATTTCATTTTTCTCTGCAGTCTGACACTTTTAAATAAGTTGGTATCAGAAATTGAGTTTCTCCAATTTAACGAAAAATTCCATAAACTAGTACAAAGGAATATTAAATTCGGCTTGCTGAGAAATTCCCTTACTTTATTTATTTTTATTTAATTTATTTATTTTTCTTGATGGAGTTAAGACCGTGAGCTCTTCTCTTCCACTTCACCAGGGTTAAATTATACATATAATAACAATTATCTACATGATTATTGATACATAATATATATATATATATATATATATATATATATATATATTATATATATATAGGTATATATAGGCAGGCTACACAATGTAAAGTTGACAATGGAAAGAAATAACAATTGTAATAATAATAATAATAATAATAATAATAATAATAACAATAATCTATCTATCTAGTAATTCTGCCCGAGGACAGGTCTTTCACTGCAATCATACCATTTTCACGCTATGCTTTGCAGCTTTACTAGGGAATTATAAGTGTGGTAGCTTCCCGTTGCTTTCCACACCGGTGAAGGATGATAATAATGATAATGATAAGGATGATGATGATGATCGGATGATTTTCGGAGACCGTTGGGCCCTAAGCTTCCTGACATTTTTCTTACAGGTGAGGAAAACCCCCGAAAAAACTCACCCAGGAGCCTGTCGCGACCGGGAATTCGAACCCGGGCCCGCTGCGTGACAAGGCAACACGCTACCTCGAGACCACAGCGGTGGACAATAATAACAATATTAATAACCTGTAATATGATTAAGTAATTGGCTTAGTAAAGGAAGTTTAAAATATAAAGGAATAATAAAAGTATACTTGCAACACGGTTATATATTATATTGTCTAAGGAAATATGCAGTGAAATTTTTCTTGAACTGTTTTTGAGTCGGACACAGTTCCTGCGAAACGGACTTTTATTGGAACGAATGTCATGATAGACAATGGGTGAATAGCAATCAAGTACAGAGATACACCATTATAGGACTCACGTTACATGAATTCCACCAATTAATGCGTACAAACATGAAGTTCTATCAAGTGATGGAACCATGTGTTTGCTTAGTATGTAAAAAGAAGTGTAAACTTTACCACATCAACAAGTGCAAAACAAGGACATGCTCCCTAAACGAACTCATAAACGATAACAAATAACTTTGAATGCTCTTTCGAGTACAATTTCCCCTTATTATTATTAGTAGTCCACCGCTGTGGTCTGGAGGTAGCGTGCTGCCTTGTCACGCAGCGGGCCCGGGTTCGATCCCTGGTCGGGGCAGTTTTTCTGGATGAGGTTTTTATCGGGGTTTTTCCTCACCTGTAAGACAAATGTCAGGAAAACTTTAAGGGCCAAACGGTCCCCGAAATCATATGGCCATCATCCTTATCATTATCATCCTTACCATTATCATCATCATCCTTCACCGGTGTGGAAAGCAACGGGAAGCTACCACACTTACACAATTCCCTAGTAAAACTGCAAGCATAGCATGAAAAATGCTATGATTGCAGTGAAGGACCTGCCTTCGGGCAGAATTACTATGGATGGATTATTAGTAGTATTTAGTTGAGTCCCAGTTTACTAGTGTTATGTAATAGAATCTGTACTTTGATTATTATCATATTCTTGCTATCATATAATAATATATCATCAGCATATGCCAACAGCTGATTAAACCATTGATACCTCTTTATCCTTTAAAGTTTTGATTGCTTACAAATTCAAAATTGAATAGTTTAGCAGATAGTGTGTCCCTTTGTTTTAATTTAATGTAAATTTTAGAACTATCTGAAAACTTTTTGACCATCCACACCTTACTCTTTTTCCATTTATAGACATCCCAATAAATGTTTTTTTTTTTTTTTTTAGGAATTCCGGATTACGAGTATTTGAGAATAAAGTTCTTAGGAAAATTTTTGGACCAAAGAGAGATGAACAGACAGGTGAATGGAGAAGACTACATAACAATGAACTACATGGTCTTTATAGGAAGCCAGATATAATAAGAACAGTTAAGTCCCGTAGACTGCGATGGGCAGGACATGTTGCGCGTATGGGGAATGAAAGACGTGCATGGAAACTTCTTGTAGGAAAGCCAGAAGGAAAACGCCCAGTTGGTAGACCAAGAATGAGGTGGGAGAACAACATTAACTATGATTTGAGGGAAGTAGATTATACAGGGAATGATTGGAAAGCATTAGCTCAGGATAGGGATGTATGGAGAGCTTATGTCCGTGCGGCCATGAACCTACGGGTTCGATAGTGCCAGTGAGTAAGTAAGTAAGGAATTCCGAATTCTTAGCAGCTTATTATATCTCTCTTAATTGAATTGCTGATATATGTCATCAAATTTCCATTTATTTTCTAGAATCTGTCTTATACTGAAAGTATATTACAATGTGAGGTGGGAAGTGGTATTTTGCAGAAGCGATAAAAATGTTTAAAAATCGAGCGATAGCGTTGTATATTATTTTTTGCGCGATGATGTTTTCAAAATATTAAATAATAGTAAAATAATAACATATTTGTTGGAAATATTTGCGTTCATTATAAACAACTGATTAACGATAACAGTGTGGGCAATGTTTATTACGTAGTTGAAACTACAAGGGGCCGTGACACCAATCAGTGATAAAATGGCGGCAAGGACGTATTTGTTGTTTTATATTGTTTCAAATAAAGTTCAGTTCATTTAAAATGCAATGACTTGTTTCGTATGATGTATATTAACACTACCTTTTGGATATTTTTTTGTATATACATTGTATGTAGTACTATACATAGAGGGCAGTGGTTTTACTTCTCACACGTGTTTTATAATATGTAATATTACAGTATAGTTATTTAGATTGGCAACCCCGAAATGTAGGAATTTGAACTTTCAAACATGGTCGCCATTACTGTAAGTACAACAAAACGCACTATCGCGCAAAAAAAAAAAATATTTTATATTGTAGACCTTTTTTTCCTTTTTTCACATTAATAATCGCCTAGGCCTATATTATTCTCAATATAAGAAATATGTCTAATATATTTGTATTCCTAAGCATGAAAATGTATTTATAAAACATCGTCCCTGCTCCCTGGAATACTAAATCATGTCAGTTAGGTATTGCATTAAATTTTTGCGCCCACCAATTCGAATATGTTTATTTCGATCACTAAGGAGAATGTTGGATTGAAATTAACTTTCCTACAATATTGAACTTCCTGTTGTCCTTTTTATAAACTTTTTATCGTGTTTCGGATGTGGCTTGGTTGTAATTCTATTACATAACCACAAAACTGACCCTTCCATGCCCTAATTAAATACATTCGTGTAAAAATGATTCCCTCCCCCGCAGGCATTGAATTTGTAAGTCCCAAAGAGAATGCAGTGAAGCATATATATGTTTATATATATAAATAAATATATATATATATATATATTTATTTATTTAAATATGTATACATAAGATTGTTTTCAATATTATAGAATTGAAAGAGATGACCAAATATGTAAAACTCGAGAGTATGCCAAGCAGAAAGCCGTTAGTCCCGTATCATTACGTTTATGGAGGTTCTGAGCTCAAAATATCGGCCGAATCGCACTGTCATTGGATCGATACTCTGATGATTTGAGATATTAAAAAGCATCATGAAATAGCATTAAATTGCTCGTTTGTTTGATGGTTCAGGCAGAAAGGCATCTAACTACGGCCTGAGATCGGTTACCGTCGGAGCAGCAGAGAGGTGTAAAGTTTTCTGCGTTCTTATGGAAGAAGAGTCGAGTTAAATTCGGCCAAAATTTACGTCTAACTAGTCGTATTTCTTCTAGCGCCTTTATCTTAAGGATCATCATAGACTGATAACGGATCATTATTTTTGTTCTCTGGCACAAGTACTGAAGTACGAAGAACTAAGCTCTACTAAAGTGTTTACTGTCATTGGCCAGGCAGGGAGTCGGGTATTTAGCTTAATTCTAATTCTTAGTTTCAGTTTCTTAACCGGATTTCATCAATTCTCACGAGATTGAGAACATAACGTTGTACTCCTTTATTGAAATACAATTTTCTACAGTATATATCCGGATATCATATCTATGAAAATTGCATTGTTGCAGTTAAGCCCTGTTCCATAAATCTTCATTTTTAAAGAGAGTTATGATATAATCAGATGTAGTGTAAGAACAGATTGCAGTAAAATGGCACAAAGACAATATCTGGACCCTCTGCTTCGGGGTAGAATTATTGGGCGGCTAGAAACAGGACAGACACAAACTGAGGTCTCCATAGCACTTAATGTGCCACAAAATGTTATATCTAGGTTATGGCGACGGTTCCAAGAGACCGGAGACGTTAGGCGAAGACCAGTGGGAGGTCGTCCAAGAGTTACAAATCCTCAGCAGGATCGATATCTTGCGTTAACTGCAAGAAGAAACCGAACAATGTCTGCCAGACAACTGAGTTCAGAACTTGCGGCCGCCTCAGGTATCAGAGTATCCAGACAAACTGTCTATAGAAGACTCAGAGCTGCTGGTCTGTATGCTAGACGGCCTGTAGTGTGCGTCCCACTCACCCTTGATAACAAGAGAGCACGTTTACGGTGGAGTCAGGAACATCGCGACTGGACTCTAAATCAGTGGAGCAGCGTGCTATTTACAGACGAGTCCAGATTCAGCTTGAACTGTGATTCGCATCGCGTGACTATCTGGAGGGAGCAAGGAACTCGTTACAACCCCATGAACATCATGGAAAGACATCCATTTGGTGGCGGTGGTCTCCTGGTATGGGGAGGTATAATGATGAATGCAGGCACAGAGCTTCACATCTTCGCAGGTGGCACTGTTAATGCTCAGCGGTATAGAGAAGAGATCCTGGAACCTCATGTAAGACTTTTCAGGGGAGCTGTGGGTCCAGAATTCATATTCATGGATGACAATGCCCGACCTCACAGGTCACAACTGGTGGATGAGTTTCTTCAGGAGGAAGATATCCAGCGTATGGAGTGGCCAGCGAGGTCTCCGGATATGAATCCTATAGAGCATGCATGGGATGCCTTAGGGAGACAAATTACATCTCGTCAGCCTCCTCCGAGGACACTTCAAGACCTTCACATTGCTCTTCATGAGGAGTGGAATTTGCTGAGCATCGAACTCCTGAACAACCTCATCACTAGCATGCCACGTCGATGTGAGTCTTGTGTAGCTGTCAGGGGTAATCACACCCCATACTAATCATTTGAACCATTGTTGTTCAACTTTTATGTTCGAATTCTGAAATGCAGTTTTCGTTTGTTGTGAAAATGACAAGTGAATGACGTATTCATGCCATTGTTTCTTTCGTGCCATGTTTCTAATTATCTGTGACATACCTTACCAAATTTTTGTATTATTCTGACAAATGCTTTATAATAAGTCGGCAAATGAACTAATTATCCTTAACTTTTGGACATCAGTGTACTTCAGGAATTTACATCATGGCGCGTCGATCTCGGTGGACTAGTGGTTACAACACTCGCTCCTGGTTCCGAGATTGATGGCTTCAAAGCCGGCCGGAGTCTATATTTTTTAGGGCGTAAAAATCATGAGTGTGTCATCATTCAGAAGGGAAATAAAGTAGTAGGTCCCATATCGTAGATTTAAGACACGTAATAGAACCTCAAGACTATAATAAGAGGCCATTGAGCAAACTTTGACGAGTTTTCACGCCTAACATTGAATTGCGACGCTAATGAACACAGCTGTTTTAGAGCGTCATTAAATATGTACCTATCTTCCTATTAAAATATGGCATGGTCGGCCCGGGTTCGATTCTTGGGTAAGAGGATATTTCAAATCTTCAAACCTGAGTAAGGACCCAATCAGTGCGAATCTGTCTAATGTATAGTTCAGAGTTTCCCTTCTACATTCCACATTCGTTCGGACCAAGACATTGACTCGTGCAGACATAGTTTTTCATAACAAGGAAGGATAAAATAATAAAAAATAGAGAAGAATAGAGTTGGTCTATAAAAAGTAATTTTAGCTCAAGAACTTCGTTGCATTCGTTATTGTTTTAATTTGCAGAAAAGTCATAGTTTATCATTTAGTGCACCGATGTGGATTTTTCAGAAATGTTTGTAACACTAAAATTTCTCAAACTTGATTCTTCCTTTTTCCAGCATGTTGAGAAAAATTCTAATAGGAATTATTTACGATCGAATAAGTCTAGAAGTTGAGAAATAGAAGCTGTACGTCATCTAGGATGAATTATGACATTCAAATTATTTTCCTTCTAACCATTGACGTCTGTTATTATCCGGCGGGTTAAAACACTGAGAATGATTGCTAAATATTCAACTGTTTATCAAATACTGTTAAAATAAACTGACAAATAATTTTATAAATTATTTTAACACGATCTTTAACACTTGTAAGATTTTGTAATAATAATCAATCACTTCTCTAGAATGTTCAGAAAACAAGTTAATTAGATACATTTTTATACATTTACAGAATTTCGAATTATAAACGAATTGGTTCAATTGAAACTCTAATTCGGGAGATCATAGGCCATCACCCAAATTTCGTTCTTGTGATTATCTTTAATCATTCAACAAGAATGAATGCCATAGTTCCACTATACCATTAATCTAAGTTTCTTTGAAATTAATGTTTTTTTTTAACATGGATAAACACAAAAGTATAAATACACAGCCTACTGGTAAGCCAGATTACGTCAAAAATAGTCCTATTGATGCAATTATGTATGACTGGGAGATGCTAAGATCAAGTTGAGAAGAACCAGCTTAACGGCTGGGGGACACGACATGCTGACATCATGTCATTCCTACACTGGTTAGAAGTTAGTTTATCCCTGCGATTAACTCACATGGACATGAGGCCAGCAGCTGACTGCTAGGCCAAGGGCCTTCTATGCCTGTCGCGCTGTGGAGCTAAGATATTCAAGCGTTCTAAAAAATTGAGATAAAATAAAATGGATCAAATTATCTTGTTGAATGTTAGTGCAATTTCAATTCTATTAATCTATAGATTTATTTGCTTTCTTTCATGATTTTCCGTTCTTCTAAATGAGTGAGATGCATGATCTTTACATCACGATGGACAGGACATGTGGCACGAGTGAGGAATGAAACAGGGCAATGGAAGCTCCTTGTAGGTAATCCAGATGGAAAGGGCCCTGTAGGTAGGCCAAGAATAACATTAACCATGAATTGAGGGAGGTTAATTTATAGGAGATGATTGGAAAACATTAGCTCGAAATAGGGCTGTTTGGAGAGTTTATGTCCGCGCGACTATGAACCTAAGGATTCGTTAGTGTCAGTGAGTTAGTTAGATGATAAATGAAATAATATATTTAAAATATTCAAACGCATGCATGCCTGTTCATAAAGTAGGCCTATATGTCTGTCTTTTTCACGCAAATAATATAAAAAGAGCTAGTTTTTGGGCATAGTACAAACAACCATAATCAGTTTCTGTCCATAAAAATAAATTGTAAGAATACAGGGGATGTTTAAGAGGGATCGTTATTTCATAGCCTATAAATAGTTTCCCACATCAAAATTAAAGGTCTAAGCCCTGTCATTTCTATAAAATTGAAGGTTACATCTAGCCTAGCTGAACACATATCAAAGAAAATGGTAGAGATACCATTTTAAGACATTCAAAGCTTCCTAAGGCTTTTGTGTCAAATTAGCCCATGGATGGACATATCTTTACTGATATTACAACAATTGAATCAATTATCTGGGAGAGGCCCAAAATGAACTAATAAGTAATGTCTAAACTAAACTCCTTGGCGCGACACAATATTATATAGGCTAGAAGGCGCTTGGCACAACTTCCGGCTGCTGGCCTCACACATCTACTTGTGTTAATCATAGAGGTAGATGATCATTCTGCCACTGTAGGGGTGACATGTGATCAGCATGTCGGCTCCCCTATATATCTGATTTTCTCAACCTGGAGTCGTTACTTATTGTAGCTAACTAAATTCTGGGTGAGCAGCGGTCCCATACTGGCCGAAATTTCATGTGAAAATGTCATTCCCCTTGGTACTTGAATCTGTGCAAGTCCCGTAGCTCTGCGCCAAGGCTTCTTGCCTTAAGCGCTCGGCTATGGTGCGGGACGAGCATAATGACTTGATATTAGAATTTGGGAGTAAAAAAAGTAAAGTGATCCCACAACAGGCCCGGAGGCCCTTGGGGTAGTAGGAGGTTAGGGCTCCCACTTTTTCTAGACAATCGGCACTTTATGTCAGCCGGGTTGTCAGCCCTGCGTGACGGCCGCCTTTACCCCTAGAACAAGCGCCTGGTACTCATTTCAGTTAGAGGCTGAGTCGACCCCAGGGTCATAGTGCCGCCAGGGGGTTTGGGTCAGTTTAAAAATCCTGATCCCAACGGGACTTGAACCCTCGACCCTCCGGCTTGTAGCTCAGTGCCTTAACCACTACGCTACGGCGTGCCCCCCAGAATTTGGGAGTAACATTCTATTAAAAATAACATTTTCAAGCAATCCTTGAAAATTACATCATTATTTAAATTTAATATTATAGCTTTTCATTATCACTATCTTTCATTATTTTAAAAGTATTATATAGGCCTAACATATTTTGTTTTATATTCTTAAAATTACGAAAGATAATGATAATGAAAATTATATATATATATATATATATATATATATATATTAATATATTATTATTATTTCAGGATTGTTTCTGTTATTTACACAAGTATCCTTGAATATACATACATACATACATACATATATATATATATATATATATATATATATATGAATAAGAAAGTTTTCTTGGGTTTTCCGCGTCTTGGATTCAAGTTCGGCCCCTGGCCACTGACTCCGACGTTTCGGCATGATCCCACATGTCATTATCAAGGAATGATAAGTTCGAGTCACAGGTTTAGGTCTTATATAATTAAACAAATAGAGTTTTCGCTGTAGTCCGTTTCCGAAGACGTACACCCATCCAAGGTTGTTCTTATGTGTTCTTGAATCCAAGACGCGGAAAACCCAAGAAAACTTTCTTATTCATACTTATATCCGCGAAAATCTGCAATATAACATATATATATATATATATATATATATAATACCTATACATATATAGGCCTATATATTGAAGAATATTTGTGTAAATAACATAAACAATCCTGAAATAATAATATTATTATTTAATAATTATATATATATATATATATATATGCCTATATATTTTTCCAAATGACGCAGGTTGTCATTTCGACATTTCTGGTTTCTCTCCAGGCATGGCGTACTTGTCACCCACTTCTGAGGTTGGGGCGCCTGGAAAGCGGGGTTACGCTGCTCCAATGATATAAGAGTTGATGATGGTAATGATACGCCAGGAGAGGCCTTAAACTAAACTTAAGCTAATTAGGCAAATATGATATTGATGATAATGGTGGCCAGATGGTGTTCGGGGACCGTTTGGGCCTTAAAGTTTCCTGACATTTATCTTACAGGCGAGGAAAAACCCCGAAAAAACCTCACCCAGGAAACTTGTGCCGACCGGGGATCGAACCCGGGCCCACTGCGTGACAAGGCAGCACGCTACCTCGAGACCACAGCGGTGGACATGACAATTATATAACATAATTTATTTGGATGCCAAACATGGACTCTTAGTTTAAGAGAGGAAAGAAGATTACGAGTATTTGAGAATGAAGTACTTAAGAAAACGTTTGGACCAAAGAGAGATGAACAGACAGGTGCATGGGGAAAGCTACATAACAGTAAGCTACATGGACTTTAGCATAGGAAGCCAGATATATATCAAAACAGTTAAGTCTCGTAGACTGCGATGGGCAGGACATGTGGAACGAATTGGGAATGAACGAGGTGCATGGAAACTTCTTGTAGGAAAACCAGAGGTAAAATGACCAAGAATGAGATTGAAGAATAACATTAACCATGGTTTGAGGGAAGTGGATTATACAGGGGATGATTCGAAAACATTTTCTCTGGATATGGATGTATGGAGAGCTTATATCTACGCGGCGATGAGCCTACGGGTTCGATAGAGCCAGTGAGTTAGTTAATTATATCATAATTTCTAAAGAATATACTATTTTTTGTTTCCATAATGGAATAAGCTTAAAATACATCAATTTTAATTAACATAAAGATAAAAATGTCCTGTTATCAGGTCCAGCTGGCTCGATTGAAAACAAAATGTGCACATGCAAATATTAATATGGTAACATTTTATTTTAAATTAACCTGAGTAAGGTTGTTAAATTATTAATGGGAATTAAATTTAATGTTTCTTGGCCATGGATGGGGAAGGGGAAATTATAAAATAATAATGATAGTATAGGGATTATAATAGATGTAATTAGTATTAGTTTTGTAGATAATTTAAATATTTCATTAAAATGTTCCTATAATATATGTGTAATTATTATAATATTCATAAAGGTTCCGGGGACACGATAAGATGATGATGAAGAGAATTTTTCATCTACTAGTATCAGCAGACAGTTCTGGTGAAGATTATCAAAAGTTTGCAAAAGAGATAGAACTAGCAATGATAGGTCACTGTTAGAGAATCCTCACCGTGGCCGAGTGGTCTAAGGCATTCAAATAAATTTAAAACATAAAATAAACATTAAACCACATTGGCTGATGAATGGGTCACCATCCATCACCAATACACACTCAAGTTACCTTCAACTTGCAACTTGATACAACACAGCTGCTCACCAAATAAAATTAATGAATTGTGAAAAACACATTTCGAAAATATATTATTTTTACAAATGCTCCAGATTGTCTTTCGACATTCCTGGTATTCTCTCCTGGCATTGCGTACTTGTAACCCACTTCTGAGGTTGGGGCGCCAGGAAGGCGGAGTTTCGTTGCCCCGATGATATGATGAGTGATGGTGATGATAATGGTGCGCCATGAGAGTCCCTAATCCTAAGCTTAAACTAAGATGAATATGAATGATGATGATTGCGATGGTCATATGATTTCGGGGACCGTTTGGGCCTTAAAGTTTTCCTGACATTTGTCTTACAGGTGAGGAAAAACCCCGATAAAAACCTCACCCAGAAAATTTGTCCCGACCGAGGATCGAACCCGGGCCCGCTGCGTGACAAGGCAGCACACTACCTCGAGACCACAGCAGTGGACTCATTTCGAAAATATAAAAAAAAAAATGTGGAGCAGAATCGGATACTTGCTATTATAGGTCATTATACAATACCACATAGCTAATCTAAATTATTTAACCAAATCATCCGGGGCAAATGTACTTTGTCTTGGAAACCGAAGCGCACACCACCACCTCACGGGGGTCGCTCACTTTGAGTTTGACTACGCCTTGCCGGAGAACTGTGTAAGACACGCGCCGGTTCTGTTATACAGAAACATTTGCTCCCTATGGACACATTAAAATAACGAGAGAAGAAAATTGCTTTAATGTAGTAGTATTTAATTTATTAACAGGGATGCAGTTTGCCACCGATTCTTTTTAACATTTTTATTTAGACCAGGCTCTTAACTCGTGGTATAAAAAAATTGTTCTGAAATGGGTATTCCTATAGGAGGAAAATTACTGCATTCATTGTTGTTTGCAGATGATCAAATAATTTTTGCAGGGGATGAAGATGATATGATATATATGATAAATAAACTAATGGAAGAATATAAAAAATTGGGACTGAATATAAATTTACAGAAACCAGAATACATGTGTTTGGGCAAGGATGTGGATGACCTCATACTTGAAACAGGGAAAATAAAAAAATGTGAATTTTTTAAATGTCTTGGGTCAATAATTACAATTTTACGTACCTGTGAGAGAGATGTATAGACTAAAATTGCAATGGCAAAAAATGCAACTAAGACATTACATGGAGTAATTTGGAACAAAAATATTACAAAGGAAACTAAAATGAAAATTTATAAGAGCATAATACAGAATATTTTGTCATATGGCAGTGAAACTTGGTCTTTGACGGAATTAAAAAAAGAATAAAATTAGAACAGTTAAATTTGATTATTTTAGAAGAAGCCTCCAAAAAACAAGACAGGATAAAATAAGAAATTAATTCCTCTGGAGAGAAATTAATGTCACCACATTTATTGTTAAGAGAATTGAAAATCAAACTCTTAAATGGTATGGTCATGTAGGCCTACAAAGATTTGAAAATGAAAGATTGCCAACAATTATATACCAATAGTCATCCCCTGGAAGAACATAAAGGTGGCAGACCAAGATGGAAATGGAAAACCTACGTCAGAACAATAATGGATGATAGGTATTTGGAAGAGGGAGACTGGAATGATAGAAATAAATGGAAACTGAAGACGGCAAACCTATAAGTGGGGGAAAGCCGAAGAAGAAGAAGAAGAACACCCTTTAATATCTATATAATTAGCGTAGAAATAAAATCTGGGCGAAAAAAAATCCGATAAACTTTGTTCAGAAAAACGCTTATTTTGGGCTTGAGATTATTTTTAACTATTTTTTTCCCCCCGTCAGTTTGATTCATCAATCCCTGTACGTTCCAACATCCTTACATGTATCGTCCTATTGCTTTTGCTTTGTCGATTTATGTGTTTCCTACCCGAGGCTAAATATTTTGGTTTTTTAGCATTATTTTTACAACGTATGAGGAGCTATCCCATAGCATATACCCCGAACTTGGAGGACCAGAGACTTTTTTCTGGAGTCCATCATAGATCAGTTGCTTTCACTGCAGCTAAGAGTCTGATCCACCCTTTATTGCCTCATCCGCTGTCTGCACCATACCGTAGGTCTCCTATTCTACTGAATCCGCCGTTGGGGTCTTCAACGTAACCCTTGGTTAGGGACCCTTACAAGGTACTATCAGCCGAGCGAACTGAACCAAGGTTTTTTTAACGAGGTGTTACACCTCCCTCATCTCCTTTCTCATCCGGACTTGGGACCGGCAAAAGGGACACAGAAACAAACAAAGAAGCATTGAAATGGTCACCTACTGGAAAAGGGAAACGTGGTAGACCAAAGCCAACGTGGATAAAGGGGATTCAAGACAACACGAAGAAGATAAATATGACAGAAGCAGACATGCATGACCGGGAACTGTGGAAGAAAAAATTGTATATTTTGGTTGAGGATACCTGTGTAAATAACAGAAACAATCCTTAAATAATATATATATATATATATATACCGTACTTCCCCAAATGGGAATAAGGGTGCTTAGTAATTGGAGTATTTTAACCAAGCTTATTTACCCATAGATATCAACGAGTGGCATGGGGTCGGCACATAGCCTAGTAGGTATTTAAGGTATAACTTGGATGGATAACGGTCGGTAAATTTTGACTGAAGTCTATTTATTCAGGCTTCTGGTTCTTTTACGAGCCTAAAAAAAATTTCAGATCGGGACCCACGATTTAAAGTCTCTCTCGGAGAACTTGTTCCTTGGATTTTTCCATCCTAAAAAAATCCATCGACCGCGGCCGGGTTTCAACCCGCGTCCCTCGGAACTAGAGGAAGGGAACATAACCACTACTCCACCGCGGCAGACTGGATTATTTTTACATACAATAAATATAAGACAGATATAAAATCCATTGGTGCAGGAGGCCTAAAAAAGGTCATTGGCCTACCATCCGGCTGCTGGTCTCACATCCGCATGTTAATCACCTATACTGTTGCTGAGAGTAATGAGTGAATAAGTAATCAAAACTGAAAATTTATGAAAATATAGTGGGGTTGTACAAAACCAGGTATTTACTTACACAATTTAAGACATTCTTAATGTAATTTATCCCATTACTAAGTGATGTTTGTAACATTTATCCCCGAAAAATTACCATCGTGAAAGTATGTTAATGTAATGTGGAATTTACGAGTGGAAATATGTATTTACGTTGTAACCGTCGGCCATTATTAATTTCCATAGAAAAGATAATTTGTTTACGTATTTAAACACATTTAAAATGTAACGTAGCTAAAAGCTAATCTAGCCTAATTCAATTACTCTAACCTAGGTGAATCCCATGTAACACCTTTTTTTTACGCGGTTAAATATGTACATTTGTTTGTGCTTTACGCGGTTAAATTCGGACATAAATCAGTTATTATGGATGGAGATGCTATATTATCGACAGAGCCGTGGGTTTATCGCTTGTTAATAGAGAGGTTATTGGTTATTAGTGTGGTTATCGAAGGTTATTAATGTGGTTATCGCTGGTTATTACTGTGGTTATCGCTGCGTCATAGAATAACTGTTGCAATCAGAGTGATCATGACAGGAAATAGTCCCACTTTTTTCCATTTTTACGAGTAAAATGAGTTAAAGATACTTAAATTCCGGGGCAAAATATTTTTAATACATCATTTTATAATTGTTTATTGCATTGATGTGGTGTTTAAGAGTGTAATTAAATATGGTGCTAGCTTCCAAGGAGCCGAAAATACACTGCTCAAAAAAATTAGGGGATATTGTAGAATAACCTATTAAGACTATGTTTTTTGGAATAGTATTAGATGCAATCACTTTCTATTACTCCAATATAATGTAAATAAGAGTTTAAAGTTGTTACGTAACCTCGGTACCACACCAGAGGGCAGTGTCTGTACTGTTGATGTGAAAGGGTGGTGTGGGGGTGAATGTTTTGTTGCTGTTTTTAAATCCAGTTCAGTTTTCAGTTAGTGAATGACTTGCCTTAGGGACAGTGATGCCTCGACAACGTGATTTACCTGAACCAATGGCTTGGAGGGCCATAGGAAGGATGGAAGCTGGACAGACACAACAAGAGGTGGCACAAGCCATTGGGGTGTCTCAAAGCGTGATTTCCAGTCTTTGGAATCATTTTCAAAGAACATACTGTTCACAGAAGAGCCGGACAAGGTCGACCAAGGGCAACAACAGCAAGGGATGACCGTTACCTCTTGTTAACAGCCCGTCGGAATAGACAGCAGAATGCAACTCAACTGCGAAATACACTTCAAACAGCAACAGGACGCAGGGTGTCAACTCAAACTGTCCCTAATCGACTGCATGGAAGTGGTCTCTATGCCCGTAGGCCCATGGTGTGTACCAGGTTAACTCCACAACACCGTAGAGATCGCAGAAACTGGGCGGAGGAACATCGTGGGTGGAGGCATGCTGAATGGAGATCAGTTCTTTTTTCTGATGAGTCGCGATTCAACATGGAATGTGATAGTCGGCGTGTATTCATCTGGAGAGAAAAGGTACACGAAACAATCCAGCTTTTGTACGTGAAAGATCCCCATATGGTGGCGGTGGATTGATGGTGTAGGCAGGAGTCAGTAGTGGTGGACGTACGGACCTCTACGTTATCCATCCAAGGTGGTACTTTGACTGCGGTAAAGTATAGAGATGAGATTCTCCGACCTTTTGTCGTGCCTTATGCTGATGCCATAGGTGATTCTTTTCTTTTTATGGACGATAATGCACGACCCCACAGAGCTGGCTTGTTGGACGACATGCTGGAAGTGGAGGGTATCGAGCGTATGCAATGGCCAGCTTCCTCCCCGGACTTAAATCCGATTGAGCATGTGTGGGATGCATTAGGCAGACACATTGCAGGCAGACCAGCACCTCCCACAACTGTTCCAGAGCTGCACATTGCTCTTATGGAAGAGTGGCCACGTATCCCCCAAGAACTCATTGCTAACCTCATTGCATCAATGCCATACAGGTGTGAGGCAGTGCTGGCCGTTCGAGGAGACCATACACCATACTAAAGAAACATTTTCACCCATGTTAATGTTGCTTTGTTTGTTTGCCATATTCCTAATCAGGATCTCTTTGACATCTGTTGTGGTACAGAGGTTGCGTAATGACTTCAAACTCTTGTTGACATTCTTTTGCAGTAATAGAAAGTGATTGCATCTAATACTGTTCCTAAAAATATAGTCTTAATAGGTTATTCTACAATATCCCCTAATTTTTTTGAGCAGTGTATTAATTTCCTATATCTACATGGATTCGTGGAACTTAGCCTAAGAAAGCAATTGCTAAACATGGTATTTCTGACTGATTGTGAGTTGAAAGAAGCCGCATATTCTCAATCAGAGCAGGATAAATAAATATTCCTAGAAGTACTAGTACTATTTCTCTGAGACACATTCAAAGTTGCTGTATCTGACATCATTGTTGACTTGTAAATACGGAAGCAGAAGCGTTTACATAGGTAGGACTGTGCGCCTACTTATCATAAAGGTTATGTCATTTACTTCAGCCCAACCTATTTGCACTTATAATTGCTATGTTAATCAGTTCAGCACAGGCTATGAATGGTGCATGAGGAACACGCTTTCAAAACCAATGCTGTTATCATACAGCGAATAATCAATGTATAAAACAATTTACGTTCATTCAACATTGGTTATAATTTGTCCCTTTTTTTCACCAAGTACTCAATCTAAATATAGGCCAGCAACTAGATTGGAGAGTAGTTAGTTAAGATCTACCAGAAAGGATTAATATAAGCAGCAATGTTACCGATTTATAAATCACCTGTTTGTTTATATTCTCAAGAAATTTTAATGTAACAAAGTGGTTTTTTTTTCGTTTTTCTTTCGTTTATAGGCCTACTGTTCTCCCTTTTTGTTAACCTTTTTATCTTATTCACACATACAAACACAAGACAGGACACACACCCAGACCGAAGGTGGAGATTTAATATCCCCTACCCCGCCGCGAATCGAACCCGGATCGCCGGAGTGGAAGGTAGGGACTCTACCGACTACGCCACGACGACGGACATGTTTTTCCTTCTTCTTTTACGTTATTGTTTTACCTTTTCGTTAACTTTATTTCATTCTCACATACATACAGAAGGACAGGACACACACCCAGACCCAAGGTGGGGATTTAAAATCCCCTACCCCGCCGGGAACCGAACCCGGATCGCCGGAATGGAAGGTAGGGACTCTACCGACTACGCCACGGCGACGGACATGTTTTTCCTTCTTCTTTTACGTTATTGTTTTACATTTTCGTTAACTTTATTTCATTCTCACATACATACAGAAGGACAGGACACACACCCAGACCCAAGGTGGGGATTTAAAATCCCCTACCCCGCCGGGAATCGAACCCGGATCGCCGGAATGGAAGGTAGGGACTCTACCGGCTACGCCACGGCGACGGACTGTTCAACCACAAATGTATGCTATTTCATTCCAAAAAGGACGAATTATGAAAAAATTCGTTAAACGATTTTGTTTATTATTTCCGGTAACACCAGTATATAAAAAAATGTGTTGGATAACGATAAATAATTTATCAATGTCATGTTAAAGAAAGTACTTAATTTGAATGAGTTCTACATAAACTCATATATATATATATATCTTACTAAAAAAGATAAATTTTTACTTACGTAATCAACAGATTTTCTGATCTAACTTATTATACATTCTTATAATTAACATACGTAACATTATCTAAATTATTTTAGTATTAATTATCGATATGAACCAAATTATTCTTCATTGCGTATTAACGTTGTTATAACGTTTAATCCTTATTTCCTTCAAATTAAACATTTTATTTATCATATTGTAATATAACTATCAATTATAAAATCTGACAATTTTAATTTTTTCTGCAGATTTTATTTGCAAAGAACTAAAAATGGCATTCTTCTCATCTGTTTATAATGATGACTTAACACTGTGTCTTATATATAAAGATAAATCAAATTTAACTCTTAATCCCAAGGATAGATAAATGTATGGATAGATAAATGAGATACAGAGATAGACATATAGATAGATATATACTGGTAAATAGATAGATATTTGTACCCAAACTCTGCCAACAAACTTTCACAAATTGCCCAGACTTTTTTACTGAGTATTTTGATATAAGGAACACACAGCCTCCGATTGCACATTACCGAGTAATTTGTTTTCGTTTTTTTAACCCTTAAATTGGCAAAACACAAATTTCTTCTGTTAGTTATTTGAATGTGGCTAATCGCAGTGAAAACGGATTCTTGTGTAACTGGTATTATTAGGTATATTGTATAATTAGACATACATTTAAGTGGTTTCTTTTTGTTCGTTTTCTTCTGATTTATTAAAAATATTAAATTAATTGATCCAACTGATGTATCCAAAAGGATACATTACCTTTGTATATGTTTATTCGGAACGTGCTTAGACTGTGGTCTGGTATTTGGCCATGGAGTGGAATGACTCAGCAACAGAAAAGTACTCAAATTGGAATATAATACAGAATGGTTATATTATATGGATATGAAACATGGACTCTTACTTTAAGGGACGAGAGGGGAATATGAGTATTTGAGAATAAAGTTCTTAGAAAAATGTTTGGACCAAAGAGAGATGAACAGACACGTGAATGGAGAAGATTGCATAACTGTGAGTTACATGGTCTTTATAGGAAGCCAGATATAATAAGAACAATTAGGTCTCGTAGACTATGATGGGCAGGAAATGAAACACGTGTATGGTAGCTTCTTGTAGGAAAATGCCCAATTGGTAGACCTAGAATGAAGGGGGAGAATAACATTAACAATGATTTGAGGGAAGTAGATTATACAGTTAATGATTGGAAAACATTGGCTCAGGATAGGGATATATGGATAGCATATGTCCGCGCGGCCATGAACCTACGGATTCGATAGTGCCAGTGAGTTAGTTATGATTACATTATTATTATTTTTTTTCATTTATTTTTTTTTTTCAGCATGCCCCATTACCGTAGTAATATTACATGCATAACATAACAAACATAAAATCAGATATCATAACATTACATAACATCACATATTTGGTTTTTGTTTACATGTTTTTTTTTTATCTTCGTCACTTGTTAATCACTCATTTTCGTACACTATTGTTTTTATATATTTTTTGAAATGTCTTAAATATTTGTGTATTAGGTCTTTCTCCGTCACAGGCCATGTTCCTCCTTCTTTGCTGATTTCTTCTTTCAACTTATTTCTAGAATGCTGCTGCAATTCACAATTATAAAGATGTTCTACATTTTGAATTGCTTTTCTACATGAACAGGTTGCGTTGTTTAATATTCCAATAAAATTTTTTGTTGCTGGTAATGATTTCTACTACAACACAGTCTGTGTTACTTAGCTGGTTAATAGCTATTGTATCCATTTTGTTATTATTAGTTATATTGCAGTACGTTTTCTCCCGGTTCCCCCTGTAAATGTTACAAACGTCTTGGGGAGACCTGCCAGTTGATTATTAATAACATACGGTTCCTGCATAAATATTAAGTCTGTGTTTTGTTCGCTTATAATTTGCACTAAATTGTTGGTTGCATTCCTAGAATGTTGCATGTTAAGTTGGAGACATCTTAATGTATGAGACTGGTTATTATTCGCAATTATGACTTGTAGTCATATTAATAACTTATTTAACATTGCCTTATAAATATTACATTCTTTATCAAGTGAAGAGTGATTCTCATTTACCAGTGCCGTTTTATTGTATTTATTGTGATTAACACAATTAATACATTTATATTCTTATTTTCTTACTGTGCATTCTCTAATGTGATGATTACCTGTGCAGAGTGGACATGTTTGATCGCCTCTACACTCTTGAGCGCGATGGTTATACTTACTGCACTTAAAACATCTGTTTATTTTAATGTAATCATCTAAGTTGCACATGTTCCAACCCAATTTGATCTTTGTGCCTAGTATTGTCTTCCTTACTACTGACTTTATTTCTATGACCAAGTTTATGTTGCCTTTTCTATATTTAAAAACAAATTTTGGCTGAAAGTCGTCTTCCTTTATATTCAATTCTGTGTTTTGATTATTATTATTATTATTATTATTATTATTTTATTATTATTATTATATTATTATTATTATTTTATTATAATATTATTATTATTTTATTATTATTTTATTATTATTATTATTATTATTATTATGTTATTATTTTATTATTATTTTATTATTATATTATTATTTTATTATTATTATTATTATTTTATTATTTTTTTTATTATTATTATTTTATTATTATTATTATTTTTTATTATTATTTATTATTATTTTATTATTATATTATTGTTATTATTGTTGTATTGTTATTATTATTATTGTTGTTATTATTATTATTATAAAGTAAAGTAAAGTTATCCCACAACAGGCCCGGAGGCCCTTGGGGTAGTAGGAGGTTAAGGCTCCCACTTTTTCTGGACAATCGGCACTTTATGTCAGCCGAGTTGTCAGCCCTGCGTGACGGCCGCCTTTACCCCCAGAACAAGCGTCTGGTACTCATTTCAGTTAGAGGCTGAGTCGACCCCAGGGCCATAGTGCCGCCAGAGGGATTGGGTCAGTTTAAAAATCCTGACCACAACGGGACTTGAACCCTCGACCCTCCGGCTTCTAGCTCAGTGCCTTAACCACTACGCTACGGCGTACCCCCATTTATTATTATTATTGTTATTATTATTATATTATTATTATTATTATTATTATTATTATTATTATTGTTGTTGTTGTTGTAATAACACTTAAATCACTTACTCTATGCAAAATGTCAGCAAATCGTATGTCCCAAGCTTAGCAATAGTGCAGATTTTCCAGAAACCATTCTGTCCACGATATAGGTAAAGAGTGAAAAAATCACTTCTTTCTCGGATATGTGTCGTGTAGGCTGCCATCAAGGAATCAAACAAATCAACGCCATTTTTATACTTGTTATATGACCTAATATATCCAGTAATTGAAACATTTGTTCTTGAACCTTTAGTTTGTCGTTGAACTTCATGGTTTGCGTCCAAGGATTCAATGTTTGTTACTACAGTTACAACTTTATCATTGTTCCATCTAACAATACCAATTTCATTAATTGTATCAAAAATTTAACTAACTTTTTAGGGATTCCGAACTCCAGCAGGATATTATATAACTTCTCCCTCTTAATTGAATCATATGCTTTTTTAAAGTCTACATACAGTTGATGTACAGTACCATTATATTCCCATTTCTTTTCTAAAATCTGTCTTATACTAAAAATCTGATCTGTTGTAGACCTGTTTCTTCTAAATGCACGTTGATGATCTCCTAGAATGTCATCAATATAGGGAGTAAGTCTGCTTACTAATATATTTGTTAGAATTTTGTACGAAGTTGAAAGTAATGAGATGCCCCTGTAGTTGTTGCAATCAGTTTTATCTCCTTTCTTATAAATTGGTACGATAATTGATTCCTTCCATTCATCTGGAAGAGCTTCTTTTCCCAAATCATACTAAGCAACCAGCGTATCTTGTCCATCAATTTTTCTCCCCCTGATTTTATCAGTTCTGCTGGGATCTCATCTGAACCTGATGCTTTATACATCTTCAATTTTTCAATCGTCATTTCAACCTCTAATGCACTTGGCTCTGCGACTAGCATTTCTGCCGTCTGTAAATTATTCTCCAGAATGTCCTGTTCTGTGTGTACATTTAATAGCTGATTAAAGTAACTTTTCCATCTATTTAATATACTCCTGGAATCTGCAATCATATCCCCATTTTCATTCCGAATTTTGTTTGTTCTAGCCTGAAACCCGTTCTTCTCTATACTAATTCCCTGATATAATTCTCTAATGTTCCTATTTTTTGCATTCATTTCAAGATCATTAATCTTCTCTCTCAAATATTCCCTCTTTTTACTCTTTAGTATCTTGGTGGTTTCCCGTCTAATACTACCCAATTGCTCTAAATTTACCTCATTTGGCTCGTGTAACCATTTCATTTTTGCTAGCTTTCTTTTCTTTACAATGTCGGCACATTCCTCATCAAAACATTTCTTGTTTTGCCTCTTTTTTAAACAACCAATGCTTTCTGATGCTGACAATTTAATAGTATCTCTTATAGCCTCCCATTCTTTATTTATATCAGTTTCTTCTTCGTTTGCCACACTGTCATCGGAAGATTCCAGTACTTCAAATCTATTAGTAATTTTGATTTGGTATTCTTGCCGCATTTCATCATTTTTCAAGTTTTTAAATTCAAATTTTACAGAAACATCTTTAGCGTTTGTTCCTCTCATAAGCGATAGCCGTTGTCTGATTTTCACTCTGACCAGATGATGATCCGAATTGCAGTCTGTCCCTCTAACTGATTTAACATCGATGATGTTACTGTGCCAGCGTTTATCCACTAATACATGATCTATCTGGTTCCGAGTTTCTCCATCTGGGGACGTCCAGGTGTATTTATGAATATCCTTATGCTGAAATGTTGTGCTCGTAACAATGAGATTCTTCTATGTGGCAAATGTGAGTAATCTAACCCCATTGTCGTTACTATCTTCATGAAGACTGAATTTGCCTATTGTTAGTTTGAATATATCTTCCCGCCCCACTTTTGCATTAAAGTCTCCTAAGACAATTTTCATATGATATCGTGAAAGGCTATCAAAATAAGCATTCTAATTCTTCATAGAACGCATCCTTTATCTTGTCATCTTTATCTTCTGTGGGGGCATGTACATTTACAATTATAAAATCATGTCGTTTACCCTTTAGAATTATGTATGATACCCTATCACTAACAAACTTAATATCTCGGATAGCGGATAGGATCCTCCTTCTGACTAAAAAACCCGTTCCAAATGCAGGTCTTTCTGCACCCCCGTAGTATAAGCAAAAAAAGCTACATATGCGCCCTATATACATAGGACACAAAATATAAATGCATATTTGCAAATTTAGAATGAAATTTCAAAAATGTTTTCATGTTTATGTATCAGCTAAGACCTTAATATAATATATATAATATAATATAACAAAATATTGCAATTTACACTAGTACAATAATAGAAAACAACAATTGAATAAGCTTACCTGCAGACATGTTGCTTCTCAAGATGCAAGCTCTTCAACCAGTCGCCGTCATTTTGTTGACAGCTGTGTGCGCTGTCTAGTGTGCCGTATTCTGGGATCTGTTTTCCTCCCTTGTCGGTTAATTGCCCAGTGTTATCAGTATTGGGCTTGGCTGGTATGTCTTGTCCTTGTCTATACAGCGGTTTTTTGGGGATGATAGTGTTTGATGGAAATTATTTGCTCAAGGCGAATAGGACCCGCTTGATTGAGGCATCGGAAACTGAGTCACTGAAGAGCTCGGCTCGATTCACGACCTATGATGGTTGTCCTGCGGCTTGCTTTGATTCCCCGCAGCTGTTATAAATAATTCAATACAAAGATGCCGACTACCGCCACTATAATAATTTAAGAATTCTGCATGTTAATCATTGTTAAGCATTGTCGCGCGGCACCAGCCTTTATATAAACGGACAACCATCATAGTGAGGCGTTAATGGTCAATGTGTGTTCATAAATCCTCTAAGACGGCAAATAGCAAGATTGTGTATATATATATATATATATATATATATATATATATATATATATATATAACTTATATATATTTCTTTCAACACATCCACACGTGTTAATTACAGAGGTAACGATCATCTAGCCTGTGTAGAGGCGACGTGGTTAGCATGTCGGTCCCTCAGCCGTTACAGTTGGTATTTTCAACCTGGAGTCGCTACTTATTGTAGCTACCCAAATGCCTCACGATACTGGGTGGGCACCTGTCCCATACTGGCCGAAATTCCGTGAAAAATTGTTCTTCCTCCATGAGGACTCGAACCAGCTCAGGTTTCGTAACTCTGCGCCAAGGCTTCTTGCCTTAACCACTCGGCTACGGCGAGCACTATTTATAAGAAAGGTCCAAGTGTCCTATACATAGGATATTGGGTCTAAATGGGACCCATTTAGAGGACACCCGTTGAAGAGATGGGTAGATCAATTTGATGTAAGCCTACTATGAAATCGGAACAGGTAACAGGCCTAAATCATGCTGCTGAATAATATTAATAATAGTAGTAGTAGTAGTAGTAGTAGTAGTAGTAGTAGTAGTAGTAGTAGTAGTAACAGTAATAATAATAACAATAATAACATTTTTTTGTGAGAAAATATTAATGATCTCTAAACGAATGTAAAAAATAGGAACATCAGATAACACTGGGGAACAGTGATTTTGGTGCCTTAATGTTTTCACCTATTTATGGGTATATTTGGGTCACTGATTCCAAAGATGATTTCAGTTTCGTCCTATCAGCTCTAGTTTTTGAGATAGAGTTTATTCAAATTATATACCAGTTCAAAAATACTGGTCCACATATACAACTATATTACTCGCATACAATTAAATACAAAAGAACAAATACTTTCTTTTTCATGAAACAACTGTATCTATATAACTACCATAATTTATTTACACATTAGTCTCGTTAGAATCATTAATTTTCCTCCATCAGGTCGCAGAATCCCCGTTTCTGTGATTTCCTCCGATGCAATGATCTGGACATTCTCGGTGGAGCTCCAACAGTAGTCCGCCATCATATGTATATCCCACCGTCCACGATACCTTTCTTCCATTGTACTTAATTCCTGGTGAAAACGCTCACCCTGTTCCTCACTTACATCTCCAAGATTGTCTGGAAATCGATCCAAATGACTGTGTAGGTAGTGTAATTTGATGCTCATGTTACAACCTAGTGCACAAAAAGCAGTGAGCATATTCTCCATCCTAGTTCATCACTATTAGGAGACTTATAGTTTCCAAGGAAATTCTTCACTACCATACAGAACGAAGACCATGCGGCTGCTTCAGTATCATTCATTGAGTCTTGAAATTGATGGTCATTAATAAGTTGGCGGATTTGTGGTCCATCCAATATACCTGCTTTTATTTTTTCCTTACTCAGTGCAGGAAATTTTGTACATATGTAGCCAAAACATGTTCCATCTCTATTCAACGCCTTGATGAACTGTTTCATTAAACCAAGTTTAATATGCAGTGGTGGCAAGATGATGTTGTTTCTGTCAACCAAAGGTTCTGCAACGATGTTTTTTTCTCCAACGGTCATGCTTTCTCTAAGAGGCCAATGCCTTCTCACCCAATGTTGATCTTGGCTCTAGAGTCCCATAAACATATAAAGCATGGGTATTTGGTGTACCCACCTTGTTGTCCTAGAAGAAAATTCACCATCTTGAGATCGACACACATTACCCATTGGTGATCACGGTAAGAGATCTTCTCTAGCACTGTAGCTATTGTATGTTGATTTTCACGCATAGAAACTGAGTGACCAATTGGGATTGACCTGTATATGTTCCCATTATGCAAAAGAACACATTTTAGGCTGCGTTTGGAGCTATCTATAAATAACCGCCATTCACTTGGTGTGTATTTTCTTACACCCAGCTTCATTAACAGTCCTTCAACATTCATACAAAAAACAAATTGATTTTCTACTGTGAAGAATGGCAGGAAGTCTGTTTCTCTTTTGCGATAGACTGTGACCTTTGTTCCCGGTAACAGACATTGTTTCTCTGCCAGCCTGGAAGCTAACAACTCAGATGACTTCTTTGGAAGACTTAGATCCCTTATGAGGTCGTTCAGTTCCGCTTGACTAAAACCGGATGAAACTGATGAAGGTCCTGGGAAATCGCTGTCATTTCCCTCAGAATAGCTTTCAGTTGAATCATCCTCTTCTTCTGGTGACTCTGGAAGACTGGTAAAATTGGAACAGGTATCTCCTCTGAATGTGGAACAGGGCGTCTTGCGAAGCGTAGATTGGGATATACCCATCTATTCCGGTTTTTTTGCTATTGATGCCCTTTACATTGACTGAACAAAAATAGCAGTCATCACTATGGTTAATTTGTTCTCGCCAGATCATTGGTTCCCCAAATTTCAAGCATTTCCGTTTCCCATTTGTCCATTGTCGTAGATGCTCTGTGCACGTTTTACATACAATGTGAGGTGCCCAAGGCTTATCTTGATCTCCCAGTTGTACTTTGAAATGGCCAAATAAGCTCTTCTTACAAAGTCAGTTATAGGTTTTCTTTGTTGAGTGAATGTGTACTCCCCACAGATGAAACAAAACACATCAGGATTATTCACACATTTTCTTCGTGTTGAAGCCATGTCAGTCTAGAAAAAGGATAAACAATTGTCAAATTAGTAAAATTACATATGCAAACGGCAACAACAACATGAATATAACTTGGATTAAATCAATTAGTATTATGCAAACAATCGATTTACAATGGTGGTACATAAGAGCAGTATCATCAATATCTTGCAAACTAGAGCTGCTGCAACAAAATGGATGACATTTTTGGAATCAGCAGTGCCGAAATACCCAGAATCAGGTGAAAAATTTCAGGCACCAAGAAAAAAATATTTTTTTGTTCCCCAGTGTAATTGTATTAGGGAATTAGGATAGAAAGGAATGAATTTCAGATTAGAACAAATACAATTAGGAATGAAAATAGGGACATGATTTAGACAACAATACTATATTAAGAACATGGAAAAATTACTTTAATCAGCTATTAAATGGACATGCGAAATAGGATATTGAAGAAGATGATTTACAGACAGCTGAAACATTAATCGCAGGGCCAAGCGCGTTAGAAGTTGCAATGTCATAATCAAAATTAAATATACATAAAGCATAATGTTCAGATGGGATTCCAATAGAACTGATAGAATCAGGGGGAAAAAATTGATGGAAAATATACGTTGGTTGCTTGGTATGATTTGAGAAATAGACTCTTCCAATTGAATAGAGAGATCGATTAACATATCTATATATAAGGAGGGGGATAAAACAACTAAATATAAAGAAAGGAGATTGCAACAGGGACATCTCATTACTTTCAACTTCGTACAAAATTCTAACAAATATATTAGTATCCAGGCTTATTCCCTATATTGACGATGTAATAGGTGATTATCAATGTGGATTTAGCAGAAATAAGTCTACAATAGATCAGAATGGGAATATAACTGCATTGTACATCAACTTTAATAAATAATAGTTTTAAAAAAGTAAAACAACACGCTTTATTAAAAAACCGATCTAAAAAATGAAAAATAATTTTAATTTCCAACACGCTTGGGATAAAATTAAAGTGGTCAACAAAAAAAGCATCTCCAACACATCTAGAATAAAAACTAGATGATTTTTTTGTTGACCACTTATTTTATCCCAAGCGTGTTGGAAATTAAAATTATTTTTCATTTCTTAGTCCGGTTTTCTAATAAAGCGTGTTGTTTTAGTTTTTTAAACTATTATTTTTTTATTTTTAGTTTAATTGATTGTCATAAACCAGAATCCCATGAAAATTTAATTGCTTACGATATTTTTAGTGTCTAGGCACGAATATAATTATATATTTTTAAAATTATTATCTGACATTATTTTAATATTTTTGAATATTTTAATATAGATAATTAGTTACAGTTAATCATATCCTTGTCATATTTTTTTTGGATAAATTACAATGTGGTAAGTTTACAAAATTGTCATTAATATTTTACAGAGTAAGATAAATATGTAAATATCTTTAAATTCGATAGTATTATAGGATGAGCTAAAAGTAATATATATTCTTAAAAAAAGTCCTCCGGGCCGAATTTGAACCAGCGACCTATAGATTACTGAAATTATGTACTACTACAGTCCACCGGTCTTCCAACTGAGCTACCAGAGGATATAATATGAATTCCTTACAATGATAGACTAAAAAGTCGATAAGTCCGCAAACCTCTTATTCCGATCTTTATTTTTATGATGTCCTAATGATCCTGGCCAGGATCTTAGAAAACATTTATGAAATGATTGTATTGTCATTGATTCTTTACAAGTATACAAAGTTTCAAGTCGATCCAATGTTTTTAAGTGGGTGAAAATCGTGTTGAAAGATTCCATTACGTGGATAGACAGATAAAGGTCAAGCTAATATAAATCGTGTAAAAAGGCATATGATATAATTAAAGAGAAATAAGTTGTAGGCCCTACATGATAGGCTCCTAAGAGAAGGTTGCGGGTAAGCAAACAATTTTTCAGATAACGAACTCACTGACACTATCGAACCTGTAGGTTCATTGCAGCGCGGACACAAACAGTTTTCAGATACTTTTGGAATTCACAATGAGTTAAATCCTCTATTATTCAGATTTGTGCTAGAGTATGCAATTAAATCGCGTAGCACTCTATGGTATATGCTGATAATATATATATATATATATATATATATACTTACTTACTTACTCACTGGCACTATCGAACCCGTAGGTTCATTCTACTAGTTTTCAATCACATATGCCGTTACTATTATCTGTGGATCTGTATGTGTTCTGTTTTTTTTAATATAATTTCACAAAGCAATATCAGAACAGCTGGATGAACCATTTAAAATGATGTCTCTTTTCATTTCCTTCTCTCTTTCTCTTTATTTATCTATCCAGTTCTCTAATGAACTAACGAACTTCTATTGCGCTTCTACATCTATATTCTGTGAGAAGCAAAAAATGGGAATGCCTAATAAGAAATATTGATATACCAGACATATCATGAAAAAACAGAAGTAGCTCATTTTAGAATGATAACGGACCACGACTGTCTGGCAAAACACTTTTACTTACTTACTTACTCACTGGCACTATCGAACCCGTAGGTTCATGGCCGCGCGGACATAAGCTCTCCATACATCCCTATCCTGAGCTAATGCTTTCCAATCATTCCCTGTATAATCTACTTCCCTCAAATCATAGTTAATGTTGTTCTCCCACCTCATTCTTGGTCTACCAACTGGGCGTTTTCCTTCTGGCTTTCCTACAAGAAGTTTCCATGCACGTCTTTCATTCCCCATACGCGCAACATGTCCTGCCCATCGCAGTCTACGAGACTTAACTGTTCTTATTATATCTGGCTTCCTATAAAGACCATGTAGTTCATTGTTATGTAGTCTTCTCCATTCACCTGTCTGTTCATCTCTCTTTGGTCCAAAAATTTTCCTAAGTACTTTATTCTCAAATACTTGTAATCTCCTTTCCTCCCTTAAAGTAAGAGTCCATGTTTCGCACCCATATAATATAACTGGTAGAATAATAGTTTGATATATTTTAAGCTTAACATTTTTTTAAAGGAGTTGGGACGTCAAGAGTCTCTGCAATGCATAATAGCACGCATTTCCAGAATTGAGCCTATGTTTAATTTTTCTTTGTGCATCTCATTCCTATTTGTGATTATTGTTCCCAGGTATTTGAATTCAGCCACTTCCTCAAAATTTCCCTCATTTGTCATTAGCTGTCCATTTCCATTATATAATGAATTTCTACATGTGACCATATATTTAGTTTTATTGATATTTACTTCCAGTCCTAATTTCTTAGTATTTTACTCAATAGTGTGTGCGTGTTGTCCTTTAGTATCTCCTCGATATTGGCCAATAGTACTACATCATCAGCATAAACTAACAGCTTATTAATACCATTGAGTTGTAAGCCTTCCTCATTCTCTAAAGACTTAATGGCATGCTCCAGTACAAAATTAAATAGTAGAGGAGATAGTGCATCTCTTTGCTTCAATCCATTCTGGATTTCAAAAGTGTCCGAAAACTGTTTGCCTACATGCACTCTACTCTTTGTGCCATTTAGACAAATTTGTATAAGTCTAACTAACTTTTTATGAATTCCGAACTCCAGCAGGATACTATATAACTTCTCCCTCTTAATTGAACCTTATGCTTTTTTGAAGTCTACATATAGTTGATGTACAGTACCATTATATTCCCATTTCTTTTCTAAAATCTGTCTTATACTAAAAATCTGATCTGTTGTAGACCTGTTTCTTCTAAATACACATTGATGATCTCCTAGAACGTCATCAATATATATATATATATATATATATATATTTAACTTGGTGTAGTTAAGGTCATGTGTCCTTCTCTTCCACTCATCAGGACAAACATATGTTACATCAGAATATAGCAATCATAATCAACTATAATAATAATACTAAATGAAAATTTGATCAATAAGGTAATATCTATAAGATTAAGATTAAGATTGATAACATAATAATGTTAGTGATAATTAAAATTAAGACTATAATAATAATAATAATAATAATAATAATAAAATGAACACAAGCAATATAAGTTAAAAAGAGATATAGATAGATCATCGGTTGTCTTTGACATCGTCCCATTCCTAAGAGCCTATTTTGTCAGTCCATCCAATCTCCTGGTTGTAGATGTTTCTCCTTCATGTATAAATATATTCCCTAATTCTAGGAAATTTTAGGTCTTCCTCTACCTCGCCTTCCGTCAAGTTTCCATTCCAAAACTCATTTTGGTAGCCTATCCTCTTCCATTCGCTGGACATGTTCATATCATAAAAAATAATTTGTCGGTTAAATAATATTTAAAATAAACAACTGAAAATATATGTTAATCTTAATTCTGTTCTCTTAACTTAAATTAAATTATTATTAATTGTTTATAGAATAGTATCACTGAAGTGTATAAGTTAGTTTGTTATTGAATAACTGCACTTTTATTTCTTTTTTTTTAAACGATGTTGTAGTTTGCTATCTCTGACATAGGACGGAAAGGAATTCCAGATTCTGGCAAGTGAAACTGTAAAAATGATGAATATAATACACAGTGTGATGAGGAGGGATATAAAGGACAATGTGCTGATAGGATCTAAATAACTAACTCACTGGCACTATCGAACTCGTAGATGCATGGCCGCGCGGACATAAGCTTCCATAAATTCCTATCCAGCTAATATTTGCCAATCATTCCCTGTATAATCTACCTCCCTCAAATCATAGTTAATGTTATTCTCCCACCTCATTCTTGGCCTACCAATTGGGCGTTTTTCCTCCTGTTTTCCTACAAGAAGCTTCCATACATGTCTTTCACTCCCCATTCGTGCCACATATCCTGTCCATCGCAGTCTACGAGACTTATTATATCTGGCTTCCTATAAAGACCACATAGTTCACTGTTAAGTAGTCTTCTCCATTCACCTGTCTGTTCATCTCTCTTTGGTCCAAAATTTTCCTAAGAACTTTATTCCCAAATACTCTTAATCTCCTTTCCTCTCTTAAAGTAAGAGTCCATGTTTCATATCCATATAATATAACTGGTAGAATAATAGTTTTATATATTTTCAGTTCAACGTTTTTTTCAAAGTGCTGATGGGATCAAGTGTCTAAATTATGTGTCGGATAATTTGGCGATGATGTGTGTATTTTATAAAGAAGGGATCTCATAGACGATAATTGTTCCAGGGACGGTATAACATGACCAATTTTGCGAATACCACAAATAAAACGTGCACAACTATTATGAACATATTGAAGCCTCTGAATGAAAATGGTGTTTAAGTCTGTAAAAAGAATATCATAATAATCAAAATAGGTCGTTGAAGCGTTTCTACTAACATTTTCCTTACAGCTAATGGCAAACAGTTTCTTATGTGAGTTAATAAGTGTGTTATTGAGAAGACCGTTTTGCTTGTGTGATTTATTTGTATATTCCAATTTAAAGTGTTGTCCATAAATAATCCTAGGTTTTTTTACTGTCTCGCTATATAGCGAGGTTATTCTAAGAGCCAACACGCGTTGTATTGAGTAACACTAAGAAATTGGGGCCGGAAGTAAACAACAACAAAACTAAATATGTGGTCACAAGTAGAAATTCATTATATAATGGAAATGGACAATAATGACAAACGAGAGAAATTTTGAAGAAGTGCTCAATTCAAATACCCATGAACAATTATTACAAACACTATTTAGGTAGGCCCTACAGAAAGAAACTTAGGTTAAATTCTGGAAATGCATGTTTTTATCCCTACGCATTACAGGGACTGTTGCCATTCAACTTCTCTCAAAAAAAGTTAAATTGAAAATATATAAAACTGTTATTCTTCCAGGTATATGGGTGCGAAACATGGACTCTTGTTTTAAGGGAGGAAAAAAAGATTGCGAGTATTTGAGATAGTTAATGATGATGGTGATGATGATGATAATAATAATAATAATAATAATAATAATAATAATAATGTGACAATATATAGTAATAAATATATTTTTTGATAATAACACAATTTTGACAATAAATTCCATGACGCGAGAGGCCTGGAAAGCCCTTGGCCTACCAGCCGGCTGCTAACCTGATATTCACATGGATAATCACAGAGATGGACAATTATCAGCCAGTTTAGGGGTGACATGTGGTTAGCATGTAAGGTCCCTCAGCCGTTATACCTGTGTTTTTTCAACCTGGGGAAGCTATTTATTGCAGATACCCAAATTCCTCATGATGCTGGATGGGAATCGTTCCATTACTGACTGAAATTCCATGAATAATATCTTACTCATAGTAATTCGAACCAGAGTAAATTTCGTTGCTTTGTACTAAGGCATGTTGCCTTAAATCTCTCGGCTACGGCGCAAGACCCTAAAAAAAAAAAAGATATTGAATAATAAATTAAATGCAATGAACGTTACAAAATCAATTTAAGCTTGCAGGCTACAATTTTAGAATGGATTCCTCTTGTAAGTTGTTAATTGTAATAAGAAGGACTTTATATTACATAATTTAAATATTTTAATTGCAGATTGATGAAATTATCGGCATTCTAAAGGGCTGGGGTTAATGTTGAAATCTCGACCAGAAACGAAAAGGAAGAAAAATAAGGTGTTTAAAAGAGGTAAGAAAAATATTGTATTAAATTCATTTTCAACTTTGTTTAGCAAATTGGGTGTTTATGTTGCCTATTCGCATACTAGCACGATTTAAATTATTAGAGTTTTATTGTTTTACACAGCAATTAACATGTTAATTTAACTGGTTTTCACTCCCTGCTTACAAGGGGATGTATAATAAGAAAGTCCATTTAACTTCCTCAGAAGAAATGAACATGTTTCTCAAATATACAAAATTTGCATATTATGGTTCGGAATTGATAAATAGATAATTAATTGTAGGGTCAAACCCGCACATCACAGGTATCGCACTCTGACGAGCTTTTACTTTTTTCTCCTAGATCAAGTGTGTCAAACTGGAGGCCTGCAAGTTTCTATTTGTACATTTTTTGCAACCCGCCCCCATCGGAAACTATAACCACAATTTAATATGTTTTTTTAATTCTGCATTTTACGTCAACATTTCTGTCGAAACTAACAAAATATCTCACAGATGTCACTAGTTTGTGTCTTGGGTTATACCACTTTTTCGAAATTGGTTGCAACCGAATGGTGACAAGTACAAAAAATCGTAAAATGTTTTAAGTTAGCTTGTTGTGTATTTGTTGAAATGCTGAGATATAACCTTATCATTGTTTTATTATAAGTAAAATGGGTTCGTGCTTTGAATGATTTCATATAAATTAGTTAAATTTGTTAATGTGAATAAACTTTTACAAACTATATCAGTCAACTTCTTTTTGATTGTTCTATATTTTGGTAACAAAGATATACACTATGTTGTGTAAATATTTCCCACATGTCCATTAGCCGTATTTTTGAAACATTATAAATATGGTTGTAATAGTATTTCATATTTATTTGGTTATAAACTATGTCCCTAACATACCTTAGGTAAAATAGTGTTATTTTCAAAATTTGGAAAATCTGTAATAATATTAACAAAAAAAAGTAAAGTAAAGTAACGTAATCCCACTACAGGCCTCAGGAGGACCTTCGAGTAGTAGGAGGTTAAGGCTCCCACTTTTTCTGGACAATCGGAACTTGATGTCAGCCGGGTTGTCAGCCCTGCGTGACGGCCGCCTTTACCCCCAGAACAAGCGTCTGGTACTCATTTCCGTTAGAGGCTGAGTCGACCCCAGGGCCATTGTGCCGCCAGAAGGTTTGGGTCAGTTTAAATATCCTGACCACACCGGGACTTGAACCCTCGACCTTCTGGCTTGTAGCGCAGTGCCTTAACCACTACGCAACGGCGTGCCCCCAATAATATTAATAATAAGTTTATAAGGGGGCACGCCGTAGCGTAGTGGTTAAGGCGCTGCGCTACATGTCGGAAGGTCGAGGGTTCAAGTCCCGTTGGGATCAGGATTTTTAAACTGACCAAAACCTTCTGGCGGCACTATGGCCCTGGGGTCGACTCAGCCTCTAATGTAAATGAGTACCAGACGTTTGTTCTGGGGGTAAAGGCGGCCGTCACGCAGGGCTGACAACCCGGCTGACATCAAGTGCCGATTGTCTAGAAAAAGTAGGAGCCTTAACCTCCTACTACCCGAAGGGCCTCCCGAGGCCTGTAGTGGGATTACTTTAAAAAGATAAGTTTATAATGTTTATATCTTAGTATAACATAATGTTGAGTGATTCCGGGTTCTGTGGCCGTGGTCCATAGTTGGTGTTGATACCAGACGTTTCGCCCTCAACTGCGGAGGGCATCTTCAGTGGCGAGTGCTTCTAGGCGTGTTTCCTGGTCGGAAGCTCTACTACTCTAAGGAAACACGCCTAGAAGCACTCGCCACTGAAGATGCCCTCCGCAGTTGAGGGCGAAACGTCTGGTATCAACACCAACTATGGACCACGGCCACAGAACCCGGAATCACTCAACATTATGATTACCGGCCGTGAAAGCCTGCATTCAACTATTAGTATAACATATTTTTTTTATTTTCATTGAAACAATTATTAGTCCCGCGTCGTAGCAGAGTGGTTCACATGTGGATGTGAAGTCTTGGCGCTAAGCTATTGGTTCAAGTCTCCATGGGGGAAGAAATATTCTCACACAATTTCGGCTAGAATGGGACTGGTGCCCACCCAGCATCGTGAGGAATTTGGGTAACTACTAGGCCATATGTAGGCGCTCCAGGTTGAGAAAACCAGTTATAACGACTGGGGTCCGGACATGCTGACCACATGTAACACTTACACCGGGAGGATGGTCGTCTACCTCTTTGAATACCACATGTGGATGTGAAGTCATCAGCCGGCTGGTAGGCCTCTCGCACCAAGGAGTTTTCTATAACTTACTTACTCACTGGCACTATCGAACCCGTAGGTTCATGGCCGCACGGACATAAGCTCTCCATACATCCCTATCCTGAGATAATGCTTTCCAATCATTCCCTGTATAATCTACTTCCCTCAAATCATAGTTAATGTTGTTCTCCCACCTCATTCTTGGTCTACCAACTGGGCGTTTTCCTTCTGGCTTTCCTACAAGAAGTTTCCATGCACGTCTTTCATTCCCCATACGCGCAACATGTCCTGCCCATCGCAGTCTACGAGACTTAACTGTTCTTATTATATCTGGCTTCCTATAAATACCATGTAGTTCATTGTTATGTAGTCTTCTCCATTCACCTGTCTGTTCATCTCTCTTTGGTCCAAAAATTTTCCTAAGAACTTTATTCTCAAATACTCGTAATCTCCTTTCCTCCCTTAAAGTAAGAGTCCATGTTTCGCACCCATATAATATAACTGGCAGAATAATAGTTTTATATATTTTCAGCTTAACGTTTTTTGAAAGGAGTTGGGACATCAAAAGTCTCTGCAATGCATAATAGCATGCATTTCCAGAATTGAGCCTATGTTTAATTTCTTTGTGCATCTCATTCCTGTTTGTGATTATTGTTCCTAGGTATTTGAATTCAGCCAATTCCTCAAAATTTCCCTCATTTGTCATTAGCTGTCCATTTCCCTTATATAATGTATTTCTACGTGTGACCATATATTTAGTTTTACTGATATTTACTTCCAGTCCTAATTTCTTAGTGTTACTCAATAGTGTGTGCGTGTTGGCCTTTAGTATCTCCTCGCTATCGGCCAGTAGTACTACATCATCAGCATAAACTAACAGCTTATTAATACCATTCAGTTGTAGGCCTTCCTCATTCTCTAAAGATTTAATGGCATGCTCTAGTACAAAATTAAATAGTAGAGGAGATAGTGCATCTCCTTGCTTCAACCCATTCTGGATTTCAAAAGTGTCTGAAAACTGTTTGCCTACACGCACCCTACTCGTTGAGCCATTTAGACACATTCGTATAAGTCTAACTAACTTTTTAGGAATTCCGAACTCCAGCAGGATACTATATAACTTCTCCCTCTTAATTGAATCATATGTTTTTTTGAAGTCTACATATAGTTGATGTACAGTACCATTATATTCCCATTTCTTTTCTAAAATCTGTCTTATACTAAAAATCTGATCTGTTGTAGACCTGTTTCTTCTAAATGCACATTGATGATCTCCTAGAATGTCATCAATATAGGGAGTAAGTCTGCTTACTAATATATTTGTTAGAATTTTGTACGAGTTTTCTATAAACTATAATTAATGCATTATCAAGCTATAAATAAGAATCAACAACAAGCAAGAACTCATCTAATTAAAAAATTAATAGATTTAGTAATGGCTTTGTCTACAGATCACATGTGGCACGCGAGAGATTTAGTTAACGTATGGAATAGACCAGGAACAAAATTATTTTGACACACCTGCCCTTGATGATTAGTAATGTTCAAAAGCTTACAGTACATTTATGAGCGTTAGATGATGTATATAACAGTAGCGGGCCCGGCAGACGTCCTGCCGGAACGTTCAGTTCTCGTGTCATGGCAGGATGTTTAAAATATAAGTTACTTTTTTACCGTAAAATTCACTAAGATGCAATTAGATATTAATTATTAAATAAGTTCGCAAGATAACTCTTCACTGCCATCTGCTGTAGCTCAATAAGCGTGCATGATGACGTCACATTGTTGTCGCGCGGAATATGTCGATAATGCAGCTGACTAAACATTTGACATAAAAAAAATTCCTATAACCTGATCGCAGCGCCACCTACCGGGTCCAATTTGAATCTAAATCATCCAGGGACCCACTCAAAAACACAAAAATGTATTGACTTAGGCTTTCACGGCCGGAGTTGCTATGATGATCTTGAAGAAGATTTCCGGGCTGTATGCCGTGATCTCGAGGTTTGAAGTTCACCGATGTTTCGCCAGAGACTACGTCTGGCATCCTCAAGGGTTGTCTTGAGACAAGACGCAGTCTCTGGCAAAACGTCGGGGAACTTCAAGCCTCGAGACCACGGTCTTTACAGCCCGGAAATCTTGTTCAAAATCAACACACAAAAATATTCATCAAAATAGGTCCAGCCATTTAGGCAGTTTTTAATTTCGGATTTTAAGTAAATCTTCATTCTAATTGTGGGATTTCGTTCATTTTTTGGATAATAACTACCTTTGTTTATTTTAATAGGATATGCTGAATTTCTTTGTGAAACATCGAAAATTGTGACCGCTAGAGCGATTTTTAAATTTTCACTTCTGGCGAACTGCTATATCTAATGCATTTAGGTGGTCCAATTGTGAATCTAAATCATGCATGGACCCACTCAAACACACACAAAAATTTAATCAAAATCGGCCCAGTCGTTTAGGAGGAATTCAGTGACAACGCAAGTACAGATGGGAAGAGAGAATTAGTAAGATGATAATCGATAAAGGTAACCGTTACAACAGCCGAGGCTGTTCTAAAATAAAATAAAATATAAATAAATAATAGTTTTAAAAAACTAAAGCAACACGCTTTTATTAGAAAACCGTACTAAAAAATGAAAAATAATTTTAATTTCGAACACGCTTGGGATAAAATTAAAGTGGTCAACAAAAAAATCATCTCCAACACATATAGAATAAAACTAGAGTTATCAACAAAAAGAAAATAATTTTACCATCAAAAGCGTGGGGGTGCTCTATATCAACTAATATATTTGATAATAAACAAATATTGGTAAAAGTAAAGTCTCTAAGAAAAAATGTAGAACTCATAAAAGCACCCCACGCCTTTGATGGTAAAATTATTTTCTTTTTGTTGATAACTCTACTTTTATTCTATATGTGTCTAGGATGATTTTTTTGTTCACCACTTTAATTTTATCCCAAGCGTGTTGGAAATTAAAATTATTTTTCATTTTTTAGTTCGGTTTTCTAATAAAGCGTGTTGTTTTAGTTTTTAAAACTATTATTTATTTTTTATTTTTAATATTTTACAGAACAAGATAAAAATGTAAATATCATTATATTCGATACTACTGTAGTATGAGCTAAAAGTAATACTCTTCTAAAAAAAATTCTCCCAGCCGGATTTGAACCAGCGACCTACGGATTACTGAAATTATCTATCTCCAGAGTTCACCGCTCTACCAATTGAGCGCTTACAACGATTGACTAAAAAGTCGACCAGTCCGCAACCTATTATACCAGTTTTCATTTTTTTGATTTTCTGATGATTCTGGCCAGGATTTTAGAAACAAAATATGAAATTATTGTACTGTCACGGGTCCTTTACAAGTATACAAAGTTTCAAGTCGATCCAATGTTTCTAAGTGGGTGAAAATTGTGTTCAAAGATTCCGTTACATAGATACAAAGACACTTTTTTTTATTTTCTGATGATTCTGGCCAGGATTTTAGAAACAAATATGAAAATATTGTATTGTCACGGGTCCTTTACAAGTATACAATGTTTCAAGTCGACCCAATGTTTCTAAGTGGGTGAAAATAGTGTTCAAAGATTCCGTTACATAGATATAAAGACACTTTTTTTTTTATTTTCTGATGATTCTGGCCAGGATTTTAGAAAACAAATATGAAATTGTTGTATTGTTACGGGTCCTTTACAAGTATACAAAGTTTCAAGTCGATCCAATAATTTTATGTGGGTGAAAATCGCGTTGAAAGATTCCGTTACATAGATGGATAGATGGATATATAGATAGATAGATAGATAGATAGATAGATAGATAGATAGATAGATAGATAGATAGACAGACAGACAGACAGACAGACAGACAGACAGACAGACAGACAGACAGACAGACAGACAGACAGACAGACAGATAGCCAGATAGACAGATAGACAGATAGACAGATAGACAGATAGACAGATAGACAGATAGACAGATAGACAGATAGATAGATAGATAGATGTCAAGCTAATATAAAGCTGTTAAAAACACTCGAGTTTTAAAATGAGATGCTGTATTCTACTACAACTTCATTAGTAGTATATTTGCTTGTGTGCTGCTAATTAACTGGGCAGGAAATATGAATAAAGAAATGTTGATATTTATTTACATTCAAGTGCCCCATTTCAAATTTCGATTAAATTAAAATTCATACTAGTAAATTTGCATTAATTTGGAGCAACCCTTTTGTAAGGAGACAGGAAATAGAAATGTACATGCATATGCATGGCAACAGCCTGTTTACTTTTTACACAATTTTATGACCGTGTTTCTAGCTTGGATTTTCCAGTCACACTGGTATAATGGCGCTAATGACTTACATGCGTCGCGCCATATTGAAAACATCACGTTCTGCACCGAACATTGGCTTCTTCAAAATGCGGAAATATGTACGAGTTGGCTTATTTGAAACTAGTATCCGGGAAGCCCCGAGTTCAAATCCACATACTAATCTTTTTCCTGATTTCCCGTGGTATGTAAGATAAAGTGATCCCACCCTTAGGAGGCCCTTGAGGTAGTAATAAAATAAGGCTCTCATCTTTTTAGACAATCGGCACAATATGTCGGTCTTGCGATGACGGCCACCTCTACTTCCATAACAAACCTCTGATACTCATTTCTGTTAGAGGCTGAGTCGACCGCAGGGCATGATAACTCTAAAAAGTTTAGATCAGTTTAAATGTTCTGATCCCACTGGACTGGAACCCCCGACCTTCCGATTTGTTACATATTGCCATAATGTCAATTACGCTACGGCGTGCCTCCGGTTTCCCTTGGTAATTAAGGCATATGCTGGTTTCGAATTCCATTATCTGAAGCCATTTCATTAACCAATCCACTGCACTATCGAATCCGCAGGCTCATCAACAATTTATAAATATTCCCTTGGCATAGTGGGTAAGTTTGTAAAATATATAGTTGATCCATAGATTTGCATTGTCTTATAAATTTTTATTCGCAGACATAAGCTCTCCATACATTCCTCTCCTGAGCTAATGTTTTCCAATCATCCCCTGTATAATCTACTTCCCTCAAATCATAGTTAATGTTATTCTTGCACCTCATTCTTGGCCTAACTTGTGGGCGCTTTCCCTCTGGTTTTCCTACAACGACATTCCAAGCCACCTTTCATTCCCCACATGTGCCACATGTTCTGCCCATCGCAGTCCACGAGACAACTGTTTTTACTATATATGACTATTTAACTCATGCCACAAATGCTAGTCAATGACCAATCACGTTTCAATGAATTTTGTTTTACAACCAATGACAGTCGTGTTTCACCTCGCTCTTTATCGATTTTTCTTTATCAGCTCCTGCTTTTGTGATAAAGAAAGCTCCTTTTTTTTTAATGTTCTGAACAGGACAGAACATTATTTTTCTCCAACAAATACATTGAATATAGCAAATAATGAACAGATTCCTTGATTTTACTGAGTTGTTTACTAAAAAAATAAATGAATAACTCGTAATGTTGATTATGATATATAGTTTAATATGTTTCATTATTTCTCCACTTGGGTACATTGTTACAGTATTGCGACCTTATTTGGCAATAAATAATATGATCTAGTTGCAGTGAATGAACATAACCTCGCATTTCTGAATTGTTCTGAAACATCGCCGTTTACATTAAATATATAAATGTTTTAAAATAACTATAGTTAAACAATGGTTTGTGAATAAACAGCTTAATTGTATTCGTTAAATAGTCCTAACAAATGCCACTCTTGATTTCCAAATTCTCTAGATAAATTCACACCTAACTTCGTGAGTCGTGAATTTATCGATAATTTGGAAATCACACGTGGCATTACTTATGATAAATATTTACATTCATTCACACATCTCCTTGCTACGGGTTATTTAATCGTGGATTTCTTCAATGTCAAGGTATGGCCAACTTTCCGAATGCGTAGACGGTTGACTTACGTCAATAACCAATCAGTCCGCGATCTTCAGATATTGTTTTATTTACAGCAGCCTGAAAGTGGATACACTATACATGTTATATAACAATACATACCTCGATTCCCAATTATTTATCATCCCGTTTCCAGTATCTATCCTCAAACCATAACTTAAACACAAGATCACAACATAGTCTCTTACTTAATATACCGCAACATATGACATCACATCACTCCATGTCATATACCATCTCCACTTCTCGCAACTGGAATTCCCTACCACAAGAAATAAGGGGCTGCCGGACATTGGCATCTTTTAAAAGAAATCTAAATTTATATTTGCTCTAAACTCGACTTCATTATTATCCAGTGTAAGATATATATATTAATTGGTGTTTCCCGTATAATGTATCATATTTATATTATTATTATTATTATTATCGTATCATTATTGTTATTACCCTATAAAATGTTGTTTGTACATGACATTTACATTGCTACATTTATTGTATCTTTAACTGTTTATAATTAGTATAGTGTATATCTATATTTGTCGAATATTTATTTGTATTTGTGCTGGTTGAGTGGAAGAGAGGGCCTTATGGCCTTAACTCTGCCAGAATAAATAAAGTATTATTATTATTATTATTATTATTATTATTATTATTATTATTATTATTATTATTATATAGGCCTACGTATTAGAAGAGACTATTTTTTTATTAATTGTGTTCTGCCCAAGGGCAGGTCTTTCACTGAAATGAAAGCATTTTCATGTTATGCTTTGCAGCTTTACTAGATAATTATAGGTATGGTAGCTTCCCGTTGCTTTCCTCACCGGGGATGATAATGATGTAATAGTGATGATGATAGCCCGATAATGTTCTGGGAAAGTTTGGACCTCAAAGCTTCCTGACATTTGTCTTACAGGAGAAGAAAAACCCCAAAAAATACCTCACCCAGGAAGCTTGTCCCGACCGGGAATCGAACACGGCCCCGCTGCGTGAGAAGGCAGCACGCTACCTCGATACCACAGCGGTGAACAAGAACGACTATAAACAATCATTAAATAAAATATATGTTCTTTGTTGTCATTTCTTCCCATAGTCGTGGAAGCTTCTTCTAGGAAAACCAGAGGATAGCTCAAGAATGAGGTGGGAGAATAACATTAACTATGATTTAAGGGAAGTAGATTATACAAAGAATGATTGGAAAACTGCTCAAGATATAAAGAGCTTATGTCCGCAAGGCCATGAACCTATGGGTTCGATAGTGCCAGTGGGTCGCTACGTAGGGTTCAATAGGATAGGCGGGGTTGAACAAGGAAGGGCGAGCATCTTTTCACACTTTTTGAGCACTTATTAACAGTGCCTGATCAACTCAAATATAGCCCATAGACGAAGAGAATGAATGCACGGGACGAAGGGGAGGCACCAGGAACTGCAAGCAATACAATGGCATTCTACCTGAGAATAAAGGAGCACTCATGACGTATGAAATACCTACTGCTTTCATTCACTTCATCTGTGGACAATACTAGGGGATGAGATAGACATCATTGGTAGATCAGTGAAAGATAACAAGAGAAACTTTTTGTGGTACTAAAAACAACAGCTAACAAAATACGGTTTAAAATAAATTAAGAAAACATTAATTTAGGCCTATGATTATTGGTCACAAAAAAAGTATCTTGGCTCAATTAATGAAACTAATAACATAAGCGAGTAATTTGGAAGAAGAATTTACTTTTTACTCCAAGGCGCGACAGTCCTAAAAAGCCCTTGGCCTACCATCTGGCTGCTGGCCTCACATCACATATGATGATCATAGAAATAGACGATTGTACAGACAGTGTAGGATTGACTTGTGGTCAGCACGTCGGGTCCCCCAGTCGTTATAGTTGGTTTTCTCAACCTGGAGCAGCTACCCAAATTCCTCGCGATGCGGGTGGAGTCTCCATGGATATTCGATGCCAAGGCACCTTGTCTTAACCACTCGGCTACGGCGCGGAACGGAAGAAGAATTAAAAATGTTAAAAAAGCATACTTTGGATTTTGAAGAAGATTTCCGGGCTGTAGGCAGTGGTCTCGAGGCTTGAAGTTCCCCGACATTTCGCCAGAGACTGCCTCTGGCATCCTCAAGGGTTGTCTTGAGACAAGACGCAGCCTCTGGCGAAACGTCAGGGAACTTCAAGCCTCGAGACCGCTGCCTACCGCCCGGAAATCTTCTTCAAGATCATCATAGCAACTCCGGCCGTGAAAGCCTAAGTCAATACAATACTTTGGATTATTGATACACTAAGTCAAGGCTTGTTACAAGAGAAACGACATATAATGTGTATATAAAACTCTGGTTAAACCAGTATTAATTGGCATATTTGACAGTGATAGATTATATGAACCTTCTCCAATACTGAAATGTCAAGACTAAGTTCATTTGAAATGGAGATTTTAAGAAAATGTGTGAACCAATGTGCGACAAGTTACCATGGGCATATCACGGGATATTTACAGTTATTTACATACATTTACATTTTGTTTTGCTGTAGTTTGATTGTTCAAGAGTTTATTCTTGAATTGAGCGGAAGTTGACGGTGTTGATGTGGAGCTGTAGTATCTGAGGTAGTGTTTGGGTTGTTATAACAGGAGGCCGGTCTCTTGAGTACAGTGAACATTCTGTCAGAAGATGTATTGCTGTCTGTGGTGGACTTTCGGGGCAGTTGCATAGGGGAGATGGTGACTTTTTGATCCTGAAGATATGTACGGAAGCGTCCGTGGTTGGTTAGGAATTGTGAATTGTCCATCTTACATACCCCTCTTCATCAAGACATCATATATTCCCTCAAACCATGCTATTCTACTTCTCCCCGTCTTCCTTCTGCCTGGTACCATCCAATCCAACACCTGTTTAGGCCACTGGTCTCCTGACATCCGTTGTACAAAGTCCATACAACTGTAGAGCTCTCTTTGTTATCCTATCGATAACAGTTTCTTGTGCTTCCATTTCTTGTCTGATATATGTATTTCGAATATGTTGTAGCCTGGATATTCTTATACTTCTCCGTAATCCATCCATTTCTTTCGCCAAGATTCTTTTCTGCATCATTTCATTTATTGTCCAGCTTTCTGATCCATATGTGAGTATACTTTCTATTATTGTCTGTATAATCTCTTTTTTTGTTTTTCTGGTCAAAGTTCTATTCCATAAAAGACCACAATATGAAGACGAAAAAACACCATTCACACACACACTTCCATACTAAACATGCACCGTTTGGACCTTAAAGTTTCCTGATATTTGTGTTACTGGTGAAATAATAATAATAATAATAATATAATAATAATAATAATAATAATAATAATAATAATAATAATAATATTTTATTTAAGCTGGCAGAGTTAAGGCCATAACGACTTCTCTTTCACTCAATCAGCGAATAATAAAATAACACAAAATTTCATATACTTATTACAGTTTTAAAATGTTATTAAAATGTAGACTAAATGATGCACAATGTGAATGTCGTATAATATTAGCTGCTAACAGCAACAAAACATAGAATAAAATAAAACAAAATAAGAAAGATTCCCACATGAATATTTATAGATACTTCCAAAGTGCTGAATACAGTTGTTATGCAGGTGGTATTTTAATTATAACTTATCTAATATACAAAAAATGAATTAATGTTTGTTTGTTCGTTCGTACTTTATGCGCGGCCATACCGTTGATCCGATTGTGATGGGAGTTTTTGCTAAATGTTCAGGAGATTCCCGGGATGAACATAGGCTGTAAGAGAGATGTGATACTCAACTCCTACGCCCTTAAAAATCGCCCTGTGTAGTGGAAAACGTAAAGAAAAGTACCTATTTGGACGCTTAAATGGTTTACGCTGCCTAAACCATAGCAAATACACAAAACTAATGTACACAGAATCGAATATCTCAAAATGCTGTACAGAAAAGTCCGCGACAGTAGGCCTATACGTTTATCTCTTACGGATAACTCACAATAACCATTTTTGTCTTTGATTGATGCCAAGAAGATCGAGACAAGTACGTAGATTCCTGAGTAAGTATAGTAGAACATGGCGGTTATTCTTTTACGGATAACTCACAATAACGAATTTTGTCTTTTAACTCATTTAAGCCAAGAAGATTGAGATAAGTAGATTCCCGAGCAACACCGGGTAATCAGCACGGGGAATCTTAAAATAATTACAATATACATTTATAATTATTTTTTATTTTACTTATCTTAAGAAGTACATTAATTTTTGTCTTTCAGCTCATTTATTCCAAGAAGATCGGGATGAGTAGATTCCCGGACAATGCCGGATAAACAGCACGGGGTATCTAAAAATAATTACGATATAAAATTTCCCATTTACTTATTTAACTAAACATAAAACACATTAATTTTCGTATTTCAGCTCATTTATGTCAAGAAGATCGGTATAAGTAGATTCGCGGGCAACGCCGGTTAATCAGCACGGGGTAACTAAAAAATATAAATTTATAATTATTTTTCCTTTTACTAATTCAATTAAATATAAAAGCACGTTAATTTTCATTTGTTTAGGCGTAGCAGCGCACGCCGAGTATTAGCTAGTAATTTATAAGGAACTTAGAATATCAGTTAATTTAGATTTAGATAATGAGAGTGATTGACAGTCCCTGACATGACTGGGAAGTGATTTTCCATGCTCTAGTCATGACATAAACATGCCATGTTCTGAGTAAAGTAATATCTCTTGATCTTGTGCTTAAATTGTGATGACCCGTTGACTTGGTAAATGTGTGTGCAGAATTTCGAATAGCAAAATTTGCGAATGTAGAGGCCTTTCCTCGTTTTTATGTAGCCATGATAAGGCCTGAAATGAAGCAGACATGAAGTCATAATGACGGAAATTGGATACAAATTCCAATGCACGCATTATGAGCGTGCTGCTATAGTCTGTCAGCTAGATCAGTTGTCAAATCAGTCAGTAATATATCGAAGTAATCAAAGTGCGGCATAACAAAGAGTCTGTATAAGCATTTGTTCTAATTTCATGGGAAAGAAGTTTCTAAATCTATTTATGGAATGAGGAATTGAGAGCACTTTCTTGCAGGTATCTGTAACTCATTTGGATTTTCTAATCCAAATACAGATCCATGCAGATACCCAGATTTTTTATTATTGAGCTGTAGAAGATATAGCGTAACTCCTGGTAATCAAATTTCAATCTGGTATTTGTTTTGATTATTTAATGACGAAAAACCATGACTAAAACCACAGTCAGATTGGTCGGTACTGGGAATTGAATCTGGGACTTACCGACTTTGAATCTTAAACGCTATCAAATGAACCAACTCGTTCATTCATTACATTTTTACGAATTTAACTATAGTGTTTCCAAAACTCTCGTTGCAATAAAAATATAAAAAAAACTCAGTGGAAAGAAATAAACTCAGGAGTCAGACAAGGTTGTGGCCTCTCCCCTCTACTTTTTAATCATATATATAGATATATATATATGAATGCCATTGTAAAAGACTTTAGAGAAACAAAACACAGAAATATCACTATCAATAGAAATTTAAAATTAGATATAATAATAATTGCAGATGATCTTGTTTTACTAGCAACATCTGAAGATGATTTACAATAGTCAGTACATAATTTAAATTTGATAGCCCAGAAATATTCAATGGAAATATCTACCAATAAAACTAAAATAATTGCCTTTTGTGGAAAATCCCCAATACCAAGCAAAATTTTGTTTAAATAACAAAATTTTAGAGAGAGTTAATGAGTTTGCTTATTTAGGATATAAACTCTCTTTTGTTGAAAATTTGGATTTACCAGAGAAAATTGTGAAATTCAACAAATCAATGGAAATCATTAATAGAGTTTTAAAACCTTCATTAGTGCAAAAATCAACTCGTACTCGTCTTTATCATAATGGCTCGACCAGTCCTATGTTATGGGAGTGAAGCGTGGACTATAAGGACGAGAGATGAAAGCAGATGTGAGATGAAATTTATGCGCCGAACAGCTGGCTACACCAAATGGGATCGAAAGAAAAATGTCGAAATCCTTCAAGAACTTAATGTGTCACCAATACTGGACTACATCTCCAGATATCAGCTAAACTGGAAGGAACATGTCTCAAGAATGGCTAGATCCAGGATCCCCAAGGAAATAATGAACTACTGTCCAAATGGGAAACGGTAACTTGGTCGACCTATGAAAAGATGGCACGAAAACCTCTTTCTCAGGCCGTAACAGTTCTTCTAGGACTAATACCTGGCAGGATGATGATGATGATGATGATGATGATGATGTTTCCAAAAATGTAGGTATTGATATAGGAGGCATATACATTTATCGATTTATGCGATAATTTCGATTTTTTCGTGAATCAAAATACTCCTTAGCATAACCGTAAGGGCCACCTTTGTCTCAATCTCCTTTCGACTTGGATTTTATTTAAATTATATCTTCAGTTTTTTGTGTGTTCATAAAAATATAGAGATTAGGTTTGCTAATGTATAAGCAAGATACCGTAAAATCTTCTTCTTTTGGAGTAGGACTGACCGGAATTTTATAGATTAAATGACGCCTATTAAAACATAAAACATTTTCTTTATACCTAATTTAACGACTTTTCCTTCTCAGAAGGCAGGCGTAAATGATTATCTTCTGACCCCTTATTTTTCTTAGAATCCAATATTTCACCCAAATCCCCTAAAAAACCACATCTTCATTACTTTACAACCAATTGAAATCTGTTCTTAATTTATAATATTCCAAGAACACGATCATTTTCCTTAGAAACAATAAACGGTAGCTATTATACGTGTAGGACTTCCCTTCAATCATTGTGTAGCTATCTCACTAGGTTGCCTTTCTAGTTAACTCTAGAAATGGGATATGTTTGAACACGTATGAAGTACAATTAAGATTTGATTATTGGAACCCGAGATAATGACTTGTTTCAACCTGGGAAAAGAGGGTTACATTAGGCAATTCTCTCATAAAAACGAATTCAGCCCACTTCCGTAATTTCGAAATAGCAATGAGCTTACGGTTGACTGATGGAGATGCAGGTCATACCGCCGAGTGAAGCCAGCGATGTGGGAACACGTGACAAATGTTTTTGTAAATCATTTGTAAAACTAACGCAGTGAGTATTATCCATTCACAGTGACGACTAAACTTAGCAAATTGTGTTCTTTATAATCACTTCCATTACTAACAATTTCTAATAGTTATATCACTGAAATTAATTAGTGGATATTTGTGTATGTCTATTTTTTTATAGCCAGACATTTCTTCTATTTCATAAATCGATGGGACTAATTATATTAAAAATCACATTTTGATATCCGGGTTTAAGTCACATTTGAACCCGATATAAAACTGTATTTATATATGTTATAGTCTGCCAACTACATAATAATATTAAACCATACTCTTGATACCGAGGCAAAGTCCCAAGAACCCAAATAAATATAAAATAAATAAATCTTAACTTCAAATAAAAAATAAAGAATCTGCGTCATATCCAAGAAAAATATAACAAAATAACATACTGATTAACTTAATTATTCATTGGTAGAGTAAGTATAGGGTCTAAATATTCAGAAATGTTTATCAGAATATGAAAAAGTTTTGCCAAAATATGAAATTATAATGACTATTTAACTCATGCCCCAAATTCGAGTCAATTACCAATCACATTTCAATGAATTTTGATTTACAACCAATCACAGTCGTGTTTCACCTCGATTTTATGATATTAAAAGAAAGCTCCTCCTTCTTAACATTCTCAATAGGTCAGAGCATTATTTTTCAGTGACTGACTCTCTAAGAAATACGTTGAATAAAACAATTTATATATTAAGATGTAAGAATCCTAGAATGCATGAGGCTACCAGATTGTGTATATAGTGAACGAATGTAACCATATACTGCTTGCGGAATATAATAGAAAAACATTTGTAGCAATTGATTATACCACAAAAAAACACTGTTTGCACTTTCTTAAACGTATTATTTCCCAGGTATTTACGTTCCAGAAAAGTATAATTGACATATTTACATAATAGGACATCAGAAATTAATTAATAACCTATGATGTTGGTTATAAACAGTTTGATCTGTTTAATTTTTCTCCACTAGGGTGCATTCTTACAATATTGCGATCCTTTGGCAATAAATAATATGATCTGGTTGCAGAAACATAATAAACGTTTCCCAATTGTTTTCAAAATCGCCGTTTACATTAAATATATAAATGTTTTAAATTAACTATAGTTAAATAATGATTTGTGAGTAGACAACTTAATTTTATTCGTTAAATAGTCCTAACAAATGCCTCTCTTGGTTTCTAATTTCTCTAGATGAATTAATTCGTTACTTTCTGAGTCGTGGATTTATTGATAATTTTGAAATTACTCGTGGCATTACTTATGACAAAATATGAAGAAAAAAGATTATTTGTTTATATTATGATTGTAGAACTATAGGCTAGTAAAATGTTTAATTATGATTAGTTAATTAGTTTTCAAGAATTTAAACCAACAATTAATCAGTTATCGGTTAATCGATAATAATCATTCACATGAAAATTAATTCGAGATAACAAAACAGACTCAATCTGTACTCACTGTTATGATAATTTAATGCCACTATCGAACAAATACGTTTATAGCCACGCAGCCATAATATTTCCATATACCCCTATCCTCATATAATATTTTCGAATCATTTCCTGTTTAATTCACTTCCTCACCGAGCTCGGACCCGAAACGGGACGGACATTTTTATTTAACAATTCAAATTATTGAATAGAATTCATAGAAAATATAAAGTTTAAAATAAGGGCACAACATGCACATCAAGTTCATTTTTTATGGAAGTCCAATTTGTCTTTCCTTTTATTTACTTTTTTTTTTAGTACTTTTAGAGTTTCGGATTTCTAATGTTCTTGAGCCTCATGCAAATCCTCCACAAAATAATTGTAGATTTGTGAGTAATGTTTGAACTGCGATTCCTTTTATTTTCTAATTTATTTCGTGTGGTATGTTCCTCATAATAGTTGATCATCAATGTGGGTTCAAGAGAAATAGGTCTACAATAGATCAAATTATTAGAATGGACAGATTTTAGAAAATAAATGCGAATATATGTAATGGCATTTTGCATCAACTATGCATAGACGAATTCAAATAGTTAAGAACAATATTAAAAACAGGAATGAAGTGTACAAATGAATTAAACTAATTTTTAATAATTCCATAGCGCGACAGGCCTAGAAACCCCTAAGTCTACCATCCACATATGTCAATAACAGAGATAGATGATAATCTAGCCAGTGTAGGAGTGACATGTGGTCAGCATGTTAAATCCCCAGCCGATATAGCTGGTTTTCTCAACCTGGAACCGCTACTTATTGTAGCTATCCAAATGCCTCACGATACTGGGTGGGCACCGGTCCCACACATGCCGAAATACCATGAGAAAAATTCTTCCCCCATGGAGACTCGAACCAGCGCAGGTCCCGTAGTTCTGCGCCAAGGCTTCCTGCCTTAACCACTCCGCTACGGCGCGGGACTATATATAAATAAATAAATAAATAAATAAAGCCTGATATGTCCCTTTAGGGCAAAGGCCTCCCTGTACAGGGGTTAAGCTCTATTTGAGAGTGTCACCCGGTGAGCTACTCCGTGGTGAGAAGTTGACTTGGATGTAGCACTTGGTTTGTATACACTGTCTGTTCTGTGATTAGTTAATACACAGTTGGCTCTCCATCGTTCTGCAGCTTTTCCTGCATCTGGCGACTCTGGACCATTGCGCCCCTGCTCGTTCTTTGAAGATGTCAGCCCATCGTCGTCTTGGTCTTCCGCGCTGTCTCTTGCCTGTGTACGGGTCCCACATGGTTGTTTTTATTGTCCACCTGTCGTCCTGTATTCTTGCGACGTGGCCTCCCCACTTCCATTTTTTCCTGATGGCTTGTTGTGCGGGATCAGTTGTTTGAGGATATCGCTTGAAGTGTTGTATTCGAGATTCTGTCCTTCAGAGTTATGCCTAAGATTTTCCTCTCCATTTTCCTTTGGCATACTTGGAGTGTGTACTTCAGTTGGACTATATATACCGATCCTAAAACGTTAAACTGAAAAAATATAAAACTGTTATTCTCTCAGTTCTGGCCATCATTATCAACATATTCATTAAGTTTAGGATTAAGACCTCTGCTGGAGCATCATTTCCACATCATCACCTATCATATATCATCGGGGCAGCGTAACTCCGCCTTCCAGGCGCCCCAACCTCAGAAGTAGGTTACAAGAGAGAATACCAGAATGTCAAGATGACAACATGGTAGCATTGATTAATAAAGTATGATATGGATGTGAAACATGACTCATAATTCTAGGGAAAAAAAAGATTATGAGTATTTGAGAATAAAGTTCTTGGAAAATTTGGACCAAATAGAGATGAACAGGGGGCACGCCATAGAGTAATGTTTAAGGTAATGCGTTACAAACCGGAAGGTCGAGGGTTCGAGTCCCGGTGGGTCAGGATTTTAAACTGATCCAAACATTCTGGTGGCGTCATGGCCCTGGGGTCGACTCAGTCTCTAACTGAAATTAGTACTGGACGCTTGTTCTGGGAGTAAAGGCGGTCGTCACACAGGGCTGGCAATCGCCTGACATCAAGTACCGATTGTCTAGAAAAAGTGGGAGCTTTAACCTCCTATTACCCCAAAAGTCTCCTGTGGCCTGTAATGAGACAACTTTAACATTTTAGAGATGAACAGACAGGCGAATGGAGAAGTCTACCCTAACAGTCAGCTATATTATAGACAACCAGAACAGTTAAGTCTCGTAGACTGCGATGAGCAGGATATGTGACACGAATGGAGAATGTAAGAAAGGCTTGGAAACTTAAAGGAAAATCAGAACGAAAGCGCCCATTTTTATCCAGTAATGCAAGAATGAGGTTGGAGAATAATATTAAACATAATTTGAGGTAAGTATATTATACATAAGATGATTGGACAACATTAGCTCAGGATAGGGATGTATGGAGATCTTATGTCTGCACGAAACAGGTTGGATAGTGCCAGTATGTACAATAATAAAGTATTATTTTATTGCATGTACATATAGGCCTATATAACTAGCTAATACCCGGCGTGCGCTGCTACACCTAAATAAATTATGTGTTTTTGCATTTAGTTGAATAAGTAAAAGGAAAAATAATTATAAATTTATATCATTATTTTTAGATACCCCGTGCTGATTACCCGGCGTTCTCGGGAATCTACGTATCCTAATGTACTTGGCATAAATGAGCTGAAAGACAAAATTCGTTATTGTGAGATATCAGTAAAATAATATCCGTCGTGCGCTGCTACGCTTGCCCGGGAATCTACTTATCCCGATCTTCTTGGCATCAATGAAAGACAAAAATGGTTATTGTGAGTTATCCTTGAAAGATAAACATATGCTGTCGCAGACTTTTCTCTAGATTTTCTTTTGAGATACGCCTATTCAATTCTGTGTACAATAATTTTGTGTATTTGTATAGTTTAGGCAGCGTAAGCCATTTAAGCTTACAAAAAGCGACTTTTTTCAAGTTTTTTTTTTACTACAGAAGGGTAAGGGTGAAGGGCTTGAGCATTAAAACTCTCTTATAACCTATAACGTTCCCAGGAAAATCTTGAACATTTTGCAAAAAGCCCCATGACAATCGGATGAATGGTATGGCAGCACATGTTTGTCCGGGAATCTACTTATCCCGGTCTCCTTGGCATCAATGAAAGACAAAAATTGCTAATGCGTGTTATCTGTAAAAGATAAATATATGCTGTAGCGGACTTTTTTGTAGAGTTTTTGAGATATTCAATTCTGTGTACATTAATTTGGTGTATTTGTTATGGTTTAGGCAGCGTAAGCCATTTAAGCGTCAAAATAGGAACTTTTTCATGTTTTTCAATACAAAGGGTGTTTTTTTAAGGATATAGGAATTGAGTATATCAACTCTCTTGTAGCCTATGTTCATCCCGGGAATCTCCTGAACATTTTGCAAAAAAAAAAACATCACAATCGGATCAACGGTATGGCCGCGCATAAAGTACGAACAAACAAACAAACAAACATTTTTATTTTATTAGATAATAGCGTACTTGGTTAGGGCAATGCGCTACAAACTAGAAGATCGCAGTTTCGATTCCCGATGGAATCAGGATTTTTAAACTGGCTTGGGTGGCACCATGGTCCTGAGATCGATTCATCATCTAACTAAATTCAGTACAGACGTATATTTCTGATTGTAAAGATGGCCGTCATGCAGGGTTAATAACACGGCTAACATCTCGTGCCGTCTGTCTAGAAAGGAGTTTTAACTCCTACTAACCCCAGGGTATTTTAATGTATCTAATGCGTTCTTTATTTTGTTTTTGTTTATTAGAACTAATATTCTGATTTAATTTAAATTGAATGCAAAATATTAAACTCATCTCTTTACTACAAAACTTACATAAGACTTTCTTTTCATCATTTGCATAGCAGTTGAAATAGGAAAGCTAGGCTTTAATTGCACTTTCCAACTTCACATGCTGTGTACACTTCCTTTTATGGAAAAATATGCTGAAGCCTATTGTTTGTGAAACTTCCCAGACACCTCATACTTCATCCAAAGATAATCAGAGAGGAATTTAGCACTCTAAACAACGTATAGTATTAGAAGGGGTGGAAATGCCCACATTGTATTCTTTTAATAATCTCTTCCGGTTCTACCCTTCCCATACCTTCTTTAAAATTTGTTTTCGACTCATAAACTAAAATTTTAGCATTTAAAGAACATGATACCTTAAGAGCAAAACTAGTAATTGATAATAAAATTTTAGAGCAGGTGAACAGTTTTAAATATCTAGGTTTCAATTTATCATATGTTAAAATAGAAGATATTAATGATACAATAAATAAGTTTAATCTAATGTGTGTCACTATTAAAAGAACCCTTAAAAACACAAGAAAAGAAACAACAATTAAATTTTATAATGGCTGTTGCTGTATTGATGTATGAATCAGAATGTTGGACGATCACTAAAAGACAACAACAAAGATTGGAAGCAGCTGAGATGAGATTTTTAAGAAATATAGCAGAATATACTCGGCTGGATAAAAAAAGAAATGAAGATATAAGAAAGGAACTAAATATTTTCAAACTTACAGGCCGAATAATTAAATATAGGAACGACTGGAAAGAACATATTGATAGAATGTCAGAAGGAAGATTTTCAAAATTATTGCTAAATTATAAACCGCATGAAAGGAAAAATGTTGGACGCTCACACAGAAGATGGTCTGAACAATTTTAACAATTCTAGCTTTCATGAAACCGGAACGAGCCAACAGGTTTAATCCCTAGATGATGATGATGATGATTATGATTATGATGTTGATGATGATGAAAGTTGATTCTCATCATCATCATCCGGTATCATGACACCTGCCTCCGTCTTCCGGAAACCAAATGCCATTCCTCTCTGTCCTTCCATTGATCTTCCTCCAATCCTCTGATAATCATAGCCGCTTGAACATCTTCTATCCAGGTTTTTTTTTGGCTTCCTTTCTTCCTCCTTTCCATTGGGATCCATTCCATAATAAGTTTAGGTAATGTTTACTCTGGCATTATTTTGTCATGACCATACCTCTGTAATCTTTTCTTTTCTATAATGGCTATGATGTCCGGCTCCTCTTGTACAACCATAATTTCCCTTATTTCTTTATTTCGTATTCTAGCCATTCTAGATTTTTCAGCTGATCTTCTTAAAACATCCATTTCTGTGCTTAAAATTATTTTAATTTCCCTGGAAGGAATTTGTCAAACTCAGCATCATATGTTAAAATGCTCTAAACTGTCGTTTGATATAGGCTATTTGTAATTTTCTATTTCTTGTAATATTTTTTTCTCCACCAGAAAAGGTGTTTCTGAAGGTTGTAAAATCCAGAAAAATAGTGTATATATATATATATATATATATATATATATATCCGGGTTCGAATCCCGTCCAGGCATTTATTTTTCTTATCATACCATATATATATATATATATATATATATATATATATATATAGGATCTTATTGGTGGGGATTGTGACTCTGATTTCGTTAATATAGCACTATATTAACGAAATAGGATTCAGAAAAAACAAACACAATCAATTCTAGGTATCTCTAAAATATCGTTAATAGCTTAAATATGCAGAAATGTGACAATTTTCTTAAAATATGAAGCTATTGTTAAATTATATGAAACCTATATATTTTTTCTCAAGTGATTTAAATCATATCGTTATTGTCTGTTTTTTTTATAGTTTAAAACATGAAATGTCACTTGCTCTAATCATTGCTTACTTACTTACTTACTCACTGGCACTATCGAACCGGTAGGTTCATGGCCGTGCGGACATAAGCTCTCCATACATCCCTATCCTGAGCTAATGCCTTCCAATCATTCCCTGTATAATCTACTTCCCTCAAATCATAGTTAATGTTATTCTCCCACCTCATTCTTGGTGTACCAACTGGGCGTTTTCCCTCTGGCTTTCCTACAAGAAGCTTCCATGCAAGTCTTTCATTCCCCATACGTGCAACATGTCCTGACCATCGCAGTCTACGAGACTTAACTGTTCTTATTATATCTGGCTTCCTATAAAGACCATGTAGTTCATTGTCATGTAGCCTTCTCCATTCACCTGTCTGTTCATCTCCCTTTGGTCCAAAAATTTTCCTAAGTACTTTATTCTCAAATACTTGTAATCTCCTTTCCTCTCTTAAAGTGAGAGTCCATGTTTCGCACCCATATAATATAACTGGTAGAATAATAGTTTTATATATTTTCAGTTTAACGTTTTTTTTTTAAGGAGTTGGGACATCAAAAGTCTCTGCAATGCATAATAGCATGCATTTCCAGAATTGAGCCTATGCTTAATTTCTTTGTGCATCTCATTCCTATTTGTGATTATTGTTCCTAGGTATTTGAATTCAGCCACTTCCTCAAAATTTCCCTCGTTTGTCATTAGCTGTCCGATTTCCATTATATAATTATTTCTACGTGTGGCCATATATTTAGTTTTTTTTATATTTACTTCCAGCCCTAATTTCTTAGTGTTACTCAAGAGTGTGTGCGTGTTCTCCTTTAGTATCTCCTCGCTATCGGCCAATAGTACTACATCATCAGCATAAACTAACAGCTTATTAATACCATTGAGTTGTAAGCCTTCCTCATTCTCTAAAGATTTAATGGCATGCTCTAGTACAAAATTAAATAGTAGAGGAGATAGTGCATGTCCTTGCTTAAACCCATTCTGGATTTCAAAAGTGTCCGAAAACTGTTTGCCTACACGCACCCTACTCTTTGTGCCATTTAGACACATTCGTACAAGTCTAACTAACTTTTTAGGAATTCCAAACTCCAGCAGGATGCTATATAACTTCTCCCTCTTAATTGAATCATATGCTGTTTTGAAGTCTATGTTTAGTTGATGTACAGTGCCATTATATTCCCATTTCGTTTCTAAAAAAATAGACCTAATTATATCTAAAGTTTCTGTAGCATTATGAACTTATGAGACTGTTACTTTTAATCATTATATTATTCACAACAGTAAATTCTTAGCTATGTTTTAGTTTTACACTCATGGGCGTATATGGGAACTGTACGTATTATTTTTCTAAAAAAAAAAATTGTCTCGAAAAGAATTCTTTTAAAATTTATTCTAATTTAAAATATCAAATTTTTTTTTCCCAAAAGAAAGTAGGGTTTTTTGCTCTTTTTTCGTTTAAATTCATATTTTAAAATGGAAATCCCAGAATCACAAATTATGTAGATAATAAATTGTTTTAAAATAATGTTGTTGGGATAACATTTTCCATAAATTCATCCAGTTCAAGTGGGAGAGGATGTCTATAAACTATCATATCTACTGCAAACATTCAGAGGTTAAGTTAGAATATATTAAGTTAGTTTAACTAATCTGAGTAAAACAAATCTGTACCTGAGCGATAATTTGAATATCCACATAAACTTCCATATAGACTTATATTGTTTTATTTTAGATAAAAATCATCTATAATATTACTTATAAGTTAGTTAAAATCTAGCACATACGCCTATATATCTCCTCTTCATGTCAATTTTAACATAAAAACATTGAATAATACAGTTGAAGTAATTACCTTTTTGTGGAAGTTATTGTTAAAATTCAAATTAATTAATAAAATGAAATTATTATAAATTCTTTGATGAAACTGTATCTTAATTTATGAATATATATGGAATATCTAATGCATTTTCTCAGTTCTGGCCGGAATTACGGAATTTCCGAATTTAATGAGCTACACATATCGACGTAATATGTCATTTCGGGTTTACACGATATTAAAGAGAATTAATTGCTTAGAAACAATGAGAAAAAACATTTCTTAAGTAAAAAATTTCCGTAATTAATGTGACATATTTTAAAATCATATTTGCGAAAAGTTGTAAATAACAAGAAGACAGATTGGTGCTTACAATATTGTTTATAAAGCTTATTATTTACCTCATTAATAACGGTTTATCAAGGATTATTTTAGAAAAAAAAGGCATTTCCTAATCTATCTCAATTCATAAAGACTAAATACAGTCTGAGATTGCATGATTAATTACACATTATATGACAGCAGTAGGCTATATTTTGAAATGTACAACTCAGGATGATTATTACTGTTAAATATATTGTATTCGAACTTTAACTAATTTGGAAATCCCAATCGTTTTGGAAGCCATATTTAAAAAAATTCCATTCAGCTATTATCACATAAATAGATGTTGTTTAGTAGAAATATATAAAAATGTATACCGCATAAGTATATATGAATCATTTTTATTGTATTTCTTTAAAAATATTTTAAGATCATCTCAATACTTATTACTTTTGTTATTTTTTTTTCTGTTACCATACCTATGTTGATACCTCTGCCAGGTAAAATAAAGCTAAACCTATGTTGATTTTAAATCCGAAAATAAGAAATCATCATGAACCATGTATTAGTTCTTCAAGAACTCTATAGAGTCGACATAAACTTATTTTGTGTATTCAGAGGACGTTCTAAGGATTTTTTTTTCCTCGTCAATTATTTAGATCACTGGTCAGCTTGGTAGGTTCACAACGGTATCTGCTATATTACATTCCTTTCTAATAACAAATTCTTTCCTTCGTCATCATGATCATTATTGTAAATATTTCAGTTTTAGGCTCAGTTGAGCCTGTTTGGCCATATCTTAAATATGTTCTCCATTTCTCCAGAGTTGATTCTCTCATTATACTATCCTAATCTCAGCCTCCCGACTGTATTAGAGTATTCAGTGTAGGATATCATTCTCATTTTCTATTTTTTTTCTTTCCTAATAGTCTGTCCAGTACGACAACATTTGGGTAGACGCTGAAAGGCTCAAGGAAATACGAAGAAAACCCTTGTCTAGAAGGCTTCAATGAACTACCTCCTCGCCAGTAAGTAAACTAAACTCCATGTTCGATAAACATAGAAAATCTTGATTTACCAGCCAGCTGCTGGCATTTTATACATATGTGCAATTTACAAAGGTGAGAAAATCATGTAGCCAGTATGTCGGGTCCCCCAGTCATATGTGGCACTGCTACTTATAGCAATCTAAATTCTTCACGACTCTGGGTGAGCACCGGTTCGATACTGGGCATAATTCCATGACAACATTTCTTCCTCAATTCGGTCATATGTCCCTTAAATCTGCACCTAAGCATTTGGCTACAGCGTGGGGCCTGTCAGTAATTAATTAAAGGGAAATTAACACCTTTTCATTTTTTCTTATCCTTAGATTAATCCCTCTCATTGATGGCACTTTTAAGTGTTCCAGGCCATTCGGTCCTTACAGGAATACGACTTGTTGGGAGAAAATTTTAAACTCTGGTTCACATATACACTTTTTTTTACCACACAAGAGCGTGAAGGGCCTCCTCGTATGGGTTTAAATGCTAGGGCCACCTCCCAGATAACATGAGCAATTAATGCAATAAACACCATTCACTCCTACATTCGTGCTAAACAAAACTGTTTGTGTTGGCCAGATGATATTCGTAGACTATTTGGATCTTAAAGTTTCTTGACATTTGTCTTATAGACGAGGAAAAAAACATCACCCGGAAACTTGTCTCGACCGAGTATACCGGATCCGCAGCGTCTGAGACTATGACGTTGCCCGGCCAGAGTAATTTACTTAATTTCAAGACTACAAGGAAATATTGGAAAAAATAAAGTTTGCATCCAAACCAAATGTAATGACATCATAAGAGTGCATAATTGTATTAATATTAACATAATCTATGTTAATTACAATTACCAACCATATGGTGTAATCTGATAACTCATCCAGGTCCTTGTGCGTGTGTTAACTCTGGAGTTAAAAATCCTCTCCCAAAAGGTCGTTTCCCTGTAAGAGACGAATGGCGTGGAGCGTTATAAAAGTACTTATAAAGGGGAGGTTAAGCTAAGGTAAAGAGAAAATAGAGAAGATTAGCTTATGTGTCCCAGGAGTATCGGGTTCCATTCCTGGAATACCATGAAAATATTTATTTGAATTTAGTATATGACACAGGTCTTCTTAACCTCATGAGGACTGGGAATATCTACAATACGTTATATAACACCCGGTTAAGAAAACAGCAATTAAGATTGAAGGATTGTACCATGCTAACCCCATGATTCTGTAGTATAGATCTACTTTTATATTTTATTTTTATTCAATGCCACCAGTTTGTTATTTCGACATATCTGGTATTCTCTTCTGGCAATGGCGTATCACCCACTTCTGAGTTTGGGGCGCCTGGAAGGCGGGGTTACGCTGCCCCAATAATATGATGGATAATAATTATGGTAATGATGCACCTGGAGAGGCCTTAATCCTAAACTTAATTCATTGAAGTGATTATGATGATAACCATATACTGTTCGGGGACCGTTTGGACCTTAAAGGTTCCTGACATTTATCTTATAGATGAGGAAAACCCCCCGAAAAAAAACCTCATCTAGAAAACTTGTCCCTACCAGCGATCGAACCCGGGCCCGCTGCATTATAAGGCAGCACACTACCTCGAGACCACAGCGGTGGACTCTACTTTTTTGTACTCTTCTTTTTTTTCTTCTTCTTAAAACAAATCAGTGAAACAACCGAAATGAAAGTTTTAAGGAAAATCGCTGAGAGAGAAAATTCGCAGCTCTGTTATTAGAGAATAATGTGAAATTGAACCTGTAAACCGCTGGATAAATGATAGAAGACTAAATTGGAACGATCACATATATATATATAATGGAGAACAGAAGATTAGTGAAGAAAGTACGTGACTGGCCACCTCAGCAGAAAAGGCCTTTAGGGCGATCACAACTACGATGGAAGGACGTCACCACACCCCGGACCTGTAGTAAATGAACACGCAACAAGCTGCCAGCTTTCATGCGTAGAGCAAGAAGAAGAACTTTTATATATTGATTACAATAAAGAAAAATTACACTATTTTGGTGAAGGACGTTCTGATTCTACAAACCCAATTAAGAACAAATTTTAAAGAATCAAAATTTTTGTAGATAGATTATTGTAATGCATAGTTGTTTTCTACGAACTCATTATATGAAATTGATACCTAGTTATAATGTAAATAATTATGTTACAGCGGGAAAGGAGATTCAGAAGGTCACACTTGTTTCTTGATATTATAAATTAGAATATGCTACATACATCGTTGTATTGCAGTAGGTCATTGCAATAAACTTTTCACGTTCAATAACAGTGAGTCAGGCATTGTTTTCTTTGAAATCTATCATGTCATCGTGTTGTACTGAGAAGATAGGGTAATGCGTAGCGAAACTAATGCCATTTACCTGCTGCATTGAGTGGGGTATCCCCAAGGATGATTGCTTGTTTATTGGCTGACAAATTACGCAGTTGACATAACATTTAAACTAAATAATGCTGATCGTACCCTATAGTGTTATGAGCACAAGCATGTAGAAAATGTACCAGTGAAGATAATTCAAGAATCCTTCAACGAAATTTAAAATAGGTGTTGAATTTCAATTTTTAATCCCAATTATCACTGTAGTTGATTTTAATTTAAATTGCAATCAGGCCAAGAATGAGGTAGGAGAATAATATTAACCATGATTTTATGGAGATGAATTATGCAGAAAATGATTAAAAAACATTAGCTCAGGATTTGGATGTATGGAGAGTTTATGTCACGCGGCAATGAACCTACAAGTCAGAGAGTATCAGCGAGCCAATTAAAATAATGTTTTCCATCAATTTTATATACTCCTGAAATCTGCAATCCTATCCTCATTTCATTCCTAATTATGTTTGCTCTTGCCTGAAACCTTTTCCTTTCCAACCTAATTCCCTGATATATTTCTCTATTGTTCCTACTTTGTGCATTCGTTTCAAAATCATTAACCTTCTTTCTCAAATACATCCTCTTTTTACTCTTTAAATACCTAGTATTTTCTCGTCTGTGTCCCTCGTCGTAACCGAGTGGTTAAGGCAAGAAGCCTTGGCGCAGAACTACGGGACTTGCGCTGGTTCGAGTCACCATGGGGGAAGAAATTTTCTCGTGGAATTTCGGGCAGCATGGGACCAGTGCCCACCCAGCATCGTGAGGCATTTGGGTAGCTACAACAAGTAGCGACTCCAGGTTGAGAAGACCAGCTATAACGGCTGGAGGACCCGACAGGCTGACCATATGTCACCCCCTACAGTGGCTAGATGATCGTCTACCTCTGCGATTAACACATGTGGATGTGAGGCCAGTAGCCTTCTAGGCCTGTCGCGCTTGGAATTTTAGTTTTTTTTTTCTCGTCTGTGCCCAATTGTTGTAAATGTAGACCTACTACATTCGGCTCGCGTAACCAATTTCTAGCTTTCTATTTTTTAACAATGTTTACACATTCCTCATCAAACGATTTCTCATTTTACCTCCTTCTTAAATTACCTACGCTTTCTGATACTGACAATTTAATAGTATCTCTTATAGTCTCCCATTCTCTCTCTCTCTCTCTCTCTCTCTCTCTCTCTCTCTCTCTATCTCTCTCTCTCTCTCTATCTCTATCTCTCTCTCTCTCTCTCTCTCTCTCTCTCTCTCTCTCTCTCTATATATATATATATATATATATATATAATCAGTTTCTTCTTTGGTTGCCGCATAATTTTTGAAAATTTCAGTGTTTCAAATCTATTAGCAATTTTGATCTGGTATTCCTAACGCAGTTCATCTCTTCTCAAGATTTTTAATTCAAAACGTTCGAAGTCATTTGTTAGTTCCTCTATTAAGTGATAAGGTTCCGTTCTCTGATTTTCACCCTGATCACATGATGATCTGAATTACAGTCTAACTGATCTAACGACGATTATGCTACTACAAAATCTTTTATCTACTAATACATAGGGGCACGCCGTAGCGAAGTGGTTAAGGCACTGAGCTACAAGCCGGAGGGTCGAGGGTTCAAGTCCCGTTGGGGTCAGGATTTTTAAACTGACCCAAACACTCTGGCGGCACTATGGCCCTGGGGTCGACTCAGCCTCTAACTGAAGTGAGTACCAGACGCTTGTTCTGGGGGTAAAGACGGCCGTCACGCAGGGCTGACAACCCGGCTGACATAAAGTGCCGATTGTCTAGAAAAAGTGGGAGCCTTAACCTCCTACTACCCCGAGGGCCTCCGGGCCTGTTGTGGGATCACTTTACTTTACTAATACATGATCTATCTGCTTTCGCGTTTTGTCATCTAGTGACGTCCAGGTACATTTATTAATATTCTTATACTGGAATTTTGTGCTCTTAACAATAAGTTTATAGTCCATCACTGTGTTCTCTAGGTAGCGTGCTGCCTTTTCTCACAGCGGGACAATTTCCCTGTGTGTGGTTCATTTCGGAGTTTTCCTCATCGTAAGACAAATGTCAGGGAACTTTAAGGTCCAAACGGTCCTCGAACATCATCTGGCCATTATTATCGTCAATATCATATTCACCTCATTACATTAAGTTTAAGATTAAGATCTCTCCTGGCGCATCATTACCATCATCATTGCCTATCTTATAACATCGAGGCAGCGCCCCAATCTCAGAAGTGGGTTACTATAACGCTGATACCAGGAGAGAATACCAGAAATGTCATAATGACAACCTGATGACATTGAATAAAAAAATACAATACGTTTCTTTGATATGGCAAAGGTGACTAATCTACCCCCTTTGCCTTTATTATCTTCTTGAAGACTGAATTTTCCTACTGTTGATCTGAATATATCTTCCTGTCCCACTTTTGCATTAAAATCTTCTAAAACAATTTTCGTAATTATGATATCGTGAATTTGTGTCCCGCGGTGTTGTTTTCGCTATAATATATTTGGCATTGTGTCATCTTCCATTTTTCGGATACAACAAACGATTATATCGCTTTGTTTCAATAAACAGGTGTTAATTATCTGAGATGGTGTTGGTTCCAATGTATAGAAATACCAGTAATATTACATATTATCCCTCAATGCTACAATATTCATAAGGACTGTAAAGAAGTATTTAAAAGTCAAAACTATTATCGTTATTTTAAAACAACACATACAAAGATGTATTATGTAATCTGGAAGACGTTTGAATACATAAAAAATAAGATATTGAATACAAAATTGGTACCTGTTAATATCTTATTACATAACCTCAACGGTGCTTTAAAATGACTTTTAAAATCGTTGATTAAAAAATAACTCCATAATTATTTCCAATTTTACTATATTTCTATTTATTTATATATACCGTCATTTACATCATTGATTATATGTCGTATCAATAGGGTAGTCTACTTATAAATTTAAAATATTCGAATTAGTTAATTTCTAACTTTTCTTAATGGGCGTTCTAGTGGATCACAGTCAGGCGATAATATCTGACTAAAATATAAGTGCAACAAAACGAAAGTAAAAATTTAGAAAAAATAATATTCATATCCATAAAATAAAATAAATTGGTTATAGTATCGCGTCGTACCGAGCGATTTAAGGCATAGCCTTGGTGCAGAGCAACGTAACTTGCGTTGGTTAGAGTCCCCAAGGAGGAGGACACTTATTTTTAGAATTTCGGCCAGTGTGGGGCCAGTGCCCACCCAGAAACCTGAGGAATTTAGGTAGCTATAATAAGTAGCTGCTGCAGATTTAGAAAAATTAGCTATAACGGGTGGAAGACCCATATACTAACCTCACGTCACCCCTATGATTAACACATGTAGATGTGAGGCCAACATCCGGCTGGTATGCCACGTGCCTTCTAGATCTGCCTCGCTATGGACTTTGGAGTATATGAATCTAGTTTCTCAAACATTACATTTCCGTCTAAGACCAATTCTATCTAATGCAAAATGCAATTATCGACAGCAGCGGGACAATCCTAAAATTTACGAAGAAAACACAGCACATCCGAAAGTCAGTGGGAACACGATTTGATGGATATAATCATACTATTACATATCTGAAGAGAAAAATTTTAGCCTAGACCGTGACTCGAACCCGGGACCCTTGGCTTTCCGGGCCAAGTGCTCTACCAACTGAGCTACCGAGGCGAGTTACGATCTAGACGCAAATTTTTCTCTTATGTACGTTGTAATTCCCTCGCGCCAAATGCTTGAAACCATAGCTTCTATCTTTGCAAATGGCGGCTTCTTAGTTAAGAAGACATTTATTGGGAATTTAACACTACTTTATAGCCAGTAGGGCTTCTATTGACGATTTTATTATTAATTTAACACTTCTCATAGAAGGATAAATTATATATGAAGAGAAAAATTTTCGCCTAGTCCGAGACTCGAACCCGGGACCCTTGGCTTTCCGGGCCAAGTGCTCTACCAACTGAGCTACCGAGGCGAGTTACGATCTAGACGCAAATTTTTCTCTTATGTACGTTGCAATTCCCTCGCGCCAAATGCTTGAAACCATAGCTTCTATCTTTGCAAATGGCGGCTTCTTAGTTAAGAAGACATTTGTTGGGAATTTAACACTACTTTATAGCCAGTAGGGCTTCTATTGACGATTTTATTATTAATTTAACACTTCTCATAGAAGGATAAATTATATTTGAAGAGTCCCGGTCTAGGCGAAAATTTTTCTCTTCAAATATAATTTATCCTTCTATGAGAAGTGTTAAATTAATAATAAAATCGTCAATACTATTACATGTTTTGATTTCTTACAAATAAAAATCTGCTTCTTTCTAACAAATCTACGTGTTAATTCCTGTTGTATAGTGTAATAAGGAATGTCTATAGATACGTGAGCTGTGATGGTTTTCCACAAGAAAAAATTAGGCTTCAAGGTTTGTCCACCTTATAGATTAGTGCCTAGACTTTTGTACAACATTTATGTAATTAAAAACATTCATTCAAAACCATATGTTAATATCTCTGCTTTACAATATGTAGTATATATTGTTCTAGTAAGTTACAACTCTAACATGTGTTTGTGACAAAATAGGGTTTCAAAATATTTGAAGATTCAATAATAATAATAATAATAATAATAATAATAATAATAATAATAATAATAATAATAATAATAATAATAATAATAATGAGGGAAATAGCTCTTGAAAGGAAATAAGTGGATCACTGCCATGGAGTGAAATGTTTTAAAAGAACTGAGAGTTGAACCTAATTCATATAAAAAAACAAAGAATAACATACATTCTAGGGGAAAATAAAAACTGATTCCTTTAACAAAAATCAGAGTTAGATATCGAAATGAAGATCTAATATGGGCTAAGACGACCAGCCTCATAGGCTAGTGGCCAGCGTTCCTGATTACAGTTCATAGGTCCCGGTCAGACCAGGAATTTTTCCTTGAAGGGAATTATACCTGTGGTTGCCCATGATCCAGAATTTAGGTTATGTTTAGATTAAGAACTCTCCTGGCGCTTCATTATCATTTATCACCCATCATACCATCGGGGTAACGTAACTCCGCCTTCCAGGTGCCCCAACCTAAGAAATGGATTACAATTCCGCCAAGACAAGGGGAGAGAGCCAGACATATCATAAAAAACAATTTGATGGTATTGGACACAAAAAAATAGGCTAAGATAAATACAGTTCATACTGGCATTTGGCAAAAGTTACATTAGGATCGCTGTTTATATCGATGGAGTGAGAAGAATTAGGATAAGAAGAACAAAAAGAAGATAATTGTTTCTGAACCTGTGTTCAGAATATTCAGAATGTTTCCCTAAATTTTGACGTAGATCTGCCATTTTTGCACTGACTTGATAGCACGCCTAGTTTTTTATCTTAGGCTTGTTTACTACGTTTTTTCCAAGTTATGTCATAGTGAAGGTCATTAGAGGTATCTTCCTTCCGTAAGGTGTACACAATATCGTGTAGCGTAAACACTTTACGCCTCTTTAACAAATAATGATCAAATCCAATTCTGCCAGCTGAGCTTGGTTATCTAGTAGTAACTTATCTACTTTTGGATTCGAGGTTCGATCCCAAATAAAGACTTTATGTTTATTTCGAGAGTTTGTCGTCATGTTTTCCTTCTCTATAACTAATGCTAACATCAAGGAATGAACTCTTAGACTGGATTTCTTGGGATAAGCTCAATTTATCCGAGACCATTTGAAGTACCACATTCCTCTATGAAACGGAGCAGAAGGCTTTTTTTTTTTCTGAAGGAAACGTCAAACTTTTCATGAAATTAGAGCGGATTGAAATCGTGAATCTAGGATCCACATGTTGCTACGATATCCTAGACCAGTAACTCAACCAAAATAAATGAAATTTTAACTGCCTAACTTATTGGCACTCTCAACCCGGAAGTTCACGGCTGCGCGAAAATAAGCTCTCCATACATCCCTATCATAAGTTAATATTTTCCAATCATTATCTGCATAATTCACCTCACTCAAATCATGGCGAATGTTATTTCCCACCTCATCCATGGCCCATCTACTGGGCTGTTTTCTCCCTGATTTTCCTACAATAAGTTTCCATGCCACTCTTTTATTCATTTTTCTACAATACATTTTCATGCAACTCTTCCATTCGTTTTCTACACTACATTTTCATGTCATTTATTTAGTCGTTTTTCTATAATAAGTTTTCATGCCACCCTTTGATTTGTTTTTCTACAGTAAGTTCTCATGCCATTCATTGATTCGTTTTTCTACAATAAGTTTTCATACCACTCTTTGATTCGTTTTTCTATAAGTTTTCATGCCACACTTTCATTCGTTTTCTACGATAAGTTTTCATGTCAATCTTTCATTCGATTTTTCTGCAATAAGTTTTCACGCCACTCTTTCATTCGTTTTCTACGATAAGTTTTCATGTCAATCTTTCATTCATTTTTTTCTACAATCAGTTTTCATGTCAATCTTTCATTCGTTTTTTTTTCAATAAGTTTTCATGCCGCTCTTTCATTCGTTTTCTACGATAAGTTTTCATGTCAATCTTTCATTCGATTTTTCTGCAATAAGTTTTCATGCCACTCTTTCATTCGTTTTCTACGATAAGTTTTCATGACAATCTTTCATTCGTTTTTTTTTTTTCTACAATCAGTTTTCATGTCAATATTTCATTCGTTTTTTCTGCAATAAGTTTTCATGCCGCTCTTTCATTCGTTTTCTACGATAAGTTATTATGTCATTCCTTTATTCGTTTTTCCATGCCATTCCTTTATTCGTTTCTCTATAATAAGTTTTCATACTACTCTTTCAATCGTTTTTCTACAATAAGTTTTCTTGCCAATCTTTCATTCGTTTTTCTACAATAAGTTTTCATGTCACTCTTCATTCCCATTCAAGTTCTGTTTTCTTCTCTATTAAGTAAGAGACCGTGTTTTACATGCATATAACTGGAAGAATCGGTGTTTTTATATTTTTTAGTTTAACTTTCTTAAAGAATTTTGGATGACAATGATGGGAAATGCATATCGCATTTTACTTTAAAGAAAAATTAAAACAACCGAACTCTTGTCACAGAACAACGTAAGAAAGATCCTCGATAAAATTCCCAGTTATAATAGCTAATCCTCTGACTACGAGGTTAGCCTCGCTACAGAATTAGATGTTAAATTAATTTAAACAAATATGATTTCAAGTTTTCTGGATTTGAATTCAGTATTGTCTCTCAATACTACTATCGTCCATCGACTTGAAAGATTACTGAAAACTTCAGCTACAAATCTCATTGTTTGAAAATTAATCTATGATTTTATATAACTATAATTACAATTGATCGCCTATCTGATTAATAATTGGTATGTGTGATTAGCATCCTGGGAGTTTGGGTTCTATTCCCATCATTATTTTGTGTATAGGGTCCGTAATGGGACTCACTCATCTTCCTGAGAACTATTAAGTAATTATTTTATATGAGAAGTAGCGAAATTCGGCTAGAGCCTCTCATTCAGGCTTGAGGCCCTTTAGATGCCATAAATATACTCGTATATCATGGGACTCATGGCTTGCTTTTCCTCAGAAGGAAGCCATATTCAGAATGTTTACGGTCTGAAAAAGAAAACAAAAATCCTTCGATCTTGACCAGGTCTGAATCTAGAATACATAGAGAGCATGGTGATCACTAACCCAACAGGATTGACTGTGAAGTGAGTACATCCTAGTGAATTCAGATATGTGCATGAAATAGCGAACAGGGGTTTAACCCGAGATCATTTGATCCCGAAGTAAACATTATAGAAACTAGGACCAAAGAGAGATGAACAAATAGGTGAATGGAAAAAACTTACATAACAGAGAACTACAGGACGTTCATAGGAAGCCAGATATAATAAAAACAGTTGAGTCTCGTAGACTGAGGGGGCAGGACATGTGGCACGAATGGGGAATGAAAGACGTGCATGGAAGCTTCTTGAAAGAAAACCAGAGGGGAAACGCCCAGTTGGTAGACCATGAATTAGGTGGGAGAACAACATTAACTATGATTTAAGGGACGTATATTATACAGGGAATTATTGGAAAACATTAGCTCAGGATAGGGATGTATGGAGAGCTTATGTCCGCGAACCTATGGGTTCGATAGTGCCAGTTAGTGTGTTTGTTAATCCATCGGCAGACACAAATATAACCAACTAGCTAATACCCGGGGTGCGCTGCTACCCCGAAATAAATTAAATATTAATTAAACCATATGATATACACTGGGATAAACCAAACAAGGCGGTTGCTAGAGTCAATTCTTTCATTTCGAATTTCACGTAAACCCCCACTTCTAACGGTCGGATTTCCGTAATTTTTGTATACTGTAATATCTACCTAGTTTTAATGGGACGTATTGAATTTTGTTGGGAAACATTGAATATTGCGACCGCTAGAACAATTTTTAAATCTTCGTTTCAGGTGAACTCCTACACCTAATGGTTTTAGAACATAATAGATAGCGGCTAAACACTCGCCGTACCTGAAAACATGAATGTTCAAATTTTCATGAACATCAATTGAGCGGTTTAGAGTATATAAAAGACAAACACACATTCGCTGGTTGTGCGCCAAATTCATTTATCCCTATCTACTTGGTATCAATGAGCTGAAAGACGAAAATGGTTATTGTGAGTTATGCGTAAAAGATAGACACATATACTCGTGGGCTCTTTGTAGAATTTTTTGAAATATTTAATTTTATGTACATTAATTTGGTGTATTTGTTATGGTTTAGGTAGCGTAAGCCATTGAAGCGTCCAAAAAGCTACTCTTTTTAGTGCACATATGCACTTTTTTTTAGTTCCGGCCCTATAGTTCATACGGTTAAATGTTATATACGTTAATTGTCCCAGAAAAATGCTCTAAATGATGGAAAAACCCCATTCAAATCGTTCAAGTAGTTTTTGAGTTCATAAAGGACAGACAGACAGACAGGCAGACTCACACTTATTTTTCCCTATATAAAGATTGACAAGAATTCTGAGTTGAGACAAGGAAACATACTGCATTTCAATGCCAGATGACGTATACCAAGAACACAAGTTAGGATTATGTTTGTATTATATTACTTTCTCTTATTTATCATAACGTTCTCCTCCCTACAGAAACAAGAATAGTTAGCAGGGATTCCCTGGAGGTGGGACGAGTTAATACAAGGTAATGAACACGTCAATCAGGTCACCGACAGGCGAGATACACTCCTACACAATCTCATGCAACACATACATTTCTAAAAATTTATTTTTCCTTTGTAGATACTTTCAACAATAATTTCTACGTGTTAATAAAATAAATTAAAACTTAAAGTTTTATATGATTTTCATATTTATTAAAATACAAATTCGTAACAGCTGTTTCAGTACTTTGTACCTTCTTCAGACGAATTGTATCATGATTACAAATGAATTTTGTTATCATTGTACCTTCTTCAGACTAGACCGAGCCCATCCCACCCAATTAAAATTCTAATTATATTCAGGCTAATAATTAAAAAATATTACGAATTTTGTTATTTTTATTGTTCATTTATAATCATGATAAAATTCGCCTGAAGTAGGTACAAAGTACTGAAACAGCTGTTACGAATTTATATTATAACAAATATGAAAATCATTTAAAACTTTAAGTTTTATTTTATATGATTAACATAAAAATGGATTTTCATCAAGTAAACGCCAAATCAATTGATTACACAGGTCGGCAAGGTTTTCTTCACAAGGAATCTTATTAGTGAATCTAATCCATTTTTTCATACTGAAATTAGAAATGTAGTTAGAATTTTTCCATCAGGCACAGTTTTTTGTGACAGCTACTTTTTAAATTCTTATTTTAGCATTCTCTTTGTCCTGTCATAGGAACCTTTACTCTCTATATTTAGTGATTTTATTCAAGCTGTATTTAAGGAAATTATATATAGCACGAAAAGGTAAGACTGTGCATGTTCATTCATATTTTGACATGCTCATACCTGTTAATCTGGCATTGTGATGTGTCAGTCTCACTATGTTAGAAAATCATGGTCTCTTGTGAATCTCTTATCCCTCGCCAGAAAAATGTGTCACATGTCTCTCTAGTGAATCCTGAAAAAATACATTTACCTCCATTGCATATTAAATTAGGAGTAATAAAAAATTTTGTCAAAGTTATGGATAAACTTTCTTGAAGGATTCTTGTACTTGAAGTTGAAAATTACCCAAAGTCAGAGATGCTAAACTGAAAAAAAGGAATCTTTATAGGACCATAAATATGATAATTAATGGCTCATGAACATTTTGAAGGACTGTTAAATCAACTCGAAAAAGCAGTCTTTCAAAAATATATGTTGTAATTTCCTTGGAAAACATAAAGCAGAAAACTATCGTGGCCAAGTGGCTGATCTTCTGGATTCTTATAAAGCAACATGTATATTTAAAAATTCACTTCTTGGACTCTCACTTAGACTTCTTCCCGGAAATTCTTGGGGCTGTCAGCGATAAGCACGGTGAGAGTTATTATCAGCAAATTTCTACAATGGAAAACAGGTACCAAGTCAAGTGGAGTTCTAATATGCTGGCTGACTACTGTTGGGCCAAGAAGAGAGATGTTTCAGAGCAAAATATGCCCGAACATCACTATCTGCCACTTTCTAAGTAAGAATGAGTAGTATTAAAAAAAACTCAAACTGATATCACAAAACTCCTGCCTGATCGGGAAAAACTAAAATGATATTTGAATTCAGCGTGAAAAATACTTCTTGAATCTAGTAATTTATTCTCGTGAAAGAAAAAAAGTTAATTTTTGTAGACCAGTGTTATTTGTACATGCCCCACGCCTCTCTGACTTTACGGGTTACCACCTGTCAGAATATGATTTTAAACTCTGGATCGGATACATACATACTTTTTTGACAACACATTTACATGAAGTGCCACCCGGATGAGTTATCAGTCCAACACAAGGGTTCAATACCAAGGTAAACCATTCACTTATACACTTATACAGAACAAGGTGAATATAAAATAGAATTATTTCGATGGTCAGATGGTGTTCGGGGATAGTTGAGCCTTAAAGTTGACTTACAGATGAAGATAAACCCTAAAAAACCTCACCCAGTAAACTTTTCCCAGCCGGGGTTCGATCGTGGACCTACTGAGTCCGAGGCAACGACGTTCGCGATATCACAGCAGAGAACTTGTCAAAATTTGACACAACACAATCAGACGAATCAATTAATTCATACGTGAGAGCCTGAAAATTATATTAGATCATTAAACTTTAAAATCACGGTACTGGCCAATTCTAGGCGCACTTTTGTGGTTTTCTTCACTCTTGAGACAAACCTTGGGTTAGAATAGTATGATTCAAGTCACTAATAATCCTTATTTCCAGATCCCAAAGGATGTGAGTTAAAAATGTTATTCAGTACTTATCATCTTCGCCTTTGGATGTAGGCTTGTAATTCTTTTATTGTCTACTAGGTAATACCCGGCGGCGCTGCTACGCCTAAATAAATGCAAAATACTGTGATTTGCTTTAGTGTTGGGTGGCTTCAGTGTGAGGTATAAGTTTAAGGAAAAAAAACTCATTAAATTTATATTTTTTTTAGATACCCCTTGCTGATTACCCGGCGTTGCCCGGGAATCTACTTATTCCGATCTTCTTGATATAAATGAGCTGAAATACGAAAATTAATGCGTTTTATGTGTAGTTAAGTAAGAAAAAGGAAACATTTATATCGTAATTATTTTTAGATACCCTGTGCTGTTTACCCGGAGTTGTTCGGGAATCTACTCACTCCGATCTTCTTGGCATAAATGAGTTGAAAGTAAAAAATTAATGTACTTCTTATGATTAGTTGAATAAGTAGAATAAAACATAAGTATAAATGTATATCGTAATTATAGCCCACCGCTGTGGTCTCGAGGTAGCGTGCTGCATTGTCACGCAGCGGGCTCGAGTTCATTCCCCGGTCGGGGCAGTTTTGCTGGGTGAGGTTTTTCTCGGGGTTTTTCCTCACTTGTTAGATAAATGTCAGGAAAACTTTAAGGCCAAACGGTCCCCGAAATCATATGGCCATCATCATCATCATCCTTATCATTATCATCTCATCATCATCATCCTTCACCGGTGTGGAAAGCAACGGGAAGCTACCACACCTACAATTCCTTAGTTAAGCTGCAAAGCATAGCATGAAAATGCTATGATTGCAGTGAAAGACGTGCCCTCGGGCAGAATTACTATGGATGGATGGATGGATCGTAATTATTTTAACATCCCCGTGCTGATTACCCGTGTTGCCCGGGAATCTACTTATCTCGATCTTCTTGGCATAAATGAGCTAAAAGACAAAAATTCGCTATTGTGAGTTATCCGAAACGTATCCCACCATGAGCTGCTATGCTTGCACAGGAATCTACGTACTTGTCTCCGATCTTCTTGGCATCAATTAAAGACAAAAATGGTTATTATGAGTTATCCGTAAGAGATAAATATATACTGTCGCGGACTTTTTTGTAGAGCTTTTTGAGATATTCAATTATGTGTACATTAAGTTTGTCTATTTGTTATGGTTTAGGCAGCATAAGCCATTTAAGCGTCCAAAGTGCTAATTTTTTCACGTTTTCCAGTACAAAGGGCAATTTTTAAGGGTGTAGGAGTTGAGTATCACAACTCTCTTATAGGCTATGTTCATCCCGGGAATCTCTTGAGCATTTTGCAAAAAGCACCATCACAATCGGATCAACGGTATGGTCGCGCATAAAGTACGAACGAACAAGCAAACAAACAAACAAACATTAATTTTTATATATTAGATAAACAAGTGCTTATAATAAATACAAGAGATATTGTAGGTTCAATGCATAGCATCGTTGTCTATCATGGTGTCCCGCTCCGTAGCTGAGCGGTTTAAAGCATACTAACTTAGTGTCGAGGTACGGGACTTGTGCTGGTTCGAGACCCCATGAAGAAAAAAATTTTCTCATGAAATTTCGACCAGTATGGGACCTATGCCCACCCAGCATTGTGAGGAATTTAGGTAGCTACAAAAATAGCAGCTCCAAATTGAAAAAAAAAAAAAAAAAAAAAAACATTATATTGGCTAAGGAACCCGACATGCTGGCCATATGTCGCCCCTACACTGTCTGTGACTAACACATATGGATATGAGGCCAACAGCCGGGTATTAGCGCGAGGGCCTTCTAGGCCTGTTACGCCATGGAACTATTTGGGTCTAAATCCTGTAATGCTTCCATATCCGTTGAGTTGTAAAGGATATTATTATAAGTCATGTTGATTCCATCGCTCTTTTAAAATAACTCGTATAAAGATGGATTGTGCCATCTGGATGACTTTTGAATATATTCAAAGATAAATTCATAACTATTTTGAGTTTTAAATTTAAATGTATTTAAATATACATTAGTGTATTATTAATTTAAGATCCTTAATTGGAAAGCTAATGGAAGAAGTGGAAGAGGCAGGTCTAGAGAACGATGGATGGATGGAATGAAGAGAAGTATGGAAGCTAGAGATTTTAGGGAAGAAGATGCTTTAGACGGGAACCTCTGGTGACAAATCACTTTGAGTTGAAAGAGAAACACTGTATTGTGGAATATTCCTAAATAAAAAAATATTAATTTAATCAGTTACGGGAAATGCGTTGATTAGAAACCTCATGAGGGAATAAATTTTCTCATGAAATTTCGCCAGTACGGCACCGGTATGCACCCGGCACCATAAGGAATTTGAGTAGGTAAAATAAGTAAGGATGAAACACCAACTATAACGGCTCGAGAACCGGACATCCTGACTACATGTCATCACTATTATACCTGGATGATCGTCCACTTCTGTCATTAACCATGTGGATGTGTAGCCAGGCCGCCTCATATACTAAGAACCCTAAGGATAAAACGTAATCATTAATAAGATGGTAGCATTTGAGACTAATATTTGGGAGATCCTGAGTTCAAATCCAAGGCCTGAATAACTTGAATGAGGTTTTTTCATTGTTTTCTTCAGCTGTAAGGGAAATTCTGCGTTGAAATTTCGTTATTATTATCCAATTCATCCTTAATCATACTTTCGTATTTCATTTAAAGTCAGTATCAATGAATTTACGCAAGAAACCAACATACTGCAATAGACATGAATATATATATATATATATATATATATATATATATATATATATATATATATATAGTATACATAGTCCACTGGGTACAGATGTAACCCAATATGATATGTAATCAATCGAGTTGGTGTTTACTTGAAGAAAATCCATTACTTATCTAATTAAATAAAAATAAAACTTAAGATATAATTTAGTTACAGCTGTTTCGATAGACTGTAACTGTATTATATCTTAATAAATATGAAAATCAAATAAAACTCTAAGTTTTATTTTTATTTAATTAAACAATATGATATGAACAAATATATTGAAGCGTCTCAAAATAAAACAAGTTAAAAAACGCTCTAGCGCCTCAACTTTGGTTTTCTCGCTTTGAAACCTCGTGTATATGATTAATATATCATAAGTAATGCCACGAGTGATTTCCAAATTATCGATAAATTCACGACTCACGAAGTGAGTCGTGAATTTATTTAGACTATTTAACTCATGCTCCAAATGGGAGTCAATGACCAATCACGTTTCAATGATTTCTGTTTTACAACCAATCAGAGTCGTGTTTCACGAAATATTTATCAGTGTTAAATTTACCATATTAAAGAAAGCTCCTCCTTTTTAATATTCTGAACAGGTCTGACCATTATTTTGCAGTGACTGAGCCCATAGCAAATACGTTTACCAGATTGTATATATAGTGCATAGATGTCAACACATAGCGCTTGCAGGAGTTAATATAAAAACATTTGTAGCAATTTATTATACCACCAAAAAAAGAAACCACTGTTTGCACTTTCTTAAATGTATTTTTTCCCAGGTAGTAATCCAGAAAAATATAATTGTCATATTTACATCATACGACATCAGAAATGAATTAATATACAGTTTGATGTTTCATTTTTTCTCCACTAGAGAGCATTCTTATAATATTGCGTTCCTTTGGCAATAAATGGTATGATCTGATTGCAGTGATAAACAAAAGAAGCAGATGAAGCGTACCTATCGTTTCTCATTTGTTTTCAAACATCGCCGTTTACATTAAATATATAAATATTTTAAAATAACTATAGTTAAATAATGATTTGTGAGTAAACAGCTTAATTTTATTCGTTAAATAGTCCTAACAAATGCCACTCTTGATTTCCAAATTCTCTAGATAAATTCACTCCTCACTTCGTGAGTCGTGAATTTATCGATAATTTGGAAATCACTCGTGGCATTACTTATGAGAATTTGGAAATCAAGAGTGGTATTTGTTAGGACTATATAACGAATAAAATTAAGCTGTTTACTCACAAATCATTATTTAACTATAGTTATTTTAACATATTTATATATTTAATGTAAACGGCGATGTTTGAAAACAAATGAGAAACGATTGGTACGCTTCATTTCCTTCCTTTGTTCATCGCAGCTACCAAATCATAATATTATTTATTGCCAAAGGATCGCAATATTGTAAGAATGCACCCTAGTGGAGAACTTTATAACCAACGTTATAGGTATTAATTAATTTGATGCCCTATGATGTAAATATGTGAATTATATTTTTCTGCAACGTCATTTCCTGGAAAATAATTCGTTTAAGAAAGTGCAAACAGTGTTTTTTTTTGTAGTATATTCAATTGTTACAAATGTTTTATATTATCTATCGCACTATATATACAATCTGGTAGCCGTATTTCTTAGGGGGTCAGTCACTGCAAAATAATGCTATGACCTATTCAGAATGTTAAAAAGGAGCTGTTTTCTTTATTACGATAAACTTTAGTTGGTAAATTTTAGGCAAAACACGACTGTGATTGGTTGTAAATAAAAAAATCATTTAAATGTGATTGGTCATTGACTCCCATTTGCGGCATGAATTAAATAGTAAAAATAAAAATATATTTCTTATCAACAAAATTGAACCATTAGAAGAGAAAACTTACCGCGAATCCAAAATTTGAAATTTGTTCTAGCGACTGCAATATCTGTCTCCTTGCAATGGAAACTAGATCTACCGATTTTAATTAAAGAAGGAAGGACAATTTAAGTAAAGATTGGATTCTAAATTAAACATAAAACATTCAAGCACGTAAACAATAAACAAAATTACCATAAGTAATGGCACGAGTGATTTCCAATTTATCTAGAGAATTTGGAAATCAAGAGTGGCATTTGTTAGGACTATTTAACGAATAAAATTAAGCTGTTTACTCACAAATCATTATTTAAATATTCATCCATAGTAATTCTGCCCGAGAGCAGGTCTTTCACTGAAATCATAGCATTTTCATGCTATGCTTTTCAGCTTTACTAGATAATTATAGGTGTGGTAGCTTCCCGTTGCTTTCCACACCGGTGAAGGATGATGATGATGGCCGGATGAATTTCGGGGACGTTTGTGCCCTAAGTATCCTGACATTTGTCTTACAGATGTGGAAAAAAACCGAAGAAACCTCATCCAGGAGCCTGTCCCGACCGGAAATCGAACCCGAGCCCGCTGCGTGACAAGGCAGCACACTACATCGACACCACAGCAGTGGGCAATAGTTATTTAAATATATATATATATATATATATATATATATATATATTTAATGTAAACGGCGATGTTTGAAAACAAATGAGAAATGTTTTGTTATGTTTCATTTGTTCATCACTGCAACTTGATCATACTATTTATTGCCAAATAGAATCATAATATTGTAAGAATGCATCCTAGTGGAGAAAAATGAAACACATCAAACTATATTATAACTAACATTATAGGTTATTAATTCATTTTTTTCGGAAACAACTCAGTAAAATCAGTATTAAAAAACACAATTATTGTACACACAATTATAAAATGTGTAGGACGAAGGTATCTTTTCATTATTTGTTATATTCAACGTATGTGTTAGAGAGTCAGTTACTGCAAAACAATGCTCTGACCTGTTCAGAACATTAAAAAGGGGGAGCTTTCTTTGTTTTGGTAATCAAAATTCGATAATTATCGAGATGAAACACGACTGTGATTGGTTGTAATACGAAATTCATTGAAACGTGATTGGCCATTGACCCTCATTTGGAGCATGAGTTAAATAATCATTAATATCAATATACAAGTTTAAAATAAAATAAGAGTAACAGGAAGTATAAATAATATTTTCAAGCCAAACACAGTACAACAACACACACGAACTAGAATTTATAAAACACTGGCCAGACCCATATTATGTTACGACAGTGAGGCCTGATCAATTCGCAGTGCAGATGAACAAAGACTAACTATGGCAGATATGAAATTTATGAGACGTACTGCAGGTTACTCAAGAAAAGGCCATAAAAGGAATTCTGAGATTCTCAAAGAATTACAAACAGAATCAGTCATGAAATATGTACAAAAATACAGAAACAACTGAAAATCTCACGTAAGAAGAATGAGCAGAACAAAAATACCACGTCAAATCTTAAATTACCAGCCACCAGGCAAGAGATCTTTGGGCAGACCCTTCAAACGTTGTATTGAAACCGTAACAGACCACTAGGTCTATCACATGAAAGGAAGAAGAAGAAGAAGCTTAAAATAACATATTAAATACACAAATTCTTAAAATCCATCGACTGATCGATGACATCCATCACCAATTCAACACCCAAGTTGACTTAAACTAGTAACTTGGCAAAATGTAGCTGCTCATCAGAATACAAATTTGTATCGAAAAAAACCGGAAAAGAGCTAAGTATTTGCTGCTGCAAGTCACTTAGCTATACATAATTTGTTCAATATATATATAGTACATATCTAAATATCTTCTTCTTCTTCTTCTTCTTCTTCACTTCATGGGCTAGGCAAAATGCCTGTTCCTCCTCACAGTTGTTCTGTCCACCTTTTCACTGGCCTTCCTACATTCCTTGAACCTCTTGGCTTGTAGTTAAATGCTGTTTTTGGTATTCTTGCTACGTTCATTCTTTCTACATGTCTAAACCATTTTTCTCTATATGCTTTGATTTTATAATTTAATGGTTATATATATTAACTCTGCTCTTATATCTTCATTCTTTAACCGATTCATTCTTGTGCAGCCTTTTGTTCTTCTAAGGAAATTCATTTCTACACTTTGTATTCTACTTTGTAATTTTTTTTGGTCATTACTCAAGTTTCGCTCCCATAAAGTATTGCAGGGACTGCCAATGTTTTATAAAACTTCCATCTAGTATCTCTTCTTGTTTTTTCTTTAATGTTTTATGTATATCTAAAATCGGCCGCGGTGGACTAGTGGTTATGCTCCTTGCCTCTGGTCCCGAGGGTCGCAGGTTCAAACCCGGCCGGGGTCGATGGATTTTTAAGACGGAAAAATCCAAGGAGCAAGTCCTCCGGGAGGGACTTTAAGCCGTGGGTCCCGAGTCTGAAAATTTTCAGGCTCGTAAAAAATCCTTAAGCCTGAATGAAAAGGCCTCTAAGCAAAATTTACCGAATTTTCCCGTCCTAGTACTACTTGGTTTCCTAGATCTCCGTATGAGGCGGAACGCTGACCATGGGCCACTCAATATGACATCTATACGAAAACAAGTGTAACTAAATTAATATGGTTCAAATTCTTCCCTGGACGGGGGAGAGCGCCTAAATCTCTGTAAAGGGAAAACATAGGCTTACAATACAATGCAATACAATATTACAAACATGTCCACCGCTGTGGTCTCGAGGTAGCGTGCTGCCTTGTCACGCAGCGGGCTCGAGTTCGATTCCCGGTCGGGACAGGCTCCTGGGTGAAGTTTTTTTCCGGGGATTTCCTCACCTGTAAGACAAATGTCAGGAAGCTTAGGGCCCAACGTTCCCCGAAAATCATCCGGTCATCATCATCATCATTCACTAGTGTGGAAAGCAACGGGAAGCTACCACACCTATAACTCCCCAGTAAAGCTGCAAAGCATAGCATGAAAATGCAATGATTGCAGTGAAAGACCTGCCCTCTGGCAGAATTACTATGGATGGATGGATATTGCAAACCTTTACCCGACATTCTCTTATCCTTGAATGTAATACTGTATATCCTATTTTGTTCAAGTATACCACAAAAAATCAATAAAAATCCAATGCATTATTAAGTGGACAGAGATCTGAAGGGGTCAGTTTTTTTAATGTTTTTTATTCAATGTCCCAGGTTGCCATTTCGACATTTCTGGTGTTCTTTCCTTACATTGGCATAATTATAGTCCACTTCTGTGGTTGAGGCGCCTAGAAGGCGGAGTTACGTTATCCCGAAGAAATGATGGGTGATGATGAATGGTACGCCAGGAGAATCCTTAATTCTGAACTTAAAAAATAAAACTCCATAGCGTGACAAGCCTAAAAGGCTCAGTCGGCTGCTGGTCTCGCATCCACATGTGCTAGTCACAGATATAGATGATCATTTAGACATGTGGTCAGAATGTCAGGTCCCCAGCCGTTATAGCTGGTTTTCTCAACCTGGACCCGATATTTATTTTATCTACTCAAATTCCTTACGTACTGGGTGGTCATCGATCCCATATTGGCTGAAATTCCATGAGAAAATGTCTTCCCCCAGCGCAAATCCCGTAGCTCTGCGCCCAGGCATCATGCCTTAACCACTCGGCTACGGCGAGGGACTATTCTAAACTTAATCTAAGGCGAATATGAATGATGATGATTATGATGGCCAGATGATGTTCGGGGACCGTTTCAGCCTTACATTTTTTTGACATTTGCCTTACAGGTGAGGAAAAACCCCAAAAAAAACCTCACCCAAGAAACTTGTTCCTACCGGAGATTGAACCCAGGCCCGCTGCGTGACAAGGCAGCGCGCTAACTCGAGACTACAGCGGTAGACTATTTTTTTATATTCTTGAAGTCTTATAATTAAGAGACTTCTGGATTAAGCCTGGAGTGAGAACGGAACCGGCCAACAAGTTGCCTAACTCCGTGAAAGGCAAATTATCATGTAGAAATAAAAATAATAAGATAAATGTAACTAAGTTTAAATATGTTACGCTAACTAGAATTTCCATGTGCTACTCAATGATACTACACTCCGGCCACTCTATCTCCGGCTCTGAAGTTTAGGTTGTATGAGGGGCGGAGGGAGAAATTCGCCCTCTACTGCCAATAAGAAAATAGTTAAATGTGTGTTAGCGTCTGCTACAACCAATCACTGCTTTTGACGCGGCTAGTATGTTTTGAGATTGCTGCGATGTTGTCGGCTGTATTTCTGCTAACCACGTGGTTTCAGTTGCTCTTTGTTGCAGTACAGAGTGTGTTTGTTTGCTGTTTCGCTCTTGTGATTAACTGTTAACAATACAGCTTCAGTTTATTATTGTTTTAATATGGCGAGTAGCTCATCTGAATCAAAAAAGAAAATCGGCTCTTACAAGAGTCAAAGCCGATAAAATATTTATCGGCTGCGTGAATATTTTGAGAAGGAGCGAGACAACAGTGGGTGATTTGATTCCTGTTACGAAGGTTGTAGAGAGAGTCTGTGATGCTTTGAAGGTGGGTAAAACAAATGTTAGAAGTGTTACAAAAGAAAAGTGTCCATCTGACTTTAATATGCCATCGGCAGCGCTACGTACTCCCGGAAAAGAACGATCATGATTTTTATTTTAACGATACATGAGAAGGAGTTTTTTTTTTTCAAATAAAAATTATGTACTTTATGAATTTAACATAGTTTTGAAGTGATGTATGGAATTGTTTTCGTGTTTTTATTAGAATTGTGAATATTTTCGAGAACAGTATGTTTTGTAGCGATAAATGAGAAATCTCATATTTTTTAATTAAATAAAAATAAAACGTAGTTTTATTTGATTTTCATATATATTATACAATTCAGTGACAGCTGTTTCGGTACACTGTACCTTCTTCGGACATGTTAACAAATTATGAATTGTGTTCCAACTGATCTAAGCAACAATACAACAATATTTATTTATTTTTTTTAATTTAACAAAGGGGATTCATTCAAATCAAGTTGAGAATTTAACAGTTTGTTACTACTTTTAAATTGATTTATTTCTACAGCCTCCAAAAGATCTAACTTCTTACCCTTATCACAAACGTGTAAAATTTCAAAATTTGGATCCAAACAATGATTAAATTGGAATAGGTGGTTAGCATATTTTGAATATTCTAAATTTCTGTTATATGCTCTCATGTGTTCCTTTATCCGATAGATAAAAGGTCTACCAGTTTGTCCTATATAGACATTGTCACATGTGCCACACTTCAATTTATATACACCTGATAATTTTTCCTTTTTTATTTTGGTTTCATTGTTTTTTATTATATTTTGCAAAGTTTTATTAGTTTTAAATGCCACATTAATGTTCAACTTTTTAAAGTGTTTAGATATTTTTTAAAGTGGGCCTATGTATGACATTACGACATATTTCTTTATGTTTTCTTTGGGTAAAGGAGACACTTTGTTAATTGCTTTCTTTGTAATGAACTTTCTTAATTAAATATTCTATAATTTTAGGGTCGTAGTTATTAATAGCTAATTGTTTAATAATATTCAATTCATTATTATATTCATTATATTTTTTGTTTCATTTTCAATTTCGCGTAATAAAATGAGCATTTATTTCTAATATCTACGTTATAGATAAACAGAAAGTGCTATGATTTAATATTCGGCGTGGTACATAAAGCGGCCCCTCCCACTGAATATTCATATCGGCAACACTGTCGACAAAACTTCAGAGCCGTAGACTGGGCGGCTGCCAGTCAGGTGGTTTTGACACTTGGGAAAGGTCCTGTCAGAAATTTATTTCTATTTATTTGAATGTTTGTCGGTGAATTACGGACATTTTCAGAAAGAGATAAAAGCTTTGAACACCTGCGGGAGGGGGAGATGAATATACAAAAGGTAGAAGTGAGAAATAACAAAATCCGGACAGGGATTCCTAATCTGTGATCCGGGTGTGGAGGCTACTTGAACAAAAGATTGAAATAGATAAGACAGGAATCAACAAAAGGCTATAGATTTTTTAAGGAAAATCTCAAGAAACTCAAGGACAAACGTTTGAAAACAAACGCTAAAGTGATTGAACAATACGCGTTTAAAGAGGATCTAAGAGAAATAAAAATAAAAATTGGCAGCACAATCAGGGACAAATCAGAATGGATAATGATTCTGAAAAGACCGATATAGGAATTATTTTCTATTCATTTGCTTCTTTCTACTGTGCATAATTTTTCTCTATCTCTTCTACATCCTCTTCCACTTCTGTCACTTTTTCCTGTTATATTTCTTTATTTTATTCTTCTGTTTTCTTTTCTGCATTATCTTCTTAAAAGAATGATTTGTATTGCCTGCAATCTAGCCTTCATATGTCTATGGCGCGACAGGCCTAGAAGGTCCTTGTCCTACCACTCGGCTGCTGGCCTCACATCTGCATGTGTTAATCACATAGGTAGACGATCATCCTTGCCAGTATAGGGGTGACATATGGTCGGCATGTCGGGTTCCCCTGCTGGTTTTCACAACCAGGAGCTACCCAAATTCCTCACGATGCTGGGTGGGCACCGGTCCCATGCTGACCGAAATTCCTGAGAAAATGTGTTCCCCCATGGAGACTCGAATCACTGCAAGTCTCGTAGCTCTGCGCTCTGCCTTAACCACTCGGCTACGGGCTATGAAGTTTTTTTGACAAATCATCGTATGCGACTTCTAAAGCTAGAAGCGTAACTCCATTTATATAAAATCGATAAGGGAGTGCAAAAACATCCAAATATTTGAATGGGATCCATCGTACGTCCGCTAAAAATTAAGTGATAGAAAACTAGGGCATAAAGAATAGAAATTTTTTTCACATTCATAGTGTAGCTAGATATTTTTTTCTGATTTGTCATTCAAAATAATGGAGGAAAAATATCACAATGGTCAGACCAAAGTTCTAGCCTAACCAGATCTTCCCAAATATGAGTCTCAATATACTGTATATGCAGCATAAGTGGAAAATATATATCTTTATATACTTCTGTTTTGCCATAATGTCTGAATTAATTAGCTGATGCTTCCTGAACCCAAACTATTGACTACACCTGGCATAGCTTAAGGGAAAAATTGCATCACGATTGTCTAGATTTATACATTGGTGCTCCAATACTGAGCTACTGAGGTCTTGCTCTGCTTAGCGTCCACATGGGGGAAGACATTTTCTCATGGAATTTTGGTCAGTAACTTATGGGATCGGTTCCCCACCCAGCATCGTGAGGAAATTGGGGTAGCTACAATAGGTTGCGATTTCAGATTGATAAAACCAGCTATAACCGCTGGGGTTCCCGACATGATAACCATATACTGGCTGTCTACCTCTGTGAATGTGAGGCCAGCAGCCGTCTGTTAGGCCAAGCGCCATGGAGTCATCTCATCCATTCCGTTCATGCGCCCCTGTGACAATGCGTCAAGCGGTCGGCCAGCTTCCTTGTCGTTCACAGACCTCTGGGGCGTCATCTCATCTCATCCTTCGACCCGACCTGAGTTAAGCACGAGTTGAGGATATTATTATATTAAATTCTGACGTGTCACTGTAAGGCATGTAGTGACATTTGGCATATAAAAGGTACATACAAGGTGAGAAGTCAAACTGAAAGAAAATAAATTTAAAAAATATTATATACTAGTGACAACCGTTACCTAGTTGCGTTATAAATTTAATTTATGTCTTATTAGGTTGTGAGAGTTGTCTTAAAGATGTCACGAGTTCAAATACCGAGGCCAAATTATTGTCTTTTATTCGTCGTTTTCCACAATCAAGGCAAATTACACCGAGCAACCAAAAAGAAACTTTTTTTTATCTCAGAAAGAAAAATATGTGATTCTGATAGTATTTTTTCTCTTGAATTCAAATATGATATCGGTTTTTCTCCATCACGCAAGGTTTCCGAGAGACAGGAATTTTATAATTTCAAACAATTTAATATTTTCTACATTCTTAACTACACAATACTCGAACATTCGGATTCACCTAGACAGTAAGAAATTACGATTTTCTGCTATATTTCGCCTGTGGAGCATCCCTCTTGATGGCTCAACAATAATCGGCCAGCATATTAGGATTCCATTTGCCTTGATATCTCTTATCCATAGCTGAAATCTCCTGATGAAAGTGTTCCCCGTTTTATTTTACAATGGACAAATCGACGAAAAAACTTTTATTAATAAATAATTATTTAAATACATTAATTGAAATTGAAATAAAAAAAACTGTGGGTGATGGAGAAATTCCGAATACATATTTTAAAACACGATAAATAAACTGCATTAAGTATAACTATTGGTACTCATGAGACAAAAATCGTGTTGACCAGTGTTATAGGTTGGGGTCATCCACGTCGGACAGGTCGAAGGCAATAAGCCAGACGCAAAAAGTACCTCGGTTGAAGGAGTGACGATCTTTCACCATAGAAATACAACCACCAAGGAACGCGGACGTAGGTTAACCGGTGTAAAATGTTCATCCCCCATTCGGTTCTCTGGACGGGGTATACTTCAAGAAATCTGTGCTAAAGACACTATCTCCTCTTCTAGAACATGCTAACAGATATTTAGAGGATGGAGAAGTCCTACAACCCAATACTCCTAATAAGTTGTTAGTTTATGCTAATGATATAGTATCATTAGACGATAGCGAGGAGATACTAAAGCAACTTTTATAAGATTCATACCAAAGACCAATATGCATACTCTATTTAGTATCGGTAAAACAAAATACAAGGTTACACATAGAAATACGTTATATAACGGGAATGTACAGTTAATGGCAAACGAGGGAAATTTTGAAGAAGTGATTGAATGCAAATACCTATGAACAAGCGGATTCTGCACCAAAATAAACACTACATGTCAGTATTCGCGGAGTAGGGAGAGAGGTGAGGAGCAGTATGAGGCCCTGCCAATATCGTCCGTTTACTATACAACTGTATAGTACGATCAGGGCGTAACATTCATTTCAGTTCTATATATGTGTTACAAGTATTGGTGCACTTATAAAGTGTATATTGTTTTGTTTATATTTGTTTTTCCGTGTTTGCTAGCATCGACAATATTGCATAGTTAGTTTATAATATAATTTTAATTGCCTGCACTTAAATGGTTCGCTGTAGGATCCGCTAGCCCTGATAATTAAAATAAGAATGAGGTGCAGAAAAAAATAATGCTGGAATGCACAAGGAAATTAAACATAGGCTCAATTCTGGAAATCGTGCTATAATGCATTACAGAGACTCTTGACTTCCCGACTCCTTTCAAAAACGTTAAACTGAAAATATATAAAACTATTATTCTACCAGTTATTTTATATGGATCCGAAACAAGGACTCTTCCTATAAGGGAGGAAAGGAGAATACGTGTATTTGAGAATAAAGTTCTTAGGAAGATTTTTGGACCAAAGAGAGATGAACAGACAGGCGAATAGAGAGGACTGCATAGCAGTGAATTACATGGTGTTTATAGGAAGCCAGATATAATGAGAACAGTTAAGTCTCGTAGATTGCGATAGGCAGGACATGTGGCACGAATGGAGAATGAAAGCCGTACATGGAATCTTCTTGTAGGAAAACCGGAGGGAAAACGCCCAGTTGGTAGACAAAGAATGAGGTGGGACAATAACATTAACTATGATTTGAGGGAATTAAATTATACAGGGGATGATTGGAAATCATTGGCTCAGGATAGGGATGTATGGAGAGTTTATATCAGCGCGGCCATGAACCTACGGGTTCGATAGAGCCAGTGATTTAGTTAGTTAGGCTCAATTCTGGAAATATAATTTAACATGCATTACAAAGACTCTTGACGTCCCAACTCCTGTAAAAAAATGTTAAACTGAAAATGTATAGAACTATTATTCTACCAGTTATATTATACGGATGCGAAACATGGACTCTTACTTTAAGAAATAAAAGGAGATTGCGAGTATTTGAGTATAAGTTCTTAGGAAAATTGTTGTACCAAGGAGAGATGAACAGACAGGCGAATGGAGGAGATTACTTAACAGTGAGTTACATGACCTTTATAGGAAGCCTAATAAGAAGAGTTAGCTCTCATAGACATGTGGCACGAGTAGCGAATGAAAGAGGAGTTTGGAAACTCCATATAAGAAAACTAGAGAGAAGCTTCCAGTAGACAGGCCAAGATGAGGTGGGATAATAACATTTATCAGTCCACCGCTGTATTCTCGAGGTAGCGTGCTGCCTTGTCACGCAGAGGGCCCGGGTTCGATCCCCTGTAGGAACAATTTTCCTGGGTGAGATTTTTATCGGGGGTTTTCCTCACCTGTAAGACAAATGTCAGGAAAACTTTAAGATCCAAACGGTTCCCGAAATCATATGGCCATCGCAATGATTATCATTCATATTCATCTTAGATTAAGCTTAGGATTAGTGGCTCTCCTGGCGCACTACTATCATCATCATCACCCATCATATCATCGGGGCAACGTAACCTCGCCTTCCAGGCGCCCCAACCTCAGAAGTGGGTTACAATTACGCCATTGCCAGGAGAGAAACCAGAAATGTCTAAAATGACAAAAACTTGGGGCATTAAAAAAACATGTATCATGATTTGAAGAAAATGGATAAAACAGGGATGACTGGAAAACATTAGCTCGGGATAAAGATTAATGGAGAGCTTATTTCTGCGTAGCCTTGAATGTGCGGGTTCGATAGTCTCAAAATTTATTAGAAATAAATTGAGTCCCACGCCATAGCTGAGGAACTTGTGCTGATTCGAGTACCCGTGGCAGGAAAAAATTATCTTGGAATTTCGACTAGTATGCGATTAGTGCCCACCTAGCATCATCAGAAATAGGTATCACCTCCAGGTTGAGGAAACCAGTTATAACGGCTGGGGACCCGACATGCTGACCAGATGTCACTTCTATACTAGCTGGATTATCGTTCACCTCTTGCAATAAAGACAAGTTGATGTGAGGTCAGAGGCCTTGTAAATAGTGGATTAAGTTTAGTTTTCAAATAAATTGATACATTTACCTTGAAAAATATTTTGCCACAATTTTCCGTCCGGCGATGTGTATTTGAGCTTTTGCCCTGGTGGCGTTACAAGCGCAACGCAAGGCTAGCTTGATGTATGGAGCTACCAACTCTCTGCCTCCAAGCCTGCAGGAGCCTTGTTTGTGTACTAACACTAGAAAGGTTGCCTTCTCTACGGCTGAAGAGCCCAATCTGTCTGCTAGTTTTGGTCCGCCCCGAGTATCTGGTTTCCCCGGTACCTGCCTTAATTGGCGGACATTCCCCTATCCGCCACCTGGGGTGGCGCCCGATGGAGGACTAGCAACCCTTCAAAACTCTCCAGATATCAACTTATGTGTGGCACAATTAGGCGAACACTTGGAAATAAAACAAGAAAGGAAACACAGTTGAAATTTTACAAGATTATGCCAGTCCCTACTCTATTATACGGCAGTGAGAACTGGGTCCTGAGGCAGAAAGAAATTAAGAATATTCAATCGACAAAAATGAAGTTTTTATACGAGTAGTTAAGGGATATACAATATGAGTTCATACAAGGAACGAAACTATAAGAGAAGAGTTAGAAGTAATGCCATTTACACATCAAACCTATAATAATTACGCCAATAATCGTACAAGAAGCGATGGACTGAACACCTGCAACGGAATGGAAAACAACAGATTTCCGAAGCAGGCTTGGACGTACAAACAACGATGGGGAAGACCAAGAAAGTGATGGAGTACTGAGCCGGAAACACAGTTGAAATTTTACAAGATTATAGCAGTCCCTACTCTATTATACGGCAGTGAGAACTGGGTCCTGAGGCAGAAAGAAATTAAGAATATTCAATCGACAAAATGAAATTTTTACGAGCCGTTAACCCTTAAATTCGTAATGTACCCTTTTGGATACATCAGATGATTTAATTAATTAGTATTTTAAATAAATCAGAACAAAACGAACAAAAGGAAACCACTTAAATGTGTGTCTAATTTTACAATATACCTAATAATAACAGTTACACAAGATTCCGTTTTCATTGCGGTCCTCCACGTTCAAATAACTAGCAGAAGAAATTTGTTTTTTTGCCAATTTAAGGGTTAAGGAATGTACTAGACGAGATCATACAAGGAACGAAACTACGTATAAGAGAAGAGTTAGGAGTAATGTCAATTACACATCAAACCTACCTATAATTACAAGAAGCGATGGACTGAACACCTGCAACGAATGGATAACAACAGACTTCCGAAGCAGGCTTGGACGTACAAACAACGAGGAGGAAGACCAAGAAAATGATGGAGTATTGAGCCGGAACAGGCCATACCGTGAAGAAGAAGATGATGATGATGATGATGATGAAGTACTTTGCCATTATATTAAAAGTCGGTTCCGGTAGACTAGTGGTTACTATGCTCGCTTTTTGAAGAGAATTGTCGTGAGCATCAAAGAGACCTCAGGAGAATGTGACGTCTTTTTCACTTCCAGTTTTGATTTGCGATCGACACGATCTGTTTAAGAGAGTTTTAAAATAATTATACTTACCATTACCTCTTGGGGTCTGGAAATGCGTGCTATTATGCATTACAGATACTCTTGACGCCCCAACTCCTTTCAAAAAACGTTAAACTGAAAATATACAAAACTGTTATTCTACCAGTTATATTATATGGATGCAAAACATTGACTCTTACTTTAAGGGAGGAAAGGAGATTACGAGTATTTGAGAATAAAGTTCTTAGGAAAATGTTTGGACCAAAAAGAGATGAACAGACAGATGAATGGAAAAGACTACATAACAGTGAACTACATGGTCTTCATAGGAAGCCAGATATAATAAAAACAGTTACGACTCGTAGACTGTGATGGGCAGGACGAATGGGGAATATAAGAGGTAGATGGAAGTTTCTTGTAGGAAAACCAGAAGGAAAACGCCCAGTTGGTAGACCAAGAATGAGGTGAACTACATGGTCTTCATAGGAAGCCAGATATAATAAAAACAGTTGCGTCTCGTAGACTGTGATGGGCAGGACATGTGGCACGAATGGGGAATATAAGAGGTAGATGGAAGTTTCTTGTAGGAAAACCAGAGGGAAAACGCCCAGTTGGTAGACCAAGAATGAGGTGGGAAAATAACATTAACTATGATTTGAGGGAAGTAGATTATACAGGGGTTGATTGGAAAACATTAGCTCAGGAGGCCATGAACCTACGGGTTCGATAGTGCCAGTGAGTTAGTTTATTACCTCTTGGGGACTTTCCATATTGCTAAAACAATGCTCTACAAATCGGAAAGTCGAGGAATCGAGTCCCGGTGGGGTTAGGATTTTTAAACTGACCCAAACCTTCTGGTAGTAACATGGTCCAGGTATCTACTCAGCCTCTAATGGAAATGAGTATCAGACGCTTGTTCTGGAGGTAAAGACGACGGTCACGCAGAGCTGACAACCCAGCTGACATCAAGTGCCAATTGTCTGGAAAAAGTGGAAGCGTTATGGCCTGTAGTGGGATCACTTTAGCTTTTTACCGTTACCTCCTAATTGTAGGCCTATATATTATTTTATTACCATCTCTCATTCCAATAATATTAATATATACTACATATACAGTATAGACAAATATTCTAGACATGATATGTCTACGGATGTCATTAATTTGAAATAAAAAAAGTTGTTTTTCTCGACACGACCTTTAAAGACATGTACAGGGATTCCCCAGGAATAGGCGTGGCAAATAACCTGGAGTATTGAATACTAGCTAACATATGATGTTGTACAATGTTTTTGTATACAAATCCTTCATGTGATGACAGAAAAAACAAAGAAGTAGAGAAAAGAATGAAATAGAAGGAAAAACAGTAAAGTTGTTTCTTTGATAGAGTTATATGGAACCATCATTCTGCCGTTTGGTATTTCCCAACTGTGTTGCCTGCTGGTTCGCTGTATCTCTGTCCTTATTCCTCGGTCAGTCTCAATACTACATCGCAGAGATCATTGTGTTTTCTCTTCTCTCGGGTTTTCCAAGCTCATTTTTGCGCAGTGTATCAGATCCAATCCGTTAGCCTATCCTCCACAATGGATTGACTGATATACTGGTTAGGGAAGGTTCAAACGCTTTTACCGATGTCATCAGCTGTTCTAGTCCACCATCATTCTCCTCAAACAGTAGGTAAGGGGAATCGTTCACTGTGATAATTGCTTTAGTCATTTCAGTGCAACTGCTCGTGCATAGATTATATTGTGTATTATCGATTTAACTGCGTGTGTATTTTTATACTTTGTTGTGTTCTTAAATTGGATCTGAATACATTTTTGAAATACCGTTTTACTATTCAGCAGGTATGTCTTAGTATTTTTAGAGAAATGTTGTCTTTACATTTAGCTTTATTTAATACTCTAAATATGTTCAATAATTTGTTATTGAAGTTCAATTATTTTTAACCCTTAAATTTGTAATGTATCCTTTTATATTTATCAGGTGGTTTAATTAATTTAATATTTTAAATAAATCAGAAGAAAACGAACAAAAAGAAACCACTTAAATGTGTATATAATTATGCAATATACCTAACAATAACAGTTATACAAGATTCCGTGTTCACTGCGGTCCGCCACATTCAAATAACTAACAGGAGAAAGTTGTGTTTTGCCAATTTAAGGGTTAAGTTTGTTTGATTAGCATGTTTTTGTTTTGCAATACGCCTGCTCCAATAAGAAATTAATTGTTTTCTTTATAATACTTAAACACTTTAACTTTCGATATTTAATGATTTTTAATATTAACTTCAATAGTTCAACATTTTCAATTTATGTTCATAACAAGTTTTAAATATTTATTTATTTATTTATTTATGGCAACTTCGTAACAGTGTAGGCACACTAGTATACAAAATAGATGTGAAATTTTGATTCGACGTATAATAATTGTATTGTATTCATAACTTGTAATCGTTTATATATATATATATATATATATATATATATTGTAATTTAGATTTAAGACTTTTCTTTTGTATTTTTTTAAAGCCTGGTTGAGTGGTAGACAAGGCCTTAAGGCCTTAACTCTGCCAGGTAAAATAAAGCTATTATTATTATTATTAATAATTTTATTGTAATGAGACATAACTAAATTATGCATAATTCTTCCATAGTTCATTACTTTATCTTTCGTTGTTCCTTTTTTATGTAGATTATTTTAATAGTATATTTGTTATTTTATTTACTTTCACATGTTCCATCGGAGTTTATTATTATTATTATTATTATTATTATTATTATTATTATTATTATTATTATTATTTTATCGTTTTTATTTGCATTTATATTTACTGTGAAGCAAAATGGTTATAAACAGATTTAAACAGAATATATTTCTATAGACTTTGGATTATTTTAGTTCTTATTTTATATAATTTACCACTGAAACAATGTTGTATTTTCCTTAGACAATTTTAAAATGCGCACTAAATGTAAATTAAGTAGTTTAAGCACCTGATTTATGCACATTCTTTTAATTGTATGTTTTCGTAAATAACTTTGCCAGATATGAAGTCTATAATATGTTTTGAGCAGAGTTATATAGTTAATTTTTCCCTTTGATATGCAATAGTCTACTTAATCATCGATTTCAAGCTTGTTTACGCATGTTATAAATTAAAGGATTTTGATAACTTTGAAAACAATACTTAAACTGAAGGGATTCCCGAGAATTTCATAGTTTGATATAATAAGAACTTTATCAATTTAATTTATTGCATTATTATATTGCAATAACAATAAATTGAAAAATGTAATGGGTATAACTTATATAAAATGAATGCATATATTTAGTTCAGTTACTCATGTAAATTTATCCACGCTATTTGCCTACTGGTTTCAATAACAGCGTGTGATTTATTAATTTTTATGTAGCTGATGAGATGTTTTAATACGTTGATTGCTATATTAAGACATTTATCAAGTCTTGGAAAATAATCCACACTTGTAAATGTATTATCGTGATATCATGTTTAGTATTAAGTTTGGCTCCGATAATCTTGCAGTATAAAAAGCTGTAAATTATGTTTTAAAATACAACAATTAATAAATTATTAAGGTAAGGATTATTTTATTAACTGATATTTTAAGATTTTTAAATATTTGTATTCAGTATCTTGCATCGACCTAAATTCCGTGTTTTATGTGTTGTTAACTGAGAGAGAAATAATTTAATATTTTTGTTGTTACTGATCAGCCCTTTCGTATTAGCAGCAGATTTTCACTATTAGGCCTATATTATACGCCTATTGAATTACTTCTTGTGTCTCCATGTAACCTTAATACAGATATTTTCTAGGTACGTAGATAATTAATTCAAACGAATCCATTATACTTTATTTAGTTAAATAATGTACATAGCTTTTTGAAATTATTTAAAAAATATGTTTTTAATTGAAAATAAATGTTAAACGTTACATTTGTCTTTTTAATTCAAATCTTCGAATTCTACATTAATGTAAAAATAATGAAAGTAAAAAATCTACCTTTCAGTAGTTATTAGCGTGCTTAAATGCCTTATATTTAACATTGGTGTAATGAATTAGGTCAACTGTAATGTTTGTTTATTTGAACCTGTAGAAACATGTATTATAATGAAACCTTACTGTTAATTCTAAATTATTCACAATATTAGATTGTATTACATATGAAATTAATATATTTACGTGCAGAAAAATTTAATTAGTTTTAAAAGCTTTCACAAAACCTTAATGTTGAGGTCATGTTGCTATTTATTATTTTTATGATTGATGGGAAAATAAAGAAATATATATAAACGTTTCAGTTATTCAATAGCAATGATATTACTAAATTTGAATACTACATTCAGTTTGTTAAAAATAGTTGATAATTTGACTAACTTAGGGAAATTATATAAATATAGCTGAAACGTTGGTTATGCTTTTTGTTATAAATAACATTGGACAAAAAGTTTAACAAAATATTAATTTATAAGAATTTACAATTAAGAATTGTATTGTCTTTGAACACATGAAGTTCTTCGCAATGTCCGGTTGTGATGGTATTCATCAATTGTGACGTAATATCCGTTTGGCCACTGTCTTGATTTCGACACGTCGTAAGTTTCGCAGAAGCAATTTTTATACGAATTGATCGATTTATTTCGAGTGCATCAAAATTTAGCTTTGTTATAATCTTTATAATAGTTTGTTAACAGTTTTATAGATTTGTATCCACTTTCTCGTGGGCTTCTTGTTAATTTTTCTTTATAAAAATTCTTTATACCTGCCATGCGCAGATACTGGAATCGTCGCCATGGTTACTACAGCCAACATGGGTGAGTTGCCATACTATTGAAACATGTTTTGCTTTTGAATCCAGTAGTGTAGAAATTTTTCATCGAATATTTTATAAAATATACGTTAATTGGTAAAAGAGTTGCATAAACATATGTAATAAATACTGTATGTAATTTGCTCAAGAAACAAAATCAGTATATAATGTTCTAAACAACAAAATAAGTAGTCTGCTATGTTTTGTTTTTTTACTATTAGGAACAAAAGTCCGTCACGCAGGAACTGCGTAAACTAAGCGAATTCCTAAACAATTCGAATTGATGGTCACATTTTGCTGGTTTACCGAATTTATATTTGCCTTGTTAAATTAAACACAATTTCTGATACCAGCTTATTTAAAAGTGTCGGACTGCAGCGAAAATAAATCATGCATACCTTAAGTTATTATATATACTTATTTCCATCTAATTAACACCATGGAACTCTCCATTACCGCGCGGACATAAGTTCTCCGTACATACTGAGCTAATGTTTTCCAATCATCCCCTGTATAACCTACTTCCCTCAGATAATCATTGATCTATCTATAAGGCGCTTTCCCTCTGGTTTTCACACAAGGAGTTTCCAAGCCACTCTTTCATTCCTCATTCATGCTACATGTCCTGTCCATCGCAGTATACTAGACTTAACTATTCTTATAATATCTGGTTTCCCGTAAAGATATGTAATATTCTCCTTACACCTGTCTGTTCATTTCTCTTTGGTCCAAAAATGTTTCTAAGAACTTCATTTTTAATTACTCATATTTTTTCTCCTCCCTTAAAATAAGTCAATGTTTCACATCCATATAACTGCGAGAATAACAGTATTATATATTTTCAGTTTTTTTAGAACAGTTGGGACAAGAGTTCTTGTAATGCATAATAGCATGCATTTTTATAATTGAGCATATGTAGTAGTCTACAAAGAAAATCATATATTTAAATTGTATGTTTGATTTATTCTGCAATAAAAATAATAGAAATAAATAAATAAAATATGAAATTTACAAAAATATAGAGTGAAGGCTAAATAAAAATTAATTAATTTTAGAATTTGAAGATTATCGGTCACTATTGAGATTTGACTTTGTTGAATCCTCATGCTTGGAAACATGTTTATCGATATTTTTCTCGCATTACTTGTTATTCGACTTGCATTTCGATCTCTTAAACTTTCCTTTAGCACTGCCTCTCCTGCATGCATCGGTTTTCCATCCTCTGTCCTTTTGAGATTTCTTCTTCAGCTGCATTTTTTTCGATTTTCCACTTCGTGATATTCTCTTTTGTCCACAATGTCATTGCACGTTCCGAAGTTCTGAGTCTACGTCTTCCCCCGAATTATACTATAACGCCATCTTTCACATTCTGGTTCAAAGCTTCTTGCACATTAACTTTTTCGTTTCCCCTGATGTTTATCGTCATTTTTCTGTAAACAATTTGTCATTTGATTTACTGCAGATCCATTTGTTTCCTTTAACATTTTAGTTACTTCCATGACTTGTTCCTTTAAAGACATGATAAATTTCTGTAAACAATTTGTCATTTGATTTACTGCAGATCCATTTGTTTCCTTTAACATTTTAGTTACTTCCATGACTTGTTCCTTTAAAGACATGATAAATAATTATACACACAAAATTTAGAACGTTGTACAAGATTATCTGTGAAATGTCTATGTTACCTAGAAACAATCAAACATTGTTTTCTTTTCATAAAATATTGTTTACAATAAAACAGCCTTAAAAATGTAATTTGAATTAAATAACAATAACAAATAGCGACTGTTGATAAAGACCAATAAAACTTAATGACCACACGTAGAACTACATTATATTATAATGGAAATGGACAGTTAATAACAAGTTAGGGAAATTTTGAGAAGTGACTAAATTAAAATACCTAGGAATAATTAAAATTTAAAATTAATAAATAAGGGCAACACAAACACTAAGAAATTTGGACTGAAAGAAAACATCAATACAACTACATATATGGCCACACATAAAAATACATTATATAATAGAAATGGACGGTTAATGACAAATGAGCGACGTTTTGAATAGTTGGCTGGCTTTAACTGAACGTGCTCCCGCTTCACAAGAAGCTGCAATTAAACTTGCTGTTTTATGATAAATAATTTGATTATACATTTTTTCAGTAATATTTAATTTTTTGGATTTTTCCATTTGTAATAAAATACCTGGGAGTAATAGGCCTAATTAAAAACAAGCTTGAGGTGTACATAGAAATTGAACAATTCTGGAAATGCATGTATTTATACAATAAATGGATTCTTTGTCGTCCCAACTTCTCTCAAAACAACGCTAAACTAAAAATATTTTTAAAATTTTATTCACTCAGATATATTATATGGATGCGAAACACGGACTCTTATTTGAAGGGAGGATTACTAGTATTGAGAATAAACCTCTTAGGAACATTTTTGAACCAAAGTGATATGAACAGACAGGCGAATGGAGAATACTTCATAACAGTAAGCTGCATGATGTTTATAGGAAACCACATGTAATAAGTAGAGCCTGGATTCTTATGTAATTACATATTCTATTCCTTAGACATACGGGAGCAGAAAATGATTACGAATTGAAGCATGGACATTGTAGTATTCAAGTTTCATTTTACATTTTTTTACATATTTTAGTGAATATTACATATTTCATACAATACATACAAGTTTACATTTTTCCATTTTTAGCTCATTTTTTTCTTTTCATTTTCTCTCTGCTTTCTTTACAACTATCTAGGTACTTTTTTTTATTCTGGGCAGTGCTTAAAATGTCAAACTATGGTTAACAATTTGATGAATAACTACCCTAAGAATACTTAAGAGCAACAAGAACAAAACATATTACACGGAGGATCACTTGTGAGCAAAATTAGATAATATTCATGTATAATTCGTAATTACATATGTATTTGATATTACATATTTAATTATTTTTAGCTACATGTTTATGTACATATTTCTCAATTTGATATTACATACAAATCCGGGGTCTAGTAATTAGTTGTAAGGGTCTTGCGCCGAAGCCGAGTGGTTTAAGACATGATCCCTTGGTTTAGAGCTATGAGACTTGCACTGGTTCGAGTCCCCATGGGGGAGGAAATGTTTTCATAAAATTCCGGCCAGTATGGAACCGGTGCCCACCCAACATCGTGAGGAAATTACCAATAAAATTTATATATAGGCTCAAATACCTCTATTTAAATTAAACTCAACTTAAAAATTAATAGACAATACAAAATTAAAGAAAACATTAAACAAAAAGTATTTCCCATTGCTGCAGTAAGTAGCGTCTCCAGGTTGGGTAAATCTAACTATAATGGGACGCGATATGCTGACCACATTCCACCCCTATATAGGCTGTTGATCGCCCCCCCTATGATCAACATTTGTTGATGTGAGTCTAGCAGCCGGCTGGTAGGCCAAGGGCCTTCTAGGCCTATCGTGGCATGGATTTTTATTAGTTATGAAGATATAGAGGATTAGGATCAAGTATAAAATATATAAACGAAAGGGGTCTACTTCAAGGCATCCATGGCAAAAGGCTCAAACCAGGGACTTCTTCCTTGGAATACGGAATGTTAGGATATTATATAGTAGTGTGGCAGTGGAAATATTAACACGGCAATTATATAAATCTCCATTGGATATAGTCGCTTTACAGAATGTTAGATGACCAGGAGAAAGTAATTAGGAATCAGGATGCTTCACATTATGCTATGGAGGTGCAGAGAGACCAGTATCAGGAACTTTTGGCCGCCGAAAAAGAATCCTCTCAACTATCCGAGATAAGTTTGTTAGGGATACATAATTCTAAAGGGTTACACGATGTGATTTTGTAATCTTAAAGGTACATGCAATTCACATATTATGTCAACAATGTAGGGAGCAAGTCTGGATACATAGGCCTATATATTAGTTGGAATTTTGTACCAAGTAGAAAGTAATGAGAGGTCCCTGTAGTTGTTACAATCAGTTTTATCTCCCATTTTCATAGATATGATAATCGATTCTTTCCATTCATTTAGAAGAGCCTCTTTTCCCCAAATTATACTAAGCCGATGTATCTTATCCATCAATTATGCTCCCCCCCGATTTTATCAATTCTCCCGAAATCCCTCTGAACCTGATCCTTCAATCTTTCTTTCGTCATTTTAATCCGTAATCTTTTTTTGGCTCTGTGACTAATAATTCTGCTGTGTCTAAATCATCCTCTTAAATATCTTATTCTGCATGACAATTTAATAGCCGATTAAATCAATGTTTCCATCTATTTAATATACTTCTGAAATCTGCATAATCATTCCTAATTATATTTGTTCCAGTCTGAAACCTTTCCCTTTCAATCCTAATTCCCTTATATATTTCTCTGTTGTTCCTATTTTTTTCATTCATTTCGAGAACATAGCTAAAATAACTCAGTGGCACAATCGAATTAGGAGATCATGGCCTTGCGGACATAAGCTGTTCATACATTCCTGTAGTAGTGTTTTTAGATCATTCCCTACATATACACATCCTCATCATGGTTAATTAATATGAAGATAAATAATAATGATAATAGTAATAATAGATAGATCATCGGTTTATTAATGTATTTGACATCGTCCGATTCCTAATAGCCAATTTTGTCGGTCCATCCAATCTCCTGGTTGTAGATGTTTCTCCTTCATATATAAACATTCCCTGACTCCAGGAGGTTTTAGGTCTTCCTCTGCCTCGTCTATCCTCAAGTTTCCATTCAATATTATTATTATTATTATTATTATTATTATTATTATTATTATTATTATTATTATTGTTAATGAATCTCCAAATATTTTGAAACCCTATTTCGCCACCAAGGCATGTTAGGATTGTAGCTTACTATAACAGTATTATACTGTACATTGTAGAACAGAATTATTATCTTATGGTTTTTAATGAGTGTTATGGTTATGAATTACATAAATTGTCTATAAGTGTCTCAGAAAATATTACATATTGTTATGAATGTTTGTTATGAAGTTCATAAAACGTTTATAATAATTTTGGTTCTTAAAAATCACTTCACACATTGAGGCAGAAGCCTCATTATCATTTAAAAGTAAGTTTAACCAGAATCGTTGTCTTTCGAATATAGGACAATAAAATAAAACATGTTTTACAGATTGCATTGATTCTTGACATTTACAACTATGATCACTGTCTGGGTTAATATTAAATCTCCTAAAATAACTTCCAAATTTTCCATGGCCAGTCATAAATTGTGTTAAAATGAAATTTGGAATAAAATGTTTTGAAAATGAATAATGAAGCTCAGAAGATGCTGCGGATTTAGCTAATTGATCAGCACGTTCATTTCCCACAGTTCCCTGGTGTCCTCGTATCCAAGAGAGGCACAGCTGTTTTGTGTAATTTTTTATGTTATTCCTACAGAGTTTGGATTTAAATTAAATTTATCTGCGATCAATAATAATAATAATAATAATAATAATAATAATAATAATAATAAGTAAAGATCTACACTACTTAGCCAATGACATTAAAATAATGTCGTATGACTAAATCTACGTTCCAGCCTATTTTATCTTCAGTGAAATAATAATGATGCAATAATTAAAGGGATTGTTTTAAAATAAAACTATTATCTTTTTACACGGACTGTGATGAGAATATATTTACAGCACTTGTTGCAAAACTAGGGTTTTTACAAAGTACTCTACTTGCTGAATAGAACGTTATATTGCAATAGGTGTCGGTTTTTCCCATATAACGATCTTTTATGAATTGAACGTAGCATATTTTGTTACAAAACTGTCATAAGATAACGTAGATTATTTCAGTTGGACAGACCTTCGGCATTGTCCAGTGTCCCACATAGATAATGCGTAAATTAAAATAGGTTCAGATATGGGATCACAATAAGCTCAATGGCTGTAGTATTGTTTGAGGGAAATTCCAACAGAATATATGAAGGACTTTTTAAGTAACACTTTTGAAACCATTGGCTGCAATGATACCTATTATAATTATTTTTTAAATAATAATTTTGTAAAACTGGTGTTAAAACAATTTTCAGAATTTTAGGTCTTGTTTCAAATTTACAACGTGATGACGTTTCATAAGTCCAGTTGAAAGATTATCATTTAGTAGGAAGGAATTTATATATATGTAGGAAGGATCGACGCGACTATACTTTATCCGCTCTTAAGAGTGATCCTAACGCCAATTGTATTCTTCCGCCAATCGCGCCACAATTGCTGTCACTTTTGACAGGAAGTTCATACAGGAACAGAAGACTTGACACTTTCAGTCCTTTTGTTTCATGAGAATCGACTGAAGCATATGATGAAAGTTAAAAATTAAATTGTACCTGTTGGTAGGTGCCGTCGTCCTCAACTTTGTTAAAATATTGTATATAAAATTTACTGGAGTGCTTTCGGAAGTTATCTTCCATCTTTTGCAGGTTGAGTTTCCGCTATTTGTTGTTGTTGTTGTTGTGTACGGTGATGTTTCCTCCAACTGTTTGTAGCAGCTACTGACTTGTTTTTGACGAAGTCAAACCCATTATACGACATCGTCAAAAACAAGTCAGTTGCTGCTACAAACAGTGGGAGTAAACATCACCGTACACAGCAACAACAAATAGCGGAAACTCAACCTGCAGAAGATGGAAGATAACTTCCGAAAGCGCTCCAGTTAATTTTATATACAATATTTTAACAAAGTTGAGGACGACGGCACCTACCAACAGGTACAATTTAATTTTTAACTTTCATCATACGACTTCGCCTCAACGGAATTCGATATGAATTCTACTAGTATTGACTGGAGCATAACTCAAATGCATGACTCATATGTAATAAACTATTTTAAGTTGTAATTATTGATTAGGTATATTTTAGAATATTTTCTATGTTTTGAATATTATTATTTTTATTCACGAATAATAACAAACATATTCAGAGGACATATTTTTAATTTAATGAAGGGAACTACTTTTACGCGTACTTATTGCTTCTACATCGTACATCGGTGGTCATATCCAATGAAAAGCGAGCAAATCACATGGTTTTGTTTGATGAGGATTACTTTAAGAGCTCACAGCCTTTATAACTGATCTGAAGATGACCGCCACATCTGCTAGCGAATCGTCAACACCACAAAGCTTTGGAGAACGGTTCAAAGTGCGAATATATTTTATACTTTAAATTACTATAAAAGGATTTCTCACATAAAATTATTTTAAGAAACTCATTAAACTGCCGCTAATTTGATTTTATTTTGAATAGTTTCGTTTGTAATGCATTATTCTATATTTGATAATACAGGCTTTATTTTAATTTAGTGCAAAAGTTTGTATTTTCATATTAATTGTTACTTTGTGATGGATTTTAGAAATTTTCTAAAAATAATTAAGTCACGTGGTTGTAGACGTTTGTGTTTTTTTTCTAAAGCAAAAATAGAGGCTATACGTACAATAAAATTGTTCTTACAGACTTATTAGTCATTTCCTGAGAGAATTTAATTATCACAATATCGTATTTTGAAATGAATAAGCTGTATCCTGGTGGGTGTAACAGGACCTCACCGACAAAATCATAGGGATTATAAGTCCATGCAGAGAGGATCATTTTTTGTGAAGGAACATATAGTCACAAACACGTCGTTTATGAGTTATGCGCAGATGAAGGTGTTTACCCGAGAGGGGCGGAATCGAATATAAACAATTGTACACGTATCATGTTATCGAAAAAAACATGTTTTTATAATAAGTATTCAAACAGTCGACCCTGTGGATCATTGCGCGTTTGATATCGTCGCAGCAGCGATCGGCCAGCATGGCAGAGCATGGCAGGATTCTTTTTTGAAGTCGTCAAAACACTTATTGTAAAAACATGTCTTTTTCAATAAAATGATACGTGTACAATTGTTTGTATTCAATTCTGATCCTTAGGATGTACACCTTCATCTGCGCGTAATTCATAAACGATGTGTTTGCGACTATATGTTCCTTCACAAAAAATGATCCTCTCTGCATGGCCTATCATCCCTATCATTTTGTCGGTGATGTCCTGTTACACTCTGTATTTTTATGTTAAAATATTGGTTCTCATCAAGAAATGTATGTACAGGGCTTGAACAGAAGGGCAGAACAACCTGATTACATTTTTTCTACGGTCTTCAAGGCAGATATTACTAATTACTACGACTCGTTTTATTATTAATCTTAGTTTCTTAATATTTTATTTAACGACGCTCTTTTATAGCTTTAAATAATAATTAATATTGCAAACAGAATGTGGATGATAAGAGACCTGAGGCTCCTTTACCTACGTACCTCTGCAACTTAGAATACTTGTTAATCAGCGCAGACGTATTAGAGTTGGTATCACCCAATTTGTTTAAAAAAATACCAATACTTATTTCCGTCCTTTCAAACTTAACTCAAGTTTTCAAGTTATTGTTGACATGCGCGAATATCGTTGTTTGACATGATTTGTTTACTTGTTTGCACATCTTCTACGACAGGGACTCTCGACTTTATCTCTTACATCATCATGAATATCCCTCTCCATATTTTAACCTGTCCCTTTGTAGGTACAGTGCGATCAGTATAGCATTGGACAGCAGACGCGGGGTTTGTGCTGTGCAGTGACGAAGGCTTACATATGCAAACACGGGACTTAAAACACAAAATAAATCTATATAAAGCACTTATCAGACCAATCATGACATACGCCAGTCCAGCCTGGGGACATGCAGCTGCATCATACATTAAAAACCAACAAATAGTCCAAAACAGAGCCTTAAGAATCATACTACATGCAGACCGTCAAACCCAGATTCCACTACTACACGATATTACAGAAATCTCCTACATAATAGATCACATTAAATATCTAGCACGCAAACAGAAAGACACAATTGTAACACATAACAACAGATTAGTACACACCATAGGTAACACACAAGTACACACTACACTAAAATACAGAACACCCATGCATATTACACTTTAATTTTTATACACTGAAGAACACTTGAAGAATTTAAGACCGAGATACTTATGCTATTTACTTGAGTCTAAATATTCCTGGTCGTTAATAAATTAACTAACACAAAATAAATAAACACATACTAATAAACGTAATACATTTCAAACAAATTAAAACAAGACAAACGCAGAGAGAGGATCACTCTCTTTTGCCATATCACACAATTTAAAAATAAAACTTCATTACAAGCACTTAATTTTCTGAGTCAAGACCTTCAAAAGGTCGGTATCATTTAAACACATAAATATTCGCTACTAGCTGAAATGTGCACAGACTCAGCAGTATACAAGCACATCCCACACATTCATGATCGCAGTCAGATCGTATGCTTCGAGTGGATGAGGTGCTCGCTCGCTTTTCCTTGTGTACTGAATGACGTGTGTATAAGTTATTTCAATTTTAAAATTTGTATCTTATAAAACAGGTGTGTATAAGTGTAAACTGAATAACGTGTGTATAAGTGTAAAGTGTAAACTGTATAATGGCTAATATTTTTTCTACTGAACAACGTGTATTTATTTATGAGCAATATTTGTTAACCCAGTCTGCCAAGTACGAAGACTTTTTGAAACATGATTCCCGGGTGTAAAAATTCCCCCACGTTCAACAGTGCATAATCTGTACAACAAATTTTATAAAGAGGTGTCAAAATGTATGGACAACGAAGGTGAACAGTTCCAGCACCTGCTTCAATCAAGTTGTTAAGTACGGCAGTTTGTAAAATAGTTACGAAAATGTGTGTGGTTGTATCACCGCGATCCTACGCTGTCCGTTCCTCGTCGCGAGTGCGTCAGCAGTGTACAGTGAAATCCCCGCATCCGCTTTCCAGTGCTATACTGATCGCACTGTACTTTTTATGTGCTCTAGGTCTCCCGGTCCTTAAAAAAAGAGACCCGACCTGCCGGAAAAAGTATTTTTAACTCTAAGACACACACACACACGTACATCATTTATTTGACTACACAAGGATATTCCCGGATTAGTGATCAGCTAAGTGCCGGCGCCACTTCTGAGGCAACGGTAATATTTATTGTATATCTGGCTTAACTTGGAAAAGAGAGAGAGATGGAGATATAAGGGTAGATCCTTGACCGCTTTCACCCAGTTACAAAAGGGAGAACCCACCTTGTTGACAGTTTTCGTCTTCCCCCTTTCCCCTATTATCATCTGGTTGAGAAACACCGACAACTGATGCGAGTGAGAGAGGTGAGCACCGCTGTCTCTTTCTACAAATTTCTTGCAAAGTTAAGCCAGACGGATAATAACACAAATTGCACCATTCTCCCTTACATTCATACTAACTCACTAGCACTATCGAACCCGTAGGTTCATGGCCGCGCGGATATAAGCTCTTCATACATCCCTATCCTGAGCTAATGTTTTCTAATCATTCTCTGTATATTCTACTTCCCTCAAATCATGGTTAATGTTATTCTACCATCTCATTCTTGGCCTATCCACTGGGAGTTTACCCTCTGCTTTTCCTAAAACAAGTTTCCATGCCCATCTTTCATTCCCCATTCGTGCCATATGTTCTGTCCATAGCAGTCTACGAGACTTAACTGTTCTTATATGTGGTTTCTTATAAATATCATGTTGCTCACTGTTATGTAGTCTTCTCCATTCGCCTATCTGCTTACATTCATACTGAAGAAGCCAAACATCATGAGTATTCACTGAATACAATAGCCAAATCGTGTTCGGAAACAATTTTGGGGTTTAAGTTTCTAACATTTAGGCTATATTACATGATTAAAATTACGGGGGAAAAAAACTCGCCCAGGAAATTTGTCTTCATTGGAGTTCGAACGCGTATTCACAACGTAACACGTAGATATTATTAACCTTATCTGTTAAAGTCCTTATAAATGAGAATGAAATAAAAATATTAAAATAATAAAAACAAAATATATTAATATTTGTATTTTTTTAATTAAAAAAGATATATTAATGTCATATTTAAAAAAAATAGGAAGTTAACCTTTTTATGCCACTATGAGCTTCTAAAACTCACCATGTTTTTAAGCTTTGGAAAATCATTAAGTTATTTCTGCAAGAAATTATCGTCCACAGTGTTTTCTTGAAAAAAATGTTCTTAATCTGCTGACATTTGCTATTTCAGAGTTTCGATGCGATCCCGGTACAAGCACCTTTGCCATTTTAATGCTCAATGCTCTTCAAACAAAGCCTTTAGTTTAAAATAATTTTTACTCGTCGAAAAATACAAAATCGAATAGTTCAGAATATTTCCTATAATGGAGCCTCTGATTAAATGCCGGAAAACATTTTTCTCCACTTTCTGCAATGAGAGGCCCACTCAGCTTTCTATAAAATGAAACGGTGAGAAATTCGGTCTTATCGTACTGTTGGCTTATAATCATCAACCATTGACCCTCCGTAGCATTGGCATGTTTTATTATCTATGTAGAATAAAACGTAATGAATTGCAAATAAGTTAAATGAATATACAAACATAGTGTTCTGCCCAAGGCCAGATCTTTCACTGCAAACTCAGCATTCTCCACTCTTTCCTTAACTCAGTTTCCTTTTTGTATCCGCATGCAAACCATTTATTATAATATCATCTATCATCTGATGTCTTAAATTAATATATAGGTTATATGTATGTATGTGTGTGTGTGTGTGTGTGTGTGTGTGTGTGTGTGTGTGTGTGTGTGTGTGTGTGTGGGTGTGGGTGTGTGTGTGTGTGTGTGTGTGTGTGTGTGTATAGATACCTTCGGAGGACTGCAGGATACACACTAAAATCGCAAAAAAATTAAGACATCTTAAAAGAATTACACATGAAACCTTTAGAAAACAAAATTTCTGATTACAAGTCAAGATGGATGCAACATGTCCATCGAATGGAAGATCACAGGATACCCAAACAAATGTTAAGCTATCAATCTGTAGGAAGAATAAGATCAGGACGTCCACTCAAAAGACTTTCGGGTGGTGTTTCTCTTGAGGCCAAAACAGGTCAACAAATGACCTAAATTCGTGAATGTACTATGATGATGATTGTGTGTATATATATATATATATATATATATATATATATATATATAACATACACAATATCTGATTTTTTCCCCCAATAATTAACATTAATAACTATGGCCCTGGGGTCGACTCAGCCTCTAACTGAAATGAGTACCAGACGCTTGTTCTGGGGGTAAAGGCGGCCGTCACGCAGGGTTGACAACCCGGCTGACATAAAGTGCCGATTGTCTAGAAAAAGTGGGAGCCTTAACATCCTACCACCCCAAGGGCCTTCGGGTCTGTTGTGGGATCACTTTACTTACTTAAGATTAATAAATATTTCATGATTTTATGTTTTAATTCCCAATAATATAAGGATTTAGGGCTACATTAATTTCCTACGTTATTTTTATTAGGACCTACTCTATGTTTTTTATAAAGTAGTCGCTATAATTGTAGCATTTCCAATAACAATGCACCGTAAAAAAATGGCATTTCATTGACATTGTTATTCCGTTTATCACCTGAAGCTCATTCTCAAACTAGTTCCATACCCTAAAAATGGCAAGAGTTTTTGATAGCCATTCTTCAATTATTGCATGAAGTCTTCAATATGAGAGATGACACATGAACAAGGTTCTAAGTTCTGGGAACCTCCCAAATGAACTATCCTCATCCTGGTGAAACTAACTTGTGAGCTTGCATAATTCCCATACTTGTTGGTTATTATATGAGTCGGCGTTTAGAGGAAACCTTATACTTGCCTCGTCAGACCTGAATTTGTTAGATTACCTGGTTTGTTGAGATTTGATAAGTGGTTCATGTTTCAAGTAATGAGTTTCACGTGGGATTCAGAATTCTGTCAGCTTCCTTGATTGATTGCTGTTAATTATCATATCAAATTGAATTTCCATAGCAGTCAGATCTGTTTACAAGTACCAGTATAAAAATCAATTTAATACTGACATAAATCACGTAGTAGAAGCATGGCCAAAGCTGTTTACAATAGACCATATATTTGTTTTAGTCAAATTAATATCACCTAATAAATTATTTTTTGCGCGATATGCGAGCAATGGTGACCACGATTGAAAGTTCAATTTGCTAAATTTCTGGATTACCAACCTAAATAACTACTGTAATATTGCATATTAACTATCTCGTGCGGGAAGTAAACCACTGCCCTTTATGTATACTTCGTCTACAAGATCGTAGAACCATCCATTCCCTATGCCTTCTCTATAACATATTACACGCATCATTACCTTATTATTTATCACACCGCTTCACTAGACTCTCTCATACACATAAACTAGATACCCGATCCCTTGAGCGCAGTGTCCTTTATATCCCTCCTCATCATACTACCTATTATTCGAAATCTTTTACAATTTATCTTGCTAGAACATGGAATTCCCTTCCACCCTATGTCAGAGACTGCCAAACTTTACCATCTTTCAGAAACAAATTGAAAAAAAATTACTAACAGAAACAACTCACTAATATTACTTTTTTTAAAATTAATAATGTGTTTTTTCATTATTTAATAAACATAGATTTAAGATTTGTTAATATATTTACTTAACGCCTTGTATAAAAAGCATAGATTAATTCATTGTAGTTTATTACGTTCTTTGTATTTTTTTACTTTCTTTCCTTTTTATGTATAGTAGATTCGAGCTGTTATTCCTTTCTGTATTCATTATATCATTAATTTAATTTTAATTATTTAATTTAATTGTATTATTAGACATTATTTTCATTATTATTCAATTTGAATTGTTTAGTATGACTATTATTGTAATTTTTTGTATTTATATGTAACATATGTTTGTCCTGGTGAGTGGAAGAGAAGGCCACATGGCTTTAACTCCACCAGGCTAAATAAATCTATTCTATTCTAATCTATTCTATACTATGTACAATGTGTATTCAATAATATATCCACATTATATTACTGTGAACTAATACCTCAACGGAAAATCACCATGAATTTTACTAGTACCAATAGGTAGTGTTAATATACGCGTACATTATACGAAACAAATCACTGCATTTTAAATGAACTGAACTTTATTTGAAACAATATAAAACAATAAATTCATACTTGCCACCATTTTATGACTGAGTGTTACGGCCTGATGTAGTCTCAACTAAATGAATTTCTACATTTACATTATAAACATTGGCCACACTGTTAACGTTAGTTACTTGTTTATAATGAATACAAATATTTCCAACAAATAAGTTATTATTTTACTATTATTTAATATTTTGAAAACACCATCGTGTAAAATATAATGTACAACGCACGTTTGTGAAATGTTTTACAGAAGCGAGGATATGATTAAAAACCGAGCGATTAGCGCTCGCTCGGTTTTTAATCATATCCTCGCTTCTGTAAAAACCACTTCCCAACTTCGTATTGTATTGTACTAATATATGGCACTTTATTTAATCAGATCTTTAAAAGCAATGCGCTAAAAAAGTAAAATGATTCCACTACAGGCCTCAGGAGGCCAATTGGAAAGTAGAAGGTTAAGCTTCCCACTTTTTCTAGACAATCAGCACTTGATGTCAGTCGCGTTGTCAGCCCAAAACAAGCGTCTGATATTTATTTAGATTCGATCCCGGAGCCGTGTCGCAGCAAGAAGGTTTGGGTCAGTTTAAAAATCCTGGTCCACCTGGACTCGAACCCTCGACCTGTCTTGTAGCATATTAACTAACTCACTGGCATTATCGAACCCGTAGATTCATGGCCGCGCGGATATAAACTCTCCACACATCCCTATTATGAGCTAATTGTTTTACAATCACCCATTGTATAATCTACTTTCCTCAAGTCATGGTTAATGTTATTCTCCCACCTCATTCTTGATCTACCAACTGGACGTTTCCCCTCTGCTTTTCCTATAAGAAGCTTCCTTGCATGTCTTTCATTCCCCATTCGTCCCACTGCTTCTGCCCTTCGCATCCTACGAGACTTAACTGTTCTTATTATATCTGGCTTCCTATAAAGTAGTCTTCTCCATTCATATGTCCAGCTTTCTTTTGTCCAAACATTTTTCTAAAGAACTTTATTCTCAAATACTCGTAATATTTTCTCCTCTTAAAGTAAGAGTCCATTTTTCACACCCATATATTATGTTATAACTGAGAGAATAAAAAGTGTTATGTTTTTTTTTCAGTTTAAAGTATTTTTATAGAGAATCCGAGACAAGAGTCCCTGTAATGCATAATAGAACGAATTTCCAGAAATGAGATTATGTTTAATTTCTTTGTGTATCTCATTTCTATTTGTATTATCGCCTCACTATGATGGTTGTCTGTTTATATAAAAGCGGGTGCCGCTCGACAATGATTAGCATGCGGAATTATTATAGTGGCGGTAGTCGGAATCTTTGTATTTAATTATATATAACAGCTGCGCGGGGAAACAAAGCGAGCCGCTGGACAACCATCATAGTGAGGCTGTAATACTAATTATTGTTCCTAGGTATTTGAATTTCAGCCACTTCTTCAAATTTTCCCTCATTTGTCATTCATTGACTGCCCAGTTCCATTATATAATGTTATGACTTAACCAATTACGCTACGGAGTGCCCCAAACAATATGTTAAAACTACTAATTTTCCTTACTTTGGAAACATCTTATGGAAATTTGGGTTATTTTTTTATAAAATGAGAAAAAAGTTGACTCACTTGTATAGAATTGTAATAATGGGGACTAACAGAGTGTACGTAATATGGTGATTTTTTAAGTTAACTGGGCGTACCTATTTAACAGGTCATCTTCTGCCTTTCAAGTATTAGGCCCAGTGGCCCGTTACGGTCTCCCGCCATCTCCGAAAAGGTCGACCCACAGATCTTCTGCCTCGAGGAATGTAGTGAAGAATTTGTTTTGGTATTCTATGACGATCCATGCGCTGAATATGGGCTAGCCAATTGTTTCTATATTCTTGGAGGTATTCAGATATAGGTACGATGTTTAACTCTCTGGCTATTGTTGAAATTATTTGGTGGTCTAGAAGGCTATAACCTGCAGTTCCTCGCAGAAATTTCATCTCCGTGGCTGTAATATGACGATCATCCTGAATTCTGATAGTCCAAGCTTCACTGCCATAACAGATTATGGACCCAGATTATGGAACTTTATAGATTTTCAGGTTATAGATTTAACAGGTAAACGTGTCAATAGCTGAGTGGGTAGTAACAGGAGGAACAATGTATGTAATTTGTTTTGTCTTCACAACACATGAAGTTTTAATTGCCAGTCAACTATTTGTTTACTTGTATAAACAGTATTTCTGCAATATCTTATTATGTGCTTCCTGTTATTTCGGTCGCTGTCCTGTCACAATCTCGTACAGTACAGCAGAAATCATTTATAAATAATTAATCCCCAGAGTAACAACCTTAATGAGCTTTTAATTTACATTAAGAGTTATCTGCGGTTCCGACGATGCTCTACTGTACGTGAGATGCAAAAAAGTGATTGATGTTTCTGCTCCCAGCTACCGCGAAGATTACAGCGTTGTCAGATGCCCTATCACTCGCTGTAGGTCTCCAATGGCATTGCACACAAACCATTTTCTTTTTCACTATCGGTTTCGCCAGCGAAAGATGTGATGCATGTAACTTGATACGAGTTAAAACTGATATGATTAACGAGCAAATCTCCATTTCACTTGAGTGCACTGCAGGCACGACAACAGGAACGAAATCAACACAGGATATAACATTTCGACATACTATTTTAGGACAGGTTTCGTCTGTCCTTCAATGGTATTTAAAAGCAGGATATGAAGGGTCGCCAATTATTCGCTAAAATGTATGAGTGGGAAAGAGAGGGATCCGTAGAAGCCATTACCTGGAAGTGAGATTCTTAGGTTTTAGGGAAAACTATGAGAGTGGATTTCTCAACCGAAGCCTAAACAACGACCTCGGTTTTCCGATTTTTAATTGTTTCCATAACAAACAAAAAAAACTGAAAATCTACGGTTGCTAATTTACATAAACAAATGACTATGATTTCATAACAATTTCTGTGAATTTTCAGTCATTTTTATAGCTATTATGGAAACAATAAAAAATTGGAAAACCGGGGTCGTGGCTTAGACTTCTGTTGAAAAATTCGCCCTAAGTGTTCATGGAAATTTCAAATTGAGAAAAATGTGCGTCTCTTCCTGGGTTGCCTAAGGCACAATGTTTTAGTGCACCAGAGAATAAAGCTGGAGAACTTGGTTTCAAATCCCAGGTTAGGCAAATATTTACTCTTTAGTTGTATTTAACTATTAGTTAGTAATTAATGTTTTATTAATAACTCTTTTTAACACCTCGGCTCATTAGCGTCGCATGTTTCAGGACAGGCGAATGTTCCTCAATATTCCCTTATTTCAGGTTTCAGATTCAATAAATATGCGACAAGGAACACGCAACTTTAGTTCTCTTCCGAAGAAAGTTAATCGGATTTTACTCTCTGAAAATATCATCGACCGTAGCCGTCCGTGTAAAGTAACCACATAATGATTAGATTTTATCTGAAATGACGAAGTTATATTTGCATAAGTGAAAACTCTTAAATGGTATTTCAAAATGCAACGAGTTTATTACTGATAAGACGTGTGAATGGCCGTGGGTTTGCTCAAATATCGCGTTATCTTTTTTGCAGTTATGAACTAAGAAACTTTTATCAGGTTTTGGGCGTTGGTGACCTGTTTTGAAATGGGAAGTTTAAATTCCGTAGCCTTGGAATATTAGGTGAATATCTAGCACGCTAACCAGAAAGTGATTCAATATTACATTTTTCTTCAATTTGGAATATTTGAACGCGACATTATAGATTAGATTGCGTTTTCTTGTGGGATCTCAGTGAAGTCCCCCTTTTCAAACAACTGGGTTTTATACAATATTGCACTCTTAATAATTGTGTCAAACGTGTTTGTGTCTGAGTTTAGGTAGGTAGTAAATTACCTTATTTGGGAAATAAAACGCACTTTGATAGGCCTAATTGTTATAAGTCAGTGAGTAGACCTAAAACCATGATTCATGAACCTGTTATTTAAAATCATGTTGCAGACTACTACTGGGCACTCGATAAGTAATGTTGTAAATCAGTGATCCTAGTGGTGACCACTGTATGTTGTTGAGCAGTCTTTGTTGTATAAATCTGTAATATTGAAAGTCTAGAAATAGCAATATTTTGTAAATACATTCACAATTTCTCTCATTCAGTAAGTAATACCGCCCTAAAAAGATGTTCAATAGAATTTGTTTAGAAGTGTGTGTGGTCAAAAAAGTATGTGTGTGATCCACAGTTTAAAATACCTCTTCCGACAGGTCGTGCCAATATAGGGCCTGGGTGCGTGCGGCATGTAAAAAGTACCTATAAGGTGGGGGGTTAAACTGAGATCATGAAGAAGATTGTACAGTATTTGTTTCTCCGGACTTTCTAATCGTAAGAAACAAGTTCCATCCATTCATAGTAATTCAGCCCGAGGGCAGGTCTTTCGCTGCAATCATTGCATTTCCGTGCTATGCTTTACAGATTTACTAGGGAATTATAGGTGTGGTAGCTTCCCGTTACTTTCCACATCGTGAAGGATGATGATGATGGCCGGATGATTTTCGTTGGGCCCTAAGTTTCCTGACATTTATCTTACAGGTGAGGAAAAATCTCACCCAGGAGCCTATCCCGACCTGGAATCGAACCCGGGCCCGCTGCGTGACAAGGCAGCATGCTACCTCGAGACCACAGCGGTGGACAGAAACAAATTTATGAACATACAATACATTTTTGGAAGGAAAGTATATGGTAGATAGAACCGAAACAAGTTAATAAAAGACTCGGAGGTGTTTCCAGCCCTTCAACTATTAGTGTCAATATGTATTAGTGAGAGGTTGAAAATGTATTTATTACAGTGAATTGATTTTTAAGTGAATGATTAGTGATTTATCGAGAACTGATTACTTTATGGTTTAAAAATTTCGAAACCTAATTATAATTGAATATCTCCCAAAACGAAGTTGTGACTCTCATTCGTTTTTTCCAAAGTTGATTTTTACATGAAAAAAGGTCTCACGTGTTTTTAACAACTTTTTCTTACGTAAAACTGAACTTAGGAGAAAAAAATGAGGGTCACAACTTTGATCTGGGCGGCTATTAATTATTTTACTAGGTTATAGTTTTATAATTACAATTTAACCGAAAGTTCATTATTTACCTTTCAGTATCATTCTGTAATTCTGAAAAATAAAAAAAAATATATACTTAATTTTTTTACATTTTATTAATATAATTTCATATTTTTCATATTTTGGCAATCTGTTCTGCATATTATTGTAAACATTTCTTGATATTTCAACTCAATCTAGCCGTGATTATCTAACATACATATGGTTGATAGGTTGGTGTCTAATGTGTTGATCTAATACTGAAGTCATTAGAAGTATTGCTCTCCAGTACTTTGAATTTTTTTTATGTTTCATGTTTGACGGCTGTACAGTTGTTGAGGTGTTCGATTTCCATTTTTTTCCCCCTCTGGGTGGTTGCATAGAATGCATCTTGGTGTAGACAATACATTAATCTTGTGCAAGTGTGGCAGTCGTGACCTATGTTAATCTGAATTGCGCTAACTGACAAATATTATTTATTTATTATAGATGTAATATTATACAATGCTTTTCGCTGTCGTCCCGCGCCGTAGCCGAGCGGTTAAGGTAGGAAGCCTTGGCGCAGAGCTACGGGACTTGCGCTGGTTCGAGTCTCCATGGGGGAAGAAATTTTCTCATGGTATTTCGGCCAGTATGGGACCGGTGCCCACCCAGCATCGTGAGGCAATTGGGTAGCTACAATAAGTAGCGGCTCCAGGTTGAGGAACCAGCTATAACGGCTGGGGGAGTCGACATGCTAACCACATGTCACCCCTACACTGGCTGTTGATCATCTACCTTTGTGATTGACACATGTGGATGTGAAGGGCCAGCAGCCGGCTGGTAAAAGGGCAACCGCTGAAAAGTGGAAAGACCCTCAATCGGATTTTCGCTGTCGAATCATCCGTTGAACAACGGCCGCTGATAGCAACCGAGACATTATGTAAATTATAGCACAGCATTAATACACAAATAAGATTTAATACCAAGCACAATAACACTTGTAGCACTATTACAGAAATGATATTTCATATGAAGCACTTCAAGCTGCGACCACGTTGAAACAAAACCGCTTTGAGACTGACTGAATGACTCCCGCGCTCCTATGAAGAAGATTCAAATCGGCCGCAATGACTGAAGTTCAGTTATCATCGGCTGCTATCGCCAGCTGCCGAAAGTCATTGTATAAGATAAAAAGTATTTAGTCGGGTATAATAATTGTATGAAACCTAATATTACTTACATTTTAATAGCAAAATGAAAAGTCTTATTATTGTGTGAGGTTGGTAACCGATTTAAACGGTATCATTACTTTCTCTAGATTATTGCAGTCAATATCTAATGAGATTTGTCGACTTTAAACTGTCATGCTTGTTTGGTCCACCCTGTGTTATAATTACAAACCCATAAATTTCCATAATTCGATAGAATGACATCTAATGATGGAAAGATACAAGACATAATAATGCCCCTTAGTAACTTTCCCGTTAAGGTTAATGTCTTCAGAATTACGAAATAACACGTCACTTTTAGATTTACGAGGGCAATAAAGTAATGCTTGTTTTCCACAACTTATCTAAATGTAAGGATTTCCCACCTTTTTATGAATTTATGTCCTACAATCCATATTTCCTAAGTTCAGTATTTCTAGTTTCTTCACAGTGTGCATTTCGCCATTAGAAGTGAGACTTTATTCTTCCAAGAATTTAAGGTAATACTTTAAGCCTGTGTGTTTAATTTGTGCGCCTTAAAAGGTTGCTTTGGGAGTATATATTATTTATTCCAGGTGTCATACTTGTGTCCGAGGTCAATGATACCATAATCTTAATATGTTGCTAATTCTTTTGTTTGAGTGTTAGTTTCACTCTTCAATATCGTTTGAGGATATTGAATCAGAAGTGTAGTATCTCGGTGATTATTTTTTCGGGGAAAAAAATAATACATTTTTATTTAATAGATAAAACAATCAAAGTTTTATGATTTTCATAAATGCTCAGTCCATGGACGCTCTGGTCTTCTACAGAGTTTTTACCGCAGGTAAAATAAAGACATTTAATATCGGAGGACCACCTGGGTACGTTTCTTGGAATTCTTGTAGAATAATTTGTAGAGGACGTGTGTTTCCATGGCGAATAACAAAACGATAGTTTTAATTAGAACTGTTGTATATTTAATCTAGGAACAATAATCACAAATAGGAATGAGATGCACAAAAAAATTAAACGTAGGCTCAATTCTGGAAATGCGTGCTATTATGCATTGCAGACTCTTGATGTCCCAACTCCTTTCAAAAAACGTTAAACTGAAAATATATAAAACTATTATTCTACCGGTTACATTATATGGGTGCGAAACATGGACTCTTACTTTAAGGGAGGAAAGGAGATTACATGTATTTGAGACTAAAGTACTTAGGAAAATTTTTGGACCAAAGAGAGATGAACAGACAGGTGAATGAAGAAGACTACATAACCATGAACTACATGGTCTTTATAGGAAGCCAGATATAATAACAGTTAAGTCTCGTAGACAGCGATGGGCAGGACATGTTGCGCGTATGGGGAATGAGAGACTTGCATGGAAACTTCTTGTAGGAAAGCCAGAGGGAAAACGGCCAGTTGGTAGACCAAGAAAGAGGTGGGAGAATAACATTAACTATGATTTGAGGGAAGTAGATTATACAGGAAATGATTGGAAAGCATTAGCTCAGGATAGGGATGTATGGAGAGCTTATGTCCGCGCGGCCATGAACCTACGGGTTCGATAGTGCCAGTGAGTAAGTAAGTTGTATATTTAATAAAACATGAAGCACTGACTGCACTGAAGCACTATTTAATTACATCGTGCACCAATTCATTTTTTAAAGTTTAATATATCAAACCGAAAATACACCAAAATGGCGGAGTAGTATATTTTTTTAATGATAGCTAGAAAATACAGCATCGTCTGGATCGTTTTCTTTTTGTAGTAAATAATTATTTTAAAATGAAATTCTTGAATATATTTATCTTTTGTGTTAGTATACTTTCTTCATAGATTCATTTGCATTAAAAATATATATTGGAGTCGCATTCCTAAGCCTTCCCCCTCTACTAAAAACTAAGGTTAGACTAAGTTCGCCAGATTAAACATAGGGAGTTGCGGAAATAGTGGTGACGATTTAAGTGTACGCCTCTTGAAAATAAATTCTACTTTATCGTGTTTCAAAACTGTACAAATCAGCAATAAAATGCTAACCAACATCAAAAATAAAAATAAAAAAAGAATAACCGCAATAAGTTATACTTTTTACCAGTTAATTCGTCAATTTCGAAGTTTTCTACTTCTATCTCCGGGGCCATGATCCTGGGGAAGTGAACAGCTGCTGAAATATTTACATAATATAGTTATTTATTCGCATTTTGTTTGGTGCGCGGTATAAAGAACGTGAATAAAATAAATATTTACATTTTTAAATACAGTAAGACTAACAAAAAATCAGTTTTTAGGATAATATAAATTTATGTTATAAAAAAACTTATATTTTGTTAATAGGAAGATACATACCAGCGTTAAGCCGTCCTGAAGAGCAGATTGGGGCCAACAAGAAACAAGAATAATTAAGTAAGAAGAACAAATAACAAGAAGCATGGAAGGACGAAAAGAAGGAGAAGAAGGGGAAAGAGGAGGAGGAGAGGGAGAAGAAAGGAGAAGAGAAGGAGGAAAGAAGAAGAAGAAGAAGTAGAAGAAGAAGAAGGAGGAGGAGGACGGAGGAGGAGGAGGAGGAGAGGAGGAGGAGGAGAAGAAGAAGGACGGAGGAGGAGGAGGAGGAGGAGGAGGAGGAGGAGGAGGAGAAGGAGGAGGAGGAGGAGGAAGGAGGAGGAGGAGGAGGAGGAGGAGGAGGAGGAGGAGGAGGAGGAGAAGAAGAAGAAGAAGAAGGAGGAGGAGGAGGAGGAGGAGGAGGAGGAGGAGAAGGAGGAGGAGGAGGAGGAGGAGGAGGAGGAGGAGGAGAAGGAGGAGGAGGAGGAGGAGGAGAAGAAGGAGGAGGAGGAGAAGGAGGAGGAGAAGGATGAGGAGGAGGAGGAGGAGGAGGAGGAGGAGGAGAAGGAGGAGGAGGAGGAGAAGGAGGAGGAGGAGGACAAGAAGGAGGAGGAGGAGGAGGAGAGGAGAATGGAGGAGGAGAAGAATAGGAGGAGGAGGAGGAGGAGGAGGAGTCGAGAGAAGGAGGAGGAGGAGGAGGAGGAGGAGGAGAAGGAGGAGTAGTATAATATTAGGATGATGAGTATGTAGGAGTAGTATTATGAATGAGGATTATTATTATGAGTATTAGGATGATTATAAGTATTATTATATATTATATTGTATTAGTATTATTATTATATTATTATTATTATTATTATAATATTATTATTATTATTATTATAATTATTATTATTATTATTATTATTATTATTATTATTATTATTATTATATTATTATTATTATTATTATTATTATTATTATTATTATTATTATGTATTATTATTATTATTATTATTATTATTATATTATTATTATTATTATTATTATTATATTATTATTATTATTATTCTATTATTTAGAAAATTCACTGATTGAGGCAGGTATATTATACAGAAATGATTGAAAAAAAACTCAAGATAGGGATGTATGGAGAGCTAGTCAGTTCATTCTTGAACCTCCAATTTACATATTGCCAGCGAGTTAATTATTATCATTATCGTTATTGAGTTTGAACATTATGTTTGTTTAAATATGTATCATATTCTTAAATGATAATTCTTAACATATAGCCTATATATAAAATGAATAAGCTATTAAGAAGTTCTAGATATGAAATTCAACTTTGTAGTCCTTGAAAAGGAAATCCCAACAATTGCAATAAAATAAATTCCTAGTTTTAACTAATATTATGATAAGACAATATAAACAGGTATGAGGATAATGTGCCCATCAGTTGTTTCGTAAGAATCTACTCATAACCAACAACGTTCGGTACGTAATCCAAGTTACACTGCAATATATATATACAGTATATATTACTAAGAGTAGCGGACGAGTCAGCGGAGAGTCACAGTATATTCAACATCTGCAGAAGGTATTTCTCTTAGCAGATTATAACACTGAATTTAATATTTGTTTGTAATAGTGTATTACTGTATTAACTTTAGAATATCTCATTGATAACTATTAAACTATCAACCTAATGAGAGAATTAAATTTGATCTCTGGTACATTATTATTTGATTCAGTTGTTGTAATATTAAATAACATGACGCGACGATGTTTACAATCGATTCAAATGTGAATAGAATTCTTTGTATTTGACTGGATTTTATGAAAACAAAATAATTTGGCTTTTTAATTCCTTCATTTTATATGTATATTATAAAGTCACAACAAACTGTAATTATATTTGAAACTAATTAAAAAAGTAAATTGTTTTTATTATTTCATTAAATTATCATTATTTTTTACTTACCATTATAAAATTGGATCAAATATACGAATTTTGTCAATACTTCTCTAAAGGCCTATAAAATAATAATATAATTATTTTTCTTACAACCGTATAGGGCTACGTAAAAAACACTTTTGATGAGATAAAATATAATTATTATAAAAAACTCCAAGCGCGACAGGCCTAGAAGGCCCTCGGCCTACCAGCCGGTTGCTGGCCTCACGTCCACGTATGTTAATCACAGGGGGTGACATGTGGTATAGCTGGTCTTCTCAACCTGGAGTCGTTATTTATTATAGCTACCCAATGCCTCATGATAAATGCTATGATTGCAGTGAAAGATCTGCCTTCGGGCAGAATTACTATGGGTGGATGGATGCCTCGTGATGCTGGGAGGGCACCGGTCCCATACTAGCCGAAATACCATGAGAAAATTTCTTCCCCCACGGTGACTCGAACCAGCGCAAGTCCCTTAGCTCTGCGCCATGATCATGGAAACCCAATAGTACGCAATATAGGACACCTTCCACAATGGCGTACTACACATAGAAACATATTCGACCAAATAAACAATCTATAGTACTTAGCATGTAGCAACCAAGGTCAGAATGATCAGCGCAGAGTGGCGTGGCTCATTCCGGTTCTGAATCGACCCGAGCTCTTCAGCGACACGGTTTGCGATGCTCCAATCAAGCGAGATCTATTCGACTTGGCAACAATATCCATATAAATTTCACATTACTCCAAACACTAAAATAAATCCCCATAAAATCGCCGTGTAGGCTAGGGTATACCAGCTGAACCCAATACCGAATACACACGCGAATTCGCCGACAACGGACAAGCACAAGTCCCAGGATAGGCACACTGGACAGCACCAATAGCTGTCATCAAGTGATGATGATCTTGCCTTAACCACACGGCTACGGCACGGAACAAAACATTTTATGATTAGTTATAAAAACAACTTCACAATTCGTCAAAAAATAAAAACTAGAAGGTCTATGATTGTGAAATATCTTTCTTTAGTCAATTACACAGTGACTAAAATTCAAATTTAAAAACATACTTTTATTAACAATGAATAATAAAAATGAAGTTGCATCGATTAAGTTTAGTTACCAATAGGGGGCCTTCTGCGTAATTTATTATGTAGTTAAGCGTATGTCTTATTGTATTGGATTATATGAAAAATAAATACCATTGTACATAAACATCCGAGGCCTACTGAAGTGGTGTTTATCACTGGTTAACTGATGACAGCACAGCGTGACCCAATCCCTTAACCTTGGTTTAAAATTTCTTGACTGAATTTCGGCACGTCTCAATTCAAGGCTATCAGTTGTCATGAGACATGTGCCAGGTATTCTATTATAAAAGAAATGTGATATAGTCGGGATTCCAACTCGATTTATTGAGAGACTTATATAATTCATAATCTCGGTAATTAATTTAATGACGTTATTGAAGTAAATGTAATGGATTAACATTAAATTGAAATTAACATAGGTCTAATAAAGAATGAATTGTTGAACGTTGTCTAGGACAATTATGTATTGGTAGTAATAAAAGTTAATTGCTGTCAGCAATAGTTAATTGTAGACTGCGATCTGGCATGTGGCACGTATGAGGGCTGAAAGAGGTGCATGGATGCTTATTGTAGGAAAACCAGAGGGAAAACACCCTATTGGTAGACCAAGAATGAGGTGGGAGAATAACATCCATAATTTAAGGGAAGTAGATTATACAGTGGATGATTGGAAAACATTAGCTCAGGAAAGGGATATGTAGAGAACTTCAGTCCGCGCGACCATGAACCTAAGGGTTTGATGGAGCCAGTGAGTTAGTTAATAGTGAATTGTATGTACCGTTAATTTTTTTTAATGAACAATTATATTTTCTTAAGAAAAGAGTATAGCATTAACGATAAAAATATTTAATTGATAAACCGTCTTCACAACGTAAATTGTGTGCAACGTTGCAAGGGTTGGTATGAATGCATCTTCAGCATTAAGAGAATTTAATATAAACTGTGTTGAGGCAATGAAAAATGCACGGTCTTGCTTTATAAATTGTATTTTTAACATTGTGCATTAATAGGTTCATTGTTATTGTTAATGATCACCATGTGCTCTCTTCGAAATACAAGTTGCATTCATGAGTGACCTAAAGTTCAGCAATAGGCATATAATATATTTTACAATGTTCATTACTAGGGCCCGGATTTTGATGAATTGTCATCTTTTTTATGAGTTGTCAGAGACGATGCAGATTAATAATTAAGTGCATTGTGCAATAAATATGTTAGATATATGAGGTTTTTATAGGTCATTAAAATACATTTTTCCACTTTTTCATTTTACAAATTTTATTTTGTTATTTTAGGTCATTTTATTTATTTTTTGTCAGTTATTAAATAATCAATGGTTGAATGTTCATTTTTATGAATGTTTTGCTATCTTGTTTTTTTTTTTTTTTTTTGGCTCAGGTAAGTCAGTGAGAAACTTCAGAGCGTTGCCTCAATATAACGTGAAACCAGTGTGCTCTGACTCCACGTGGATTGATTCGGGACTTCCCCTTCAATGCGGGAATCTTTCGATTTGTAATATTTCCGTTTGTCTCATGAGAGTAGCGTTTCTGTATGGTTGTGTTGATTTTCGTGCAGTGCAAAATACCAAAACAAAAAGCTATCCGTTTAAAACAGTATGTAACAGAATTCGGTGAACAAGTATTTTCTACTGAAGAGAGTGTATTATTTTGTAAGGTGTGCGAAATTAAAGTCACTGCAGATAAACATTTCACAGTACATCAACATATCGGGCGCGAGAAACATTTGCGGGCTCTTAAAAATGTGAACAAAAGAAAATGTATCAATTACTGTTAAAACAAATTGCTTCTACGTCAAATAGCAAGTCATCTCAATTTTTTTAAAGAATTATGTGAAGTGTTTGTCAGTGCAAATATTCAACTAGAAAAACTAAACAATTTTAAACTACGTAATTTCCTTGAACGCCATAGGTCGTACTGTTCCAGACGAATCAACATTGCGTAAAAACTATTTAATAAAATGTTATGAAGACACATAAAACCATATAAAACCGTGTTAGCTGACAACCGCCGATCATTCACTTTTGATAACTTAAGGATGACCACAGTGGTGTATGCAATGCCAACTAAGGTATGTTTAGTTAATACATTTTCATATTAGCTTAATAGAGATGAGATTGACCTAGTGATCATTTTTATTTTGTTAATTATTTTATATTACTACTTAGAACATGAATTGCATTAGAATAGTTACCCCAATCAATAATAATAATTATTTCTCTTAGGGAATTTCTACTTAATAAATTAATACTTATTATAATTGTAGGCTTTCACAGCCGGCGTCTTGATCCATATTTGGTTCGTCTTCCGGGCTTATAGGCCGTGGTCCGGTTGTCTTCATACTCGACGTTTCGTCTACTGCTGCGGTATACCTCATCCTGATGAGGTTGTCTTCATACTCGACGTTTCGTCTACTGCTGCGGTATACCTCATCCTGATGAGGTTGTCTTCATACTCGACGTTTCGTCTACTGCTGCGGTATACCTCATCCTGATGCGGTCTACCGCAGCAGTAGACGAAACGTCGAGTATGAAGACAACCGGACCACGGCCAATAAGCCCGGAAGACGAACCAAATATCGATTAATAATTATTAATTAGTATATATTATGAAATTTATAATTTTCATTAGGGCACTTTTATACTTTTAGGTCATTTATGAGAATTTTAAGGGAATATTATAGGTCATTTTTTAAACATTTTAAGGTCATAAACATCCGGTCCTACTCATTACATACTGAGATACTGCGCTGACTCCCGATTACATGTTACATTGTTGATTATATTATTCAATTTTCCATTAATTCTAATACAGTAAAAGAGTGCATTCCATTTTTCTATTCATGTTGCATTGTTTATATTCTGCAATTGTCTATAAAAATTTGATGTAGTAATAGAGTAGGCCTACATAGTCTTTCCAATAGACATAAATTGTGTTTTTTGGAAAAAGTAGGTTATATGAGAATCGCAGTGCGCATGCGCGAGTTGCGGTAATGGTTAATATAGCTTCCGGTAGATGGCTCTGCAGTCGGCGTTACCAACTTTGAGAATAAATTCCCAAACAAAAAAAAAGGACGTAAACTAACTTGCCATTTCCTAACCAAAGAAAACAATTTACATGCATATTATTTATTCCCAAATGCTTAAAAAAATTGACTTGAACCAACTTCCCATTTCCTAACCTAACAAAACAATTTACATGCGTACTATTTAATAAACTATAAACTAACTTTATGTACACTAACACTAAATATGGTTTGAAATTATTTTCAAATGTTGGCAACGTTGGAACAACATGGGAAAGTAGCAAGTAAGTAATGTATCCACGATCATGTTTTACGTAAATATATAAATATAAAATATTGTAAAGAAAGCTTGAAGATCGTTGCAAAATGTTTAAAACAGTACAAAACGTGTTTACAAGTGTTTAGTGCATCAGTGGCATAAGAATGCAAGTGTAGAATTGTGACCGGCATATAACGTACCTCACCTTTTTTTTTTTTTTTTTACCTGTGCTTGCAATTCAGGTGAAGCTAGTGAAACCCCGCTTCACTTGCTTTTACATTATTTTTAATTTCTGGTTTATCTAGTTTCGTATTTTGTTCATCCTTATCTTGCGCATTCGTATTCTCGCTTGGCTTGAATTGCCGGTCCTCGGAGTGCTGGTGTAGTGGAAGTCTGAGGGTAAAAATGAAGCTATAATGTTCTGCTTCAATGTAATTGCAAAGTGTACATGGATTGTCATGACAACGAAGAGGAAGCCAGAATTAATGAAAGTTCTTCTGCGGGGCTAGTGGGAATCTCTCGAGAACATCGTTCCGATCCTCTTTTTTAGCCTCTTCGCCTGGTTCAAAGGCATATTTTTAAAGTAAGTGCCCTAACATGTAGACCACATCCCTTGGTTCTAAGATTTGTTTTTTTCATTCTTTACTTCAGTGCATGCACAGTGGTTCAAGTATCAGATTGTGCGTTTCTATTTCATAATTTATAGATAGAGTCCGTTAATTAATATAATTTTAGAAAAAAACTTAATAGGACAATCAAATAAATGTGTGCAATATAAATTACATGGACTATTTAACTCATGCCCCAAATGATAGTCAATGACCAACCACTTTTCAATGAATTTTGTTTTACAACCAATCACAGTCGTGTTTCACCTCCCTCTTTATCGATTTATCTTTATCAGCTCTTGCTTTTGTGATAAGAAAGCTCTTCCTTTTTAATAATATTGTGAACAGCTCAGAGTATTATTTTTCTCCTACATTCAATATAAAAAATAATGAATAGATTCCTTGATTTTACTGAGTTGTTTACTAAAAAATAAATTAATAACCTATAATGTTCAGAATAATACACAGTTTTATGTGTTTCATTATTTCTCCACTGGCGTGCATTGTTACAATATTGCGATCCTATTTGATATAATAAATAATAAGATCAAGTTGCAGTGAATATACATAACCTCACATTTCTGATTTGTTTTCAAACATCGCCGTTTACATCAAATATATAAACTTTTAAAATCCCGGTAACTCTATTTAAATAATGACTTTTGAGTAAACATCTTAATTTTATTCGTTAAATAGTCCTAACAAATGCTACTCTCGATTTCCAAATCCTCTAGATAATTTGGAAATCGTCGTGGCATTACTTATGGTAACTTACTACAAACATGCCTGGATTAATTACTTTAAGATATTATGACAATTTCTGTTATGGAAAAAGAAAAAAAGGTAAACTAAACTTCATGGCGCGATAGGCGTAGAAGGCTCTTGGCCTACCAGCTGGATGCTGGCCTCACATCTACATGTGTTTATCACAGACATGGGCGGTCGTTCTGCCAGTATAGGGGTGGAATGTGGTGAGCATGTCGGGTCACCAGCCATTATAACTAGTTTTCTCAATCTGGAGTCGCTTCTTATTGTAGCTACCCAAATTCCTCACCTATGGGTGGGTACCGGTCCCATACTGGCAGAAATTTCATGAGAAAATATCATCCCCCATGGAGACTCGGAACAGCGCGTCACTAGCTTGCCTTAACTGGACTACGGCGCTGGTCATAAGGAAAATTAAGTATACGAAAAGAGCTTCACTAATAATTTAGGTCGCAAGCAGCCACTGTTGTTTATAGCTTTCAATTGCTTTCTGAGTAGCAGATCTGGGTTTGATACCCGAAATTTTAAGTGTAACATTTTTCATCTCGGGGCTAGGAGTGGTGGAATACAGTGTTTAATCCCTAGATTCTGCAACATATCTGGTGGTCCTTTGGTGCTTCTAGACAGGAGTAGGCTACGTACCGGAACCGGGTTCCACTTTTCTTTTTTTTTTTTTTTTTTTTCATTAACATCTCTCATTCAACACTCTTAAAGAGAAACATTTAAATCATACACTTATAATGCCCATTCTATACTCCCAGTACGTCTCCTTTATTAAGTGGCCTGCCAAAGTGAGGCGTAAATTGAAAATGTCACATTAATGCCAACACCCGAAGCACGGAAAGTGCATGGAACATAGAACACTCTAGTGTTGCGGTGAAATATAATTAATGTTCTCTGCTGTCCAAGTTGCTCAGTAGCACAGAGTACCAGAGAAGAAAGTGGACAAGTTTAGCGTACATACCATAAGCGGCACTAGTGTAGAACAACTAACGTCATCTAAATTTTTTCGATTTTTTTTCTGGTACTAATATGAAATGCAGCACTGCCTAGTGGTAAAATTATGAATTATAATTATATAACGCCATCTGGTGAATAATCATGAAATTGGACTTTTATAGAAATAAATAAATAACGTATTAATTAATCTTAAATTATGGGATTATTTTTACCCAGCCTCACAGACCTAAAGATTTTATTTAATTTTAACAGAAGGGAAGAATGGAAATAAATAAAACACGTTAGTTTATTTTCGTTTATTAAAATTTGAAAACGTGCATTATGAGCTCTTTTAATAAATATGTACAATTGACCTACCCCCTTATTCTCACATACATATTTTATACAATATTTATTAAAGAACCTTACATCTGAAGTCCATTATAAAATCACATTTTTTTTATGTTTATTAGAAATGACTGTACACTAACATCACTCTTCCTAACCTAACAAATCTTAGAATTTTATCACTTCTAGTAGGTTTATATTTGAAAATAGATTCACATTAAAAACGTAAACAAGCTTGAATTTACTTACAAATTAGAGTAAAATAAAATCTAAGTAATGATTTTAACTATCGATAATATATAATTTTTACAGTACCGTCTACATAGAACGAAACGATAGCAGTTAAAAAATTTAAATTTACAAAATGGCTAATTTCCCATAATCCCGAGTGAACACGCTGTGCACGACGCCATGTGTCTTGCATTTGTTTTATTTAGTTACATATTCTGTTACTACGAAATAGCGCTACCATTGTAGCTTGCTCGTTGTAGTTCATCGTAAACGACCTAAATTTTTTAGATGTCACTGTACTCAGTTTTCCCTCTGTTCGAAGTTTCCCTATGGCTCAGTAGGACAATATGACCGACAACATTGTAATAGATGTCCATGAACTGTAGTGCATTGGTACACGTAGTGTTCCCTGCATTGCATTGACGTGTTAGTTACGTTTTCCTTTCACTATCTGAGCGCCATTTTACTGGTCACTGACTCACCTCCAGGACGTCATCTCCTTCGTCACATCTTTACCTTGAACGAGATCACTATTTTACACTCATGATGTAAGTTGCTCCATGTTGAAGACGTAATCTGTTTTATCGTGTTTTCACGATACTTCATTTTCAGATTTATTGGATTAAATGTCCATTTCATTCATCGTTGTTACCATTTTAACAATATTTATTGTCTAGAGATCTTGAGAATTGATTTAATTTCAAGGAGTAATTTATATAAAATACTAGCTAATACCTTCTTCCATGTCGTATCCTTATTCTCGCAAAGGTCGTCAACAGGTTGATCTGTTTGATTCATCCGAGGCTTGGTTTGAGACTTGAAAGCAAATGTAAATTTTTTCGTCCAATGGGTTGCTGGCCCAGAGGGGTATTATTGTCGGGTTCCCACTAATGTAGCATTTCCTCAACATTAAGGTGATGTGGTTATACCGCCAGTACTCGGTCCTCAGAGCCTCATTTGTAATAGCAGGTTGCACCACGAGCAGGTTGAGGATGAGATTTGGATAGGAGAGGTGATGAAATGCACGTCACTATCCCTTGCATAACAGTAAATGAGATGCGAATTATGCGCCGTTCAGCAGGCTACACAAAGTGGGACCATAAAATAAATGAGGAAATTATGGAAGAGTTGGATGTAGAACCCATTCTTCACATATACAAAATTACCAGAACAACTGGAAAGCCAATCTTCAACGAATGCCGTCTCATAGAATTCCAAAAGCCATACTTCGCTACTGCCCCCAGGGCAAAAGATCGCTGGGACGTCCAAAAAAGCGCTGGATGGAAAATTCCTCTTTGAGACCGTAACAGGCCACCCGGCCTAATACTTGCATGGATGATGATGATGACTAGCTAATACCCGGCGTGCGCTGCTACGCCTAAATAAATGAAATGTGTTTTTATGTTTAGTTGAATAGGTAAAAAGAAAAAATAATTATACATTTATATCGTAATTATTTTTAGATATCCCCTGATGATTACCCTGCGTAGCTCGGGAATCTACTTATCCCGAACTTCTTGGCATCAATGAGATGAAAGACAAAAATGTTTATTGTGAGTTATCCGTAAAAGATAGACATATGCTGTTATGGACTTTTTTGTAGATTTTTTTTTTTAGATATTCAATTCTGTACACATTAATTTATTATGTTTGTTATAGTTTAGGCAGCATAAGCCATTTAAGCATCCAAAAGCGACATTTTTAGTCCACCTGATGCACTTTTTTTTTTAGCTCCGGCCTATAGTTCATACGGTAATGTTATATACGTTAACTATCCAAAAAAAATTATCTAAATGATGGTAAAAATCCCATTCTAATCAGTCAAGTAGCTTTTGAGTCCAGGGCAGACAGACTCGCACACATTTTTATATAAAAAAGATATGTTGAATGTGTCAACCGCTGTGGTCTCGAGGTAGCGTGCTGCCTTGTCAAGCAGCGGGCCCGGGTTCGATTCCCGGTCGGGACAGGCTCCTAGGTGAGGTTTTTTTTCGGGGTTTTTCCTCACCTGTAAGACAAATGTCAGGAAGCTTAGGGTCCAACGGTCCCCGAAAATCATCCGGCCATCATCACCATCCTTATCATTATCAACATCATCCTTCACCGGTGTGGAAAGCAACGGGAAGCTACCACACCTATAACTCCCTAGTCAAGCTGCAAAGCATAGCATGAAAATGCAATGATTGCAGTGAAAGACCTGCCTTCGGGCAGAATTACTATGGATGGATGTTGAATGTGTAACTTATAAAAAAAAGTAAAACTCTCTTGGTTGCTGGCCCCACATCCACATGTGTTAATCACATAGGTAGACGATCATCCATTCAGTGTAGAGGTGGCTTGTGATCTATGTTTTCCGGTTCGTTCTTCTGGCGACATCCTTCTCTGTACTCCGGCCTTTGTAGACCCATACTTCAGATAATTCAAACGAGCACTCTAAATAAACCAATTCGATATTTTATATACATTGAATTCCCTAGTAAAACTGCAAAGCATAGTGTGAAAATGTTATGATTGCAGTGAAGGACCTGCCTCGGGCAGAATTACTATGGATGGGTGGATATACATTGATTACATCTTAATTGTATGTTTTTTTTAAATCAGTTACACACAAAATAATTATATATATATATATATATATATATATATATATATATATGTATATGTATATATAATGTACACAAAATAAATGAAAACACTAGACAATATAAATATACATAATGTTGTAAAGGGTAAACTGTACCACTAAGAGAGTCTAAAAGGGATGTGACCTTGGACCATAAAATATAAGTAAATAAGATTTAAATAAAAAATTTTTGATACTGAATCTTAATAAAATTAGAATAAATTTACAAAATCAAATCCGACGTAATAAATTGTCATTGAATTAATGCAAGACAAATCGTTTAAATAAAAGGACATTAATGGTCTAGAAAAAGTGTGTCCGCCTCTGGATCTGAAGTTCACGGATTCATTTGCAAACAAATTCAATGGAATTTTTTTAGAGGAAAATGCAAATGTCCAACTTTCTTTAGAGGCATAGCTAAAAGTAAATACAAAAACAGTATAATGGAGCCTTGGATATGCAAAATTCATCCTGACATAATCCTCAAGTATGCTCAACCCTCATAATAGAAACAGCCGATGGATCCACGAGACAAACGTCATTTAAATATTTATAAGGCAAATTCTGAATTGCACCCATTAACCATGTAGGTCTATTGATACTCTATATCTCCTTCTCTCTCTCTCTCTCCCTCTCTTTCTTTTTCTCTCTCTCTCTCTCTCTCTCTCTCTCTCTCTCTCTCTCTCTCTCTCTCTCTCTCTCTCTCTCTCTCTCTCTCTCTCATATATCCATGTATAGTATATCTGCCTGAGGGCAGGTCCTTCACTACAATCATAGCACATTTTGCTATGCTTGCAGCTTTGCAAGAGAATTGTAGGTGTGGTAGCTTCCCGTTGCTTTCCACACCGGTGAAGGATGATGATGATGATGATATAAGGATAGGGATTATGATGATGGCCATATGATTTCGGGGACCGTTTGGGCCTTAAAAGGTTTCCTGACATTTGTCTTACAGGTGAGGAAAAACTCTGATAAAAACCTCACCCAGAAAAACTGCCCCGACCGGGGATCGAACCCGGGCCCGCTGCGTGACAAGGTAGCACGCTACCTCGAGACCACAGCGGTGGACATATATATATCTTCTTCTTCTTCTTCTTCTTCTTCTTACCTTCAAGGTTTAGGCGATTCGCCTGTTCCGAATTCACAATGATTCCTTCCATCTCTTCCTAGGTCTTCCAACATCCCTTAATCCCTTTGGTTCATAATGATATGCTATTTTGGGCAATATTGTTTCTTCCATTCTCTGAACATGATGTTCCCAGCCAACGCGGTGTTGTTGAATTCTATCATTTATTGAATATATTTCTAATTCACTTCTTATTTCTTCATTTCTTATGTGGTCCAATGTTGTGCATCCTTTGGTCCATCTTAGAAAAGTCATTTCTGCACTTTATATTCTACTCGAACTCCTTATTTGTTACCCAGAACTCATTACCGTATAAAAGTACCAGTACCGCCATTGTTTTGTAGAACTTCATTCTTGTATCCTTCCTTGTCTTATGTTTTAGTGTTCTATGAATGGTGCCACATATATATAGTTTAAGTATGTATCAGACTTATTGTACTCGCGTTTTAATAATTCAACTGAATTTTGAATAAACATGTGATTATTGAGGTAGGATGGGTCCTGGTAATAAATTGCAATCCAAAATGTATCTTGAGCGAAAAAAGTTACGAATGAATGCGTGACTATTGACGTTTGAAATAAATATGCCTGTGTGAGTATGCCTTTTAAATACCGTGCATAGTTCATATATTGAGGTTATTTGATGCTGAGGGATTGCATTTTATCATATTTAGACCCAAGGTATGACGATTAGATGGACTATTTAACTCATGCCCCAAATGGGAGTCAATGACCAATCACGTTTCAATGAATTTTAATTTACAACCAATTACAGTCGTGTTTCATCTCGAATTTATCAATTAAAATTATCATATTAAAGAAAGCTCTTCCTTTTTAATATTCTGAACAATTCTTAGCATTATTTTGCAGTGACTGACTCTAAGAAATACGTGGAATATTGCAATATATTAAGATGTAAGAATCATAGAATACATGTAGCTCCCAGATTGTATATATAATGCACGCATATAAACTGATACTGCTTGCAAGATATAACAGAAAAAAAGTGTAGCAATTAATTATACCACAATAAAACGAAACCACTGTTTGCACTTTCTTTAAACGTATTATTTCCCGAGTATTAACGTTCCAGAAAAATATAATTGACATATTTACATCATAGGACATCAGAAATTAATTAATAAGTTAGTTATAAACAGTTTGACATATTTACATCAGAAATTAATGAATATGTTGGTTATAAACAGTTTGATGTGTTTCATTTTTTCTCCACTAGGGTGCATTCTTACAATATTGCGATCCTTTGGCAATAAATAATATGATCTTTGCAGTGATGAACAAATGAAGCATAACAAACGTTTCTCATTTGTATTCAAACCTTGCCGTTTACAATTAAATAAATAAATATTTTAAAATAACCATAGTTAAATAATGATTTTGAGTAAACACCTTAATTTTATTCGTTAAATAGTCCTAACAAATGTCGCGAGTGATTTCCAAATTATCGATAAATTCACGACTCACGAAGTGAGGAGTGAATTTATTCGTCACTGACTTCCGAAAATTTCACTTGTTTCACTGTCTCAAGGTCTCCAAAAACTAGTTTTGAATAAAGTATATAACTTAGTATGGTCTGACGTAAGTTTGTAATTCAATGTCAGTGTTAATATTTGCTCTTATCACAGAGTAGTAGAAACCGTGACATTCAAAACACATATTCTTTAAAAAGTATAAATTAGGAAGTCATATTTTAATTCCTTCGTATATTCTTTCTGAAAAATTATTTACTACAAGCAAATACATGGATAGGCTACTTCGAAAGATTCTAGTTAGGAGATGACCTTAAAATATAAAATCAACCACATTTATTTATTTATTCTCAGATTTTACAATTTCTTCGACATCCTATTGTGCCTATTTCAATATTTTATAATCAATCTCCATTCCTCTCTATTTTTTCCATGTCCCTTTTTTCCTAGCCTATTTTTTCTATTACTATATTTCTACAGTTTTATAAGTTAATGGCAGTTCCCATTGTGACATATGGATCAGAGAATTGGACCATGAATAGATCAGACAGAAGATTACTATATAGAAACATCAGAGATGAAGTTCCTCAGATACGTTGCAGGATATACTCTAAGAGACCACATTTCTAATGAATCAATTAGGCAAGAACTCAAAATGTTTAATCTAAATGAAAAAATACAAAACTATAAACAAAAATGGCATGAACATATTTTAAGAATGGACTCTTCTAGGCTAACAAAACAAGCACTGTTGTACCAACCTCGAGGCTATAGAGATGTGGGACGTCCTAGAAGACGATGGGAAGATGAATTCTGAGAGCGGAACAGGCCGACGGCCTACCGTGAAGATGATGATGATGACTATTTCCTGTGTCCATGTTAGATTTAGCTTTCCTCTTTTCCTCGGATTCCATTTATAAACGTTCTCCGATAATCTGTCTTCCATCATGCTTTTTACATTTCCAAACCAATTTAATATGTTTTATGCTTCTAATAGGGTTCACTACTCTTTCATCTTGTCTCCAGTTTTTTCTCTTCTTGAACTCCTTTTTAATCGTCGGTAGAGGTGTGTAAATAAGAATTAAAAACATTATTGAAGATGTCATAGGACACGACTTTGTGTTCGTCATCGTGGCTTGATCGTTAAAATTCGTACCTTAAACTCTGGGAACCTGTGTTCGGTTCCCGGAGAGATAGAAGATTTTAAATCTCCATCTTGGGTGTTGATACTTGAAAGTAGTTTTGAAGTTCCTTAGGATAGGTTACTGGCCAGACGCTAAGTAGTCCAGTGGTAGGGCTGCTACCTTTTAGTCTCTGGACAGACATTAGGTAGCGAAGTATGGACGTTGAAACAGAAGGATATACAGAGACTTAGATCTGCTGAAATGAGATATCTTCGGAGGACTCCAGGATACACACTACTAGATCACAAAAAAAAAAATGAAGACATCTTAGAAGAATTACACATGGAACCTTTAGAAAACAAAATTTCTGATTATAAGTCAAGATGGATGCAACATGTTCATCGAATGGAAGATCACAGAATACACAAACAAATGTTAAGATATCAACCTGCAGGAAGAAGAAACCAGGACGTCCACTCAAAAGACTTTTGGATGGTGTTTCTCTTGAGGCTGAAACAGGTCAACAAATGGCCTAAATTCGTGAATGTACTATTATGATGATGATGATGATCTTGGGGTAGGCGGCCCTGCGGTTAACTAAACCTCTAACATCAATAAATAGAACTACCAGAAGCTTGTTCTAGGATTAAAGGCGGCTGTCACGCACGGATGACAACCCGGCTTACATCTGGTGCTATTTGTATAGAAAGATGGGAGCCTTAAAATCCTACCACCCCAATGGCCTCCTTAGGGTTGTAGTGGAATCACATTTTACCTTTACTTGAACGTATTAAATAGGTATGCGTCTTGTGATGATATACTTTCTTCGGGGATGGTCCTGACAAATTATTGACTATATATTCTGGAATGCCCGCTACTGTTTCAAGCTCCATTGGTTACAGGCGACTAGCCCAGGACATGTTTGTTGTTAATACCAAAGGAAGGGTGAAAAGAAGATGCAGTAAAACAATGAAGAAGATGATTAAGAATAAAATGTTTATTTATAACTGTAGGTTTTCACGGCCGGCGTCTTGATCCCTATTAGGTTCGTCTTCCGGGCATATAGGCCGTGGTCCAGTCGTTCTTCTACTCGACGTTTCGTCTACTGCTGCGGTAGACATCTTCAGGAGATACTGCGTGCTCTCTGTGAACTCCTCAACAGTCTGCAGCCGACTGTTGAGGAGTTCACAGAGAGCACGCAGTATCTCCTGAAGATGTCTACCGCAGCAGTAGACGAAACGTCGAGTAGAAGAACGACTGGACCACGGCCTATATGCCCGGAAGACGAACCTAATAGGGATCAAAATGTTTATTATTATATTCTTTTTCATTTGTCCTCCTAAATTTAATGTTTGTGTTTAATTCTATAATATGGTGTATTGTACACAGTTTTAAAAGCTCACTTTTACACTAAAATGAAGGGGAAAGAACAGGCATGTCTCTTTTTGTCGAATTGGAGTTTGAGGTGTCAGTGGGATCTCCATGGAAAGCACCACGTTATCACTTAGAAATGTGAAACAGTAAAAGGTAAATTTTAGTCGTGGGATTATTTACATACGGAGATTGATATACAGATAAAGAAGTACATATGTTGTACTACTAAAAGTGTGTTTTCTAGGTTTCAAGGAAAAAACTACTCACTTTATATATGTATGTGTGTGTGTGTGTGTGTTATAATTAAATTTTTGACACTGAGCAATGCAAGCTTAATATATGATAAGAAAAATAAATGCCTGAACGGGATTTGAACCCGGACCTCTGGGTTGGTACCTCAGTGTGCTACCCATTACAACACCAGGCAAAGCCAATTCAAACATTTATCTTTCTATATATATATTCTCCATTATTACAGATGTCGCGAGAACTCGATCTTATATATATCCACAGTAATTCTGCCTGAGGGCAGGTCTTTCACTGCAATCATAGCATTTTCATGCTATGCTTTGCAGCTTTATTAGGGAATTGTAGGTGTGGTAGCTTCCCGTTGCTTTCCACACCGGTGAAGGATGATGATGATAATGATAAGGATGATGATGATGATGACCATATGATTTTCGGGGACCGTTTGGGCCTTAGAGTTTTCCTGACATTTGTCTTACAGGTGAGGAAAAACCCCGATAAAAACCTCACCCTGAAAAACTGCCCCGACCGGGGATCGAACCCGGGCCCGCTGCGTGACAAGGTAGTACGCTACCTCGAGACCACAGCGGTGGACCTTATATATATAGGCCTATATGTCCACCTCTGTGGTCTCGAGGTAGCGTGCTGCCTTGTCAGCAGCGGGCCCGGATTCGATCCCTGGTCAGGGCAGTTTTTCTGGGTGAGGTTTTTATCGGGGTTTTTCCTCACCTGTAAAACAAATGTCAGGCAAACTTTAAGGCCCAAACGGTCCCCGAAATCATCCGGCCATCATCAACATTCTTCATCGGTGTGGAAAGCAACGGGAATCTACCACAGCTGTAATTCCCTGGTAAAGCTGCAAGCATAGCATGAAAATGCTATGATTGCAGTGAAAGACCTGCCCTCGGGCAGAATTACTATGGATGGATATATATATATCTCCATCCATAGTAATTCTGATCGAAGGCAGGTCTTTCGCTGGAAGCGTAGCATTTTCATGCTATGCTTTGCAGCTTTACCAGGGAATTAGAGCTGTGGTAGCTTCCCGTTGCTTTCCACACCGATGAAGAATAATGATGTTAATGATAAGGATGATGATGATGATGATGGCCGGATGATTCTCGGGGACCGTTGGGCCCTAGGCTTCCTGACATTTGTCTTACAGGTGAGGAAAAAACCCTAAAAAAACTTCACCCAAGAGCCTGTCCCGACCGGGATCGAACCCTGGCCCGCTGGGTGACAAGGCAGCACGCTACCTCGATACCACAGCGTGGACTTATATATATATATATATATATATATATATATATATATATAAGAGTAGTTTGCAGTATTTGTTTTCTGATAAAGTTGGCGTGTTTTAATCAGAAAATAAAAACTTGAACGAGTCTTGAAAAGGTAAATATAGATAAATCTTCTTGTATCTTGTAAGCCCGTGTTTCCCTTAACAGAGATTTAGGCGCTCTCCCCCTACAGGGAAGAATTTGAGCCATACTAATTTAGTTAGTTTTCGTATAGATGTCAATACAGAATGTTAATTAATGGCTTCTTACAAATATAGCTGGTTACAGAGGATTTCTAAACAGGCAATTTGTGTTTAAAAAACTCCTTGGCGCATGTGTTAATCACAGAGTTGATATATGGGTGACAGGAGTCTAGCATGTCGGGTCCCTCAATCGTTAGAGCTGGTTTTCTCAATCTGGAGATTTACTTATTGCAGCCGTCCAAATGTCTCACGATGCTGGGTAGTCATCGTCCCATTCTGTCCTAAAATCTATGAGAAAATGTCTTCCTAATGGGTACGCCATTCAAATAAACTCACGCTGTCGCGAAATCTACAAGAAGCTACAATGCTATTCTACTCCTGAGCTACTCAGGTAATCACAAATAATTTTCAAAATTATATATTAATAAGAAATTTGAAAGCTGAGAAATTTAGGCTGATGTTGGAAATTCCATTTAAATCACATGTTAATATGAATTATCCACCGGGCTGTTACCTCTGAAGCAGCAGCCAAGGGTATGAATACTCTTAACTCTATGCCGCGACAGGCTTAGAAGACCCTTGGCCTATCTGTCGGTTGCTGGACTCACATCCTCACTTACTTACTCACTGGCACTATCGAACCCATAGGTTCATGGCCACGCGGACATAAGCTCTCCATACATCCTGAGCTAATGCTTTCCAATCATTCCCTGTATAGTTTACTTCCCTCAAATCATAGTTAATGTTGTTCTCCCACCTCATTCTTGGTCTACCAACTGGACGTTTTCCCTCTCGCTTACCTACAAGAAGCTTCCATGCACGTCTTTCATTCCCCATACGCGCAACATGCCCTGCTCATCGCAGTCTACGAGACTTAACTGTTCTTATTATATCTGGCTTCCTATAAAGACCATGTAGTTCACTGTTATGTAGTCTTCTCCATTCACTTGTCTGTTCTTCTCTCTTTGGTCCAAAAATTTTCCTAAGAAATGTATTCTCAAAAACTCGTAATCTCATTTCCTCCCTTAAAGATACCCCAGTTAAACCCATGTCCGCATTTATTGACGATTGTATTTTTACGGTGAAAAATCGTCACTCCTTCGACCAAGGTACTTTTTTCGTCTGGCTTATCACATTCGACCAGTCCGGTATGGGTAACCCTATCGTCAGCAATGCTACCGCCGGTATAGCTCTCGGGATCATTTAAGTATGCAAGTCACTCCACCACGACAAGGTAAAGATACCATGGAGGGACATCCACATATGTTTATCATAGAGGTAAATGATCATCTATCTGGTGTACGGGTGACATGTGGTCAGCATGTCGAGTCCCCAGCCGTTATAGCTTGTTTTCCCAACCTGGAGCCGTTACTTATTGTAGCTACCCAATGCCTCACGATGCTGGGTGGACACATGTCCCACACTGGCCGAAATTCCATGAGAAAATTTCTTCCCCCATGGAGACTCGAACCAGCGCTAGTCCCGCAGTTCTGCGTCAAGGCATCCTACCTAATCCACTTGGCTATGGCGCGGGACATCGATACCCAGTCAGAACAATTTTATTGGGTTTTTCCCTTGCCCATAAGAAACGTTTCAGGAAACTCTAATGCACGTATAGACTCGAACACCATCTCGCCATCATAATGATCTATATTATATTCGCATTGTTTAGTACGAATGTAAGAGTAAATGATATTTCTTGTCTTAAGAGTTCGATATGTTTAGGAGGTGGCCCTGGCTTTGAACTGTTCACTCATCCGGGAAGCCACTTCATGTCCTAGTGTGGTTGAAAAAAGTACGTGTACGAATCAAAGTTTCAAATCCTCTCCGACAGGACATGTTCCTGTAAGGTAAGGGTATCGTGGGGCACGTTAAAGTACCGCCAGAAGGGGAAGGCTAAACCATAAGTAGTAAGAAATATAATTGGAAGCTAAAGGGAACACCTGTTCATTTCTAAACAACTTAAAAGAAATGTATTTTATTATAACTCGTCGACAATTTGCGTATTTAATTTATAGTAATTCTGCCCGAAGGCAGGTCTTTCACTGCAAAATGCTATGCTTTGCAGCTTTACTTACTTACTTACTCACTGGCACTGTCGAACCCGTAGGTTCATTGCCGCGCGGACATAAGCTCTCCATACATCCCTATCCTGAGCTAATGCTTTCCAATCATTTCCTGTATAATCTACTTCCCACAAATCATAGTTAATGTTATTCTCCCACCTCATTATTGGTCTACCAACTGGGCATTTTCCCTCTGGCTTTCCTACAAGAAGCTTCCATGCAAGTCTTTCATTCCCTATACGTGCAACATGTCCCTTTGGCATGGGTTCCCTGTAATAGTCCCCGCCCGGAGAACCGAATGGGGGACTATTTGACCTCCGGAAAATTTTACCCCAGTTGAACCCATGTCCGCATTCCTTGACGGTTGTATTTTTATGGTGAAAGATCGTCACTCTTTCGACCCAGGTACTTTTCTCGTCTGGCTTATCATCTTCGACCAGTCCGGCATGGGTAACCCTATCGGCAGCAATGCTACCGCCGGCATAGCTCTCAGGATCATTTAAGCACGCAAGCCACTCCACCGCGACAAGGTAAATATACCATGGAGGGCTTTACAGGTTTACTTGGGAATTTTAGGTGTGGTAGCTTCCCGTTGCTTTTCACACCGGTGAAGGATGACGATGATAATGATAAGGATAATGATGATGGCCGGATGATTTTCAGGACCGTTGAGCGCTAAGCTTCCTGACATTTATTTTACAAATGAGGAAAAACCCCGAAAAAATCACCTAGTCCTAAAGGGTTTTTTATGTCTAGAAAATAGTATTGCTTTTATGTTGCCGCAAACAGAGTGACAGAGATGGAAATATAATTATCTCCAAGTTTCATTGTAAGAGGATGGTTCAATGGCATCTCCGTTAGCTGCTGTTCCGGTAATTGAGTTCACCCCCTAACTTTATAAAATATGTGGGTGATAATTAAACGTTCCTTAATGATATTTTGTCCATAAATCGAGCACCCACTTTCTTGGCAAAGTTGTAGATCAAACAATTTAACTAAATTATTTATTTCAAATCAACTAACTAATAAATCAATCTCACAAAAAAAAAAAAGGACACGTTTACTAGCAAGAATTGCTCCACAAGAGCAATGCTACATTCTAGACATGAAAACCCTTTAGCCTCATGGTCTGGCTACATTTCATGTAGTCCTGGATTCGATTCCCGGTCAGATCATAGTATTTTTTAAATTACTATTTAACTCATGCTCCAAATGACAGTCAATGACCAATCACATTTCAATGAATTTTGATTTACAACCAATCACAGTCTGTTTCACCTCGATTTTATCACTTTTATTTTATCCCTTTCATTTTATCAAGTGACTTACAGATTGTACATATAGTGCACGAATGTAAGTAGATTCTGCTGGCGAGATATAATAGAAAAACATTCGTATTAATTGATTATACGACAAAAAAAAAAAAAAAGGAACCACTGCTTACACATTCTTAAACGTATTATTTCCCAGGAATTAACGTTGCACAAAAATATAATTGACATATTTACATCATAGGACATCATAAATTAATTAATAACCTGTAATGATGTTTCATTTTTTCTCCACTAGGGTGCATTCTTACAATATTGCAATTATATTTGGCAATAAATATGATCTGGTTGTAGTGATGAACAAACGAAACATATTTCTCATTTGTTTTCAAACATCGCCGTTTACATTAAATATATAAATATTTTAAAATAACTATATTTAAATAATTATATTTGAGTAAACAGCTTAATTGTATTCGTTAAATAGTCCTAACAAATGCCACTCTTGATTTCCAAATTCCTCACTTCGTGAGTCGTGAATTTATCGATAATTTGGAAATCACTCGTGGCATTACTTATGATAATTATTTCTATGGTCTCGAATTTGTTATTTGCTTAAGGACTCTTTTAGTGCTTCATTATCATTTATCCACCCAAGATAGAATAGAGGTAAGGTAAATTCGTCTTCCAGGATCCTCACCTCAGAAGTGGGTAACAATTCCGCAAATGCCAGAAATTTCGTAAGACGGCCTGTTATCATTGAAAAAGAGATTCAACAGGTCACATACTAAGTGTATAAAAATGTGATCTTAATAAGAGCTATAAGAAACGTGAATAAAACTTACACAAACATAAAATTTCGCAAATAATTTTTACGAGTTACAACAAAACAAACTTCCATTAATCCGACCCATTAACTACGTATTTGACCTACATAGATACAGAGATTCTGTTATAATGTTGCAATTGTTTTTTATTACGATAAAGTGAGTGACAGGTGAATTATGAATGTCAAATTACAAATAGAGCATATTGCATTATGTGTCACTTCATAAGCAATATTACTTCTACGTCATGGAATGAGATCATAGATCTGTTTCTACATCAAGAGACTGTACCCCTCCATCTAGTTATGTGGCGCCAATATTTCTTCTTCCTTCAGGTTGGTAGTGAAACAAAATTTGTGGGATTCTATTGGGTGACATTCTTTCTATATAGTGGAATGCAGACTTTTACGGCCGGTAATCATGGTAGTAAAAGATTCCGGGCTATGTGGCCGTGGTCTATAACTGGCGTTTCTTCCAGACGTTTCTCCCTCAACTGCGGAGGGCATCTTCAGTGGCGAGCGCTAGAAGCTGTTGTTTCCCTGCCTGCGAGTCGAGTCTACGACAGGGAAACAACAGCTTCTAGCGCTCGCCACTGAAGATGCCCTCCGCAGTTGAGGGAGAAACGTCTGGAAGAAACGCCAGTTATAGACCACGGCCACATAGCCCGGAATCTTTTACTACCATTCTTTCTATATGTTGAAGCCAATTAGATTTTGAGTTTTGAATTTTTCTAATACACAAGATGTATAATTCGGTTCTTATTTCTTCGTTAAATTTATTATCGAACAATGAATATCTTGCTACTGAACGTAAAAAGTTCTTCTTATTATTCTTGTATGACACTGTAGCCCGATGCTGGGCCTTGGCCTCCTGCAATAAGCCCCTCCAAATCTGCCAGTTCTTCACTCTCAGAATATTTTTTGCATCCTCGACCACAGCATCAATCCATCTATTCTTCGGTCTACCCAAGTATTTTCCTGCCCCCTATAATTGAATAGAGAATTCTCTTTGAGATACGTCTATTTTCCATCCGATGAACATGCCCTGCCCATTCAAGTCTTTTGAGTTTGACCATCGTGGAAATACAGAATTCCTTATACAGCTCATATAGCTGGCTGTTATATCTACTTCTCCATATGCCATCCTCTTTAATCGGTCCATAAACGCGTCTTAAAATGTTTCTTTCGAAGGTGTTTTTTTTTACATTTTCTTGTGATGTATTAAGAGTATAGCTCTTACAGCCATAATACGTACAATGCTGGTCTAATTATAGTTTTATATAGCTTTAGTTTGGAAGAATTTCATTTCAGCTATTTCTATTGTCCTATTACCTAGTTTTCACAAGCATATGGTAACATAAGTAGCTTACTGCCAATGTTAGCATTATTACTATGACAATATAAAATTATGTAATGACAGTAGGCGTATATTAACTGAAAAAAATGACAATATACAGTATATCAATAATTCTAAGTACACAAATTGGAAATAAAGAAAACAATATTTTGTATAATCAAGGGTGGTCTATTAACAAATAACCTGGGGCATGTTTAAATTTAACGTAAGTTTTCTAGCCCTTATTTAATAATGATTTATATAAATGCCAATGATAATTTAATTGGTTAACTAACTAACTCACGAGTACTATTGAACCCATAGATTCATGACCGCACGAACATAAGCTCTCAATACATCCCTATCCTGAGGTAATATTTTCCAATCATTCCCTGTATAATAGGCTATACTTACCTCAAATCATTGTTAATGTTATTCTCTTACCTCATTCTTAGTCTACCAACTGGGCATTTTCCTTCTGATTTTCCTACAAAAGCTTCCATGCACGTCTTTCATTCCGCATTCGTGCCATATATCCTGCCAATCGCAGTCTACGAGACATAATTGTTATTATATCTGGCTTGTTATAAAGACCATGTACGTAGTTCGCTCTTACTTAGTCTTCTCCATTCACCTGTCTGTTCATCTCTCTTTGGTCTAAAATTTTCCTAAGAACTTTATTCTCAAATACTCATCTCCTTTCCTCCCTTAAAGTAAGAGTACAAGTTTCGCATCCATATAACTGGTAGAATAACAGTTTTATATATTTTCAGTTTAACGTTTTTTGGTACGTCAAGACCCCTGTAATGCATAATAGCACACATTTCCAGAATTGAGCCTGTGATTAATTTCTTTGTGTATCTCATTCCTATTTGTGATTATTGTTCCTAGGTATTAATGTCATCGGATAAAAGTGTATAATTTCAGTTTTTTTTTGTTTTTTTTTTTTCAGTACGGAATAGAGCTGTGTCGAGTTATAGCTTATTAAGGCATAAAGCAAATACTATACTCATTACCAAGGCTAGGATTTACAGGTAAATCCATAGACCCATTTGTTTTTTATTAGTCATATTTTTAGTCCTGTATTTGCAAATTTTAATGTGTATAGTGACTTAAAATTTATTTTCCATAGTTCCTGACACAGTAGGCCGATAAATTATCTACACAATTTACCATTTTATTTTTTATTATATTCCCAATCAATTTAAATAAATATCCTCAACTTGTGTACAACTCAGGGTCGGGTCGAGGAATGAGATGAGATGAAGCCCTTATATTTATAGAGGTCTGTCAGCTACAAGGGTGCCGGCCGACTACTCCTGACGCACCGTCATAGGAGTGGATGAATGAAATGAAACATAATGGATGAGATGATTATGGAGAAATGGTGGAATGAAATTTGTGGCAGGGGAAAACGGGAGAAACCCCGAGAAAACCCTGTCCAGGCTCTGTTTCTTACACCACGAAACCCACATAGAGTGACCGAGACTCGATCTCGAAACCTCAGCGGTGAGAGGCGACCGTCTAACCGCTTCCGCCACGGAGCCGCCTTCCCAATCCATTTAATGGATAGGCCTATATCTGGAATAATCGCCGTTTTATATATGTTTTATTTTATTTTATTTCATGTATTTTTACGGTTGAGACTATAAAAGTCCCTGTAATACAGAATAATATAACGAACTCACTGGCACTATCGAAACCATAGTTTCATGGCCGCGCGGACATAAGCTTTCCATACATCTCTATCCTGAGGTAATGTTTTCTAATCATCCCTGTATAATCTACTTCCCTCAAATCAGGGTTAATATTATTCTCACGCCTCATTCTTGGAGCTTTTCCTTTAGTTTTTCTATGAACCTTCCATGTCTCTGTTTTATTCCCCATTCGTGCCAATACATAATAATATACGATTACAAAATTGTATATATGTTTAATTTCCTTCTGCACCTCATTCTTGTTTATTATTATTGTTCAACTATTTTATTTATATACAGAATTTTAATGTTTACGCATCTTTCTGTGCCTAAAGTTTTATTTTTCTTCTCCACTCGTCTCTCTCCATCCAATCCATGTCCTCCAGTCCTCTTGCTCTCATTCCAGTTCTTATTTCCTGCATCCACGAGTTTCGAGGTCTTCTTCTCCTTCTTCCAGGTGCACACCATTCCAATGTTTTCCTGGGTAATCTTTCTTCTTGCATTCGTCGTACGTGCCCTTACCAATTTAATTGCTTATACCGTATATACCATTCAACTATACGGTAATTATTTCTTTAATAAATTATTGTAATTTTATTTCAGCATTTAATTTACTGAAATATTTATATTTGTCATCTCTGCAGACCAGTGTTTTTTATCTCTGTAGTTTAAAAATTAAAGTCCTTGACTTATTACTATGATTCTTCTTGGCGATTACAGGTAAGGGCGGCGTCCTGGGTTTTCTTTGCAATTTGCTATTAGAGAAAATTCGAAAATGCTATTTGTTTGGACAAGATAAAAGCCGGCGGCCATGTGTCAAAGAAATGCCGTCGGCATATTAAAGATCCCTTTGTCATGAAAAATACAATTCTAACATTACCAGGTATAGGCCTAAGCAGTTATCACCTGAAGTTGTGATTACCATCTTATAAAAAACCCATGAGACATACTATTTGGATCATTTCGTATTTGTTTTTATTCTTTTTGTAGCAGATATCTTCTAAAAATTTTGAATTGAAAATATATAAAACTGTTATTCTAGAAGTTATATTATCATCATCATCATGAACAAATTCGTTTTAGGCCATGTGGCCTGTACGTTAAACCTAGCGAAGATGGTCTTGATCTTTCCACCGAAGTTTTGGTCTTCCTTGGTCCCTATGTCCAGTTGGGGTATATTGGATGCCAATTTTGGAAGTCTATTTCTTGCCATTCTCCTCAGATGATTTTTCCATTCTTGTTGGTATCTTTGTATATCTTCATTTAAAGTTGTTACTTCAAGTTTTCCTCTGATAATAGTGTTCCTTTGGTGATCCAGTCTATTAACTCCTAACAATGATCGTAAGAAGCGCATTTGACTTACTTGAAGTTTATGAGAGTTTCTTTTATTAAGTTATATTATATGGTTGCGAAACATGGACTCTTATTTTAAGGGAGGAAAGGAGATTAGGAGTATTTGAGAATAAAGTTCTTAGGGAAATTTTTGGACGTAAGAGGGATGAACAGACAGGTGAATGGAGAAGACTTCATGATAGTGAACTACATGGTCTTTATAGGAAGCCACATACAATAAAAACAATTAAGTATCGTAGACTGCGATGGGCAGGAAATGTAGCACGAATGGTGGATGAAAGACGTGCATGGAAATTTCTTGTAGGAAAATCAGAGGGAAAACGCCCAGTTGATAGACCAAGAATGAGGTGGGAGAATAACACTAGCCATGTTTTGAGGGAAGTAGATTATAAGGGGATGATTGGAAAACATTGGCTCTGAATAGGGATGTATGGAGAGCTTATGTCCGCGCGGCCGTAAACTTGCGGGTTCGATAGTGCCAGTTAGTTAGTTAGATAATATCAAAGCGTGTATTGCTGACTCATCAAAGATACAATACACTTTTTCATGGACATATTAAAGTAAATCCTCAATTCGAGTCGGGTGCTATGCCAGTACGAGGGATGATGAAATAAAAACGAGTCTAGGAGTTACATGTGGTCAGCATGTCGGGTCCCCCAGAGTTGGGACCGCTACTTATTGTTCCTGCTGGGTGGGCACCGGTCCCATACTGGCCGAAATTCCACGAGAAAAGCCTTCCCCATGGAGACTCGCACCAGCGCAAGTCCCGTAGCTCTGCGCCAAGCCATCTTGCTTTAACCACTCGGCTACGGCGCGAAACTTGATGAAATAAAGCCCATATTAATTGAAGAAGATGCCGGATGAACAGGCTTGTCGCATTATCGGCACAAGGCCAGATGAAATTTTATGAAATGAAATGGATGACGTGAGTGTGGATAGGTGGTGAAATTAAGTTTTTGGCAAGACAAATTGGGAGAATGAGAAAAGCTGCCCTGATTCCTATTGGTCCACCATGAACTCCTCACAAAGTAATCGAGATACTAGAAATGATAACCCACATTTTTAATAGTCAAAGTGGTTAAAAAATAAAACTTATTTATTTTACAAGAACTAAATTAACAGAAAGTAAATGCTCTTTCATGCTAAAGTTACTGAAAAGAAACAGAAAACCAAATAATTGTTTAGGCCTACGTAAATCTTCTATGTTTCTCTATTGTCTATTCTTATGAGTTGCAGTTTATAGTAAAAAAGTAGTGATCCACTACAGACATTACGAAGTTAGATAATCTTTGTATACACGAAACAATTTTACGAGTATTTGAGAATAAAGTTCTTAGGAAAATGTTTGGTCCAAAAAGAGATGAACGGACAAGTGAATGGAGAAAACTACATAATAGTGAGCTACACGATATGTATAGGAAACCAGATATAACAACCGTTAAGTCTCAGAATGCGATGGACAGGACATGTGGTACGAATGGGGGATGAAAGTGGTGCATGGTAGCTTCATGTAGGAAAACCAGAGGGAAAACGCCCAGTTGGTAGACCAAGAATGAGGTGGGAGAATAACATTATCCATGATTTGAGGGGAGTAGTTTATATAGAGGATGATTGGAAAACATTAGCTCGGAATAGGAATGTATGGAGAGATTATGTCCGCGCGGCCATGAACATACGGGTTCGATAGAGCCAGTGAGTTAGATATTCGGTATGAGATGTTAGTCTTGCGTAGTGGCCGCCTTTACCCTGAGGACAAGCGTCTTACACTCATTTCAGTCAGGGGCTGTGTCGATCACAGGCCCATTGTGCCCACCGGAACTCGAGCCCCTGGACTTGCAGCGTGTTCCTGTACTAGTTTTTTTATAAAAAGGCCATGTAAACCTAAGGTGTTTTGGATGAAAAGCGTATTTTTTAGTCAATAGCTCCTACAATTAAAGACTTCAAATCAGTTTGTCGTATATAAATTGAGGAAGTAGGAAGGCCATCTCCACTCTTCGGCTGATTTTACCCCCATTAAAGTTCCCGATACCAGCGTAAGTTTGCTTCATACCCTGTTTGGGCAGAAATGAGAGAAGAAAAATATATGGGAACGAAGCCGGTCGTCCTCCCAACACGTCTTGCTGCCTGTTCATTATGTACAGTAAGACATCATTGACTCTCAACTCTGGAAAAAAGAGTCCTCTGATTATAATTTGCAGACTTCACATTCGAATTTGAATTGCGATGTTATTGATATTTAGCTGAAAAAGAGAATCGTTAAATAAAACAATAACAATAATGGCATCATATATACTATACATAATGATTTATATATTAAATTTGGGAATTTTTAACATTATGAGGTTCAATTAATAATAATTAAATGAATCGTAATTTCTTCTTACCTCATACTTCTATGTTTTTTTTAAACACAGCACTGCAGTATCGGCGACACGTTGTCGTCATCATCAGCTGTTTTCAGTCGTGAAAACAGCTGATGTGACGACAACGTGTCGCCGATACTGCAGTACTGTGTGTAAAAAAACAGAAGTATGAGGTAAGAAGAAATCACGATTCATTTAATTATTATACATAATGAACCTAGCAGCACAAGCAGTAGGGCATCAGTAGCCAGGCCGACCCGGGTTAGTTCCCAGATGTTCCCTTATTCATTCTTATGAAAAACAGTCCATAGTTTAGCCACCTCTGAAATTAGTATCAGGAACTTTCTTGGAGTGGTAATGTAGTTTTCCCATCTCCTTCTCGAGTTCTTAATGACTATTTAACTCATGCCCCAAATGGGAGTCAATGACCAATCACGTTTCAATGATTTCTGTTTTACAACCAATCAGAGTCGTGTTTCACCAAATATTTATCAGTGTTATAATTACCATAGTTGAATGCAGGCTTTCACGGCCGGTAATCATAATGTTGAGTGATTCCGGGTTATGTGGCCGTGGTCCATAGTTGGTGTTGATACCAGACGTTTCGCCCTCAACTGCGGAGGGCGAAACGTCTGGTATCAACACCAACTATGGACCACGGCCACATAACCCGGAATCACTCAACATTATAATTACCATATTAAAGAAAGCTCCTCCTTACAATATTGCGTTCCTTTGGCAATAAATAGTATGATCTGGTTGCAGTGATAAACAAAAGAAGCAGTAGAAGCGTACCTATCGTTTCTCATTTGTAAACATCGCCGTTTACATTAAATATATAAATATTTTAAAATAACTATAGTTAAATAATGATTTGTGAGTAAACAGCTTAATTTTATTCGTTAAATAGTCCTAACAAATGCCACTCTTGATTTCCAAATTATCTAGATAAATTCACTCCTCACTTCGTGAGTCGTGAATTTATCTATAATTTGGAAATCACTCGTGGCATTACTTATGATAAATAGACTAGAAGCAATAAAAACATTTTTACTTGTATAAGTTATTTCAAGACAGGACATGTGGGACGAATGGAGAATGAAAGACGTGCATGGACACTTCTTGTAGAAAAACCAGAAGGAAAACACCCAGTTGGTAGACCAAGAATGAGGTGGGAGAATAACATTGCCCATGATTTGAGGGAAGTAGATTATACAGGGGAAAGTCTGGGAATTATTAATCAAGTTATGAAACCATCCCTTGTACAAAAAGCACCAGATTACGTTTATATAACACTTTGGCTAGACCAGTGTTAACCTATGGTAGTGAAGCATGGACACTAAAAAGACAACATGAGAGCAGAATAACGGCTTGTGAAATGAGATTCATGCGCAGAACAGCGGGTTACACCAGATGGGATCGGAAAAGGAACACTGATAATCTTAAAAAAAATTAAGACTACGCCAATTTTGGAATATATTTTAAACAGTACCAACTAAATTGGAAACACCCATGTTGAAAGAATGAGTTCAAATCGGATCCCCAAAGCTGTTTATGATTATATACCAAGAGGACGAAGATCTCTGGGCCGTCCTATGAAACGCTGGAGGGAAAATTTTGAATAGGATCATAGACTCTTTATGTCCCAACTCCTTTCAAAAAACGTTAAACTGAAAATATATAAAACTTTTGTTCTACCAGTTATATTATATGGATGCGAAACATGGACTCTTACTTTAAGGGAGGAAAGGAGATTACGGGCATTTGAGAATAAAGTACTTAGGAAAATTGTTGGACCAAAGAGAGATGAACAGACAGGTGAATGAAGAAGATTACTTAACAATGAACTACATTGTCTTTATAGGAAGCCAAATATAATAAGAACAGTTAAGTCTCGTAGACTGCGATGGGCAGGACATGTTGTACGTATGGGGAATGAAAGACTTGCATGGAAGCTTCTTGTAGGAAAGCCAGACGGAAAACGCCCAGTTGGTAGACCAAGAATGAGGTGGGAGAATAACATTAACTATGATTTGAGGGAAGTAGATTATACAGGGAATGATTGGAAAGCATTAGCTCAGGATAGGGATGTATGGAGAGCTTATGTCCGCGCGGCCATGAACCTACGGGTTGGATAGTGCCAGTGAGTAAGTAAGTAAGTAAGACTGCGATGGGCAGGGCATGTGGCACGTATGGGGAATGAAAGAATTACATGGAAACTGCTTATAGGAAAACCAGAGGGAAAACGCCCAGTTGGTAGACCTAAAATGAGGTGAAAGAATAACATTAGCCATGTTTTGAGGAAAGTAGTTTATAAGGGGATGATTGGAAAACATTAGCTCAGGATAGGGATGTGAGGAAAGCTCATGTCTGCGCGGCCATGAACCTGCGAATTGGATAGAGCCAGTTAGTTTAAAGTTATTTCAATAAATATAGTCGATGTTTATCTTAAAATGGTTTAAGATTTTTCGTAGAGTGTACCTGGAATATGGCGATAATTGTATTATGTTGTACAAACCGTACTTCCCTGTGAGTAAGACAGGACAGCTTTTAGCCTATTGTTATTGTAGAACTGTTGGTAGGGGAAGAAGGGTTGTTTTTGCGAGCCCCTCAGTAGCAATATTCAGGTGTTCACGGATAGTTGAGTTTAACGTGCAGACACAAACCGGTTCTCTCGGAAATCTTTCAGTAAGTACTGTACAGTATAACATTAAATACAGTTACTAAATGATAATTTTATTAATTATTTCAAGAAGCATTAATTAGACAAACATATTTTGTAACTGATTTAAAACTTTCTGCATAATTTATTAACTGTTTTGTCACGTAACAACATAACTATTTTGTATTCAAGTGTTTTGATTTGTTTTGTGGTAATATGGTAGAAACAAATATAGTTCGTCCATTTTTTATAATATCTACATTTAAATTTATTTGTTACTAACGATAATATCCGTAGTTTGCCAGAAACATATATTTATTAAAAGAGACTTCGTCAAATAAATATTAACAATAGAGGAGGGAATTCATTCTAAAAACCGAGGATGGCTTCAAGGATCCATACTACAATGGATATGGTATAAAACGAAGTTTGAAAAAGCACCCATGATAAATTTTAAATGTGAAAATATCCAAGATCAAGATTGTTCAAATGCAATTTTTTTAAATCTGAAGTGTTGTCTACATAACAGTGAGCTACATGATCTTTACAGAAAACCAGATGTAATAATAACAGTTAAGTCCCGTAGACTGCGGTGGGCAGGACATGTAGCACGAATGGGGAATGTGAGAGGAAAACCAGAGGGAAAACTCCTAGTTGGTTGACAAAGAATGAGGTGGGAGAATAACATTAACCATGATTTGAGGGAAGTAGAATATACAGAGATGATTGAAAAGCATTAGTTCAGGATAGGGATGTGTGGAGAGCTTATGTGCGCACGGAATGTACTTACAGGTACGATAGTATGAGCGAGTTCGTTAGATAAGTATTGTATTTTAATTATTACTGCATGCATTTTGAACTCATATGTCTCACAAATTAATTTTTTGAACTGAACCTGAAATTTTGTATTCCCAAAGAGTTAAATTTTTGTAAATATCTGGTGATAAAATTATACACTATTTTAAGAAAGTTGAATTGTATGACTGCGTTGATACTATTAAGACAAATTATAAATGTTTTAGAGTTAACATTTTGCGTATTCATATAAAAATTTTATTTTATTCAGTGGTGAAAACAAAAAAATCTACAACAGTCCATAGTCTATATTCCAGATGACAAAGTCATTAACATTGATATTTTTTCGACATTGATTTCTAGATATATTTGATGATTTCTCGTTATTTTCTGAACTAATTTCTTGACAATTTTGATTAGTAATATCTACCAACTATCACATTTATAATAATTACAGTAATACCAAATGGAAAAACATGGTTCCAGCAATTGGATTAATAACTATATTTTCATGACATCAAAAATAACATTATCATAAAAACCTATTATTTATTTAGCCTTGTGTAGTTAAGGCCATGTGGGCTACTCTTCCACTCACCAGGACAAACTTACATTACATCAGAATATAACAATCACAGTTAACTCTATTATTAAATACTAAATAAAGATTTGTTCAGTAAGATAATATCTATTATATTACGATCTAATACTGCACAACATGTTAATGATAGTTAAGAGTATCACTAAAACTAATAATATATACAAGCAAGATAAATTAAATTGTTTGGTAGAATGTACCTAATGTATATATATATAAAAAAAGCAAAGAAAAAGAATGAGATATAGAAAACTAATTTTACGATTATACGTATAAAAGCAAACAAATTAAAACATGTCAATCTTATTATTTTCATAAATTCATTTATTAATTGTTAAAAGAATACTATCAGTGAGGTACTGTATAAGTTAGTTTATTAAATATTTATTTAGTTTATTACCTATAAATTAATAATAATAATCACAATAATAATAATCTTTTCTTTAGTTTAACATTTCCCTTTATATGTACTTTCACTTCCCCGCGCCATTTAGGCCTTACAGTGACACCACCTATATGCAGGATATTTTTAACTCTGCATCAAATAGCCTATACATTTTGACAACACAAGGACATGCTCACTGCCGAGGCCACTTCGCAGATGTCTCGAATTTTTATACATGATACTCCATTTTCGCATACATCCATACTAAACAACACATATATGGATTATTATGATGGGCAGATAGTGTTCGGAGACTATTTGGACCTTAAAGATTACCAACATTTGTCTTAATAATCTCGGGATAATCACCATCATCATCACTCCAGGGATTAGGCAATTGCCCGTTCCGACTTCATAATACATCAGCCCAACGTCTTCTAGGTCTTCCAACATCACGCCTTCCTCTTGCTTGATAATTTCTTGCTAACAATGGATATCTCTCCTTACTCATTCCATCCATGTGATCAATCCATTTCTGTCTGTAATTCGTGACTTTATCCAATAAAGGCTGTACTTTCAATTCCTCTCTTATATCCTCATTTCTTATTCTATCCCGAGAAAAATCTTGTCCAAGAAACTTAATCCAACCGGGGATCGAACCCGGGCCCGCTGCGCCTGAAGCAAAATATTATTATTATTATTATTATTATTATTATTATTATTATTATTATTATTATCAATTATTATTCGACGAATCACCTCAGACTCTTAGGAAATCAATAAAACTTGTCAGAATAATCCGTTAAGAAAAATAGCACTCGTGATTATTTTTTCTTGTAAATTAATTATTGACAATTTTATGTTTACCATCCGAATGCCCACGATTTTTATACGATACAACGATTTGTCAGCCTTGTTTATGTAAATTAAAACGTTTTCATATCAGACGTACGGATATAAAGGTAGGGAATATAGAAATGTTAATAATTGCAGAAGCAAGTGAATGTGTGATTAACAGATGTTTCGTTGAACTAATACATTATGCTGATTCACATGGTAACTTTAAGCTGCTGCGTTTTCAAGTAAATTGTTTATTCTATTTCATGGGCGGGACATGTGGATCAAAGAGGTGCCTGGAAGCTTCTTATAGGAGAAAACACCCAGTTAGTAGACCAATAATGGATTGGGAGAATAACTTCAACCATAATTTGAGGGAAGTAGGTTATTAGGTTATACAGGGGATGATTGAAAATTATTTGCTCAGGATAGGGATGTATGGAGAGCTTATGTCTGCGCGGCGATAAGCCTACTGATTCGACAGTGCCAGTGAGTTAGTTAATGGCTAGTATTATAAGGATATTTACATATTTGTCTTTCAAAGAAAAGAAAAAGTTTACCTATCAGAAACCATTGCAATCATATTTAGGTAGATGGTATATGTGCGTACCATCCCATCCCCCCCCACAATTCTGCTTCCTGTTCCTTATATTTTCACAGTTGTACGGTTGTATATTCATTCGTCTCCCATTGGCCAGTCCCCACACAAAGAAAGATAATTCCAAGAATGCTAAAAATAGCCTCACGTTGACCATGAGAAAGTATAACCCAAGGGCGAATGTAGGTGCACACCATCTGCAAATCTTTTGAAAACAACAATAGTGACCCCTTCCGTTAATACTTGTTCAGAAGGGTAAAAACCAAATAATCACGTAGGTAGGTAATATTTTAAAAGAAGCGTTAGGACGAAAGGTTCATCACAAAGTGTGTGAAAACAAGAAGTATCACGATCCAAATGAGAAGTGCATATGTGCTTTGTGCAGCCACAGGTGCGAACGATAAACGAACTGCCCCAAAAAAAAAACACTGAACGAATACAGCGAAGATTAAACATAATCAATACCCACTCGGGCGAACCTTTTACTTATTATTATTATTATTATTATTATTATTATTATTATTATTATTATTATTATTATTATTATTCCATAATTCAGAGCATTTTAACATATGGTGCTGAAGTCTGGCAAATTCCTACCAGGGAAATGAAAATAATTTTAAGTACAGAAATGGATGTTTTAAGATCAGCTGGAAAATCTAGATTGGATAGAACATGAAATAAAGAAATAAGGGTAATTATGGGCGTACAAGAGGAGCCGGACATCATACACGTTATAGAAAAGAAAAGATTACAGTGGTATGGCCATGTCAAAAGAATGCCTAAAATTGTTATGGAATGGATCCCAATGGAAAGGAGGAAGAGAGGAAGACCGAAGAAAACTTGGATATGAGTACAAGCAGCTATGAATATCAGAGGAATGGAGGAAGATCAATGGATGGACAGAGAGGAATGACGTTTGGTTTCCGGAAGACGGCGGCAACTGCCATGATACCGGATTATTATTATTATTATTATTATTATTATTATTATTATTATTTATATTATAGAACAAAGGGTTGTTACTCTCACGCCATTTTCAAATTTCTAACGAGTTAAATTCAGTATATTACCATTTGGAAGATAAGAGGGTTATAAAGGATGAAGATCTTAGAAAAAAATTTGGATAAAAAAGAGATGGACAGGTAAATGGAGAAAACTACATAATTGTGAGCTACATGGTAATATATCGAACCGGGCCCGCTGTGTGACAAGGCAGCACGCTACCTCGAGACCACAGCGGTGGACATTAAATATATAAATATTTTAAAATAACTATAGTTAAATAATGATTTGTGAGTAAAGAGCTTAATTTTATTCGTTAAATAGTCCTAACAAATGCCGCTCTTGATTTCCAAATTCTCTAGATAAATTCCCTCCTCACTTCGTGAGTCGTGAATTTATCGATAATTTGGAAATCACTCGTGGCATTACTTATGAATATTAACCTGTGAATTCACTCATAGAAATTAGTTATGTAATGGAAACGGACAGCTAATAACATGAGGGAATTTTTTGAAAATGTGGCTGATTTCAAATATCTAGGAACAATAATTACAAATAGGAATGAGATGCACAAAGGAATTAAACATAGGTTTAAGTCTGGAAATGCATGTTGGTATGCATTACAGGGACTCTTGTAGCCCCAACTCGTTTCAAGAAACGTTAAATTGAAAATACATAAAATTGTTGTTCTCCCAATTATATTTTGGATGCGAAACATCGACTCTTACTTTAAGGGAGGAAAGTAGATTACGAGTATTTGAGAATAAAATTCTTAGGGAAATTTTTGGACCAAAGAGAGATGAGCAGACATGTCAACGGTGAAAACTACATAACAGTGAGCCACATTTTGGAAGGTAGATATAATAAGAATAGTTAAGTCTCGTAGACTGCGATGGGTGGCACATCTGGCACGTATGGAGTGCACGGAAGCTTCTTGTAGGAAAACCAGAAGAAAAACCCGCAGTTGATAGACCAAGAATCGGGTAGGATTTGAGGGATGATTGGAAAACTTTATCTCAGGATATGAATGTACGGAAAGCTTATGTTCGCGCGGCTATGAACCTACAGGTAGTTAATTACCCCATGAATAAATTTGAATGAACGCCGGGAACATTTGGGTAACTGGGTCTCTGGTTTTAGTGTGTTTACCTGGAATGTGAGAGACCAGATTCGATTCACGATAGCAACATACACATTTTTAATGTATGTAGATCCGAGTAGCTATTTGACGTGAGAAATAGGGAAGTATGAGAAAATTGTAAATTTAATTTAATTAATTGCTCCAGTTGTTAATTTTAACCAGTGACAGCAACCACTTTATTTGCCTAGGTCCTAGGTTTTTCCGACATGTGTCACTAAAAGTTACTCGAGCGTAAAAGAGGTATCTGAACAAAATGCTCCTCTTTTCGTGACCAGACTTGTTTTCCCAATCCTGACGGACAAAGTTTATCATCCACACTTCTGGATCCAAAGTTCGTCCCCCCCCCCCAAAGAAATAAAGAGATCTTACCACAACATTGGTTGATCCTTTCATGCCAAATTTGAATTGAGGTGGTAATGATATGAGCGCTGAATAAAAACGTTTTGAATTGCGATGCTAATAACAGCATCCTTAAATATTTCCCATTAATTGTCAACAATGACGTGCTGATTTTATGACTCCTTAGTCATGTTAATCTATTGACTTACATTGCACTAATTTTGCTCAGGTCAAGTGACTTGATGACCATCTGCAGTGCAAACTAATTTCAAATAGCGCAAATGACGCAAGAATTAAAAATATAAAAAGTAACAAAATATAACTTTGAAACGAAACTACTTGTCTGCACTTTGGAGAACTTAGTGTCAACGAAATTCGATATGAATGAAACCTTTTGTTTAGAAGGACGAAGGGCTATAATTAACATTAAATGCGTTACCATGCCAACATGTAGCATAATTCCCTTATCCGGAATTGTAAGATTACTGTAGCATAAATACTGTTGCATAGTTAAACCCATTCAACTGGCCTTGATTCACAAAAAAGTTGTATTATCAATTAAAAGGAAACTAAACTAACAATTGTAATTGAAATCACCAATCCAATAGCTACAAAAATGCTAATTATTTTTAGCTGGCGGTAAATATTGTGCTTGGTTTTTTTTTAACATATTACAATTGCCAATCCAGACGTGATAGAGCCGCTGTTTCGATATTAATCCTATCACAGAAGCGGAACTTGGGAAATTAAGTTATGAAATAAATCAACAGTAAAAAAATAATTGCACAATTTGAACTTCATTAATTCAGAAGGAAGCATTTTCTTTGGGGAATTCTGTGAGCGGGAGAAACCAACTGACCATTACAAAAACAATCGCATAACCTTTAATTTCAATAAACCGTGAAGGAAATATAAGTTTACATGATTGTCTTCAAGGATAATCCAATTGTATTTATTTTCAAATACCCGGACCATGATTATAAGGTCAAAATAATCATGGTTTCGTTTATAAGAAATTTGATTACTACACAATACTAACTTGTTCCTTCCTCTAGAAATTAAACCTTTTTCTTCTTCCTTTTATACTATTGTAACTGCTACTGATGCTGGTGTTTATAATTTTTATTACAAAAAAGTTTAGACAAAATTGAATTATAGCTTCTCACAATTTGCTTTCGTTTCGTTATATCTTCTAACTTCTTCATTGAAGCCTCTTATACACATTTTACATATTTTCCTTAGCCTTCCATGTTTTATTGTACCAGCCCTTAATGAAATGTATATATTTGAGTAATTGTAATATAGTATTTTGAACATTTTTAATACATATATTCCTGCTTTTTCGTCAATGTAAAAAGTACCGGACTTTTCGTTACACATTACATCTATGTCAAATGGACACGATGTCACGAAATCATAATTTATTGTCATTGGACTTGTCGCAACAAAAAGTGTCATGAATTTTATGTCATAGCAATTTAATATTACATGAAGATAATGTCCCGCAATTAAAATATACGTTTGTTGAGTACTGCAATATGCTAATTGTTGCAGAATCTTTAGTAGTTAACAATCACCAATATCAAATTTACAAGTACCGATATTTAATTTTTGAAAAGGAACACCAAACGCGGTTTTTATAGAAGTACCAAGGCAGGCAAAAGACTTTAACTCATGCCCCAAATGGGAGTCAATTAATTTTGTTTTACAACCAATCAGTCTTGTTTCACCTCGATATTTATCTACTTCCGTTTATCATATTAAAGATCCTCGTTTTTATTTATTTTGCAGTGACTGACTCTCGAACAAATACGTTGAATGTAGCAAATATTCGAATTACACATTTAATAATTGTGTGTTCAATAATTGCTTTTAAATAACGATTTTAAGAGTTGTTTCCTAAAAAAAATAATGAATAACCTATAATGTTTGTGTTTCATTATTTCTCCAGCAGGGTACATTTTTACAATATTGCGATCCTGTTTGGCAATAAATAATATGAACGCAAGGAGCATAACCAAACATTTCTCTTTTTTTTTCAAACATCGCAGTTTACATTAAATATAAAAATATTTTAAAATAACTATATTTAAAGGATTTGTGAGTAAACAGCTTAATTTTATTCGTTAAATAGTCCAAACAAATGCCACTCTTGATTTCCAAATCCTCTAGATAAATTGGAAATCACTCGTGGCAATACTTAATGATTATATGTACCTGAGACATAGGAATAAAGTGGAGATGTTTTTAAGGGAAACTTGTGCCATAATCGCATAGCTAGCGATCCCAACCGAACACACATGATATTTGAAGAACATATTCATTCTCCTGACCGGGGATCTTGCAAAGCCGCCGAAGTTAAAAAGAAATAGAAACACAGTCAAAGTATCTAGGGAATCCGTTTCTGTGATATTACAAAATGTGTTAGCGAATGCGAAACTTCTAAAAAAAGGAAATCTTGCGAAGGCCTGTACGACGCATAAGAACAAAGCACCTCTGTATTCTCCTGTAATATGGAAGTGGTATGTCAGAGTTCTTGCAAATTTACCACGAACGAATACATGTGAGGCGTGGCACAAACTGATATATAATTATTTTCAAGGATTATCCGACGATTTATAAACTCTTGGAGCTCGTACAGAATGAAAATGCAGATATATCGAAATAGGCCGGAAAGCGGCCATTCGGCTAGGAAGAAAAATAAGTTATGCACCGGTTTCGTCAGGCGAGTTGAAAGAATTGTTACAAGATATGAAGAATATGAGGCCGAAGAGAGTCCTAGAATTTCTGAGAAGTCAGCAGTTTTGCTGGCGCCTATTTAAATATCTTCATAGTATACATTTTTATTTGTAATGCATTTTTTATGTAATTACTAACTACACGTGGGTATGTACACCTATTTTTCTATTTCATTTCCTAATGACATTATATCAGTATGACATTATGTCATTGTGACATGAAAGCCGCTGTGACGAAATGTCATGGTGACAAAGAAAAGTTGTGACAAAACGTCCGGAGTAAGTTTTTTTCCGGATCTGCATATAAATCCTAGACTTGAGTTATAAGGTAGTCTTTTTTTTTTACATATGTAAGTTTAATCAGCCACATCTTACCATTTCTTGCTAGATTTAATTCCAGGAATTTGATTATGCAAAGAATTTCATTAACTTATTTACATATCTTTTATTTTTCCACATGCCTTCATGTTTATTTTTCGATTATTATAATGTCCATTATCAGGATATTTCAATTTAACTGCATCGTAGCCGACTGGTTGAAGTATGATTACTTGGCGCAGAGCTAAGGGACTTGCTGCTTCGGGTCTCCATGCGGGAAGAAATTTTCTCATGGAATTCCGGCCAGTATGGGACCGGTGCCCACCCAACATCTTGAGGCATTTGGGTAGCTACAATAAGTACTCCAGGTTGAGAAAACCAGCTGTAACGGCTGGGGACCACACATGCTGGCATGTGACCCTCGCACTGACTTGGAAAATCGTCTCTCTCTATGATGAACACATGTGGATGTGAGGTCAGCAGCCGTCCGGTAGACCAAGGGCCCTCTAGGCCTGTCACACCACGGACAGAGATTTATTTACTGAAACTTAAACCTCCATCGGTAAAGTTCATAAATCTTTTGATTTTTTATTCTAAAAATGTGTCACACTCTTTCATAAATAGATAAGTTGGAGTTTAACAATACCAAATCAATTAGAAATTATTTAAAAAATAAAACGTTCAATACTTTTTATTTCGACAAAAGTCCTAATAAAGTGCACTTGGTTTTGTTTAAAAAAAAGTTAAAACTTGTCATATTTCATACATAGAGCACGGATAAATTAAGGGAATTCGTAGGGTGATATTTTCGAAGAACCAAGACTGACTCAAGCTATTGCAGTCACTACTACATAACAATGAACTACATGGTCTTTATAGGAAGCCAGATATAAGAACAGTTAAGTCTCGTAGACTGCGATGGGCAGGACATGTTGCGCGTATGGGGAATGAAAGACGTGCATGGAAACTTCTTGTAGGAAAGCCAGAAGGAAAACGCCCAGTTGGTAGACCAAGAATGAGGTGGGAGAACATTAACTATGATTTGAGGGAAGTAGATTATACAGGGAATGATTGGAAAGCATTGGCTCAGGATAGGTATGTATGGAGAGCTTATGTCCGCGCGGCCATGAACCTACGGGTTCGATAGTGCCAGTGAGTAAGTAAGTAATAACTCGACAGCACAGAGTTACTGTAGGTGACGCAATCCCTCAACCTTAGTTACCATTTTCTTAATTGAATTAACTATTAATTCAAGTGCGAATAGCTGCTTGGCTACTGTGTTGTCCTCACGGGGGTGATTGAGCTCCTTTGTATATGAGAAACTATAGACTTAACTCAAAATATACTTTGATTCATCCCAGAATGGACTACGTACAACCCGGGGAAATTATACACTCTAACCTTTAATTGTAAAATTACATTCAGTTAAGGATTTGAGTGTGTGATAAAAATGCAGCTTTCCATAATTCCTGATCTGAATCTTTTTTCTACAATTCTTACCTGATTTTGTCTTAAAGTAATATTATTTATTTAGTTCATTTTTAATTTGAGAATCTTGAATGTCTTGGATCACATCACATTTAGAATATTTGAGTATAAATATCTTATTTGCTTCAAATATTAATTATATATTTGCTTAACAAACATATGATTGCACAGTTCGATTGACAAACAACATTATTTACGTGGAATGTGACATATTAGCGTTAATATGTAATCGCGGAAGGATCTGTTGTCTTATTCTAGGATTCGCTAAATACTGTGAGTCAACTTTATGTGAATCATAGAAACAGCCTTGGGGATTGCCTTAAAGCTGTTGCCATCTGAAATCATAACAATTCCTCAAATTTCCCAAGGTATCAGAATATTAGGCTTATTGTAATCAGGTATGATAATGAAATTCTTGGATTATACATTTATATTACATTCCACTTAAGATAAATTATCATAAGTATGATCCGTTTGATACTCTTATCCCTTTTTTTTTTGCAATAACTTGTATCTTTATACTGAGCTTGTTTTTGTCACGTTTATTATTTTGTATCACTGAATGACATTGGTCATTGTAAGGTTAATGGCGTATGTCGAATGCCTCTTACATTTGATAAACAAATAAGAATCCTAAGCCTAATCCAGCGTTAGCGAAATTTGTTTTAGTAAAAGCCCCATTGATTAAATATATGGTCACACGTAGAAATACATTATGTAATGGAAATGGACAGCTAATGAAAAATGAGGGAAATTTTGAGGAAGTGGCTGAATTATACCTAGGAACAATGATCACAAATAGGAATGAAATGCACAAAGAAATTAAACATAGGCTCAATTCTGTAAATGCGTGCTATTATGCATTGCAGAGGCTCTTGATGTCCCAACTCCATTCAAAAAGCGTTAAACTGAAAATATATAAAACTATTATTCTACCAGTTATATTATATGGGTGCGAAACATGGACTCTTACTTTAACGGAGGAAAGGAGATTACAAGTATTTGAGAATAAAGTACTTAGGAAACATTTTTGGAACAAAGAGAGATGAACAGACAGGTGAATGGAGAAGACTACATAACAATGAACTACATGGTCTTTATAGGAAGCCAGATGTAATAAGAACAGTTAATTCTCGTGACTGCGATGGGCAGGACATGTTGCACGTATGGGGAATGAAAGACTTGCATGGAAGCTTCTTGTAGGAAAGCCAGAGGGAAAACGCCCAGTTGTTAGACCAAGAATAAGGTGGGAGAATAACATTAACTATGATTTGAGGGAAGTAGATTATACAGGGAATGATTGGAAAGCATTAACTCAGGATAGGGATGTATGGAGAGCTTATGTCCGTGCGGCCATGAACCTACGGGTTCGATAGTGCCAATGAGTAAGTAAGAGTAAGTAAAAGGCCCATTGGTTGTTAGCCTCACATCACAGAGGTGGATCCAGCAAGCTTAGGAAGTCAAGGCAGCTATTTATTGCTACATAAATTCCTGACGATTTCCACACACTCCGAAATTTTCTCATGGGATTTTTGTTAGTTTGTGGAATTGTGTCCATCCGAAATAGAGAGGAATTTGTGTAGCTACGATAGTATCTGTATAACCAGTTTTAACATCTGAAATTTTAAGATTTTCAAGATAATATCTAGAATTCTGTCATACAAATATCCTATAGACATATTATTTGAAATTAAAGCGTTAAAGGTGAAAACCCGACCAGCCTCATGGGCTAGTGGTCAGAGGTTCTGTCTGTTCGTGAGGTCCCGGGTTCGATTCCCGGTCAAACCATAGGAATTTCCCGTGGTTTCCAATGGTCGGGAATTTTGATTAAGTTTAGGTTAAGAACTCTCCTGGCGCTTCATAATTAATTATAACCCATCATATCATCGGGGCAACGTAACTCCGCCTTCACTTCAGAAGTGAAAATGAAGCCAATGCCAGGAGAGACCACCAGAAATGTCGAAATGGCAACCTGTAGCATTGAATAAAAGAAAAAATGGAAACCCTATTTTAAACATTGTCCATGTTGAGATATCTTACAAAATTTAATATGTTGAAATTTCGTTAGCCTCTTGGCTCTAGACGTATTAACCTTCATTGGCCTTTTAACTAGTTAAGTTTCTACCAATCGACAAACTCGATCCCGTCTCTTTGACATCTTTTGTACAAATTGTTCGGTTTCAATGAAAATTTTGCCTATGGTTTTTCATTTTCGGAATCATTATTTTAGTTTAAAATTGATAAAATGTAAGTTAGTGGGCTGGGTCACAATTGACAAGCATGAACACACTGTTTTTTTACGATTTTCGTAAGCTTTGTCCTTTTATAAAACCAATTTCTGATAGATCTATAAATTGGTGCTGAAATCGCTTAATGCAAGGTAATGAATGTAAATCCAAATTGTAGTTTTGTTATATTGAAATCTAATACATAAAAAAGTGCGGCCATACCGTTGATCCGATTGTGATGGAGCTTTTTGCAAAATGTTCTGGAGATTCCCGGGATGAACATAGGCTGTAAGAGAGTTGTTTTATATCTGTTAGGAATATGCAGGGACTAATATAATTATGTTAAAAATAAAATTATATATATATATATATATATATATATATATATATATATATATATATATATATATTCAGAATATTAGGATAACATGATTGGTAATTTTGATGTAATGGATTAATTAAAGTCTGCCCGTAAATGGAGACTAATATTTGCTCCAAGATATCAGCTATTCCATCAGATGGGATTATATCAGGATTAGGTAGATCTTTTAGAAAAAATCTGTAAGTTTCTTTCAGAATATTAAATTATGATTGGTTGCAGTAAACAGAATAATAAATCATTTCACCTACGGATAAATTAATATTGCATCTGCTAAGTAAGTTGTTAAAAAGAGCCCTAGAGATAATTTTCTTATGCATAATTTTGATATATTATGCAAGTTGTTAAAAACAGTCATATATACTTCCTTTATTTTGCTAGTTTTTTTTAATGCCCCAGGTTTGTCCTCCTTGGACATTCCTGTTGTTCTCTCCTGGCTGAGGTTGGGGAGCCTGAAAGACGAGGTTACGTTGCCCCGATGACATGATAGGTGGTGATGAGAGTGGTGCGCCAGGAGAGTCCTTAATCCTAAGCTTAATCTAAGATGAATATGAATGATTTCGATGGCCATATGGTGTTCGGGGACCGTTTGAGCCTTAAAGTTTCCTGATATTTGTCTTACGGGTGAGGAAAAACCCGGATGAAAACCTCAACCAGAAAACTGTCCCGACCGGGATCGAACGGGCCCGCTGCGTGACAAGACAGCACGCTTCCTCGAGACCACAACGATGGACATTTTGCTAGTTTTGAGTGTTAGATTTTGTGGCGTGTAAGTTCAGTATATAGGCCTATACAGAATTAGTCAATGTAGGCATGTCTAGTGTGCAGTCATGTATGTATATTTTTTAAATCATTGATTTTAATGAACTATATGTGATTACTGAAGAAATCTATAGTGGCATTACTAGCTAATCAAATGTTTGCGTTAACGAACGGGTTGGTTCCTGAGCATTCCAGCCATACTTGTTAAATGCTGCCTTCTGGGTCTACTCCAGTTAGATTAATTTTATTTTACTGTTTTTAATTAAAAATGTAGTTTAAACTGTGATACATAATTAGGACTAATATTACTTATGTTATTTTTTTAGGCTTAATAAAATATGAGGCAACTAACTCATTAAGGGTCGAGTGCATATATATATATATATATATATATATATATATTGTATGACAAAAATGCCGTGATTTTTGCTCCAAAGTTAGGTTTTGATGTTCGTGGTATGTGAGTTTTAGCAACTTTCTCGCTCGAAAATCTCGACACTTTAAGCCATTTTTCGAAACTTTTGTGCATTTTCCCGGATTTTCGAGTGCATCGAAACTGGTAATATCGAACCTGGAGGCTCATGGCCGCACGGACATATACTCCATATGATCTCTATCCTAAATTGATGTTTTCCGATCATTTCTTGCATAATTCACATCCCTGAAACCATTCTTGCTCTCTCTATTTGGATACTTCCTTTGGTTTACCTTCAAGAAGATTCCAACACCTATTTCATTCCCCAATCATTACACCATGTCCTGCCCATCTCAGTCTACAACACCCACTGTTCTTACTATAGGTATTTATTTGGTTTCCCGATTGGGGTAGCAAATAAACATCAAAAAACTAAATATATGGTCACACACAGACATATTTTATAATGGAAATGGACAGTTAATCAACAAATGGGAAATTTTGAAGAATTGTCTAAATTCAAATACCTAGGAACAATAATTATAAACAGGAATGAGATGCACAAAGAAATTAAATATAGCCTTTAATCTGGAAATTCATACTATTATACATTTCAAGGAGTCTTGTCTTCCAACTTATTTTAAAAAAAAACATTAAACTGATCATATAAAACTTATTCTCTCAGTTTTTTGGTGAGAAACATGTAGGTCTACTCTTACTTTAAGAGAGGAGAAAATATTACAGATATTTAAGAATAAAGTTCAGAATAGGGATATACATTATAAAAAAGTGTGTGTAAAAATAAATAATTAATTGACGGCGATATTACATCGACTCCATCTAAATCATCTTCGTAATCTAGTTTTTAACATTAGATGTTGTATCTTTTTTCATAGTATATACATCCTGTATATGTTGGGATTTAAATTGTTTTTTTTTTAAATAATTTGAGTCATTGTAAATATACAGTCGGAACAGGATCTTCCCTTCCTGAATTCAGTTTGAATATCCAATATATCCATCCATAGTAATTCTGCCCAAAGGCAGGTCCTTCACTACAATCATATCATTTCCATGCTATGCTTGCAGCTTTACTAGGGAATTGTAGGTGTGGTAGCTTCCCGTTGCTTTCCACACCGGTGAAGGATGATGATGATGATGGCCATATGATTTCGGGGACCGTTTGGGCCTTAAAGTTTTCCTGACATTTGACTTACAAGTGAGGAAAAACCCCGATAAAAACCTCACCCAGAAAAACCACCCCGACCGGGGATCGAACCCGGGCCCGCTGCGTGACAAGGCAGCACGCTACCTCGAGACCACAGCGGTGGACATCCAATATACATTTCTATATTTACGTTTAAGCGTTTTTTTTTAATATTGACAAATTTTATAGCACTTATTCAATATAGTTATTCCTCTATAATTAATACAATCTTGTCTGTTTCCTTTTTATATATTTTGGCGATTTTCCATCGGTACATATACAAATTAGTCCCGCGCCGTAGCCGAGTGGTTAAGGCAGGAAGCCTTGGCGCAGAGCTACGGGACTTGCGCTGGTTCGAGTCTCCATGGGGGAAGAAATTTTCTCATGGTATTTCGGCCAGTATGGGACCCGTGCCCACCCAGCATCGTGAGGCATTTGGGTAGCTACAATAAGTAGCGACTCCAGGTTGAGAAAACCAGCTATAACGGCTGGGGGACTCGACATGCTGACCACATGTCACCCCAACACTGGCTGATGATCATCCACCTCTGTGATTGACACATGTGGATATTAGGCCAGCAGCCGGCTGGTAGGCTAAGGGCCATATAGGCCTGTCGCGCCAGGAGTTTTAACATATACAAATTTCCAACATATGTTTATATAATCTTGTAAAAATGATGCATATTTAATTAATTCTATATTGATATATTCGGTACCAGGTGTCTTTTTGTTATAAAGTGATTAATAGAAGTTGATAATTCCTCTATTATTAAATCTGTGTGTTCATCTGTTAAGAAGAAAATAAATGAAGATATAAGAAAGGAACTAAATATTTTCAACTTACAGTAAAGTAAAGTAAAGTGATCCCACAACAGGCCTCAGGAGGCCCTTGGGGTAGTAGGAGGTTAAGGCTCCCACTTTTTCTAGACAATCGGCAATTTATGTCAGCCGGGTTGTCAGCCCTGCGTGACGGCCGTCTTTACCCCAGAACAAGCGTCTGGTACTCATTTCAGTTAGAGGCTGAGTCGGTACCAGGTGTCTTTTTGTTATAAAGTGATTAATAGAAGTTGATAATTCCTCTATTATTAAATCTGTGTGTTCATCTGTTAAGAAGAAAATAAATGAAGATATAAGAAAGGAACTAAATATTTTCAACTTACATATCGAATAATTAAATATAGGAATGATTGGAAAGAACATGTCGACTGAATGCCAGAAGGAAGATTTCCAAAATTATTGCTAAAGGAGAAATGTCAGATGCCCACACAGAAGATGGTCTGAATAATTTTAACAATTCTAGCTTTCATGAAACCGGAACGAGCCAACACGCTTAATCCCTGGATGATGTTGATGATGATAATGATGATGTGAAAGAAAGGATAGAAGTAAATGGTGTTGGTGGTCCGTAAGATTGATGCATTTATGATAATTACAAAATAAGGCAGGCAGGGAATCCCAGAGTTGTGCTGGTCAAGAGCATGGCAATGGCGTCAGAGTACATTCACTTCTGCACAGAGCGTGACCCTAGCGTGCTACTTCTACGCGTATCTCGTGCACTCAATATCATAGTAAATGCCAACATTATCAATAGCAACTAGTGATTTTTTAACAAATTAATTCTCGAAAATTAGTACGGTTAAAGGTTAGCATTCCATCTGGTCAACTACGGATGGAGATTTTTCATAATTCATTCTTGTCATAATGGTCTCGCGTCCCATCCAGCTTCTAATAAAAAACCTTAAAGAAAAAAAACAACGTAATTTGAAGTTTCTATGGTAATTAAAAATATATATATTACCATATGTACTAATTACTGAAAGTAAAATTGAAATAGAGATATTATTTATAAGGTCATAAGGTTTCATATAATCCATGATCATATTAGATAGTTTTAACGGCGAGAACTTCCCGGAGTAAAATCGACCGGAATCCTATATAATTTTTGTGACGTTGGCTAAGAATGGTGCATCATTGTCCATGCCTTCCCATGCTTTTTCCTGGAGTAGCTTTACTCAACTCTATTTAAAATGTGTAGAATATTCTAGAAGATGTTGATACCGATACGTGAGGATTTCAGCCAATCCGTGAAGTCAACAACAAGAATAATAATGTAACTTAAGTAATTATTTTCACGAGCATCTATTAACACCATCTATTGACGATGCTTCTAGATACAGTTTTGTGATTAGATTTTATTGGTTAAAGGAACTGCAAATATTAACACACTATCCCTAACAAAAATTCATAGCTTTAAGATATCGTCCCTTTATGACAGGAATAGTTTCGTAGCACAAACTAGCCGTATATTGACAGTATTTTATTTAACTATGTTTTTTTCTAACTTTTGAAGACATTAGCGTCGCGACTCATAGCTGGTCATTAAGGGGCGACAAGTCTAAAATAATTGCATTAAAAAGTTGAAATGGGCTGAATAACAAAGGATTGCCAAAATGCTAATGAAATGGCAAATATTTAGGAGACATCTTATTACAAATTAAAATAATAAATAATAATAATAATAATAATAATAATAATAATATAATAATAATGGTTGGATATCGTGAAAACGAAAGAAGAAAAACTAAGGACAAGGACTTAATGGAGGCACTGGATGAGTAAGGCCAAGGCTCACCATATATTATACAGCCATTACTCATAATGAAATGTATAGACCCATGAATTTAATTCCCTTCTGAACGAAGTCATGTTGAGAATTTCTAGGGCAGAATAAATCTATCTACTCCAACCGGGTTTAAAACCAGGCCTCCAATAGATCACTCTAATCCAGATTATCAATATATTTCAGGGTATTATCTGTTCAGTTTCCTCTGAAATCCATACATTTACAGTACAAATTGCAAGGGTATTCTGTACACATCCACATTTTTTTAAAGCGACTTAATATCTAATCATATAACTAACAAGTGACTGTCTCTATAGTGTAATGGTAGGGCCTATAGCATCCCATTAATCCCTGCTTCCATATATTTATTCTTTTGCCTAAACTTTACAACCTGTGACATGACCTTTTTCATTTCTTTATAATAAACTCCTGTCAGATTTTATTCTTAGGGTTTCATTTTCAAATTATTTCCCACCATTTACAATGATTTTTACATATTTTCTAACGATTATTTGAATATATTTTTTCATGATATTGAACCACAAGAAGACGTGACAGCCATGTTGATTATACCGAATATTCCAATGCAGACAACATGGAGTCCGTGCCAGTTAACTCACACTAATTAAAATCAGCGTGCATTCTTTCACAGGTACTTAAATTGCGTTAGGTTTGTTTTTAGGTTGGTCTTCCATAGGTTAGAGTAGTGAAATTGCTTTAGGTTAGCTTTTAGGTTTGTTGACAGCGCGAGTTCAAATATTTTGTATATGTTGGCTACATCCCGTGATTCCATAGAGTAAACCGCTTCGCGTCTGTTCATGCACATGGTGTATGATTGGTACTTAGGAAAAAAATTCGCGTTACATGTTGTAAAGTATTTTCATTTTTTAAATGTAAACTCTGGAACAGGATCCACTCACCCTCATTAGAAACAACTAGATAGTTTGTTTTCTTAATTAAATTTCAAACTAATTATCAATTCAGCTAAGTTTAGGGATGGCTTTGCGATAATCATGTTTCTCTCTATACTAGTGCCCGCTAGTCAGCGGAATAAAAAAATTGTCAACCTTAGCTTTTCAAAGTTTTCGTATCGCAAATTTAATTTTTACGTAAGGAAAATAATGATAAATTCCACTCATGCGCTCAATTCCCATTAAAAGCTTCATTATGCGAATATAAAAATATCTTGGAAGTAACGAAAAAATTCAGAGAAAATCCTGCCTTCATAAAATTCCCACATTATTATGCAAAATAGTGTTGTTATAACTACTTCCTGCAAATCCCAATTAATTAGAACTTTTTGCTCCAAGCTAAACGCATTCCGTTACTGCAAAGGAAGTAATTTATTTGTATGTCCATGTTGTTTCATCTTTCTTATTAATCTCTTTGTTCCTCGGTTTCTAATGAACTCCTGTTTTGTACAACGAGCCAGATTTATTCTTGCTAAGGGATATTTAATTACTTCCTCTTATTCCTGAAAATCTATTGTTTGTTTTTATAAGAAGTTAATGTTCTTTGAAGGTGGTATTTCCATGTATGAAGACCAGCAGTGCGATGAAAACAATGCTATTATTAGGGCACGGAAGTTGAGTACCTATAAAATACCAATAAAAGATATTTTAAAAGACCTAAAGATCCTAAAGAAGACCTAAAAACTGAAAAAAAAATGTAAAAAGGCAATTCAAATTAAATAATTTTATTTTCAACTGCATTTTTAAAGAATACAATAAAACAAGTTTAAAAAGTATACAATTCTAGTGAAATGCAACATATAGTACACTGCGAAAAAAATGACTCAAAATGCTTCTTATTTTTTTTTTAAGTCAACATAGTTTGTAAAAGGATCTCTGTGTTCATTAAAAAGAAAGTTCTTGGGGGAATTTAGAATGAACGATTTTTCCCACCTAGTATGAATTCAGTGGTCAGGTGGTCAGTAGGCTAGTTAAAAATAACGGGATATTTTGTGGGGATTCAATTGTTCCTCGCTGAACAAAAGTGTTTGCTACGTGAAAAGTCTTTGGAAAGTAAAACTAGATAGCGTATTTAACAGAACTTGGAATTGAGACTAGACTCTGCGGATTCTTGAATTATAAGAATGGTATAAATTTAGTCAAAAGAAAGGAAAGTTGCAAAAAAAAAACCGTTATACCTAAAAAGGCTTAAAAAAAAGGACCCATAAGCCAAAAAAAAGTCGAAAAAGGACAAATAAAACCCACCATTTTCTGGCTTACAATGACCCACAATGTATATATATTATCTCATCTTCAGACATAAAATGAAAAACAAAATCTCAATTTCCAAGTTCTAGTTATTATCCATAAGATATCCTTGTTTTATGCGTCCCAGAATAGCTCTTCTTTATACCTATCTCAAGTTAAATTGACCCGACGGCGACGGGTAGATATGTCCCACAGAATATTTAGAGATAAGAGAAAATTCATGGCATAAACAGGTGTAGAAAGTTCTTGGTCTATCATCCGGCTGCTATCCTCGCATCCACTTGTCATTTCAGAGGTGACGATGACCATGCAGCGAGAATAAGATAGGCCTACTTAGTTGTAGCTACCCAAATTATTTATTGAAGTCGGATTAGCACCAGTCACATTCTGGCCGAATTCCGAAGAAAATATCCCCATGGAGAGCAAGTTTTATGATTCATCAATACTTCATGGATTAAAGTCTCAAGGCTCGTTCCGATCTTACAGATTTCAATACAAAAGTTGGATCCATCTGTTCTTTGATACACCGGCATTTCTTCTCCCCTCTCGTTAAAGAAGTACAAAATATAGTAGAAAATCATAAAATATAATTACAACTTTGTTATGCATAATATTGTCTAAGGAAGTGTTCAAATAAGCTTGAAGTTTTGATATAAGAAAGGAGAAAAATCCAGAGAGAAAATAAATAGCGATTAGAGGTAGAGTTGGAGATTTTTTCGATCGCGTGTGTAACTTAAGGTGACTATTTAACTCATGCCCCAAATGGGAGTCAGTGACCAATCACGTTTCAATGATTTCTGTTTTACAACCAATCAGAGTCGTGTTTCACGAAATATTTATCAGTGTTATAATTACCATATATTAAACAAAGCTCCTCCTTTTTAATATTCTGAACAGGTCTGACCGTTATTTTGCAGTGACTGAGCCTATAAGAAATACGGCTACCAGATTGTATATATAGTGCATACATGTCAACATTTGTAGCAATTTATTATACCACCAAAAAAAGAAACCACTGTTTGACTTTCTTAAATGTATTTTTTCCCAGGTAATAATCCAGAAAATATAATTGTAATATTTACATCATACGACATCAGAAATGAATTAATATACAGATTGATGTTTCATTTTTTCTCCACTAGAGAGCATTCTTACAATATTGCGTTCCTTTGGCAATAAATAGTATGATCTGGTTGCAGTGATAAACAAAAGAAGCAGTAGAAGCGTACCTATCGTTTCTCATTTGTTTTCAAACATCGCCGTTTGCATTAAATATATAAATATTTTGAAATAACTACAGTTAAATAATGATTTGTGAGTAAACAGCTTAATTTTATTCGTTAAATAGTCCTAACAAATGCCACTCTTGATTTCCAAATTCTCTAGATAAATTCACTCCTCACTTCGTGAGTCGTGAATTTATCGATAATTTGGAAATCACTCGTGGCATTACTTATGAAAAGATCCATTAAACATGTTTTTCACGATAGTGTGTTCTGTCGGACTTATAGCAATGGTGACTATGATTGAAAGTTAAATTTCCTAAATTTTGGGGTTGCCAACCTATAAATAATTCAAAACAATACTGTAATATTACAAATTACCTACTTAGTGCGAGAAGTAAAACCACTGCCCTTTATGTATATACTACGTACAATGTATATACAAAAATATATCCAAAAGGTAGTGTTAATATACATTATACGAAACAAATCACTGAATTTTAAATTAACTGAACTTTACATGAAACAATATAAAACAATAAATAGGTACTTGCCGCCATTTTATCACTGATTGGTGTCACGGCCTTCTGTAGTCTCAACTAAATCATTTTCGGCATTTACCTTATAAACATTGGCCAGACTGTTAATTTCCAACAAATATGTTATTTTACTCATTTTAATCATTTCCTCGCGTCTGTAAAAACAATTTTCCAACCTCGAATTGTAATATACTTTTTTTTACACTCCACTCGTAATTATAGCATCTTAAAAGATAGGTTTATTCCCATAATTATCTAATTTTGTTATATCACATTAAGCGACAAATCACTTTGGGTTGAAGGAGAATCACTGTATTGTGGAGTATTTCTAAATAAAAAAAAAGATTAATAATACTTAACTTGTCTCTTCGCCTCTCCCTTTGTGGGTACTTTTGCATGCCCAAACGTCACTGGGGCTTTGCAGGAATACGACATGCCGGTAGAGGATTGAAAACTCCGGATCACATAGTATTTTTTGACCATACAAGGACATGGAGGGTCTCTTCGGATAAGCGATCAACTTACTGCCAGGACATATTTATAGATTTTTAAAATTATTTCACTTTCCTAACCTAATGAAATCAATAACAAGACGAGTTTTGAAACAATGGATCACAGCAATCAAAGTTATTAATTAATACCAATTAATAATTTCACCAAACATAAAAATAGAGATGCAAAATTACCCCTTGACTTTTTTTTTTCATTCCACTACCAATTCAGTCTTTTATTCCCTAAAACGTTAGAAGTGCTTGTCTCAACTTTGATTATGTTGCATTTCGTTTATTTTGACTTACTCTTAACCGACATGAGTATCACATTCCGATAAAGACTGCAACGAATTAATAATGCTTATGCGCATACCTTCGATTCCCAATTATTTATCATCCCGTTTCCAGTATCTATCCTCAAACCATAACTTAAACACAAGATCACAACATAGTCTCTTACTTAATATACCGCAACATAGGACATCACATCACTCCATGTCATATACTATCTCCACTTCTCGCAACTGGAATTCCCTACCACAAGAAATAAGAGGCTGCCGGACATTGGCATCTTTTAAAAGAAATCTAAATTTATATTTGCTCTAAACTCGACTTCATTATTATCCAGTGTAAGATATATATATTAATTGGTGTTTCCCGTATAATGTATCATATTTATATTATTATTATTATTATTATTATTATTATTATTATTATTATTATTATTATCGTATCATTATTGTTATTACCCTATAAAATGTTGTTTGTACATGACATTTACATTGCTACATTTATTGTATCTTTAACTGTTTATAATTAGTATAGTGTATATCTATATTTGTCGAATATTTATTTGTATTTGTGCTGGTTGAGTGGAAGAGAGGGCCTTATGGCCTTAACTCTGCCAGAATAAATAAAGTATTATTATTATTATTATTATTATTATTATTATTATATGCAACCTTCGTAAATCAGATCACATAACTACAGTATTTGAAATGTCTTGGCTCCGATTGGAAGACAGGCGAGAGATACGTTGCCTCTGCTTCTTATATAACACTTTGTCCACCTTATCACCCCTTTATAATTCTACTCGCTTCCATTCATCATCTTCCCACAATAACTTGGAACACACGTTCAAGAGAAAATTTAACTCTAGTTGTACCTTTACATCGAACATCTCACTTCCTCATCCTTCTTGTTTCAGTCAGCCGAGACTAAACATTTCCTTAGACAATATAATATACAACCCTGTTTTAGGTATACTTTTATTATTATTTTATATATTACACTTCTTTGCCAAGTCAATTACTTAATCAAATTATAAGCTATTATTATTATTATTATTATTATTATTATTATTATTATTATTATTATTATTATTTTAATGTTTTTTGTTGTTTCCATGTCAACTGTACATTTTATAGCCTATGCCTATTATTAATCAAGTTGTAGTTCATAATTGTTATTATGGGTATAATTTAATCCTAGTGAAATGGAAGAGAATACCTTACAGTCTTAATTCCATCAGGGGCACGCCGTAGCGTAGTGGTTAAGGCACTGAGCTACAAGCCGGAGGGTCGAGGGTTCAAGTCCCGGTGGGGTCGGGATTTTTAAACTGACCCAAACCCTCTGGCGACACTATGGCCCTGGGGTCGACTCAGCCTCTAACGGAAATGAGTACCAGACTCTTGTTCTGGGGGTAAAGGCGGCCGTCACGCAGGGCTGACAACCCGGCTGACATAAAGTGCTGATTGTCTAGAAAAAAGTGGGAGCCTTAACCTCCTACTACCCCAAGGGCCTCCGGGCCTGTTGTGGGGTCACTTTACTTTACTTAATTCCATCAGGTAAAATAAAATAAATAAAATTTATCCATAGTAATTCTGCCCGAAGGCAGATCCTTCACTTTCATGCTATGCTTGTAGCTCTATTAGGGAATTGTAGGTGTGGTAGCTTCCCGTTGCTTTCCACACCGGTGAAGGATGATGATGATAAGGATGATGATGGCCATATGGTTTCGGGGACCGTTTGGGCCTTAAAGTTTTCCTGACATTTGTCTTCCAAGTGAGGAAAAACCCCCGATAAAAACCTCACCCAGAAAAACTGCCCCGACAGGGGATCGAACCCGGCCCGCTGCGTGACAATGCAGCACGCTACCTCGAGACCACAGCGGTGGACTATAAATAAAATACGCCTAACTAAATAATTAAAGGCAAATCCAAATATCCAATATAGAGAGTTGTTGCCATCACTAGCTAACCCATGAAAATTACTATTAAATCCATCTTCATATTAACATATAACTTAATACTTACTCACTGGCACTATCGAATCCGTAGATTCATGGCCGCGCGGACATAAGCTCTCCATACATCCCTACTCTGATCTAATGTTTTCCAATCATTCCCTGCATAATATACTTCCCGCAAATCATAGTTATTCTCCCACCTCATTCTTGGTACATATAAGTTAATAATCCATTTAATTAAATTTGTATTGTAAATTATAGGCTCAATTCTGGAAATGCGTGCTATTATGCATTGCAGAGACTCTTGATGTCCCAACTCCTTTCAAAAAACGTTAAACTGAAAATATATAAACTATTATTCTACCAGTTATACTATATGGGTGCGAAACATGGACTCTTACTTTAAGGGAGGAAAGGAGATTACAAGTATTTGAGAATAAAGTACTTAGGAACATTTTTGGACCAAAGAGAGATGAAAAGACAGGTGAATGGAGAAGACTACATAACAATGAACTACATGATCTTTATAGGAAGCCAGATATAATAAGAACAGTTAAGTCTCGTAGACTGCGATGGGCAGGACATGTTGCACGTATGGGAGACTTGCATGGAGGCTTCTTGTAGGAAGGCCAGAGTGAAAACGCCCAGTTGGGAGACCAAGAATGAGGTGGAAGAATAACATTAACTATGATTTGAGGGAAGTAGATTATACAGGGAATGATTGGAAAGCACTAACTCAGGATAGGGATTTATGGAGAGCTTATGCCCGTGCGGCCATGAACCTACGGGTTCGATAGTGCCAGTGAGTAAGTAATCCATCACCACTTAAACATAAATTGCACCTTGATCTGAAATACCATTTATCAAAATTTTCGTTAAAGGGAGCCCTGTTACATAAAATCAGTTAATTCAATCGGATTTCAAATAGTTACTCTTTTTCACGATAAAACTGCATTAAAAATATTAAGATATTTTGAAATGATATAGAGAGTCGAGCATGGTAACAGTCCTTGATTTCAGGTCAGCTAATATTTGTGTCGACTGTATTTTCCGTCCAAGCAAATCGGTTTCCAAGTAAAGACCAGCGACTTGATGGTTTCAGTTATTGCTTCTCGTATATCCGGCACCTCTCATCTGTTAACCACAATGAACATTGCAGTTTTTGTTGCAAGCCCTTCGGAAAAACCACCGGGTCAACACCGGGTACATTTATGCTACTGAGTAAGCATTGCTGTAGCCAGTTCGTTTTGAATATGAATAAAAATTTGTGCCTCTTACGAACCAGAGGTTTATAGGTTCAAACCTGGCCGAGGTTAATGGATTTTTCACGGCGTAAAAAATAGGATATGCCTATAACGCCCTTTTGAGGAGAAGTCTGGTTGTAGACCTATGTCGTTGATTTATGGCACGAAGTAAGAGTATCTTAGTTAAATTTGTCTACCCTCAAACGTAAGTTTTGAAATGCGTCACTAATGGTCATATTGACGAGAATCATTAAATAGAATGCTTCATATTTATTCTAGAAATAGCACCGTTCTGAGAATGTACAAAATATTATTTTAAACTAATATAATTTTTAGAAAAAATGTAACACTAATTTTATCCAGCTCTATATTTTGCCATAATTTAACCTCTGTCCAAACTTAAACCATTTAGATGATCATAAAACATTCATATCTTTTACCACACTAAAGGACATGTTAGGTTAATCCAGATGAGTTATCCACTTAATATCAGGGCCACCTCTGGGACGATACAAACTTTTTTTAAGTGCACGTCCACTTGAATTACATTCAATCGTCCTTCAAGCTAAGTAGTAGTAGTAGTAGTAGTTCTGATCCTCCTCTGGGAAACATAGGGCCTTGATGATAGCTCGCAAACGCATTATTTTGTTTGCCAATGCCTTAATTTCATTCCAACACATCCCTACCTGTTCAGCTTCATCCTTGATGTATTACTAAATGTTGCTCTAGGTCTTCCTCTTCGCCTTCTCAATCTTTGGGGGTTCGAATCAAATCCTTCAAGCAAAACCAATAAGAAAATAACGAACAAACATTTTAAGTAAAGAGCATCGTACAACGCGAACGATCAATCCTTTTCATTCACTCGTTCATTCTAAACAAGGTGAATATGATAATGATGATTTTTGATGGCCGCATTACGTTTCAAGTCGGAAGACCGCGGAATCGATTCTCGATGGGGGTAGATATTTTTTAATTGACCTAAATCTTCTGACTGAGCTAATGTAATAGATATAAGTATCTAACACATGTTCTGGGGGTAAAGTCGACCATCATGCAGGGCTGAAAACCCGATAGAAATCTCATAAGGTCTGTAGTTGGATCTCTCTTTACTTCATGATGGCCAGATAATGTTGCGTGACTATTTCTACCTTGCCGTTTCCTCATATTTCTCTTCAGGCGAGGAAAAACCTGAAGAAACCTTACCCAGTAAACTTGTCCCGACTGGGGATCGAAACCGGATTCATTTTCCAAGGAGCATTGAGTGAGCGCAGTTGTTAGGATAGCGATTCTCCGGATTCGAACACAGAACTGCTCACCACAAGTACACACATTCTTTAGTACATAATGTAGGCCTACTCATTTAGTTGGTTAATTATTATATTTTAAGAACGCATTTGGTTCTCTAAGGATTTTATGTGTCACTAATGTGGCCAATTTTATTATATAAACGATTGGATTGAGTAAGAGTTGTTTTTCTGAAATTATAATCTATTTCTGGAGTTAAAGTGTTTATTGAGAAAAGAAATTCCAGAAGATAAACTTGAAAATATTAGCTGGTAATGTGCTAGAAAATGGGGCAAAGCGCGTTAAATCTTTGAATGGTTTATTTAATTTGACTTTGTATTTCTGGAGCTACACTGCCTGTTGATCAGGAAACTCCTCAAGTATTGAAACTACTTCAGGAGAGAGACTCATGAAGCAAGCTAAAGTGTGTTATATCTTTTAAAAAAATTCTATCGTAAACAAACATTCTACCTTAAATTTAAATTGTAGATTTTATTTTATCCCTTATTCACAAGTAATGCTAGATTCGTTAATACGTTGTTTAATGACTAAATGTAGTTTTTAAGTCTAATTCCAAGTTTTTAAATATTTTTCATATTTTTCCTCACCTGTAAGCAAATATCAGGAAATTTTAAGATCCAAATTGTCCCTTAACACTCTGGTCATCATTATCATTTACCTATTTTGATTAAGTTTATTTTAAGGCCTTTCCTGGCGCATCATCACCTTTCATATCATCTGGGTCAGCATAACTCCGCCTTCCAGGCGCCCCAACCTCAGAAGTGGGTTACAAGTACGCCATGTCAGGAGAAAAAACCAAAAATGTAATGACAACCTGCTCTGGGATTGGTTAAAGAAATATACTAATAATTATATTGAAATTTTTGAATTTAATTGGCATATGAAACTGATATATTACATATTTTAGCACGTAGTATATTTTAATCTTGTAAGCTTTTTATACAATTTAAAGACTAATGACCTTTGGTGTTTAGGCGCCCAAAAATATCGCTAATCGCTAATCTATTCCTTCCACAGCGATGGGCGTCTTCAGTACTTTCAGGAGAACTAATTAGATTCGATTACATGATATTTATTGTAAATATTCTTTTTTTTTTTTTGTCTTTATTTTTGTACCGTTTACTGACCTAAAGAACAAGCTTTCAGAGCACATTTATGAGAGGAATCTTTATTTAGCTGCAGATTGCCATGTGGACATAGGTTTATGTCGGGATTCCCCACTTGTTAACGTACAACAGATGGCTTTGCTTCTGCCCTCAATGTGTGTGTCTGTATTAATTTACCCTGGAATTCCCACATTCTTATGTCTGCAAGCCAACAACACATTCTAGACTGGTTTCCCCACAAACTTACACACAGGCATTTAAAATTTATTCGCTAGGAATTCTTATATGCAAACTTAGAACTATAATTTAAATTAATTTTCAGAAATGAATTCTAATCATTGAGAAATTTATGTTTATAAATTTGTAAGATTTATTTTTCTATTCATTATTATCGTTATGATTATTGTTCATTCTCGTTCCTTGCGCAATTTTTCAGAATGATGAGAATTTTGACTAAGCTCGTCCGTCTCCAATCAAACACATTGTTTTAAGATAATTCATAATCCATATAATAATTATACTTTCAGTAGTCTGTAGTCTGTAGTCTGATTTTTTAGCTTCATTCTGGTAAAAGATAATCTGTTGGTACCATTCTGCAAACATGTTCTTGCCATCTTGTCAGACTGAATATTCGAACTTCTTCACATAGTTTTTTTATCCATTAAAGTACATCCCGCCACAAATCGTGAATAGAGCTTCAACGAGTAAATATATCTCTTCATATTCAATAATAAAATATTGGTACTGTAAACCAAAAATAAGGACCTCTTTTTAGAATTTCAAATAAGAAATAGCCTATAACTCTTTACAAGTCTCCAAAACTTGTATTTTTACATAAACTACACCTCTAAATTAAACCAATTCACTTAATTTTCGGTATCTCAAGTAGATTCATTTTCACCCAAATAAATAAAATCTTAGGTTTAATTTCCGTAACCTGATTTCGATATTTCTCAAATAAAGTAGGTACTCATTGTCCCCCTAAGTCGGTGTCAGTACATAAAGAGATTTTGTACGCATGGTACATGCGGGAATCGGACTCTGACATCGAGTATGCCAGTTACAAACTAATTTAATAGCTGCCCAGAACAAGGTTGTAACTTTCTAAGTTGAGTGTAACAAAGGAAAATCTTGTTAATGGCACGTGGAACCATTGTCCTGTAAAAATATACTACGGAAAAGAATGATGGTTTCAACATTGTTCTGGACTGCTATTCAATTGTTACGTCACAGATGGAAAAATTGCTGCCATAGATAAATTTTGGGGAATAAAAGTTAGAGCTTTTCCTTTGCTTGTATTAATAAATTAACACTATTAATAATTCATGCAAGTACGGAAGTAAATGTTGTAGGCTAGTTGTATATGCTTTCAAACTGCTAAATAAAGATAGATAATAATTTTTATTTTATCATGGATTATAGAATTAATATGTATCCATTAATTAAAATACTGCGTACTAAAGTTATATTGACGCAATTTTGGATGTTCTTGAGAGGAAATTGGAATTAAAAAAATAATCTGAAGAATGCCAATTAGGTATAATTTCGATATTTTATCTATATTTATTTTCCACTCCATCCTGCGTCATACGACCTAAAATAACTTCTTATCACACACAAAATAAACTTGATCAGAATTAAATGTCGTAATTAATTATATTGGATTACTTTACCTTCTCTTTTCTTTTTGAATATTACGTAATCCGTGGAATATGCTAATTCAGTTCGTCATCATTTTACATCATCGTTACCCTTGTTATTAAGCTTCACATAGTAGCAGTTCCTGGAAGCATAGGATATTTGTGAAAGCACACCACTGGATTGTGTTTTTACCAAATTCCTGATCGTTCCAGCTTTTCCCTTCTTCAATTTACGTTATTGTGCTGCGCCATGTAATTTTTGGTCTTCCTCTTTTCTCGACAATCTCCGTGGATTCCATTCCAGAGCTCTCTTTGAGACCATCTTCTGAGAGTATGTCCAATCCATTTCCATTTATGATATTTAATCTCCTTCCAGATGTAATTTTGTAATATTATCTTCCATAAAGTAAACATTTTCTTAAATAAGTCTGAAAACATTACTTAAATCGGAGATTGTCATTACTTCTGACCAAGCGATATCTACCATAAGAAATTAGCTATGACTTAGGAACTTAGTTATATGATTGAGGAAGAAAAATGCTTTATTTCTGACACATTAATCTACAAAATAAAGATAACTAAAATCGAACTTACGTACTCTTTTACCCTAATGCCACAGAATTATTCGTTTGACCCAGTTTTTACCCATCACATTCTCGAAATAAATCCCAGACACTCGTTTATATATACAGTATCTGCAATTTTTTTCATGTCTCTCACTATCAATCTTCATCTATTCTGTGATGTTCTCCCTAGGGCAGGTCTTTCACTGCAATCATAAGCATTTTTATGCTATGCTTTGCAGCTTTACTAGGGAATTATAGGTGTGGTAGCTTCCCATAGCTTTCCACATCGGCGAATGATAGTGACGATGAAGCTGGCCGGATGATTTTCGGGGACCGTTGGGCCCTAAAGCTTCCTGACATTTGTCTTACAGACGAGAAAAACCCCCCGAAAAAACCTCACCGAGGAAGCTACCTCGAGACCACAGCGGTGTACTCTTAATTCAACACAGTCGAAAGTGCAATCGAAGTGCGATTCATCAAAAGAAGAACAAAATGCACCATGCTTAAAGGGAACAAAAGTATAAATTCAGAAAGAACTAAATTACACCTCACCAGCACCACATAGTGGATCGCACAACAGAAAACTAAACCATAACCCCGGTTTTCTATTTTTCTATTATTTCTATAACACCTATAAAAATAACTAAAAATTCATATAATGTGTTATCAAACTATGATCATGATTTAGAAGTTAGATTTTGTGTTATGTTTGTTATGGAAACATTAAAAAAATTGACAAACCTGGGTCGTTGTTTAGACTTACGTCGTACAATCATAAACCACTACAGAAACAAAAGGAAAAACTGTTTAGGCTAAGAATGGGCGTCTCTTTAATTCCATGTCAAACTAGGACAAGATAATGGGTCATTAGGAAGGCATTATTAGTGGTGGCATAAGAGCGTAACAGGCCAATAGACGCCCAAAACATGACAGAAAGCAATGACCTTCTACTGTAAACTCCTCACTATTCACTACATTTCACTGCATCTACAATACAACTGGATAGGATGTAAGATTTTAAACGAGATGTGATCTCGGATATCCTAGCGTAATACATATCATGTCTGATATTCCAGAAAACAGAGATCGAATGCCCGGTAATAGAGTATGTTTTCATATCCGTATGGGATATGGTAAGCGGTTCATTTAGTTTCGAGAAGACAATTGAGTAGCAAATTTATATTTATTTATCATTTCATACGTATCTCTGAAAGATGCTTAGGATGCGCAACCGCCCGTTTACAGATATTTTTTTTCCTCTTCATTAAGATTAAAATAAAGGAATATAAATAAGCTCTTAACACGTTATTTCTAATGTACAGCGAGTTATGAAAAGGTGGGCGATCATAGAACTAACGATTAATAATGGAAAATTGTCAGTTAAATGAGGATAATCTAGGTTTGATACCGAGCAATAGGCGCGTGGATAATTTATTTTTCTATCCAAACTGGTACTGGTAGTAATATTAATCAATCATCCGGTATCACAATAGCTGTCGCCGTTTCCCGGAAACCAAACGCTATTTCTATCTGTTCATCCACTACTGGTCCGATTCCAATCCTCAAGTATTCATAGCTGCTTGAGTCCAAGTCTTCCTCAGTCCTCCATTCTTCTTTCTCTGTTGGTATCCAATCCATAATAATTTTTTGGTAACCTTTCTTCTGCCATTCTCTTAATATGACCATACCATTGTAGTCTTTTGTTTCGAATTACATATATTATTTCTTTCCTATTACATATATTATTGTGGAAAGCAAAGGAAGTTTACTAGTAAAACTGCAAAGCTTAGTTTGAAAATGCTATGATTGTAGTGAAAGACCTGACCTTGGGCAGAATTACTATCGATGGATATCTGGTTCACCTTACATTCTCATCATTTCTTTCATCTCCTTATTTTTTAAATAAATAAATATATCCCCAACTCGAGTACAACTCAGGGTCGGATCGAGGAATGAGATGAGATGAAGCCACTAAATTTATAGAGGTGTGTGGAAGAAAGACAAAGGATGCCGGCCGATCACTCCTGACGCACCGTTACAGGGGCGAATGGATTAAATGAAACGAAATGGATGAGATGAGTCTGATAGTGGAATGAAATTTGTGGCAGGGGAAAACTGGAAAAACCCCGAGAAAACGCTTCCCAAGCTCCATTTCGTCCACTACGAAACCCACATGGAGTGACCGAGACTCGATCTCGGGACACCAGCGGTGGGAGGTGAGCGTCTAATCGCTTGTACCACGGAGCCGTCTCCTTATTTCTATTCTACTTCAAAAGAGTTCAGCTCCGTTTAATATTATCACAAGGAATTTTCCTAGAGATAAAGAAGGCCGAAGCATAGTGCTCTGTCGCATTAATTTTTGATGGTATATCTTTGCATTCATTCATGTATCGCTATGGGTGTTCATTTTCTGTTAACGGGACGAATTTATTAGCGAAAAAAATGGCGTGCAATATTTAAAATATCGTACTTTGTTGGTGTAAAGTTGGATATTCTTGACTGTTATAATACCTCTGTGACAACTTTCTCTTCATAATTTGTTTTACTTCCAGAATTTGATTAGCTATTTTTCTCAATTGTTCTTAAATATCGCGTGGAAGTAACTACTATACTATTGTAGATGTGGGTGGCCATATGTTACTCCAATCATGGATGGATAATCCACATGTTTGACTCATGTGGATGTAAGATTAGAAGCCGACTGATAAGCTAAGGATATTTCCTTTTACTAAATAGTTCTTTACAATTCCCCAATAAACTAATTTTATCTACATTTAAAAAAAAGTCCAAATTTACGAAAGTTTCAGTGAGTAATTTTATACAGTGGAAAATTACAGGTTAGAAGTATGCGTTATCACTAGCCTTGGGGAAGTAATATAAAACAGGTTTATAAATATATAATCTGATAAAGAGGTACCATATCCAATAAATTAGATAGAAGGTTACTAACCTAAACTGCCATGTGCTTGTATTTTTAAGTATAATATTCCCTTTTGAATTTTTTAATCTAAAGTAAATAAAAACAGGCCATACGATTCTTTTTTCTGTTCGTTAGGCAAGGATAGAAGTCACAAACCAAAGGATCAAAATTGTGAAACGAACAAGTACAGATTACTTAAATTTGTGTCGAATTACGCAATATACAGTAGTAACTTACAGTTTTACTGTACATGATTCTGTTTTCACTCCTGTCCGACACATTTAAATAACTAGCCCGAGAAATGTGTGGACTACGATGGGTAAGGACATGTAGCACGAATCGTGAATGAAAGATGGACTTAAAGCTTCTTGTAGGAAAACCAGAGGGAAAACGTCCAGTTAGTAGACCAAAAATTAGGTGGGAGAGTAACATTAGCCATGATTTGAGGGAAGTAGATTATACAAGGGGTGATTGGAAAATATTAGCTCAGAATAGGGTTGTGTGGAGAGCTTATGTCCGCGCGGCAATGAACCTATGGGTTCGATAGTGCCAGTGAGTTAGCATGATACATTAGTGTTTCTCCAATTTAATGGTTAAAATTGCACATTCTCTTTTAAACCAATGCCTTTCTTGTAAGCATAGGCCCTACGTATGGATGATATACCAATACTTTGATTTGCATGGAAGTGTGTCCTGTGGTTATTTCTGCGGCAACGCCACAATTTTTATTGATTTTGACATTTTAATTGTAGTGTACATTTTATTACTAGATTTGTAGATCATTTTCCTTGACGTAGTTTCCAAACAAGAGAATGGGATGTTGTGAATTACGTTAAATTAGACAATGACACTACTGTTGCATGAATTCTTCGTACAGTAATTGAGATTCATCAAAATGTCCATGCTTCATGCACCGTCCATTCATTCAACGTTATGAATGGACAAATTATGTTATTAAGTCTTATTTGTCTTTAAAAATGAATGGAATACTCCGGCTTGGCATTAATAGATCTGCTTAATCAAGAAAGTGGATTTGTTCAATCAAATTCATTCATATATTGTATATTACACTCGTTCTTTCCATTTTTTTTTTTACTTATGTGGGCGCTTTAATAGTTGGTCATACGTGTATCGTGGCTGTAATTTTTAATTGTATACAAAGAGCCTGAATCTCTATAGCGTATATTGGTTTATTAATTTGGGTTTACATATTTACTAATATAGGTCTAATTCAAATTATATGAAATGATTTAACGAACTAGTTCAGATGGCAAGTTTTGAAGTTCGTATTTGGGATTTACGGGTTGAAAACATTGGACAGACCTACCTAAACGTTATTTTCCTGGATTTTCCTTTGTCAAGGTTAATTTTTGGTTGTAATTTAATTTCCTCGACCCATTCATTGATTCGTTCATTTATAATATTATTATAATATAACTAAGGACCTTCCAAACTAATGACATAAGCAATACTGAAGCACACAATCTCTTGGTTATAACTAAGATATTATAAATATATAGACCTATAAATGAAAGGAAAAACAATATATTTACATTCTCCCTTATGGCGGAAAAAAAGGGAAAAAAAACACTGAAAGTATAAATATATAAGTATTGTCCAAAAGTGTTATAGTAAATATACCACTCATTATATAATGGAAATGGACAGCTAATGACAAATGAGGGAAATTTTGAGGACGTGGCTGAATTCAAATACCTAGGAACAATAATCACAAATAGGAATGAGATGCACAAAGAAATTAAACATAGGCTCAATTCTGCAAATGTGTGCTGTTATGCATTGCAGAGACTCTTGATGTCCCAACTCCTTTCAAAAAACGTTAAACTGAAAATATATAAAACTATTATTCTGCCAGTTATATTATATGGGTGCGAAACGTGGACTCTTACTTTAAGGGAGGAAAGGAGATTACAAGTATTTGAGAATAAAGTACTTAGGAAAATTTTTGGACCAAAGAGAGATGAACAGACAGGTGAATGGAGAAGACTACATAACAATGAACTACATGGTCTTTGTAGGAAGCCATATATAATAACAGTTAAGTCTCGTACTACTGCCATGGGCAGGACATGTTGCACGTATGGGGAATGAAAGATTTGCATGGAAGCTTCTTGTAGGAAAGCCAGAGGGAAAACGCCCAGTTGGTAGACCAAGAATGAGGTGGGAGAATAACATTGACTATGATTTGAGGGAAGTAGATTATACAGGGAATGATTGGAAAGCATTAGCTCAGGATAGGGATGTACGGAGAGCTTATGTCCGCGCGGCCATGAACCTACGGGTTCGATAGTGCCAGTGAGTAAGTATACCACTCAGCCCAGTGGCGCCTTAGTGCAGAGCTACGGGACTTGCGCATTTCTCATGGAAGAATTTGAGTAGCTCGTGGTTGAGAAATTCATCTACAATGCTCGTGCGAGTTGGGAGCCATAACCTCCTACTACCCCAAAGGGCTCCTTAAGCATGTAGTGGGATCACTTTACATTTTATCTTTTCTAACTATCGCTAAACCAAGTCTCATTGCGTAAGGAATTTCAGTGATTTCCCATCACTCATGCGGGGCGCTTTCTCTTATGCGCCACCTTAAATCGCGTCTTCTAGGGGCTACAGGTTCCCCTGAGAGAAAATCTATGAATAAGAATGAAAATACAGAATGATGAATTACTCATGATAAAGAAAGTCTACCCAGATTTTGATTTTTCAATCCAGAAATACTGCGGTAACATTCGATAAAGGCAGCTCGGCTCTGGGGCTTGAACCTGAGACTCCGAAATTGAATCTCAAACTCTTCTCTGGGTTAATTTGCACGGTTATTTATGCATAATTAAAACAAGAATTATCTGGGGGAAAACATATGTTATTTTTATTTCAAAGCAGTAAACTTTTATCGTAAAATATGTATATTCACAAGTGACAGAAATAATTTTTTAATGATTAACCAGTAACGTAATAACTTGGTGCTATGGAAATATTGTGGAGAAGGAAAGTAATATTTCGTATCTGATACAGAACTAATTATGAATAATAAAATTTTCAATACAGAGATAAGGTTAAATCTGAGCTGAGATTTCATTTTTTCGTAATATTGTTACCTTAGATAACAATTAGCCTGGAAGACAATTATCTTATTTTATTATGTTTTCCTCGTAGTGAAATCATTGAACAGCAAACTGTTACGTGTATGACGGTTGCAAAGGAAAGTTCAGTTTGCTCATAGATTTGAGAAAGATTAGTCAGTGAGAATTTCCAGTAGTGGTTTGTACTAGCGGCAATTGTTTTCCTGTGCATATTCAGTTCAATAGTAAACAGTGAGGTGTTCGTAATGCCACGTGCTTCCTCGATGCTTCTTCATTTGTGATCGCTGACCAAGCTTTATCTGTCTCATGTCTCGTAAGTACAAACTGCTTTCAGTTTCAAATAGCATTATTTGCTGTTCTTTGATTTTAAAACATTTATTTCACGGTTAAGCTCTGAAATTGGGTAATGTGGGTATTTAAAACCTCAACTTCGCTTAATAATAATAATAATAATAATAACATTGTATTATATAATCTTTTTTAACTAATATATATATATATATATATATATATATATATAATCATCCGGTATCATGGCAGCTGCTGCCGTCTTCCGGAAACCAAACGCCATTCCTCTCTGTCCATCCATTGATCTTCCTCCATTTCTCTGATATTCATAGCTGCTTGTACCCCTTCTATCCAAGTTTTCTTCGGTATTCTCTCTTCCTCCTTTCCATTGGGATCCATTCCATCATTTTTGGCAATCTTTGCTCTGGCTGCTTGTACCCCTTCTATCCAAGTTTTCTTCGGTATTCTCTCTTCCTCCTTTCCATTGGGATCCATTCCATCATTTTTGGCAATCTTTGCTCTGGCATTCGTTTGACATGACCATTCCACTATAATCTTTTCTTTTCTATAATGTCTATGATGTCCGGCTCCTCTTGTACACCCATAATTTCCCTTATTTCTTTATTTCGTATTCTATCCATTCTAGATTTTCCAGCTGATCTTCTTAAAACATCCATTTCTGTACTTAAAATTCTTTTCATTTCCCTGTTAGGAATTTGCCAGAGTTCAGCATCATATGTTAAAATGCTCTGAATTATGGTTTGATATATTTGTACTTTTCTATTTTTGTAATATTGTTTGTTGCTCCACCAAACAGAGTTTAAAGCATTTATTGCTTGTTTTGTTTGTGCGATTATATTTTTAATTTCCACTGTGTTATCGCCTGAATGGTCTAATTTTGTTCCTAAATAAGTGCATTCAATACTAGGTTTTAGCTCTTCTCCATTGTTGAAATTTATATTTTCCATTTCTTCTGCTATACACAATATACTCAATTTTAATTAAATTATTATTATTATTATTATCATTATTATTTAATGGGTATAATGCTAGATCTTATATATAGCTTGTAAATAGGAACCAATTGAAGTAGAATGAAAAATAAGATGAAGTTACGAATATGATACGATTAAGTCAGGTCTTGTGGCAGAGTTTCAACCTACTATAGTATAATCTCTCTCTTTCTCTACCAAATATTAGGTAATAAAATAAGTTAGGCTAGTTCAATTATCTGTAATTATATATAAATTTGTTACTTATAGTTTTAAATATAGGGTATTTCAGTTATTTAATTATTTATTTAATGATCTCAACTACCCTCAAATAATAGTCATCAGCCTTAGCGCTCGGTTAGACCCAAATCCGTAAGTAAATCACACGCTATCTAACCGTCATAAGTAATCCATGTTTCAAATTCCTCTAAGGGCCAGTTTCACCAAGAGAGGTAACTGCATTACGCCAGTTTAAGCTATGCATTATAGATGGGGAAAGCTGGCGTAATGCAGTTACCTCTCTTGGTGAAACTGGCCCTAAGCCCTTAGGAATTACCCGTAAAGTGCAACAATTATTATTATTATTATTATTATTATTATTATTATTATTATTATTATTATATCAACATTTATTAGTGGTTCAACGTTTTATAATCCAATTCGCTGTGGAGTGTGCTCTCGCATCTGGGTATTTTGGAAGGGATGGCGTTTTTCTTTCCGACTGTTCTTTAATTTGCAATGATAACTGATTAAATTTATCTTTCGAAAGATCCCGTATCACTAGAAAAATCCATCGATTTGGTCGATGCAAAATCTGCTATATCAATGGTTCGAACATCGACCTGAAATTTACATTCGACTAAGAAGAACGTGTATAAACATAATGGTTTTATTCTTAAAGCTGTTCTCATATTATTTGGGGCAATACGCTACAATCCAAGAGTTGGAATCCTGGTTGGGTTAGGATTTTTTAAACTGGTATAAACCTTCTGGCTGCTCTATGACCCGGGAGTCAACTCAACCTCTGGCAGACATGTTTTGGGATAAAAGCGGCCGTCAGGGGGCTGACATTTTGTGCCGATTGTCTAGAAAGATGGTAGCCTTAACTACCTTTATGATAATTGAATTTAGAGTTCTAGAAGTTAGCTGATGTTGATAAATCTGTACTAAAATTCTGTTTAAAACAATAAGTTATAAAAGTTATTTTTATTTACTACTTATTTTTAATTAGTATTATTTGGGTCTGTTCTCATTATTTACGAATGGGTAGATTGATTGTTAATGTGTTAACTAACGAAATAGAAGGTCGCCATTTTAAATCTGACCTAGTTTTGTGTATTTATTTTATCACTTCAAATATAATTTGACACAGGTGTTGGAAGATTCCGAGTTCAAAATACCAGATCTTCAAATCTGTCTTTGTTTTCCCAAGTCTTGAATACAATGTTTTTGTCAGAATTTAATTACTGCAATCCAATCATTATTTCATAATTAATTAAATGAATAATAACGCTATGGCACGACAGACCTAGAAGGCCCTTGGACTACCTGTCGCCTGCAGGCCTCACATCCACATGTGTTAATTAGATGTGTATGATCATACAGCCAGTAGTCAGCCTATCGGGTCCCCCAGCATCATAGCTGGACTAAAACTCGTTAAAATTTAACGACAAATAAATTCAAATAACAAAAGAAACTCATCCAAAATCCCTATGTAATTTAATCAAATACGTTGAAGCTTCTCAAAAGATAAATAATTACGATTAATTAAAAATAATATTTGAACAACATAATAGGAGTGTAAAGAAATAAAATGAAAAACATGTTGTAATGTAGTAAATGAAGCTTCCTATTTGCAGTGTAACTGGCTTTCCTTCTGTTGGATTCCCGATTGAAACACATTTCCTAGAAAGGCGTGTTAGTATGTCTGCTCGCAGTTTTTGATGCGAATATAATTGAGGAACCATGGAAAAACCTAATCGCATGTTTTACATTTCTCCATCACTCAGTTCTGCTTAATGAAATTACTGCCAATCGTTTGAATGACAGACGGAAATTTTGAGTGCTTCAGAAATCCCAATCTTATTTTCATGTTGACCCACACAACCTCCCTTCCATTTAACTTATTCATTTTATAAAATTAGTTAGGCATTGAACATAGTATAGTGATGTTTAGTGTGGGATATAATATAATTTCGATAAATAGCTATTTTTTAATGATAAGCCTATAGACAATAGGGTTTCAGATCCAAATTCCGGAGGTTCTGGAGTAATATTTTCTTATTCATAAATACAAATGCTGGCTTAATGTGTTCCCTTTCATCAGTATCATTAAAATATAATCAGTAAACTTCTACAGAGCACATGGACTGCATACAATTGAAATCCACAGTCTAATATTTCAGATACAATATGACCTTAAACGTTAGAGCGTCTATGAATACAATTGATGTAAAAGTTATATTCAATCAATATTTAACCTTTTATGATAAAATAATTCAAACACATTTGTATCAGATAATTTTATATTTGGGGGTATCATAGCTACAGTTTACACTATTTTAGTGAGTTTTAGTCCTACACGAGGAAGCTATATTATATATAAATTACAAATATTACAGTGAAAAACACGGATCAACGGAGCCGCAGAATTATTTTCACTTCATTATAATTTAAAACTAAATAAAAATATATTTAAACACGACATTTTAAACTGGTTTTCTCACTAGACTAATATCTCGTAATAGGTCTGTCTTTAATAGCAACATAATTTGAATATTATTCCAAAAACACGATTTGAGCATTTACGTGTGCTTACTATAAGCGCTAAAAATCTATTTTGAGTATTTAAAAATCCGACTAAAGTAGAATATGTAATAGGTTAAAGTGATAAAATACCTGAAATCTCAGAGGTCTTCAACTAAGTGAAATTTCAGTGAAACAACTTCATAGACCTCCTTAAAATGCTGAACATGGAACCTGTTCGGAAAATCGTACGAAATTATTTAACTGAAATTTGGCTTAGTTGAAGACGACTGAGATATATTTTATTAACTTTTCATATAATAACCTCAATGATGGTTCATAATTACTTTTGAAAATATTAAGTAGATTCCCACCTTTATCAGCTTACGTTAAAACAATAAAACTGTAAAATATGTGTATCCTATCCTAATTATAATACCTATAGCATGTGTTGTAATTTTCATTATAATAAAACGTACAAAATTAGAATCAGTCCATGATTTGTTCTCTTTACGTTCTTTATTAGAGAGGGAGTCCTATGTTTTAAGGTCACATTTCGAGGGTTATAGTGTAATAAAGCACAAAATAAAGAGGAACAATGAAACAATGTATTAAATTAACGAATTATGCGTTAAACACTATAAATATGGCTCTTCCAAACATTCTGTACGAGACTTCAGACTGATTGTTATTCCTTCACTTCATTCGCTTCTTAATGGGGCATGGAAATGTTGGAATTTGTATATTAACATTTTCATTATTAAAATACGGAAGTGTCAATATACCGAACTATCTGAATATTTTGCCTTGACCCAGAGCTGCAAATCATGGTAATGGAATTATTTTTGTCAAGAAATTTCGGCCGGAGTACGGGACTAGTCCCGTAGTCTCAGCACCCATATGAGTAATTTTAATAGTTAAGATAAGAATCGGCTTTAGGTTGAGGAAACCCGCTATAATGGCTGGAAACCCCAACGTGCTGACCACGTGTCACATTTAGGCTATACTGACTGGATGAACATCGTCCAACATTGCAGTTGACACATCTATTTTCTGGTAGACCAAGGACATTCTATGTCTCTTGTGACTTTTTTTTAATATCGCGTATTTTTCCCCTGACGTAAGTTTCTGATGAAACTTGATAAATGGCTTAAGCGTCTTGCTATGTTAAAACAAAAGAGTCATGATGTCTTAACACTTGTACACAAATCTTGGTAAGAAGTATTTGTTTATAGAGTTTTTCCCTGGCCTTATGTAATTAAATGTTTTAAACTGCCTCATGGGTCTTCCATAACCCAGATATGATTTAAGAAAATAATTCATTGAGGAAATAAATGTCAGAATAAATCCCAGCACGACTTCCGCCAATGTCGGTACTTCAGTATTATCTGCATTATAATGTGTTGTTTGGCGGATACACTTCAATTATAAACAAATGACAAACTTATTTAATTTTCTTGTTGACGTGTTTATTGCTAATATCGTCAAAATAAGTATCTACAAAAATATGTTCACTGTCGAACAAGACAATAATGGTAGCGTATGAGACTTTCATGGTGAGCATGTCTGCTGTCCCAGGGATGCCGGGTTCTTTTATCGGCTATGCCATGGAATTTTTCTTTGTGCATTTCACTCAACCTCATGTTGATATCAACTTTTATAAGATTCGTGATGTGTTCCGTTGAGGTTTATTCAAAATTAATATAAAATTATAGAATATTCACCTGAAAGGTCCGTCTCCTCAACTTAATTATCATTTAACTGTAGCGCTTTCGGGACTTGTCCCATCATCGGCAGGATGAATCTATAATTTTATATTAATTTCTCATGTTGATAACTGAATAACTATTTAAAATGAGGACTAGGGTAATATGGTTAACAAATATGAAATTAACTTTGCGTCGGGCGCATCTGGTCCGAGAGGCACAGGTTGTCAGTTTTGTCCCCTTCCACTGTCATCAGACGACGTTGATGACTGGGCATCCCAGTAGCTGTTTCTTTTTAACTGATCTAAACAACCACCCCATTCAGTTTGCTCTCGACCATTTCCATGGTGGGTTGTATATATTTTGTTCACAGAAGCTCATTGTGCCTGAAGTCGTTACATTATTGAAGGTGTGTACTTTGAAAATATTTGCAAAAAAGAATATTATTTATTTAAACTTATTTAGACTAAATAATGTTATATTCTTGAATAATTTTGCTAAAAACATAGGCTAAATGTTGATAATGTGAACTATTTTAAAGTATATTTGAACTGAACCTAACTTGTTCTTACTTTTACATCATGTCGTTTGAAGGCTTGTAACAAATTTAATTTTAATCAGTATTATGTCCAATAAGTTTTCTAGCAGCAAATTTTGAATATTTTATTCTTTGATCGTACCTAACCGTAACATTTCTTCGACTTCCCGTTGTTGAGATTGGCAAACAGTGTGTTAAATAATTTTTTAAGCATGTACTGATCAGGCACATTGCACCCTAACCCGAAGGTCAGAATATTGCGCCCGACGGAATGTTAAGGGCGATGTATTGCGTCACGCTAACCATGTTATTCTACTATCTGCTAGCAGTTCAATCGGCTTTTCTTTTCGGAGCTGTAATTATTATTTATTATTATTATTATTATTATTATTATTATTATTTTGCCTATATTATTAAGTCTGTTATTAATAGTTTCTTTATTGTGAGAGATTCAGGGGATTTCGGGGTGAATTTCAGGAGCTTGCCAACCTTTCTAGAGGTGTTCTTATATTTTTTCCTTCAAGGGCCATTAGATTGTATTTAAATTAGCAAAGTCAAGTTTATTATTTCTCATTTATCCAGCCTTATTTGAGGCGGATTTCTTTGCGCTTAAGTACAAATTCCACTTATCTCTCAAATTAATATTTCATAAATAAGCCTTTCTACTTAAATATTATGTGAATATTGTGTGTCATTTAAACATCGACAATACACTATCCATAAATATAGGCTTATACCGTATTTCTCAATTACATTCCTTTAAGATATTAATATATTAATTCAAAGAATATACAAATGACCAACCTGCAAATTCCCTAATAATTGCTCGCAGATCCCTGGAGATCAGTTCAGCATATTTTCGAATATGTCTAATTGGTACAAAGAGTAGGCATACAATTCCCAGACAAGTTTTAAACTCATGGGTTAAAGCAAGGAGCTGTACCGTCTCCTCTATTCAATTTTGTACTAGAGCTTGTCAACAAATCTTTTAGAGGATGAAAAAGGCGTAAAGTCAATGGTAATAATAAACTTTTAGTTATGCTGATGATGTATTATTAGTCGATAGCGAGGAGATACTATGACCAGCATGCACACTCTATTGACTAACACTAAGAAATTGGGGCTGGAAGTAAACATAAATAAAACGGAATATATGGTAACACATAGAAATACGTTATGTAATTGAAACAGTCATTTAATGATACGGGAATTTTGAAGAAGTGGCTGAATTCAAATACCTAGGAACATTAATTACAAACAGGGAGTTGCAGAAAGAAAAGTTCTTAGGAAAAATGTTGCCCTAAATGGAGACAGACAGGTGAATGGAAAAGACTTCGTAACAATCAGCTACATGATATTTATGGGAAACCAGATTTTTTAAGAACAGTTAAATCTCGTAGACTTTCTGAATGGCCAATGAGATACCCTGATTGTCTATTTTTTTATCATAGCTTGTTTTAATGTATGTATTTATTTATTTGTACGTGTAAGATTCAGTGAATTTAAAAATAATTGAGATTATGAAGTCATGACGATGAATGCAAGGATCCGTGAAAGATCTAAACTCTGGCCGACTTTACTCCAGGCAAATTCCTGATACTCGTTTTATAATATTTTGTATGTATCTCAGTGCCAGTCATGACAGAAATGAGTAATGAAAAATTTCCTAGCCTACATGTAGTCATCTTGTCATTTGGGCTACCAGTTTCACACAAACGAATGGCCGTTATTCAAAATGAAAGTCCCAACTTCCCACCAGTTTATATTTGTTTCTTATTTTTAGACTTCTGTCATCTAAAATTATATCCCATCTATTATCTTAGGTTGTATCTAATAGACTGCGTGCTTCTAATATGTGTAACTGTTTTCATGGTTGTTTGCGGTTTTAATTTTAACGAGTTCATTAATTATTGATGAAATGGATCTGGTGGTGAAATTCCGATATAATGTTTGAATAGCTGGCCGCGGTAATCTAGCCTCTAGATCCGAGGGTCGCAGGTTCAAATCCGGCCGGGGTCGATATAAAAGTCCAAAGGACAAGTCCTCCATGAGTCCCGAGTTTGAAGATTTTCAGGCCCGTGAAAGAATCGCAAGCCTGAATAATAATACCTCTGAGCAAAACCTTTAACCGATTTTCATCCATCAAGCAATATCTTAGTTGCCTGCTAGATGTCCAATTGAGGCGATGTGCTGACCACATGCCATTCGTTGCTATCTGTAGATGAATAAACGTAACTAAATTGGATTGGTTGTCCACCGCTGCGGTCTCGAGATCGCTTCCTGCTTTGTCACCCAACAGGTTCGGGTTCGATCCCCGATCTGGACAAGTTTCCTGGGTTAAGTGTTTTTAGGTTTTTCCTCACATGTATAACAAATGTCAGGAAATTTTAAGGCCCAAACGGTCACCGAACACCATCTAGCCATCATTATCATCAATATCATATTCACCTAATTAGATTAAGTTTAGTTTGAGGCTCTCCTGGCGCATCATTACCATCATCACCCATCATATCATCGGGACAGCGTAATCCCGCTTTCCAGGCGTCCCAGTCTCAGAAGTGGGTTACAATACGCCAATTCCAGGAGAGAATTCCAATGTCGAAATGATAAACTGGTTGCATTGAATGAAAAAATAAGATTGGTTAAGAAACTCCCGCTACGGAGCATCCGTGTCTCCATGCTGGACGTATAGGGTACATACATACATACATTTACATTGCAGACTATGTCAAAATGCCAGCAGTATAACGGTTGGCCCACCATTTAAACCTGGGACCTCCGAATATTTTCCTTCTTATCCAACTCATTCAGTCCGCCGCGGTGGACTAGTGGTTATGCTCTTTGCCTCTGGTCGCGCGTTCAAACCCGGCCGGGCTCGATGGATTTTTTAAATTGAAAAATCCAAGGAGCAAGTCCTCCGGGATGCACTTTAAGCCGTGGGTCGCGAGTGTGAACATTTTCAGAATCGTGAAAGATTCTTACGTCTGAATAAAGAAGCCTCTAAGCATAATTTACCGATCTCAACGTCCTAGTAATACCTTAGTTGCCTGCTAGATGTCTCATTGAGTCGGTATATTAACATAAAAATAATAATAAAAATTGTCGACTGATAAATAATTTCTTAATAACATCCCAATGTAGATATATTCCAATTTAATTTTATCCCTCTTTAAATATGTTGACCGCATGCCATTTATGACATCTATGGTCAAATATGGTAACTAAAATTAACTTGGTCTAGTGGCTCTTAACAAAGGAGAGGCTATGGCTCAACAATGGGTTATGCCATTATGGATATCCAAATCATCCAATTTATTTTTTTGTATCGCCTGTACGTGAATATTTCTATACTATTGATAAAAAACAAAATTTCCGGAATTCGATGTTATCATTGAATTGATAACATTTATACATAACCTCTTGAAGTGAATTGTCTCTGAGATTACTGTGATAAGATTATACATTCATTTCACATTCATGCTTTCCTTTGGGATTTCTCTAATCGCATATTTTGGGAAAACCTTCATGACTAAAGTACAAGTGGAGATTTCAAAGTAAACTTCTCTATCCTGTTATGTAAATTCATATTTTTGCATTGTAACGTTGTAAATTAAATTTCAGCAAATATTACCGCCATGTTGATAATATTGAAAAACTAACAAACTGGCAATACCATACGCGAAGGTTCACGAGCGCGCGAACTTTCATCATCTTGACCTAAAGTTTTCCAATCATTCCCTGTATAAACACTTCTCCTCAGATCATGGTTCTCCCAACTCATCATAAGCCTACATATTGGACGCTTCCCCTTAGATTTTTCTACTAGAAGTTTCTATGTCTCCTTCATTCCCAATTCCTACCACACATTCTTACCATCAAAGTTTGAGACTATTCTTATTATATCTGATTTTCCATATAGATCATGTAGCTCGTTATAATGTAGTTTTCTGTATTCATCTGTCAATTTCTCTATCTTGACCTAAAATGTTCCAATCATTCCCTGTATACTCTCCGTCAGATCATGATTTACTTAACCAGGCTAAGAAAATTACTTTCCTCATTACAAAAATTCTATAGACGTGATGGAACTTAAGAATTAAATTAATGTTTTTATTACCTCACCTAATATCCTTTTTTCTTCTAGACTGCAGTTTCGGAGCTTATCTCCATCATCAGTAGCCTCTGGTCGACCGGTGTTGCCAAGAAACGACATAATACCGATCGACCAGAGGCTGCTACTGACGATGGAGATAAGCTCCGAAACTGCAGCCTAAAAGAAAAATGATATGAGGTGAGGTTATAAAAACATTTAATTTAATTCTGCAGCAAAATATAACTTGGAAATCTCAACAAATAAAACCAAATCAATGGCAATATCCAAGGACCCAAGACGTGTTAAATTAGAAATAGAAGGGAAAAGTATAGAAGAGGTCATGAAATTCAAATATTTAAGAAATTAATAGCAGCAACAGAATAACAGATGAAATCCTGCATCAAGCAAATAATACAAACAAAATATTGGGATGTTTAAACAATACCGTTTTTTGAAAAATAAAAATTTAAGAATAGATACAAAAGTAAGAATTTACAATCTGTCATAAGACCAGTTCTAACATATGGTTGTGAATGCCGAACAGAAACTCAAAAAACAAAACATCAATGAAACAACCGAAATGAAAGTTTTAAGAAAAATCGCTGAGAGAGAAAATTCGCAGCTCTGTCATTAGAGAAGAATGTGTACTTGAACCTATAAACCTCTGGATAAATGATAGAAGACTAAATTGGAACGATCATATAGATAGAATGGAGAACACTAGATTAGTGAAGAAAGTATGTGACTGGACACCTCAGCAGAAAAGGCCTTTAGGACGACCACAACTACGATGGAAGGACGTAACCATACCCCGGACCTGTAGTGAATGAACACGCAACAAGCTGCCAGCTTTCATGCGTAGAGGAAGAAGAAAGAAGAAGAAGAATTTAATTCTTAAATTAAACCTCATAGTGTTCTTTCCCTGTGAAAGTTAAATAAATAAGTGATGGAACTTGCTAATTCAATCACTCGACAATTGTTCCTTTGGTTTACTTACATTTTTATTTATAACTTATTATAATCACTTGTGTACACTTTTGAAATTCATGTTAAAGCACCGTTGAGGTTATGTAATAGTTGTTAATTATATAATTTTTACCTGGTAAGTCAGTAGTTATTAAACTTTCAATTTATTCTAATATGGAGGCCTTTCGAAAACAATGTTTCATCTTCTGCGTTTTAACTGGAACTGATGGCTAATGGTGTTGTATAGGTTGTATAATGGATTTATGTCTCCATATTAGAATAACTTTAAGTTTAATAACTTCAGTTGAGGACGACTGACTTAGCAGGTACAAAAATATATAATTAACATCTATCACTTGTGTAATCATCATGTAGCACTCAGAAATCCTTAAACCTTGTTTTAATTGTCGACTAGAGCTTCTCGATAGTTTTCTTCTTGTTAAATCATTACAGATAAGATAAATCAATTATTCTGTACTTTCCGTTTGTTCAGCTTTTTGCAAGCAATGACTCGATAATTATTACAGGTTTCATTAATTTGCTTGCGTATTTGGAAGTTTGATGAAGATACATAGAACTAAAATTGGTATGATATTAGATCCCACAATTCGTTTTGAGACTCATAGTGGCCAACCTGAGGAAGTTGACTCTGAAAAGAAAGCCATATATGAGCCAACATTTGACTATTACAAAGATAAATACCAACTAGATAGTATAATTGTCACAGGATTGATGACCGGGGCAAGAGGTACTATACCGGGATTCTTAGCCAAATTTTGGAATTCCTTAGATTTGGACAGGGTGTATCTTTCTAAAATTGCCATCGCTAACATTAGTGGATCAATTTCAATTTTAAGAAACCATATTTACAAAATTACTACCGATACTTTATAGTATGCATACTTCAATCAGGCCTACAAGTTGAATTTTTTTAATGTACTCGTATTTACAAAATGTATATCACCAAATTAGAAAACCAATTGTCTGTATCACTTTGTCCTTGAGGCAATCTTCTAATTAGGAAAGTTTTGTATAAAAAAAAACTATATGGATGCGAAACATGGTCACTTACTTCAAGGTAGGTAGGGAGGGAGATTACGACTATTTGAGAAATTTACAATATAAAAATATACCTGATATCTCAGTCTTCCTCAACTTTGGATGTCGGTTGTGGAGTACTTTCGGAGCATATGCTCCATCTTCAGGTTGTAAATCGGTACTCGTTGTTAGTGAGAATCTTGTACAGAGGGTCTGAAGATGGAGCGTATGCTTCGAAAGTAATCCGCATCCTACATTCAAAGTTGAGGAAGACAGACAGATCTCAGGTATTCTATTTTTATGTTGTAAGTTTTACATGCGGTGTTTTTTCATGAATTTTAAAAGGAGTATTTGAGAATAAAGTTCTTAGGAAAATTTGTAGACCAAAGAGAGATAAACAGATAGGTGAGTGGAGAAGATTACATAAGTGAGCTACGTGATCTATAAAGATTAGAAGCCAGATATAATAACAGTCTCGTAGACTGCAACTGACAGGACATGATGGACGAATGGGAGATGAAAGACGTGCATCTTCTTGTTGGAAAACCAGAGGGAAAACGCCCAGTTGATAGACCAATAATGAAGTGGGAGAATAACATTAACCATTAGAGGGAATTAGATTATACGGGGATGATTGGAAAATATTGTTTCGGATAGGGATGTTTGGAGTGTACATATCCGTTGGGCCCGATTGTGCCAGTTATACCTCGTCTGGCTTAATTTTGCAAGAAATTGTAGAAAGAGGGAGGTGTGCTCACCTCTCACACGCACCAGAGTTGCAGGTTTTTCTTCACCAGATGTTAATAGGGAAAGGGCGAAGATGAAAACTGGCAACAGGATAGGTTATTTCTTTTGTAACTGGGCGAAACCGGTCAAGGATCTAACATTATATCTCCATCTCTCTCTTTGCCAAGTTAAGCCAGATATACAATAATTATTTGGAAATTTGAACATTTTTATCTATCCGCATTTGATTCTCGACAGAATTATCAATTTTTACATAACATTATTCATTTTCAAAGTCCAAGAACTTTGGACTATACAACACTTATTTTCCATCAAGAATCATACAACAATAGTGGTACTGGTACCTCATTGACATTGCGTTCACCTAACTCGAAAGTCGAAGTTAAAATCTGATCCAGGACAGTGGATTCCTATATTTCAGAGCGTATCAGAGGTAGGCCTCATTGTTCATAAAAATTCAAAGTTATGTATATTTTAAATCCGAAACATTTTACTTGAAGCGGGAACACTATTATAATCCATAGTCAAAAAAATATAATATTGGTCTCTGTATTTTCTAATTTTATTTTTATATATGGACTCTAGGCTACATCGCGTCTTTAGGTATTGTCGGTAAACTTGTTTGCCATGTTTTGTGATGTTCACCGGGATTTGAACCCGCGTAACCTCTAATATGAATCTCAAATGCTACCGCCTGCTTCAACAAATTGGGTCAATTAATCATAACTCCCAAATTCTCAATTCTCTGTAAGTTAAGTAACTCGATATAATCGATAATAAATGATATCGAAGCGTCTTTGAACCAACACTTAACTAAATTCCAGTTCATAGGCGACCTTTAAAGAAATTCCTGTGTTTGACCTTGAATCGAACCAGGGACCTCATGAACTATAGTCTGACCACAAGACCATGAGGCCGGCAGTTTTTAATCTTTTTTTTACTGTATATATTGCTCAAGAAATGTTTATACAATCTATCACGTATAATTTATTCTATTGTCCATTTACTTATAATTTAAAATTCGGTTTCTCTTGAGGCCGAAACAGGTCAACAAATGGCCTAAATTCGTGAATGTACTATGATGATTTTTTTACTGTATATATTGCTCAAGAAATGTTTATAACAAACTATCACGTATAATTTATTCTATTGTCCATTTACTTATATTTTAAAATTTGAATATACCTCAGATTATGACTGTTCAAGCTTGGTTTTCTTAGATGGCAACTTTCTTTAGTTAAGACATCAGCACGATCATTTCCGGAAGTATCCATATGTGGGGGATTCCACTGTAAATTTCATTGGATTGCCATCCCACTTTGAAACATTGAAAATACCTACTGTATATGTATGGTTTTTCCTTTTTTTTTTTTTTTCAAAATAATGTCACCTAATTTTTAAAGAAATAATTCTTTAAATTCATTAAGTTTCCTAAAGTGATATGAACCTGTTATTCATTTTTTTTTGTTAAAGATGGAAATTCCAAAATAGATAGTTTGGGAGTGATTATGTATAAATAATGATTGTTTGGCGTTAAGTTAAGGTGGCCTATTTACATGTACAATAGAAATGCTTAATCAGTGCCCCTTAGGGCGAACCTTTCTTCTTATTATCATAGAAAGGCTTACCTTAGGATTTTCCCAAATAGAAATGTATTGGAAGGAATTAACTCAGGTAGCAGGGGTTTTCTCCTATTGCAAACAAAATGCCATCTGGGATGACATGTTCCAGGGGCTTACAATGGGCCAAACTTCAGGATGGCAAAATTTCCATTCATTCTCTTTCTTTAATGACAATCTCATTGTTTTCACCTGGTCATTGCAGTTATTTTGTCGTGTTCAATAAAGTATTATTTACTCCAATTTTAGTTATTAATTTTTTTAATCTTGTCTATATTTTATATTAAAGATAATCAATAAACAAAGAAGACAGTATCTTAAAATACACTTTTGTCGTTCCACAGTCCATAATAATTAAAATTTGTAACTTAATGTATGAGGTAGTAGCAATTCTTTGAGGTATTACAGTCTTATTAAAAATATTAAAATAAAAACGTTTGGATAACAAAATCTAATAAATACAATTTTATACATAACTTTTATTTGGATATTTTTATGTTAATATATGCCGATAACTTCATTTAGAGGAAGATTTTAAATACAATGTACCTATTTCTAAAATATATAGAGATTCATAAGATAAGAACTTAAAAAATGTACTTTTTGGCAGGTGCAGTAGTTCTCAACTGTGTTAAAATATTATTTAAAATATCAGGAGGCCTTTCGGAACTAAACTTCCATCATCAGCAGGTTGAGCTTATGCTACTAGATGTTGTTTACGCGATATAGACTCCAAGTGTCTGTAGCAGCAACTGACTTATTTTTGACGATTTCGTCATATAGAGATTGTATTTTATTGAACGTCTCTCAAAAGGAGGGGTGTTTAATATAAAGTGATAATACTAACAATCATGGTTATGGAATTAATGACCAATAATGAACATGTATTGCAAATTAAAAAAAAAAACTTTTGTATGGACGAATTACAATTACACCATTCATTTATAATTTACCTAATATTTTCTATGCAAAATAGTATGATCCATTAAATTGTGCATTTTTTTTAAAATTGTCAATTCAGTGGAAATAAATATTTTTTCTCGAGACTTATAATTATTTGTTTTTAAAATGTTATTTTGTTTATGACGGAACCAGATGTTAATGCAATTTAATGCCCTAAATTATATATTATGTTTAATCTTAATCAACAGTAGTGTTAATGGCCGCAGAATTCAGTTAAAATAAATTTAGATGTATTTAATTATATATAGACGCTTTATACAAGACCATGCCGAGTCTAGAATCTTCAGTATATCCAGCAGGCTGTGATTTTCTATTGTTATGTGATTTTGGTAGATCCTGATTTAATTTTTAATGATATTATAAAGTGATGACGTGATTCCTTGCACGTAATGAAATTCCTATACAACGTTTTCCCCATCGAATAAGAAAAATCTCTGGCAGGTTGGTCGGCAACTGAGATTATACCCAGTATCAGTCAATTACGTATAGCAAATGCTGCCTTCTGAGCCAGCATGCTATATATTTTGATTTTGTTTTTGAAATAAACCATACAATAAGACGATTTTATCCATACTTTATTTTGCAATGTTTTTAATTTGATAACATTGATGTGCGTACTTCAATTAATATTTTATTAGCCTTGATGGATGGTTCCTGTTTTTTTTTTTTGTAAAATCGAATTATATCTAGGAAACAAAATAATTGTGAGTTTTACAAGAATCATAAATCAAAACTATACTATTACATAATTTTATTAAACCGGAAGAGTTAGTTCAAGCGTTTGCATTTGGGAGCATTGGTAGGTCCAAAATTTGATGAACACCAGACCCGACCAGCCTCCATTTTTCCTGAGTCATTAAGGTGGGAATTTCATTGCCAAGATTTATTTTATCGAATTAAGATTTCGTAATATTGTTAACAAATTAATAAACATATACTAGACGCGTATAGATATTAAAGCGTCTATAGTGAAATAAAATATTAGCCTCCTTTAAACAAAAAAATGGTGTATCATTGCGCGTACATATAGTACGTAGTTTCTCGTATTTAGGTAGATGGCACATCTATATGAAAGAATTAATTTATTATCCGGTAGATGGCAGCAGTATGATATTCAGTCATGTTCGTGACCACAGAGAACGAATGACGGCACTTACTGTAAATATCACCTCTCAAGGGCCTGATTGGTTACTTCATGCCTGGTATTTAATAAAAATTTAACAAAAAAGTAATAAAGGTATTTTATTTTCTAATTTAGCTATAATATACTACGGTAAAATATAATTTGGGATCGAAAAATTTGTTGAAACTTTAAAAATGTCCTAGTGAATTCAGATTAAACCCAATTGGTATACAAATTCTGAAATTAGTAAAAGATGATCCGCAGAATATATTCAATTAGGTTTTAAGATTAATTATTGTCAGTTCTAACTTTGTAATCTCTTTAATTTTTCAATAGATTAGAGAAATTACCTTTCTATTTCTCGAAGCAAAGTTAAATTCAGGCGCGAAAGATTTTAATACATGAGGCGCCTACATGGGGTATTTGGGCAATTATTGAGGGTATAAAAACCCCTATGATTGTTATGTCAAAAATAATTTTAAATTACTAAAATGTAAAAGTGTAACTGATTTTATCAGCTTTCCGTATAAACCCAGGCATACACTGTTTCCGAACTATTTTGTCATCGTGTTCGCGCGATGTTTAGGCTCCACCCACTTGGGGTTTTCCACGTACCCCCACCACTGAATGGCGATCTATACGTATACGTACATGGCGATGTGTTGTTAGCGGAAAGATTTTGAAAGCCCCAGAGAAGCGAAGGTCGCATTGGAAAATACACCATATCACAACTTAGCTTATAACAGATCATTGTTGTATGCGATTCGTTTGTTTCTTTAGTAGCTTCTCTTCGTGTACTACAAATGAGAGCAACGTTACGCTTAATGCTTCCCAGTTTTCTCTTTACGGTCGTTTTACAAAGCCATTCGCTCTCACTCGCTTCTTTGTAACCTACTTAACTTCATGTGTGTCAATTTAGAAAACAGTGTCCAGAAATTTTCATGAATTCTCAAAGGTGTAATCAGTGATAAAGTGAAAACATTTTGGAGAGTTGTGTTTTGTGTTTTTTGTGTCTGGATGTTATAAGCAGTGTATGTGAGTGACGATGTGGCACGACCAGCATCCAACTTCAGGCGCTATTGACAATTCAAAATCGGTTTCAGGTCGAGCGTCTGGCCATCCTCAATCCAAGACATACTCTCATGGATTATCAGAACATCAGTGGGGAAGTGTCCGTGGAAAAGACGTTGCTATAACCAACGAGCCGTCATCTCCTACTTGCATGAAGGGGTCAGACAGTCAATATTTTTCTGAATCGGGTAGAACTGATTCAGGATTCTTATCCGGGGCTAATTTAGAGTGTCAGTCTGTTGAAATTACATCCCCTTCCTCATCTCGAAGACTGGACGATCCTAATACCTCCATGAAGCTAGACAGTAAATTAGATAGTGGTGTCGATGTAGGACTACCAGAACAATTTAGTAGCCTCAGTCTCAAGAACACTTCCCTAAATGATCTTAATTTGTCATCTAAAACACAAAGCCATGGATATTCATCTAATAGAAATATATATTCTTCTGTTACGAGCAAATCACCTCCAAAGAGTGTGGTGGCTCCACAGACTGTGGTGGAACAACCACATGAACAACCCAACAAAAATATTCAGTCCTTGGAATTGTACTTTCAACAGGACGAGGATGGAGACACGTAAGTAGAAATTATTTAATTTTGATTTATTTGGATTGTTTAATAATGGAGATAAAGTTGAAATGAACTGAACTTTAATTCTTCCCTGATATGATAATATAGGCCCTACTTTAGATTTACAAATTAAAGAGTACAGTAACAATTTTGAATGGAAATTTGACTAAGCATTACTTTATCCAAATAAAGACAAAAAAGACTAAAATAGGAGTAAAATAATAAGAAATATAGTTAGAAGTTAAGGGGATTGTAAAACTAAATTAACAATAAACTTGTAGTAAAGTTTTTCTGATCTTCTTCTTCTTGCCCATGGTTCCCTTAACAGATTTAGGCGCTCTCCCCCTACAGGGAAGAATTTGAACCATACTAATTTAGTTACACTTGTTTTTGCATAGATGTCACTTGAGTGGTCCGTGTCAGTGTTCTGCCTCATACTGACATCTAGGAAACCAAAGTAGTACTAGGACGGGAAAATTCGGTAAATTTTGCTTTTCATTCAGGCTTAAGGATCTTTTACGAGCCTGAAAATCTCCCTCCCAGAGGACTTGCTCCTTGGATTTTTCCATCCTAAAAATCGATTGACCCCGGCCGGGTTTGAACCCACGACCCTCGGGGCCAGAGGCACGGAGCATAACCACTTGTCCACCATGGCCAATTTTTCTGATCTTATTGTTTTTAATAATTTAAAGGTTTGCAAGAACAAAAGCACATTCCAATAGGAAACTGTCCATTTACTCTTTTACTTATTTGTGCAGTAGGCCTATATTATGATAACTGTTATTTATCACATACAACTTTCACATTTCAATTCAGCTTTGTATATTTCAGTAAGTTTAATGGTAAGTCATTTTAGTTTATATGTTAACACAGACAGTGTATATTGTTGATATTGATAAGTTCTGTTTTGGATTCCATTTTAGACATGTAGGCCTATTCAGTTTATTTTACTAAACCCCAAACGCTGGATCTCCGGCTCTGAAGTTTAGGTTATATGAGGGGTAAAGGGAGAACTCGCCCTCTACTGCCAATAAGGAAATGGTTGATTTGAGAGTGAATGTTAGCCAATCACTGCTCTTGGTGCAGCTTTTAACATGCTAGTAAGGTTTGAAATTGCCGAGATGGTGTCAGCAATATGTTTGCTAACCGAATACATAAATCAGCCCCTCCCACTGAATATCCTTATTGGCAAGACTCGTGAAAATGTCAGGGTCAGAGAATCAGTGCCTGGGTATATATCTACCTTTATGGAAAATATACATATTTCTGTCATTTGTTTTTAAATATACAGGCCTACTGTGTAGAAAATTTTCAGCCCAGATTCATGTATAAATTTTAATTATATAAAAAGGAATAGATTGTCAGTATATAAGCATTACTTCTCATAAATTTTAAGAAAACATCAAAAGACCTAAAAATAAGTAACCAGAAGTAAAGTAAAAAAAACCATCAATTTATAAATAATTATGTAAATGGCATTTTTATTAAGTTTTAAATATTAATGTGAACCATGGAGAAAATAACTGAAGCAATAACTCAACTAGGCTAATATTTTTTTTATAATTACGTTTATATGTATCTGCATTTTCCATCATGTCTCATTATTTAATTGTTATGCAATGAAAAATTTAATAAAACAATTTTACATTTTTTCTTTTCTTTTCTTTTATAGGCAATTGCATATAGCAATAATACAAAGCTTCCTCGAAGTCGTGTACAGCTTAATTCAAATGGTTCCTAATCAATGTTATCTCGACATACTGAATGATGTTTGTCAGGTAGGTTTAGATATATTGCTCTAGATTAAACTTGACAATTTCCCAGATCTTCATCGATGAATTCCCAACAAATTTATAATAAGGGGTTATTAAAATTCCTTAAAAAATAATTCCACTCAATTGTCACAATTTTATCTTTAAAGCAATGTCCTGAAAAAATAGAGGAGACAACATACATATTCTGAAAAAAGTAACTGTTTTGCATCACTGAATTTGCATTGTAAAAGCAGTTTACATAAATAAGTGAGGGAGCAACTTTCATTAAATTATATTAAAATGGTAGTGTGCTACAACTGTCACTATATTAGTTCATGATCATGTTTTCTCAATTTTGTTGTACACTAAGTTGATCAATCTTAACGTAACAAAAAATTGCATACATATCATCCAATAAACAATAAGCCATATTTTTACACATTAGGTCATGATATCCTTGCTAAATTTGCATGTACGAGGGTTATTGGGTTCGTGGAAGGTCAAGATTTTGCAAAATAGGAAGTTGAAACCATGTATGACCGTTTGGGTGACTAAATGGCTGAGCTCATAGTTTGCATGCATCCATTCTGCTATTACATTACATTCATGTTGTAAAATTCATCCACATCTGTTCTCACTTCTGGTGGAGTTTTATGATTGATTGGGAGTAGCTAGGGGTAGTGGGTAGCAGAAATTATAACCAAGTCTTCATTTAGATGTGTTTCTATTGCCAGGAGTTCACTTTGCCACACCATTGCCCTCTTGATATAGAGGATGTTGACTCTATAAGGTGACTAGGTTTGTTTCAGTTATTTGTGTCCAGATTATTTCAACACCATATGTTAGTATTTGGATGATTTTTCCTTTAAATTTTCAGGTTTAAAGATAATGTTTTTATCTCATTCATTCCTATTACTGCCTGCACTGCCTTCTGTTCCGTATGTTTTGTGAAGAATCTAGCACTTGTGTTCAGTGTTATCCCGAGATATTTAAAGCCTGACATTTTTTGTCTTTCTTCATTAATTTCAATTTCTGCTGCGATGAGAGCCTTTTCTACAGCCCTGAATATCATCTCTGTGTTGGTGTGATTTATGGGAACTCATGTTCTTCGCACAATTTCTCCCTTTTTTGTTATTCTTATAATCATTTGACCTATGTCAACAGCATATGTGTGTACCTAGATATTTCTTCTTTGTGCTGTTCTAAGTATTTCCTTTGCTGCCGGTATGAAGAGTGGGGATCATGGGGTCCCTCCCTAATACACTATGGGTTTTGAAATCAACAGGTTGTCAGTAATTCTTATTATATTTTACTGCAGGATTGAGTTAATGATCTGTATCTATGCATTTTGCTTTCTTAAATTGTCTTCCAGTTTCTTTATCATTAAATTTCTGTTTATCAGGTCAAAACCCTTTGTAAAGTCTGGAGATTACCGAAATTTTCTTTTTCATGTCTGGTTCTTTTCAGATATCTTTCAAAAGCAGTTCTACAGCAGTCAATATTGATATGCTACTCTAAAATCCGAGTTATATTTGCTTTCTTTTTTTTATTCTGTTTGTTACTAGTTTTGTTGATTTGTTACTAGTTTTGTTGAAATTTTGAAAGGGGCGTTTTACAGTGCTTTTCCTCTGTATTTTGAGTTTTTATGATCTCCTTTTTTTTTGCCTCTTGCTCTGGAATTATGCTTTTTATATACATTTGTTGAATAGTTTGTTCCAAAGAGGGAAACAAGAGCTGAACAGCGTGGTTCAGATGTTCATGGTATATATTTTCTGGGTTTGTGAGTTATTCTTTGCATTTGTGGTTTCCATGGCCTCTTCTAGTGGAATCTTTCAATGAGTTTGTGCCAGGTTGCAGTTCTTTTGTTTATAGGGGGCTTTACTAGTCCTTGTCTATTCTTGAAATGGTTCTTCCATTTTTCTTATATTAGTATAATGTGTTTGCAATTGTTTCCTACACTGCTGGAGGGTGATATTTGGTCCTTCTGAGCTTCTTCAGCAAGTCTTCCCTTTTCTCCCTAGTAATATTTTGTTTGTCTTTACCATTTTCTTGCAGTATTTCCTTTTTATTGCATATTTTCCTAGTAATGTGAAATTCCCTTATCCCTTCTTAGCTGATATATGCCCAAAATCTCTTTTGGTCCAATTTGTCCTTGTGCATGGATGACTTATCTTCATGAGAACATGCTTCTATAAGAGTCTAGTTCAGTGGGGAAGATAGTGCCTTCTATAGATCCTCTAGCAAGAGCCAAGTGTATGGTGCTTTTCTCTTCATTACAGTTGTACATGAGTGTGTGATATTCATTTAAGAGGGTGAAACCTTGCAGTTTGTTGATTACTAACCTTGTCTTTATGACTAATTGTCCAGTCTCCAGGATAATCGGAATGCCTTTGCACTATAGGATTTGTTGGCTCAACTTGTCTACTATGTTGATTACGGTGGCACTGAGGTGAAAGCATGCTGCTATTACAAAGATGTTTACTTTCAACCATTAGAGAGCATTGTCGCTTTTATAGTCCCTCTGCTCGATTAAGAGAATCTTCCCGTGCAAATATTTGAAGGGATTACTTGAAGGCCAGCGTCAGGTATAGGAGGGTCGGAAATTCTTTCTTTCGAAGGTATTGTACACTTTTGTATTGCTTTTAGTGGTAAGTTGACTTATGAATTGTGCTATGTGAAGTATTTTTTTCAAAGATAAGTGTCAACGTATTTTAGAAACTTCGCCTAGTTGCTCCCACTCTCCGACTGGCCATTCAGCAACCATTCAAACATATACACGGGAAGATTCTCTTATTTGAGCAAACGGACCATAGTAGTGAAGATGTTTTTGGGATCATCCATGGCTTCAGAAGTACAGATATTTTGCTTAGGGCCTTCCCTTTTCTTTGCTGTTAGATGAACACTATTATTCTGAGTGTTGTCAGTTTCCGTTAATGTTGCCATATCTTTGTTATATAGAAAGTCCATGGGTGTAAAGATCATCACATTTTTAATGTACAATGTTCCTTAGCAACATGTTAGTCAAGACTAGCTGCTTGGAGTGTTTGATGTGGTCGACAAAATGGCTACATTATTACTCCTACTGGCCAGAAGTTAGGATCCCTGGTTCCTTCTAGGTTTCTGAATGGTATGCTCATCTTAATTGCCATTTGGTCCACGTGTTCTTAGCTCCTTCCATGTCATTTTCCCAGAGATTCCTTTTTCTCAGAAAATCTCTTTATTCTTTTGTTGGTCGTGTGCTATGTGAGCTTTCCTGTATATTGCCAGACAGTTTGATCCTTTGCTTGGATTATGGAGTCAGAAACTGTGTTTGTTCCTATCAAAATTCTTTAATTCTCTCTTCTTTCCACAACCATATCATCTTGGGTTCCATCTCTCTTTACATCATTGTGCTCAGTTTCTTTCCTTTCATTCAAAGTGTTATCTGTTGTCTCAGTTTTGATTGTTTCAGCTGTGTTCTTCCATGTGGCATCTCTTTTTTTTATTGTTTCATTAATTGTATTGATATATTGCATGCCTTAGATAATGGCAATGTGTGCTGTTCCACTGTGAAATCTGTTGCGATTGGGTTTTAAATATTACATGTTTCGTACAAATTAATTGGTTATTTCTTCTTTTTTTTTTCAAGACCCTCACATACTGGATACAGCTTGTTTTAATTCCTCTTTAGTTTCTCTTTCATTTGCAGAGGATGTATTCCCACCTTAGGTATCCAGTAAATTGTGACATCTATTGCACATCCATAGGAAATTCCCCTTTTTTATCTTTCTTTTTTTTGCTTTTGAGTACATTCATTCTGTTTTCGTTAGGGAGGTGCAGTCTTTGTAGAACTATTATTTACAGTTCTTGTCATCCAACAGCATCACTACCGCTATTAAGTCCCCTTTGCATTATGGGCTGCAGTGAGTAATTTATTCCCTATTTGTTGCTGTTATGCTATTTGTATTCATGGTTACTTGAAGTTCCAGTATTGTTTTTTTCAAATTTGTGACTTAACGGTTTTCATTCACTTTCTGTTCCAGCTAATTTCACTATTTTTACATTGGACTAAAATTCACTAATAGTTACTCTCAAACCTCAATATTTTTTCTTGATGTATGAACAAAAATTGTTTCTCTATCAATCTTACTTTAGTTTGATTTTACAATTGCTTACATCCATCACTTCAATGCTACATTTTACGATCCATTTTTGTTACAAAATATCTATTACATGATCAACATGATGATTTCCTTTGGAATCAACCCTATATATTCTATGGTGAAGAATGGGATTATGTATTTTTTATTGTCAAGTTTAATCATGTACAATTTTAATTAATTATGTTTGAATTACATTTTATTAACGGTATTTTGAAGATGTTAATTATGGTTATTTTCTTTAACAGACTCCATTACATTTGGCAGTATTGACACGGCAACCTAAAATTGTAAGATATCTAGTGATAGCTGGAGCAAATCAGTATATACAGGATTGTCACGGAAATACAGCTCTCCATCTTGCATGTCAAAATGGCGACTTGAACTGTGTAAAAGCACTCACGGAGCCTATTCATGTGGATGAAAATAATGGTGTCAATCTTCAGTATACTCCCTACATTCAAGAATTGCCACCGAGATTTGAGGAACGAAACTATGATGGTGAGTTTACAATTTTAATGGCTGTTTATGTATTGGAGCCTACTTTATAAATCTTATAGTTGAGATTGGTTTTCCTTTTTACAACTGATAGAAAATAGAATTCAGTATTCACTTACAATCTTGATGGCTTTTATTTCAAACTTTGTAATTAAATGTTTTAATATTTTTACTTATAAAGTGGGTTCTATGTTTTGAATTTACTTTTATAAAATGTACTTGCTTTCATTTTTTCAGTAATATACCCTGTAGCATGATTATATATATATATATATATATATATATATATATATATATATATATATATATATACTTTTTAAATTAAATTTAACCTATTACTAACAATTTTAAGTATAGAGGCAAGCAAATTAATGAAGGAGTGGGAAAAATTAATCATCTTAATATGGAGCCCCCTAAAATAACTATAATTTATACAGATAACTTACAAATAAGATGTATTTTTATTACTTTAGAGCATTGTTTATATTCCATTAATTGGTTTATAAGCTTATAATTTAGTATTTCCACTGGAAGATGATCCATTTATAGCTATTAAAGAGGTAAAGTGATCAACTACATTATAGAATACATAATCTTGTTCAAAACACAGTTTCCTAATTTAAGATGTATTACATATTCTTCATAAGGTATATATTGGATATTATGCTTCATCTCAGTCGACTGCAGTGGTCTAGTGATTATGTTTCTTGCCTATAGTTTCAAGGGTTGGAGGTTCAAACAAACTGGGGTTGATGGATTTTAGGACATGAAATTCCATGGGGCAGAACTTCTGAGATGACCATGGTCCATAGTCTGAAGATTTTTGGGCTTGTAAAAGAAACCGCAAGCCTGAATAAAAATGCCTCTGTGCAAAATTTAACAACCTTCTTCCATCTGAGTAATACCTTAGCTACTAATTGTCTTCTTGAGACAATGTACTAATCACATATCCCTCGATTACATCTATAGTGAAATAAGCATAACGAAATTAGTCTGGTTAAGAAACTTCCCACTAGGGGATGTCCCGAGTGGGACAAATGGGACATATTATTTTAATCTGGGATCTTTATTTATTATACATACCATATTTTTAATTTATGTCTTTTTGTTGTACAAATAATTTTTGTTTGTAATGAATGTTTTTTTTTTGCGCGATAGTGCATTTTGTTGTACTTACAGCAATGGCGACCATGATTGGAAGTTCAACTTCCTACATTTCGGGGTTGCCAACCTAAATAACTATACTGTAATATTACGTATTACAAACCTCATGCAGGAAATAAAACCAGCCCTTTATGTATACTACGTACAATGTATATAGAAAAATGTATCCAAAAGGTAGTGTTAATATACATTATATGAAACTAATCACTGCATTTTAAATGAACTGAATTTTATTTGAAACAATATAAAACAGTAAATACATACTTGCTGCCGATTTATCACTAATTGGTCTCAGGCCTGCTGCAATCTCAACCAATAAACATTGCCCACAATGTTATTGATAGTTGTTTATGATGGATGCAAATATTGCCAACAAAGATGTTATTTTACTATTATTTATTATTTTGAAAACACCATTGCGCAAAAATAATGTACAACGCAACTTTGTGAAGTATTTTATTGAATCTCACATTAAAAACTTTGCTATCACTTGGTTTTTAAACATTTCCTCACTTATGTAAAACCACTTCCCAACCTTGCATCTTAATATACTGATGTGTGTGGTAACTGAACATGATAATGAAAATTCTATTTATTATATGCTTTGATTAATTAGTGATTCCCAAAATTTGAACTCAGGATTTCATATAATCTGATGTAAAAACTGAATTAAATTTGCTGCTATTTAAAAATAACTTTTCTTTAAAACTTCTGTTAGAAATAGCAGATGATATAGTATACATGTATTGTATGATAAATATGTTATATATAAATGTAAAACTAAACTCCATGGCATAATAGGCCTAGAAGGCTCTTGGCCTGCGCCAGCTATAAGTCTCACATCTACATGTGTTAATCATAGAAAGCTGACAGGGGTCAGCCTATCAGATCCCCTAGCTGTTATAGTTGGTTTTCTCAACTTGGAGTCATTGCTTATTATAGCTACTTATGTACTTCGCAGCATGGATCCCATACAGGCCAATAATTCCATGATAAAAGTTTCTTTCCCATGGCTTTGTGCCAAGCCTCATGCCTTATACTCTCCACTGCTGGTGTACGTACCATTAGAGAATCTACAGAAATGCTATGTAAAACAATTTCCTACCAATTTGGTTTTATGTATGGAATTGTTTATAATATTCCGTGCGGCCATGAACCTACGGGTTCGATAGTGCCAGTGAGTAAGTAAGTAAGTATTGTTTATAATATTTCTTTCATTGTATTCAATTTATAGGTGGATCGAACACCTTAGTATTACATCTAGGATAGTATCTAGTATACTTGGACCAATGGATGTGTTCTTAGAAAGGTACACGTCAATACTCTCACAATTTCACTGCACTTCCCTCCCACTACGTCAAACAGCAGCTGGTATATTGTTTGAACTCACTACTTACTAAATAGGCAGTAAAAATTTGGAACTATGACGAAGGTACAATATAACTTGTGTGATTATAGCATTGACTGTACAACCATTGATAAATATTTTATGTATGCTTAATTATGTCTCATGTGACAGATATGATTTCTATATCAAAATTTAAAGCTTTCTACAGTTATATATGGCCTAGATTTCCATGAGGGATTTCCCCATGGCTTTAGAAAATGGGAACTCATTTAAGAGCTGACATACATTTGAATGTGGTTACTACAGCTATTATTTTCATTGTCATTTATGCATTGCAATTTTTATAATTTATAGATTTCATATCTTTTTATAGTTGAACTACTTAAATATAATAGAGGTAGCTAATTCATTAATTTTCTTGTCCTTAAAATAGAAAATGTATATAAAACATGTTGACATAAGTTCAGCTATTATCTTAAGCCTTTTGCATTATATTAAGCTAAATGTACTTTTTTCTTTCAAATTTTAGGTCTTTTTTTTTCAGTAGGACTCTTTAACTACTCTTAAAGAGCCCCACTTTCTTCTATTTTGTGTATAGGTATTTATATTTCTTTAGAGATGCCTGAATTTCTTAATATTCCATCTAAGGTTTTTGGATGTATACTTGTACCCAGACCCAGCTTAATTCTTGCATTAAATTAGATTATATTACTTTTTATGGAAGGGCAATGAATGAATTATAGCCTAGGGAGCCAAGTATATTAATCAGCCCAGTAACGAGGCTGTTTCTATTGTTTAATAATTAACCTGATCATATATGAAAGAAATTGTGATAATGGAAAAAGTAATTGTTAATTTCATCTCAATGGACCTTGGGATTTGAACTTGAGACCTTAGTGTCCATTTTCCAGGAAGACATTTCTTTAAGCCAGACTACATGTAACTGCATTATTTGATTCTTATATCTGAATCTGAAATACCATTATCATAAGGTACTAAATTACTTACAAATCTCATTTACTCCATTCTCTAAGAAGCATTTTGTTAATCCCACAAAACATTAATTTTTGTATAATATTCTTGTTATTCAGTTGTTCCGTTTACAATTTGCTTCAATTAACAAGTTTTCGAAAAAAAATATCTATTCTGATTCTTTAGATCTTCAAACCAAGGCTGGGATTGAAGTCGTAGGCTTTAAGCCTAAGGCCATCTGCACCACTGAGGCCGTATTTTAACGTAACTAGCATTTATCTCTGCTTAGGGCCAGTTTCATGGACAGCTAATGACAAATGAGGGAAATTTTGAGGAAGTGGCTGAATTCAAATACCTAGGAACAATAATCACAAATAGGAATGAGATGCACAAAGAAATTAAACATAAACTCAATTCTGGAAATGCGTGCTATTATGCATTGCAGAGACTCTTGATGTCCCAACTCCTTTCAAAAAACGTTAAACTGAAAATATATAAAACTGTTATTCTACCAGTTGTATTATATGGGTGCGAAACATGGACTCTTACTTTAAGGGAGGAAAGGAGATTACGAGTATTCGAGAATAAGGTACTTAGGAAAATTTTTGGACCAAAGAGAGATGAACAGACAGGTGAATGGAGAAGACTACATAACAATGAACTACATGGTCTTTATAGGAAGCCAGATAAGAACAGTTAAGTCTTGTAGACTGCAATGGGCAGGACATGTTGCACGTATGGGAGACTTGCATGGAAGCTCCTTGTAGGAAAAACGCCCAGTTGGTAGACCAAGAATGAGGTGGGAGAATAACATTAACTATGATTTGAGGGAAGTAGATTATACGGAGAATGATTGGAAAGCATTAGCTCAGGATAGGGATGTATGGAGAGCTTATTCCCGCACGGCCATGAACCTACGGGTTCGATAGTGCCAGTGAGTAAGTAAGTTAGGGTAGTTTCAAGAGAGGTAACTGTATTACGCCAGTTTAAGCTATGCATTATACATGGGGAAAACTGGCGTAATACGGTTACCTCTTGGTGAAACTGACCCTTATTGTGTGAGCTTCTCTGTTAGAAAATTATTGTTCATCGTGTTTAGTCAATATGGCTTCTTTGGATTCCCCCAAGTTACGTTGGATTCTAAAAACCGATTAATGAGGAATTCCCATTTCCTTGGGCATTAGTCCTTAACAAACACAAGTCACGCGTGTTCAGGTACATAGCGTTGCGTGTCTTGATAGTTCCGTCACAAAAAATGTGCAAATTACGTTATAATATGTCTATTTGCACGATGGATGATGTTCATCCAAGAATTGTTTAATGCAATACGTGGTTATTTTTTAGTACAATTCAACAGATTAAAATATGTGAAGATGTGTTTTAATCCAAGGTCACATATACGCTGGAATGAGTGTTGAAAGACAAGGCCTCACTCATGCCGTTACCTTTAAGTTGGTAGCAATACATTTGCGGGTTTCGGAGGCATAATGGTTTAAAAATGATCCTGGATCAGAAAGTGTATCTTGTTCATATATCAGTTATATTAATACTGAGTATGTAACGAGTATTGAGTATACTATGATAATGAAACGTATTAATGGAATTAAATGTATTTGCGTTAATTAAAAAAGTACTAATTTCAGAAACAACTCGTTCGGTATTTATGTTTTCATAATATGGTGTTGAAATGTATATAATTTCTTAAAAGGCATTTCAAGGATTTAACTAGCATAACATGCAAGATTGAGTTCAGATTTTCAGGGAGTTTTTGTAAAAATAATTCTAGGAATAACAGTACATTTTAAATGTTTTCAATATTCTGTTGAATGAAATCAGCTCTGTTAATCTTGTCTGTACAACCCTAAACATTTTCGTTTGAAGGTGAGCTGTCATCCCATAACCAGCAGACATAACGGGAAGTGGTAGCTTTGGAATTAACGACGAGTTATTTATGGTTTGTTGTTTGGGATTTTCTGGCCCCATATCTTATCTGCTAGCATTATTCCAAGTTCTTTTCACTGGTTTCCCCCATCCACAGTAAATGGAAATTTTTGTTATTTCATCAGCAAACTTGTTTGGTTTACTTATTTCTTAACAACGTAGTTGATGGTAAAACAAAATGTTTCTCTGCCACTGATTTTACCCAAAGTACATCTATCCTATTTGAGCCCCGAAATGAGAATATTTGTTCATATGTTAACAAGGTATCATATAATGTTCCAAATCTAACCCAAGAAAATGAAACTTTTCTATCCTGCAGCTTTCTGCAAGGTGCTGGACACTTTTCGTTTCATCCCTACATGCGTTCAAATTTCAATACTTTCTTTCGTTATTTATTTTATAGTAAAATGTACATGCTCTGCTCCTGTATAAGTCACAAGGATTCAAGTTCTCCCACTAATTATCAACTTGGAGAAAGTGAAGTTTAATAGAGCCTCCCTTCAGATGACCATGATTTGTTTTATCACAGGAACAAAGTGACCTCTATGGGAGCAGAAAACTTACGGTAAATGAAAAGACTTCAAAATAAAATTTACATAAATTAATGTTTTAACATGTTCTTATTCGTGGAGATTGTGTCTTTAGATATTACAAGTTTTTGTAACTTTATATAATGTAGAATGTCTTTGCGGCGAAGTTTTTAATATCTAACTTTCATTCTCCGCCCAAGGCTTTATTAATAATGAATTATGAAATGAAAGATCATGACATGGTTTGACGATTGAGGAAAACCACGGAGAAAATCCAATGAGGTTGGCCGTCCTGGGAATTTTAACCTGGAATTTCCCGAATACGACTCTTAAAGGCTGTCGTCTATATTTCGCTATTAAAATCATTAAACTAGTTCGCCATTGTCAACACATTTAATGTTTTGGATAATCTAGGTATAAATATCTTCCAGTAGTCTGTTTATCCATAATTATTTTGAAACTTGCAATCCCAGCCTCTCTTCAGCTAATCATTTCATTACCTCTAGGTGAGGGACGAAAGTTCAGGAAATCAGACAGAATCCCTAATCCCGTACATAAATTACAAACAAGCATGAACTATGGAAAGGACAGATACCAGGTCCCAAAAAAAAAATGTTTCCTTCTTTATATGATTATAAAATATAACGCGCATTGTAATAAATTGAAACGAGATTACTGATAAAAAATACAATTTCCCAGAGGCATTAGATTATGTAAACGTTAAAACCCAGCAAAATATTGATCTGTTATCACTCCTGAAAAAGTGATAAGTACACCGATAACGCCGATTGACAGATTTTGCAGTACATTGTAATTTTTAGCATTAAACTTGTCATTTCACGAAATCATATATAGATTAATTACGTTCGTGACCTTTGTACATTCACATCTTTATTTACAAAAAAGCTTTATCTGCTTGTTACAATATGAATTCGCGAAAAAATCTATAAAAGTTTAAAGGATTACGCTAAAAATACTTTTCAAGATGAAAATTAAAACTTTGTTTAAAGAGGCAGAGATGATAAGAAAATGATTTCAAGTAAATTGAGATCTTCCTTTAGTCTCTGGACACTAAAATGCCAGTATATATATATTCCACCGCTGTGGTCACGAAGTAGCGCGCTTGTCATTCCCGGTCGGTACAGGCTCCTGGGTGAGGTTTCTTTCGGGTTTTTTTCCTCACCTGTAAGGTCCCCGAAAATCATACGGCCATCATCATCCTTATCATTAACATCCTTCACCGGTGTGGAAAGCAAGGGGAAACTACCACACCTATAATTCCCTAGTAAAGCTGCAAAGTATAGCATGAAAATGATTGCAGTCAAAGATCTGCCCTCGGGCAGAATTACCATGGATGGAGATTATTTATATATATATATATATATATGCATTGCCGGATAACGGTGAACATTATACATCAATTTCATTTATGACAGAAATAATTTTCATAAACCTATTAATATTTTTCTCCAAATTTTATAAAATAAAACAAAATAGATATCCACACAAAGCCGTCTCGGTGAACTCGGCCCCGACCTGAATCCCATGTTCAAATCCTGGAGGATCCATAGAGATATAGGGGTTTCCTGTTTTCCCGTTTCCCGAATTTCATCCCACCAACTCTCAATCCCCCATCTCTCTTCTTAATGTCATTTCATTGATTCGTATCACCCTTTATCTCTTGTTGGAAATCCACAAATGTTGAAAATATGGTTGTAAGCGTCTAGTCGGGGTCAACCAGGGTACTGTCTCATGATTCAGAGACTGAGCAATAAATATAAGGGTTAGAAGGGGCCAAGAGGAGCATTTGAGTCCCTCGCGACTTCGAGCCCAACCGAAAAAGTATGACTTTTATTCCACTTATCTCTATAATACTGGGATAGCGCAATAGATATTTCACGTCGCGGCGCTCAGGACAGTAAGTCCTCCCAGTCTGAATAAAGAACTAAGCTATTCGTATAAAGCAGCTCCACTTTCACAAACTTATGTATAATATTGTAAGTCTATTTAAATGTCAGTTACTGATGTTGCCAACCTAGCTACAAAAATTGATTTGTCATTATTTCAGAAACCATAGCGGTGAATTCACGTTTCAGCAACAAATCCAATCAAATAGCTACAAAAAAGTAATTGTGAAATTTGTTTTGCGCTGCTAGGCCTAGACTATGGTTATTAAAATACACTACTTTGAAATATTACTTGCTTTAATTAATTTGGACTATATCACAAGTGACGAAGGTAGCAGTAAAAGTAAATATTTATATTACAATTATGATATATGCAATTAAGATATATGGAAATTCTTAACAAGTAACTGTACAGTATCATTATGAATGATCTAAACAAGTCGTTAAATGGGTAAAAACTCCGGAAGAAGGGTTATTAATCTTTATTTTATCCGTTATTCCTTAATGTTACGACGATGTACAGTTAGTTCATCATTTACAGAAACAAGTAAAATAAATTCTCATGACTGTTCATTTTTAAACATCTGGCATATTTTTATAGTTTATTGTATTATCTTCATGTCTAATCATTTTTAAACATTTGCAGCAGCATTTACATTATTCCAAGAATCCTTCACTTTCTTAATACAGTTGTGCTTGGCAGATACTGTTTTTGAAGGTTTGATGGGTTGAAAGTCTCAAAGTTGAGAGATTTCAGGTTCCTAAATCACAGTCCTGAAAGTTTTCACTTTCAGGTAAAATTATTTGTCGGGATTCCCCTCTTGTTAAATCAAAGACTGTTCAGGTAGAGTATTTATTCCATTTCCCTCCTTAAGACCTAAGATTTTCCAATTATGGTCGTGTTTGGGGCGCGCGGTTGCCCCTACTGGAATCACAGTTTGAATCCTGGCGATTCCAGAGGGGTATTTTTGGTGGGCCATACCGGGATTTTCTCGAGTTCTCTCATTTCCCGAATTCATCGCACTAAGTCCTTTGTTGTAATTTTCATTGTTTCATAATGTCGTATGACATTAATAAGTATCAATAACTTAATTTTCACCGATGATTTAGTCTTACTACACCGTGAACCACGATGAAGATCTGTTACTATTGGCTGCTTACAAACTAAATGCAATATGTAGCGATTATAATTTTAAAATTTCAGTAAGTAAAACAAATGTAATGGCGTTTTGTGGAAGAAACACTGCGTGCAAAAATAATAATTAGAGACGAAATTATTGAACAAGTATCCCACTTTAAATATTTAGTATGTGATATCAGCTATGGATATGATAAAGTTTAAACTATTTGTGGTTCAATAAATAGAACATTGTATAATAAAGCCCATAAACAAACAAAATAAAAATTTTATAAAACAATGACATGTGTATGGGAGTGAATCTTGGATTATCACTACCAAACAAGAAAGTAAAATCCAAGCAGCATAGATGAATTTTTTAAGAAGAGCAAAAGGATGCGCTAGAATGGACGAGATAAGAAACGAGGATATCCGTGAAGAACTACAGATTTACTCCATAAAGAAAATATATTTAACAACAAGATTCATTGGAAAGAACATATAGAAAGAATGGAAGAAAGTACCAAATAAAATCTTACATTATTTTCCGAGAGGAAGAAGAGATGCCGGACGTCCTTGGAGCAGATGGTCTTAGATGTATATTAGTGAAGACGGAACAGGCAACTAATGCCTAAACCAGGAAATGAAGAATGACAAAAGCATAATATTTAAAAAATACATGCCTATAATTGAAAAGCTTTGAAAGAATAGCCATACATGGATATTTTACCCTTAATTTTGTAAGAAAATTTATATAATTTAACGAAAATTGGGTTAAAATGTTTGTACTTGTAACTAGCATAAAAAGATACAATCAAACTAAAAAAAATATTTCCTCTGATATAACAATATATTACATTAAGTTCACAATCTCATTTCTGACCTACTTAATTTATGAATTCTGAGGCACTATCAACTTTATTTTATTCAAATATCTGTGTTGGATAAAAGAATATGTAAACAGGACTTATTTCAGATCGACAAATTATCGTTAAAGCGAGGCCGTGACAAAATTCTTTACGTTTGAACCACTTTTCTTTTGTTTTGTATCTATTTCATCAAATATATCCAAGTAAACTAAATTCAAAGAGATACATTAAAATAATCTTCACCTCTTCTGACGGATGTTTTTTTTGAGACAGTAGGAAAAATCATTTCAACTGTGCTTTCATAATGTTTACCCTATGTTTACTGAATTTGATGTGTGTTTATATATGTACGTAGTATAATAGCAATAAAATAATTAAGGTATTTTTTATTTCTGAAATTCTGTATGATTGGAAGCAACAATCAACGAATCAACATGTTTAACTAATAGAATTTAGAAATTATATGATTGAAATTCCACAGAAATCAACTGTTTTAGTAAAGTATGTAATGTTCTAATATTGCTGGGATTTTATATTTCCATTGTGTCCTGTAAATACAATCTGTAAATTTAAACATTTTGTTTTAGACTGTACATGCTCAAGGAACAAAGCCTGAAAATCCTCTCATGGGTAAATCCCATATGCATTGTATACCTTCCCAGGTACCAACCTAGTCATTGTGTATAGATTAAGCTTGCAGAGATTAAATTTTCCCAACTAACAGGAATGCCAAAATGTACTTGTACAGTATGTAGAATACACTTTCGTTACAGACAGCAAGTCTAAAAGAGAGACAAACATGATTAAATAACACTAAAAGAATTTCGTCATGAGGTATTGGCAACGTTGCGTCCGATGGGCGCGACTTCTTGATGTCGGACAGGTTTTCTTGTGTTACTTATGTACAGTAATATTCAGCAACTTGAATTTCTTTCCGTGAAATTATGAAGTTCTATTTTATGTTGTTAATAGATTATGTTAGTCCAATATAAAAATGTCATCCCAAATAAGAACTTCCAGTATGTTCATTTTGAATTAGTACATTGTTTCAATCTTTACATACAGTATAATCGAATCCAAAATTAAATTAAGGCTCAAAACGAATATGCTTATGATTTTAGAACTCAGACCGACCGTTTTCCATCCAAGAAAACTAGCTACTCACGAGGCGACCCCATCTGGGGGTAAATGAGCGTAAATAAATTAGTTTGGTTGAAACACTGCCACTAGGGAGCATCTTAATAACCACACGGGGACGCAAAGGATATATAGACATAGAATTACCATGTTCTTTCTTCAATCCATAATTTTGGGGGGGTAGAATTATCCTAGAGTATATAGATTTATAAAATAAAATATTTTTTTATTTATTTTATATTTCGTTTTCAAAATCTGGTTGGAATATCGTGTCAAAAATGAGAACATGTCTGGATCATTATTAGTAAATATAATGCAAATTATGGAGTGGATTTTTATTTATCTTGTGTGACTTTACAAAATATAATTATCAGTAAGACCAGCACAAAAAATAATTCCTTATCACAATTCCGGAGAGCCTTGGACGACTGAAATGGTTGATGTTACTGGCTACTAAAAGGTAGTACAACAGTTTATTAGCTTAACGTGGTTCCTTATACATAATTTCAGTTTTTCGACTGGATTTTGCTACTTCTCATATCATGTAGCATATTCATTTACGCTCACGGGACTAAGTGAAACCCGTTCCACGTCCTATATCTAAAGATTACAACCAGACTTGCTAAACGTTTTGTGTGTGTGTGTGTGTGTGTGTGTGTGTGATAGGCTTTAGCACCAGCAATAAGTGAATATATTAGCTAGGGATCTTGCAAAATTGATTACAATTGTGTGTGTTCCTTTATTACAACATGTAGTTCTTCAGTTCATGTAGCTCTCCGACAAATAAATTCAATTCTTTTATCTCCATTTCAATCGAGTCATGTGTTTCAAATATATATTCTTCGGTTTTCCCCAGCATTCATTGTGTACAGAAAGAAAGGTTGTTATTCATGGAGTGATAAACCTTGGCACTTGATGATATCAAATACTTTCTCGTTGATATAGATAACGGTAAATATCTGCCTGCGTTATAATATTAACAGTTGGTAATAAAATGTACAAGATAATGTTTATTGGTACATTGGCATTCGATGCAGTTAGAATATGGAGGGATTTCACTGTTGCTATTACAAATACTGGTAGCATGTTTTCGTAACTTGCGATTGTTTCGCAATCACATTCAACTTTTTTTAAATATACATTAATGTTAGTTTAAATGATGGGGAATCCCGTGTTCGTAATCTCAGGCCAGTCAACCTTTTTACAGCATTGGGTACAACTAGGCATTACATTGCGTTTTTAATGCAATTTTTTGTACAGTACATTAAGTTTTTGCTGAATAACCTAATGTAATGTGCGTTTAAAATTGAGAACTCATATTTATGTAATGATTTTTGTTTTTCAAAAGAGATTTTTCATTAAAAGAATTGACTTTGGTTTATGGCAAAAGGGACATGCAGAAATAAAAGGGCAAGTGTAGGGCACAACTAGTTGTGAATTTGTCGGTCCCCGATTCCATCCCGGCGAAGTTAAGTAGAATTTTTCGAGAAAGGAAACTGAAGCATATGGGAGAACTTAATTTTAAACTAGTTTGTATAATGATATAAAACATTTTTTATTTATAGTTTATTTATTTCCTATGATTCCTAAATGGAACATAGGACTGCAGTAAAGATCCTCCAGCGTACTCCTGCTTCCAGCCAGCCATTTCACTTGTTTCCAGCTTTTCCCTCTTTCCTTTGCTTCCTCGTCTACTGATGGCTTCCAAGTTTTCCTAGGTCGTCCACTTTTTCTTATTCCATGCGGATTCCAATCTAGTGCAGTCTTTTCGATGGCTCCGACTGATTTTCTCAATTCTGCTTTTGTTTTCGTTTTATTTGGTGACATTTTAGATTGGTTGAGTTTCCTCTAGTTCTTCATGTGATATTACTTCCGGGCATTTTATTTAGAAAATAATAGTAATACAAAACTAATTTATTTAATAAGTAAGTAGCCTAAATGAAGAAAAGAATCTCCGGATATTTTATCTGATTACTTTAAAAATAAACATTGCCTAATGTAGTTTTTTTTAATTATTTACAAGATTAAGTAATTGCGGTATCGATACACCCAAAACGTAAAACATGTTTGGTTACTTTGTAAACTCATGAGATTTACAGTGCATTTATGACATTTTGAGTTCCATTGCTTTGGTATATTTTAATATCCAATGTTAGAACAATACAATCAATTGTGATTTAAGTATCAAATTGAAGCTGATGTTACTTTTTTTCTTTAATGATAATAAATATGCTTAGGGAAGTCGAGAACAACAATTTAAACAGATGAGGCGACAGTAATAACATAAAAATAGCGCTATGGTTTTTGTAGTTATAAGAAAAAAAGTTTTCTTCAATCGTGGGTTGAATATGTTATATTTAGACTGAATGTTATATAATATTAACTTTTATTTTCTTCTTGGAATTTGAGTACACTGACTCGAGATAGAAGTGATGCCAAGTTGCAGAGGTCGTTAATAAAACCATTCTAGAAATATGAAACTCTTTTTATAGCTGATTGTAAAGAGTTTGGGAAATGATGAAAACCTAGATAGAGTAAATGAGCCCATGTAGAATGGTGTCGTAATGCTATTATTTACATTTAAAATACACGTTCATATCGACAAGAGTAGGATATTTTTCTTTGATTGAAATTCATCCAATAGTAGTTACCAGATTTTTTAAATCGGGTTTCACTTGGGATTTCCAACAGACAATTTATGTGAAGAGTGTGGGAGTTCCGTTTAAAGAGTTTTAACAAAGCACAGAGGTAAATGCGAAGGCAGTAACAAAATGGAAAGTTGTGAAAGCGAAAATGTTACGATTTAGAAAATGCTATTTATTTATGCCTGTAAATAAAACCACTGCTGAATTGTGTAACCATCGAATTCATATTTGCAATCTCTGGAATGACTCAAACGATACCGTATATAAGCGTACAACTTGACAAGTTTTGTATAATATGTGGAATACTTCTTGTGTATGATATGGAAAATTGTGCTATAATGTGATACCGGTACGCAACTACAGCATTTAGGCGCGACTTACTATTTATCGTTCTTTACACACGGGAAGTTAGCTAATAATTGTCTGTTTAAAACGTCATTGGATTTTCCACATTTTGTCGTCCCCGTACAATTTTTCGTGTACTGTCGAAATATGTGTATTTAGTTGTTTAAACCTTACGTAATAGTTTAATTCCAAGAAAGCCATGGGGGTTGATGCTAGGGCGAGTTTCAGATGTCTGCCGGGTAATCCTCACTTCTGTTGGTCGAATTTCGCAGATTCTGTCGCGTTCTATCAATAGTGTATACTAAGTTTCTCATCAGTTAATAGAAAATAGCAGGCGGTAGAGAGATTTAAAATTTTCGCTCCAGGTGAACAAAATGATCCATTTTGCTGGTTAACGAACTCTGCCTTTTCATTATTGCTATTGCTATATGTCAAATTTAGGTTGTCTCTTAGGCTCCGAAAGGCAAGACATGCGGCACGAATGGGGAATAAAGAGATATGTGATAACTTCTTGTAGGAAAACCAGAGGGAAAGTGCATAATCGGTAGAGCAAGAATGAGGCGGGGGAATTACATGAACCATTATTTGAGGTAAATAGATTATAAAGGAGATTATTGGAAAACAGGTCAGGATACGGATATATGGAGAGTTCATGTCCTCGCGGCCATGAACCAACGGGTTCGATGGTGCCAGTGAGTTAAGTTATATGTCGAATTTGATTCTGAAAAAAATAGAAATGGCTGCCCTAGAGCGTTAAGACACACACACACACTATTTTTTTAACATTACAATTTTTGGTGTCTTCTAAGTAAGATAAGTGAAAGTATGTAAACATTTTTTAAAAATTCATTTTGAATAGCTTCATTCCTTCTCAACACCTAGTTTATCCCATTGGATTCAGAATTATTTGTTTTTGTTTTGTCTGACCAGATCACATTGTTCCAGAAGTCCAGGCTCCTGTCCTGATGCTCCTTGGCAAAGTCCAGTCTTGTTTTTGGGTCCCTCTTATTACATATCATTTGGCTTCATATGGATTGTGTCTCTAGCCTGGCTAGTATGAAACTCGATGGACCATTTGTTAGAATTTTTTTTCTGATACTTGTTCCAATGATTGCTTGATTTTGAGTTCACTTATTCTACGGTTAAATTTTCCTTGCCTGATATTAAGTTTTCTTCTCTCTGGTTCAACAAGTTTTGTCTTTGGCCCTCTTGGGATATTAGCAATGGACCATTGTTTCTGAATTTGTTAACAATATAATTCACAGTAGAGTTTATTGCAATGATAGAAGCTACGGTTTCAAGCATTTGGCGCGAGGGAATTACAATGTATATATAAGAGAAAAATTTGCGTCTAGATCGCAACTCGCCTCGGTAGCTCAGTTGGTAGAGCACTTGGCCCGGAAAGCCAAGGGTCCCGGGTTCGAGTCTGGGTCTAGGCGAAAATTTTTCTCTTCAAATATAATTTATTAAGCCTATTTATCTTAATGAATAGATCCTCAATGCAAGATCGATATTTTTTATTTTTAAGTTGACTCTCTAGTCCAGTAGTTAAATTGAAAATAATGTTTATATTACTGTGACAGGTATATTTTGCTGCATCAATATGTTTATTTCTCTACTTATTAGATATTGTGATAAAATTTAATGATATCTGCTTCTCAATATTCTCTGTATTTAAAGGATTATGAACTCGTTTTCATAAAAATGTTAAATATGTCACATCTTGTAACATCTTTGTATATTGCTGGTATTTTTTTGCCACAGGAATATAAAAGTCATACTTGGCATTTAATTAATCTCAGGTGTATTTTTGAGTTAATAACATAATTCTTGTAGTAAATGTCAAAATAATGGAAATTAACCCTTTAGTATTAAGGTTTTAGATTCGAGAATGTACTGGATAATGTTAGTGACTAGCTGCGGTCAAATATGCAAAGTTTAGGATGCCAAATCCTCTGAATCATTGGTCAAGCATGTGGAAGGCACATCTGCTTGACTTTAAAGATGCTGCTGTCTCTATATATGCCGCTGTGTCAGTTAAAAATAGACATTCAAAGGATTGCCTCACTCCGAATGGCAACTTTTCCTTCCAGAATTTTTTTTCCACCTACAACTCAACTCTATTCCTTACTAAATATGGTCATAGATGTATAAAATGTAAATGAGACCAGTTTTTCAATTTGTTTTTTTTTTTTTTTTTTGAGATGCTGGAATATTTGAACATTCAAATTAACATTTGATAAACTTCAATTTCTTAGGACTTTAGTTTAACATCTGACGTCTTATGTGTAATTGGAATTACTTATGTGTTCATATTATTTTTAACAATATTCTGGAAAACCAGAATACTTTGGTATACAAATGATTTTTTTAGCATTTGCAAGTTCATTGGAAAAATTATTGAAATAGCAGAATATCTCATTTTTAGACGTTAACAAATCATTAAACTTATGAAATGCAGTAACTTTCAAATTATAGCTTTTAGTATCTGCTAAGACACAGTAAAAGTAAAAATAACTAGATGAAGGTCATGTCCTTGTACTATACGTTTTTATGTATGTAAAGAATCTTAAGTCTGTGCATGTTTCACAATTTATCAACTTCATTGTCCCAATAGGGCAAGTTAATTTTAATAATACAGATATTTGTGGTTTTACAAGTAAGTTGCAGAAATAAATGTTTTAGAGTCTTATTTTGCTTACCAGATTAGAACATATTATCTTTAGAAACATTTTGATATTTCATGTCATTGTGGTTCAAATCTGTGGTTGAAAGTACTGAAATTTTATTTAGAAGAGTCTCATTTCAATTTTGAGGTTCTACTAACTCACTGGCACTATCGAACCCGTAGGTTCATGGCCGCGTGGACATAAACTTTCCATATATCCCTATCCTGAGCCAATGTTTTCCAATCATCCCCTGTATAATCTACTTCCCTCAAATTAATGTTATTCTCCCACTGTTATCCAGTCTTCTCCATTCACCTGTCTGTTCATCTCTCTTTGGTCCAAAATTTTCCTAAGAACTTTATTCTAAAATTTTGAGGTTCTACTGCATATTTTTAATGGATGACAAGACTTCTTTATTTTAGGCGCAGTAACAAAAACTTATTTTATGTTTTGAATTGCTTTACTTTAAAAATTAAGGAATGTATATTATTAATTTAGAGAACATCGATGAAACTCTGTGTCTGGGAATTAATAAATTTTTAAAATTGCTTTGGAATTAAACATTTGTCACTTCCTTATTGACACATAACTTACACTTGAAAATATGAGATCATGTTTCCTTTATATCCTGAATGATAGCATAATATTGTGATTTGCAGACTTAGTGTTTCTTAATACATTTCTCTGCTTGTTTCAGGTCAAATGTGTGTACATCTCGCGGCCTTAGGAGGTTACGAAGATGTTTTGAGGCATCTAATTTGGTGTGGAGCCAACATTAATGTTAGAGTAAGTATTTTTTATTCATTGATGATCTTGCTATGTAGGTCAAATAATTGGAATTCTTGCAGGTACTCACAAACATATCACTTGTTACAAAATGCTTACGTCCGTTTTCAGTATAAGACCATGTTACGATGGATATATTCTCAATCTTCATTTGCTTAGGGAGGTAAATATACTGGGAAATAATTTGTATGTATCGAATTTTAAATCCACATTGTTTGATAAAATACAAAAAAATTATATTCTGTTCAAGTAAAAAAGATAATAAAAGAGTGAAATACAACCACTTTCCTCTGCCTTTTGTCTTGTATTCTGTGCTCATATATGATTAACTTATGCTTGAAATTCAGTTTGTAAATTTTCTTATGGATATTTATATAGTTTGGTTTGGTCTTAATGGCTGTTTTTGCTTACTGATTATTGCTATTCAATTAGATGCTTTCTTTATATGTATATGATAGGATTTTTTTCTCATTATTTGGAATATTAGTCCTAATAAGTTCTGTTTTATTTTAAAGAAATTGAAATATTTTGCAATGTAACAGATTACAGATAGTGTGAAAGTTTTTACTCACAAGGGAAAAAAAAATCTAGTCATCTATTACAACAAAAGCTTTCACATTTTTGAAGTAGCCATAAGTTTAAAAGAAAGTAAGAGGTTTTTGACAGGTTGTCATAGGATTTTGTGTAGCTGTTTACCTTCATATATAAGGAAGCCCTTGATGGGAGGGTCAGTAAACCTATGTTCCAGGAAAATATTCATTACTGTGGAAATCCCACAAGTAGTTGGCCAAACTTGCTGCTTGCATGACCACCTTAACTCTCTCTTTCTCTCTCTGCATGTAGTATAATACAGAGGCACCTACTTCCAAATGAACCAATGCACAATCAAGATTGGAATTAATTTGTTATTAAAGTGTTTATATTTGGCTCATACAGATTTCAACAGGAGAGAATTATTACCGATAGTTTTTTCTATTTCACACATTCCACAAAACAAGGGAATGGTGCTTTCTTCAAAAAAAATTAAATTATTTGTAAAAAATAAATACTCAAAGAAATGATTCTAGCAAGATTTCAGGTCCTACAAATGGATTGTAAAGCTTTACCATTAGGCAATGTAGGGTCTGTGATTGAATTAACCCTCTGCATGCCACTGGTAAAATCTCATGTGTCAGAGATTTAAATTGCATCCGCTGATGTGATCGGCTTTGCAAGTAGTTTAAGTATATTGTCGGCAGGTAATAGACAGAAACATCAGAGCTGATCTAATCGGCTCACAGCACCTAAATGGTTAAAATATTCTTTATAGGGTAATGCCATATGTAATTCTAAAAATGATATATTTGAAAGTACCTGCAGGATAAATTATTCTTAGTAATAAGCATTATAGATAAAAAATTTAATGTTCTTATTCGATTTTGTTATGAGTGTGAATGAAGTTTTAATGTAAATGTTATTTTGATTGCAGGAGGGCAAAGGTGGGCGAACGCCACTTCATTATGCCATAGAATATGGAATTCATAAAGTAGCAAAATTTCTTCTGCATGAAGAATTTGTGAGATTTGTTGAATTGGAGACTCCTACTTATGCTGGTTATACAGCATATCAATTGGCAGCTTGCAATGGGTCACCATTTACGAGAGATCTAGCAGATAGAGGTGCACTTGCAAACTTTGTGCCTCAAGATGATGAATCAGACTCGGACTTTAGTGATGATGAGGTGAGATCATAGTGTGTTTGTATTTTGTAAACAAAGGCAGCTGATTTATTTATAAATTGTGGCTCGCTCTATTGGCAACACTAGATACATAACCTCAGAATTTCTACAGATCTAGCAGTTAATTTTCATATTATTTTCTACAATAAGGCAAATGTCCAACAAAGTTTCATGGTTGGAATTTTTATGTTGCCATGAATTAGCATGTTATCCAATTAATGATAAGCTTTCAATGAAACATTAGAAAAATTAATTTGTGGAAATGATTTTAAATTTGTGCCAAATTTATACAACAATGTACAAAAATAAAAAATGTATGTAGCCTCTGTGTGGATATGCCTTAATTTAAAATTTGAATAGATTCATGGCACGACAGCTCTAAATGAGCCAAGTCTAACTGCTGTGGTTACTGTCACGAATACAGTACAAGGAATCAAAAGATCAGTCCCTCAACTTTGCTAAGTCAGAATTTTACAATGTAGAGTATTTTATGTTACTTTGTTCATCCTGTTTTTCTTTAACTTTCTAAGGCATGAGTTGGCATTGGTTTTCAGAAACCATGCCATTTTTTTTTATTTTAACATGTCACATTTATAGGGCTCTTTAACATCAATGCTATTGCCCATCAGAGCGAGGTAACAATTTACTTTTCTCATAGCTGAAGGAAGGAAATAATTCATTCATTGCCTTTAGTGAAATAGATACCACCAGAGGTGTTTCATTATTAATAGAAGTTAGAGTTATTATAAGTTGGAATTTCTGCGAAAATGGACTAAAAAAAGAGGCTATATGTGTTGTGTGATGTGATTATGAAAGTACAAGAAATCGGAGAGTACATGAAGAAAACTGACGTATGCTTTTTTTCCCACCGACAGATGTACGGGATGCGAGACAATTATTTTACCAGTCACAGAATCAACGGAGAGCCAATCAACATCAGTGCTTAATTTAAAACTGTGATCTTCAATCATCAGAAATTTGATTTGCAAGTACATAGTGAATACTTTCTGTTTTTAAAAGGTGTTCCTTTTGTTTTGAATGTTTTAGGTAGGGCAAGAAAAAACAAAAATAACCTTTTCTCAATCTGATGTCATTGATAGTGTATGACCTTAGATTTCTTTCCCCTTCCAGCCTTACTCCTACTGCTTGACAAAATTCCAAGGTTGTTTTAGGAGTGGGGCAAATGGTCATATGAGAGAAAAAGAGAGAGAGATAAAAGACAGTGTAAAAGGTGCAAGGCAAACAAGACTGAAACTACAGACATTTTTAAATGTTTGCTTCTTGCAGTGGATCTGATAAGTTCCCTCATTAGTAATTTATACCAATTTTTTTATTTATTAGTCTCATTATCTTAATGTAATGAAAATTAATGCTGTCATTTGTTGATGTATTCTAACAAATTATCTTTGATTATTTGTTATGATATAAGTTATCATTTAGTTAATAGTAGATTCCTGCTGATTTCTTTTATGCAAAAATATTTAAGCCTAATAAATTTTTTTCACCTTGTCGACAAATGTCATAACATTCAAGGATTTAGAAGAAGAAAGAATGGTCTAATTTGCTAGGATATATATCACATTTCCTCCCTTTTCTTATATTTTTTTTACTAAAAACATGTAGTTCAAAGTTCTTGTTCATTTATGTGCTGTAGAATGCAGAAAGCGTTAGATATTTTTATTTTGTCCTATTGATGATTTTATTTTCTGTGTATGATTTGTTTCAATATTTCATATGATCGCCTTATTTTATATTGATTTTTTAAAATTCTCTTATCCTTGAATAAACCTTTGTAGTTCCACATTTAATGAAGATTCTTTGTTTCACCACATTGTTCCTTGATTAAAATTTTTAGCAACCTTTGCAGAAACACCAGTTCTTACAAATAAATATTACTATATTTTATTTTATTTGTTAAAATAAAAACATACTAAAATTATTTTAAACGTTCAGAATTAATATTAAAAATATGTTCTCCGCTCACTATTAAATCCAGAATTAGATTAAATCTCATCTTTGTAAGATTCTCCAATTATTTTAATTTTTTTGAGGAATTAAACCCAGTGGGTACAACTGGACATGACACATCCAGTCCCAAGGTAGAGATTTTTAAAAACCCCGTACCCTGCCGGGAATCAAACCCGAGTCGCCGGAGTGGAAGGTAGGGACTATACCGATTATGCCACAGCGACGGACTTTAATTGAGATCTGAAAAAGGATATATTATTTGCTTTTTGATATCTGCATCAGGAATTTGCAGCAGGAAATATGTAATTAAAAAAATATATTTATTGTTAAAATATAGAGCATATATCTTTAATGCAATCTTCATTGAAATTCCTATCTATACATAGTCTTAGAAACTTTATGCAGAATTGTCTTAATTTAATTTTCTACACACTGGTGTAAATTTAAATTCTCTAATATATATATTTCATTTCCTACGTTAATATTTGTTTTAAACAACTTATTCTTCAAAAGGTAACCTTAGATCATCTTTCTGTTATAAAATTAATATATGCTGTTTTGTTGATCGAAGCATTATTGTAAAAATAAATTAGAAAAATGCTGATTATTTGGCAAAGCATTGTTCTGGGGCTGAAGGAGATACAAAAATTATCTGAAATAACACATGATAAATTATGACTTTTGTGAATAATAAATTTGGAAAAAAATATGCTTTTTGCTTTCTTGCTCACTACATGAGACATACAGAGCTTTGAGGAGTCCTTTTCCCTTAATGGTGCATTTAGGCTAAACATTTAATTTCAAAAGGATTTTTAATTAAATCCATTGAATTTTTTTTAATAGTGATGTAAGTTAAAAGTATGAATTTGAATCAAAATGATGATTATTTACAAATGTATATTAGAAAGAAGCAGGGTGGAAGGTATTTTTTGTCTGTGTACATAGACATATGTATCTCTGTGAGATGGTATTTAGACTCATCAAAAATGAAACTTGTATTTGGCAAGTTAAGTGGAACATGTGATTTTTAGGGAACTTTGAACTCTCGTGACAAATAAATTTTCTCTTATTGAACATACGTATGTACCTGTACTAAAATGAATAATTAGGTCATATGAATTAAGAATGTGTGTGTATGAGAGAGAGAATGTATTTCATAATTGTGTTCTTGTGATCAGAACTAAGAAAATTGATCATTGTTATTTATTACATTTCCGATTACAATAATCAACAGATTTACGTGCCTTCTACAAAGACATATGTTGTATTCCTGTGTTTTCCACAGGGAGCCAACTTACATATAGTTAAACAGTGTTCTTATAAATTTAGTCAACTTTTGTCACTGCCTTTTGCCTTTATTTGTTTGTATTTTAGGCATTAGAAGGAGTTAATTTTATATATTGGTTAAGTAATCTGTACCTTAGAAGCACAGCAAAGTATTCCTGCTTGCTCCTTATCATAAAACAAAAACTCAGTTTAGTATGGTTGCTCATTCAAAAGAGTGACAATTTTTACATTATTGCACAAGAAATGAATCATAAAAACAGTATTCAAGCACTTAACAAAAGTATTGTAGATTAATATGATTTTTTGAAATTACATTTTATGATTTACAATTTGTTAAAAACATACATAAATTCATATTTAAAAAGTTATTTCAAATCTAGCTCAAGTTGAATTAATTTTTAACAAGCAATTCATTTTTGTTAGAATATGTAGATGAAGTGCTCTGCTTATAGGGTGCAGAAATGTGAGGACATTGTTTAACTAGCTGTGTTTCAAGAGCTACTAATATTTAAATGTTAGCTAAGATATTTAGGTGTGTACCTAAAGAAATGTCTTGTTTAACATATGTTTAAAAACTGTAAATATTATACAGTATCATGATAATATGTAATACTATTTTTAGTAGACAAAACATGCATTAATTAAATGCAGACAAAATAAATTGTGTTTTCATTTGTTTCCTTCTATGTCCTCATGATAATTATTCCTTCATTGTCCCGATTTAATAACATGATATGTGTGTTAAATGGCTATTTAACTCGTGCTCCACATGGGAGTCAATGACCAATCATGTATCAATGAATTTTGTTTTACAACCAATGGTTGTAAAACAAAATTCATTGATACGTGATTCGTCATTGACTCCCATTTCGGGCACAAGTTAAATAGTCGTTTATATTATACAGTGTGTATAACACACATTTTAACATGGTAATATATATATATATCAGTGAAAGGTTTTATTTGTCTGTTGACTTCGAAGTCTCATTGAAAGAGTAGGCTATTCAATATTGGAGGATCCTTATTTATATGCAGGTCTGCTTTTCTATTCTCACGTTAAACTCAGATTAATTTTTTATTCTGATGCAATCGTCAAAATGTATCATAAAAATTGAGTTTATCACATAACTAGAAAAATTCTGTTCTTTACATCCACAGCATCTCAGAGTAGACTGTCAGTATTAATATATGCTTCAGTTAAATGGAGGTTGAGAAAACCAGCTGTAACAGCTAGTGGACCTGATATGCTGACCACATGTCATCCCTACATTGACTGCATGATCATGTCTCTATGACTATCACATGTGGATAGTGAGACCAGCAGCTGGTTCGTAGGCCTATCTTGCCATGGAGTTTTTCTTAGTTAAATGGAAAAAGGCTGTGTCCAGCTGGTTTATGGATGCATCGCCATATATATTTATGAAAATAAGTAAATATGTAATCAATTGAGTTGGTATTTAATTTTAGGAAGTTATATTTTGAGGTTATTCCAATTATACTACTTTTAGTCTGGACATCTTACCTCAATATTAATGTTGATTTGTTCTTCAAGAATTGAGTTGGTGTTTACTTGATGAAAATCCATATTTACTAATTAAATAAAAATAAAACGTTTTATTTGATTTTCATATTTATTATTAATTTGTTAACATGTCTGAAGAAGGTACAGTGTACCGAAACAGCTGTCACTGAATTATATAATAAATATGAAAATCAAATAAAACTACATTTTATTTTTATTTAATTAATAAGTAAATATGTGTTGTATTGAAAATGTAAGTGAGGAAAAGAAAAGAAATTAGAAATTTCAATAACAATTTATTACATTGAATGAGTTTATACAGTGTGATCAGTTTAGGTTTGGACAGCAGACACATGGTTTGTGCTGTACGATGTTATGTCTTCATATTTCTTTAATTGAGAATTATTTCCTGTTCTAGAAAATGTTTGGTTTAATATTGGAAAATTTAAAATCTCATCTCTGTTTCGGTATTTAGTTTTGATAGACAGAAAACCCAGTCTGCTGTCCAGTGCTAAACTGATCGCACTGTATAAGGGTGTATTTAATTGAGTTTAGCGATGTATAATGTTTCAATGTATGTGCTACAGTCACTTTTGATATTAACCTATTGTAGACAACAGATACATTTGGAGCTACTATTTAAATACATGATGGTTAAATATTTTCTTGCAATCAGCATTATGTTTACTCCTCAAGGAATATAGCCTTCATGGATTAAAATATGATTTGTTAGGTTGAATATCATTGTATGGTGGGTTGTAGACTAGAATCAATTTACTTGGTAAATTAGGTTCATTGGATGCAGACCAATATATGGTAAAATTACACAGATGGTAGAAGCCCTGAGCGGCCATTCTGGTCATAGTTGAGATTCGTGTTCATCGTGTCTGTAAAGTAAAAGCCTGGCCATATTTTCTTCATCATTCACAGTATTGCAATATGCTTTTGTAGATGCAGTTGATCTATGCTCTTGCAAATGTGTACACTAAGCAGAAAGCATGGTTTTTTTGATATTCAGGAAAATTGTTTTTTCTTTTATCTCTGAGATTTCTTACTATCCGATGTTCTCACAAACTATATGTAATACAGTGTCATTCACTGCTGTATCCAGCAATATTCTGCACAGGTGTTGAATACTGTGAAGATCCTCCAATTTTTTCCTACATACAATGTGTTTAGTGAACACTGCTGATCATCTGGAATGTAAATTGTAAGTATTTTAAATGTAAAATGATAGTCACTCTTTTTCTTGTAGTGTATGCCATCAGCTGAAATGTTCCGTTATAAAATTCCTTTGTGCAATTGATAAATATTGCATGCGGTTTCTTCCCTGAGATCTGATTTGCATCAATTTCTTCTTAGAAAATCCACTCCTTTTATTGTTGATCTCCCTTTCAAAAATCCAAAGTGCTCTTCTATTATTGTTCTGTCATTTTGTAGGGCTTTCTATTAGTAGCTTGAATGACATGCACTCTAGTGCTATGCTACTGTTGGTCCTGTACCTCCTTTCCGTTAGGCATTTGTTCAATATATATTTGTCCAGGCTGTGTTCAGAAATGGAGTTATGCATAGCAATCATTCATTATTTATTCCATTTGGTATGCATGTTTTTTTTGTATCTTCTTGACACGATTCTTGATTCTTTTGTTTTATATGGTTCAAACATATTTTGTTTCTTCTGACAGGTTGCTGATAATCAAGTGTTTTTGGCTTGTAACATATTTCTGTAGTATTTCTCCCCAAGGTAAATATGTGGAAAATAATACTGTAGGCATATGTCATTGGGTTATAGAGCTAATGAGCATAGATGGTTTGAAATGAAGTAATATACTAGGTTCCTCCTTAACCTATATGTTGTAATTTTGCAAACTAGTGTGAAATTGATACAGAAAGTTGGCATATCTTAACCTTTCATTATGCTTATTTATATTCGTTTATAGAAGTGTTTAATTGGAAACATTTTAACAACTGAAAATTGAGGTATAAAAAATAAGTTGTAAGAATTAGACAAAATTTGAGATTCTGCCAAAATTAAGCTTTGTAGTCACATCAAAACTTTAAAAACTAGGGTTATTTTTGTCTAATATGCATTTACTTAAATTACATTTATTGAATCTTATATTCTATATGCTATGTAGCCTATAGCATCAATTATAACGAAATTTCAATTTTGACAATTGTCATTCTATATTCTACATAGCTAAACATAATCATTGTACATACATTCCTTAATAACTTAAAAGATCTTTCCCTCCCTTATACATCCTGCACTACCTTAAGTTTGTAATATCGATCTTAGCAATTGATCGTAGACACTGCTACTACGATCGTGTGCGTTATATTTTCTATTCAGCTGTACGAACTGAATTCACTTCCGAAAGAAACTTACAATAATTTAAACCGTGTAAATATATTTTGTGATAATGTCAGTATTATCTGGCATTATTTTACAGTGTAGTATTGTAAATCGTGAATATATATGCTGTGTTAATTAGGTATATTCCTTCCATAAATTCGGACACCATTTCTAAGTAAGTTGACGTTTTTGTTCAATGTTTAATTGTATATGTTTAGAAAGCACTCATAAGGTAGAGTGTAATGTTTGCTATTTATTCCGTGAGCAGTTATCAAATGATATACGTAATACTATTTAGCGATGTGCGGTGATCCAACAGCAGCCGTGTAATCGAGTGTTTTCCTTCTTAATATATGTGAGTATAGTTGATAACGCCATATTATAAATTATAAGAAGTCTTTGTGCCTATACTTTCAGAAAACTTAAAATACTGAAAGTTGAAATACTAATAGTTGCTAAAAATGTAATATATGAAAGACTACTAAAATCGTCCTACATCCATAAGATTTGACTTATTTCATAACTAAATAAAATGTTGGATATAGGCCTATGCATTTTTTTTATTTTAAGTAACCATGAATACATAGTTCATATGTTAGAATTCTGATGTCAGATTGCTGTTAATTTACTCAATTTATCTCGTTAATTGAGAAAATAGTCGAGAACTCTATATCAAATTGAGAGAATTTAATCAAGAACATCAAATTGAGAGAATTTAATCAAGAACCAGTGTGGCGATTGTTTATCACATGTTGAATGAACTTTGACGAAAACTTCGTTTTGAATCCAGTCTGGGATACGGGAGTTTTTGTTTATTCATTCACTATTCTTGTACCACAAGATTAAATTGTCAACCAACGATTTCGTTTAATCTGATTCGTTCAATTGAAAATATTTTAAAAGCTACAGTAACTAATAATAAATGCTACATAAAAAGGAATTCCCTATATCATTCATTGATATCAGCCTCGTGGGCTACTGGTCAGAGAATCTGATTACCGTTCATGAAGTTCCGGGTTCAATTCCCTGATCAGACCACAGGATTTTTTCTTAGAGGGAATTATTCCTATGGTCGCCCATGGTCTGTATTTAAATTAAGCTTAGGTTTAAGGGTCCTCCTGATGCTTTTTTTATTATTATTCATCTCCTACCATGTATCATCCGGATAATGAAATTCCGCCTTCCAGGCGTTCCAACTTAAGGAGTTGTCTTTGACAACCCGGTGCCATTAGTTTAAAAAATAATTCATTGATAACTTAAGAGAAGAACAATGTGGATTCCGGAGTGGAAGATCATGTATTGATAATATTTTCTGTATTAGACAATTACAAGAGAAAATCCTAGCAAAAAATAAAGAACTACATATGACCTTTATTGATTTAGTGATGGCATATGATAGTGTACCTCGACAATTGTTATGGACGGCAATGAGAAATCTGAATATGTGTGATAAGTGGATTAATATTGGGGGCATTCAGTAGCCAAAGCGCTGCAAAAGCGCTTTAGCGCTTTATCTGCAGCATACCATTCAGCGGGCAATAAAGCGCTCTAGCGGACTTGCAGCTACTGCAGCGAAGTAAAAGTAGGCTGCAGATAGAAGAAACCGCTGCATACATTGTGATTGGCTGGTTCATTCAGTTTAAACATGGCGTCTTTCTCCATAAACAATTTATGTTTGATGTACAAATTTTGTGTTATTTATGTCTGGACATTAATATACGAGTTATTCGAGGTGGCTAACCGTTTTAGACGAACATAAGTGATATATTAAGTAAAACTAAAGACAGTGATAATCTTAAGATTGTTATCAAGATCAAGAATTTACGATTATAACCTCTTTTCATGCAAATCATTGTGTTATTGACGAGTGAATGTTTTTATTATGAAAATTGTATCCGCAGATGATTCATTCGCTAATACCTGGTGCCAAGTTAATTATAATTTTTGTTTTCAAGATATATGAAATACATTAGAATAGTATGATTGTGTTCATGGGGTCATATCTGGAAGTGCTACAGTGGTTGTCGAACCAATTTTCTCTACAGATAAAACGAACATTTGTACTATTCTTTAAATGTGCAACACAATAAGAAAATTGTGTAATGGACAAAGAGATGAACTGTGTATCTTATGTTTGTAATCTTTTCTGAATAAAGAGTTTTGTGAAGTATCGGCCATAACTTGAATTCAAATATTACAATATTCTAGATTTCTTATCTAAATTTGAACAGTGAAGATACAAATACTCAGTGTGATGTGCATAAATAAAATTAAATTACAGCTAGAGTTGGTTAATGTATTAACAAAAAATTTGCACTCTGCATAGGATTTTAATCACAGCTGATCCATTATTATTTAATCTCCAACTTTATATACTATGTCCTATCATTGAGATACTGAGAGCCATTTCTTGAACCAGGTATGAATAACTTTCACTTTAATTCCCAATTTATCGCAAAATGAAATGTGGTCTTATGTCTTTTAATTCAAATGCATGTAGTCTCTCTTATGGGATATTGCTATTCACTGTATACTACCATTAATCTTGGTGGTAAATGTTTTTCATATTATTATAAATGATTCAGTGATATACTATTTAGTGTAGCACTTAACTTTACTAAGAAAGTGGCATTGCTAATGTTAGAATTATATTAAATAATGTCTTTAAGTATGGTGAGTGAGAGGTTATCTATAATTAACTGCTGTTATGACAGAATTTCACATATATGGTTGGAAATTGCATATAATGTTTTGGTTTTATTTTAGCCATAAATAGTATGGTAGTTACTCTTATAAGTAATTAATATTATCAGATGATGCAAAAAAAGTTAATTAATTATTAAGAAAACTATTTAAATTATTATAAATTAATATTCTTCTTTGTTTTCATTCCTATTCCTTGACAAATTTAAAATAAAGATGAAGTATGTTTGAGGTTGAAAAAATACAATGATGCCTTCCTTTATACAATTGTTTGGTTGCTGTACTTAGGTCATGTCTTGCACCACATACATTAATTTTGCACATATGCCTGTACTTCCTGCATTTTCTAGTGTAACCCCTATTCCTCATAGATTTAAATATAGACCTAAAAGTGTCAAATATTATGTAAGAAATCACATGAATAAAAGGCTGAACAATTGAATAAAATTTACCCTACAGCCCACCTGGCAATACTTTTAGTGTGGTTATTAAATATATGTGTTATGTGATGATGAAGGAGCAAGATATGCATCACATAGGGAATTCGCAGGAGTGATGTTTAAATATAATAAAATAATATCAAGTTGTGTCCAAATCAGGGTCAGATCAAGTGATTAGATTAAGCCACTATATTTATAGAGGTCTGTAATTAACTAGGGTGCAGGCTGACTACATCTGATGAACGAAATGGATGTTATGAAAATGGGGAAAGGTGGAATAAAATTGTGGTAGGGGAAAATGGGAGAAACCCTGAAAGAACATGCCATAGATCCGTTTCCTCCACTACAAAATCTACTTATAATGACCGAGACTAACCAAGTTAAAAAAAGCTACTCTTACTAAAACACAAATTAATATGATTAAACTAATAATAAACATTATAAATAAAGTTCTCGAGAAGCCAGCGGTGAGAGGCGAGCGTCTAATCGCTTGCGTCACGGAGCCGCCTGATATATTAATAATTAAAAAAATACAAATTTTCTCGTTATAATAATATTTTATTTTAAACGATCTATTCGTCGATTTCATAAATTACATACATTAAAATAAATCGTAAATTCTGTATAACCCTATTAGTATTATGATTAATTTCAATAGCATCGCGTAGTAATATGAGTAATGAGCCAATGAACAAATTTAAATTTGGCGGTATAGCTGCATGCAGCGGTCCATTCAACAGACTCCTTAAATTTTCGCTGCAAATGGCAGCCATTTTTGCTAAAGCGCTTTACTGCCCGCTGAATGCGCCCATTGTTAGGAGGATCTATAGTAATACAAAAGCTAAAGTAAAAATACAGAATACTTTAACAGAGGAATTCACAGTGAATAAAAGCCTTAAGCAGGGATGCAGTTTATCACCAATTCTTTTTAACATTTATTTAGACCAGGCTCTTAACTTGTGGTATAAAAATGTTCTGAAATGGGTATTCCTATAGGAGGAAAAGTACTGCATTGATTGTTGTTTGCAGATGATCAAATAATTTTTGCAGGGGATGAAGATGATATGAAATATATGATAAATAAACTAATGGAAGAATATAAAAAATGGGGACTGAATATAAATTTACAGAAAACAGAATATATGTGTTTGTGAAAGGATGTGGATGACCTCATACTTGAAACAGGGGAAATAAAGAAGTGTGAATTTTTTAAATATCTTGGGTCAATAATTACAAGTTTTGGTACCTGTGAGAGAGATGTACAGACTAAAATTGCATGGCAAAAAATGCAACTAAGACATTACATGGAATAATTTGGAATAAAAATATTGCAAAGGAAACTAAAATGAAAATTTATAAGAGCATAATACAGAATATTTTGTCATATGGAAGTGAAACTTGGTCTTTGACGGAATTAAAAAAGAACAAAATTAGAACAGTTGAATTTGATTATTTTAGAAGAAGCCTCCAAAAAACAAGACAGGATAAAATAAGAAATGAATTCCTTTGGAGAGAAATGAATGTCACCACATCTGTTGTTAAGAGGATTGAAAATCAAACACTTAAATGGTATGGCCATGTACAAAGAATGGAAAATGAAAGATGGCCAAAAAATATATACCAATGGTCACCCCCTGGAAGAAATAAACGTGGCAGACCAAGATGGAAATGGAAAACCTACGTCAGAACTATAATGGATGATCGGAATTTGGAAGAGGGAGATTGGAATGATAGAGATAAATGGAAACTGAAGACGGCAAACCTATAAGTGGGGGAAAGCCGAAGAAGAGAAGAAGAAGATTCCATCTTACAGACAGTAATACGACAATTGTACTAATAAGCTAGTATTCTGCATTGAATTTTGACGGAAACTTCGAGATGAATTCAGTCCTAGGTATAGTATAATAGTTCTTGTTTATTAATACATCCATCGTTATTCCTTACACAACATAATTTTCTGCACTGAAAACTTTGATAAATGGTTCACTATTTACTTTTCATTGATTTCATTTTACATGAGTATGTGAATCATTTACTGATAATGAATAGTATTTTGTTCGTAAGCAAGTCCAATATCGTACTTAATAAGGATGACATCATACGTATTATTAATATAATACACGGGGATTCTCCACTTTAATTTACCTGATATATTTTCAAAGTCCTGAACAACAGTGCGCATGCGTCAGAGTTTATAGAGCCAGCGATAACCCATAATCGAACCACATATTGATTATTATTGTTTCGATTATTATATTTTTTTATGTATTTAGACACATTTAAAATGTAACGAACCTAAAAGCTAACTAACTCACACTTAACCTAATTCAGTTACTCTAAGTGGATCCCATGAAACGTCTTTTTTTTTTTTACTCCTTAATAATCGCAACCATCGATAATCCACTGGTTCCAACTATATAATATTCTCTCTGGAGAAACTAGCAAGTCACCATCACAATATGTGTATTTGAATAAATTCTTAAATATTCTAAAAGTTATAAAAAATGTCTTAAATATTTTAAAATATTTAAAAATGTTACTAAATACAGAAGAAGAGTTATAATTCACCAAAATAAACTGAAAAATCAAGGGTAAATAATTCTAAAGAGCCTAATACACAATAAGAATGCCTAATTTTAGCTATATTTGATCAATTTTACATTAATTATACAAACATTCTTGGAGTTTTGGACATTTACTGATCGTTATTTTTTCCTTTGTGTATATATATATATATATATATATATATAGTATGTGTGTGTGTGTGTGTGTGTGTGTGTGTAACTAAACCTACAGTGAGTTTAGGAAGATTGAAGAGGCCAGGAAAGGAAAGGGGACAGTAGTAAAATTTTCTTATTTACTAATGTAGTTTAAAAAAAAGTGACAATGCCACCCTATTCTGGAGTCTCTCCTTAAAATTCTTTAACATATCACATACCGTACAATTATTTCATTCATTAATCACTTAAAACAATGAGCTCTATGTATAAAAATGTATCTTCTTGATATTATTTTGTTGCTGCGTTAAATTTGGTAATGCATGCATGCATGGAGGAGGATTGTTGAGAAAGCCAAAACTTTTACTTTTGAAGTTATGTCTTAAGATGATGATGATACATTGATCTTCCTTCAGAAATTAGAATTGTATTTTCTTCGAATGTTTTTTTCGGGAAAATGGTACTTGTAACAAATCGGCTCATATCCTCATCAAACATGTTCTTCTACATTAGAATATAAATTAAAATTTAGAAGAAAAAAAAAAGCAATGCATCATGTAATCATAGCCATCACACGGCGCGCTCAGGCAGCGAATAAATGCTAGGGTGTACACTGTACACCCCTAAGACTTGCTTCTGCAGTTTCGTGAAAGGCGTTTCTCGTTCATATAAAAGTAATGATGACTGATGACATGTGTTCTTATGAGAACCTATCTTCATAAGTGTAAGCAGCTTAGGTGGGGTAAAAAATGTACCTGTCATTATTACAAATCATTTTAAAAAAAAGCATGTATAAATATTAAGTAAACTCTAAATTACTTACTTACTGGCACTATATAACCCGTAGGTTCATGGCCGCACGGACATAAGCTCTCCATACATCCCTATCCTGAGCTAATGCTTTCCAATCATTCCCTGTATAATCTACTTCCCTCAAATCATAGTTAATGTTATTCTCCCACCTCATTCTTGGTCTACCAACTGTGCGTTTTCCCTCTGGCTTTCCTACAAGAAGCTTCCATGCAAGTCTTTCATTCCCCATACGTGCAACATGTCCTGCCCATCGCAATCTACGAGACTTAACTGTTCTTATTATATCTGGCTTCCTATAAAGACCATGTAGTTCATTGTTATGTAGTCTTCTCCATTCACCTGTCTGTTCATCTCTCTTTGGTCCAAAAATTTCCTAAGTACTTTATTCTCAAATACTTGTAATCTCCTTTCCTCCCTTAAAGTAAGAGTCCATGTTTCACATCCATGTAATATAATTGGTAGAATAATAGTTTTATATATTTTCAGTTTAACGTTTTTTGAAAGGAGTTGGGACAACCTCTAAATTTAAACATTCATTTATAATGTCATGATTCTTCTGTATAAAAATCGTTTAATTACTTTTTCCTTTTACACCACGTTGTGCTTGGATGGATTTTGTTACTAGTAGATCCGAATACAATCTACTAATTCATCTTACTTAGTTTTCACAAATATTTAGTTGTATAAAAATAAAATACGGTAGTCTGTATGTAACTTCGATTATTCGGATAAACTGGTCGATCTCACTTGCAGACACGGAGTCTACGTACCGATAGCATACCTCCACAAAAGGACTGCGAAGATAGCTGGGGTTTTCCGCAAAAATAACCATTTAGAATGAGTTATAAATATTTACTGAATGTACAGTGTTTCACAAGACTTAGTTGACAGTTTTAATGGGAAATAAATTTACGAGAAGAGCGTTTAGCCCTCTGATAATAATCCATACTTAGTAATTCTGCCCGAAGGCAGGTCCTTCACTGCATGGAGCTTTACTAGGGAATTGTAGATGTGGTAGCTTCCCGTTGCTTTCCACACCGGCGAAAAATGATGATAAAGATGATGATGATGATGGCCATATGATTTCGGGGACCGTTTGGGCCTTAAAGTTTTCCTGACATTTGTCTTACAGGTGAGGAAAAACCCCGATAAAATCCTCACCCAGAAAAACTGCTTCGTGGATGACGATTGATTTTGTTTATGCCTTTGATTTACATGAAATTCAGTGTAAATGGTTAATTTGTCGTTATTTTTAATTACAATCTTTTTCTGGAGTTAAAATGTCTATTGAGAAAGAAATTCCTGAAGTTCGATTTGAAAATATAGCTGGTAGTGTTATGGTAGAAATGAGCCAAAACATGTAACATCTTTAAAGGATTTGGATTTTTTCCTTTTAGTTAGTTCTAAGATAACTGGACCTGCATTTGGTTCAGAAAGAGTTTTATGTATGTCTTTGAGATGCGCGAAATAATGTATAAACGATTTATGTTTTTCCAAATTAGAATCAATTTCTGGATTTAATAATGTAATTTTTATGTCCAATTCGAAGTTTTTTAATCGAGTTTTGTATGGTAATTTTTCGTATAGAAATTTTGAAAGTTTAGGCCCAATTTAGCGATATGAAATTACAATACAATATAATATTATATACTGGTAATCGTTTCTCCTCTCTTAAAGTAAAAGTTTATTTTTTGCATTTACTTACTGGCACTATGGAACCCGTAGGTTCATGGCCGCATGGACATAAGCTATACATACATCCCTATCCTGAGCTAATGCTTTCCAATCATTCCCTGTATAATCTACTTCTCTCAAATCATAGTTAATGATATTTTCCCACCTCATTCTTGGTCTACCAACTGGGCGTTTATCATACGTAATGCCACGAGTGATTTCCAAATTATCGATAAATTCACGACTCATGAAGTGAGTCGTGAATTTATCTACAGAATTTGGAAATCAAGAGTGGCATTTGTTAGGACTATTTAACGAATAAATTAAACAGTTTACTCACAATCATTATTTAACTATAGTTATTTTAAAATATTTATATATTTAATGTAAACGGCGATGTTTGAAAACAAATGAGAAACGATTGGTACGCTTCATTTCCTTCCTTTGTTCATCACTGCAACCAGATCATAATATTATTTATTGCCAAAGGATCGCAATATTGTAAGAATACACCCTAGTGGAGAAATTTATAACCAACGTTATAGGCATTAATTAATTTGATGTCCTATGATGTAAATATGTCAGTTGTATTCTTCTGCAACGTCATTTCCTGGAAAATAATTCGTTTAAGAAAGTGCAATCAGTGTTTTTTTTTGTGGTGTAATCAATTGTTACAAATGTTTTTATATTATCTATCGCATGCGCTTTGTGCTGACATTCATGCACTATATATACAATCTGGTAGCCGTATCGTATATTCACGACCTAGCACAGATGCCGTATATTGCGACATCAATTGAAAACAATGTAACAGCAATGTTACATATAATAACAAATCATTCCAATCCAATTGTGCGCAATATAGGGCGTATGCTACAACAACGTGCTGTTCACCGAAACATATTTCCTATCCCGGACACTTGAAGGACCAACTGATGAAGCGAGTGCTGTACAACAGCTAGAGTAGCGTGGCTCATTCTGTGCGACTGGCTTTCGGACTCTCTGCTTGCCCAGTCGCACAGTCTACGACGCCCTGCTCTGGTGAGATGACACCTCGCTTCACCATACATGCATCAACTCACAGCTAAACACTAAACGCCGCTAGCACAGACGGTTAAATGGTTAAACCCCATACTGATAATCACAAAGGTATTGGGGAAGTCCGATGTTTCAGGGTCCTCTTTCGAGAGAGAGATATATATACTATGATGAGTGGTACATGATAAATAATAAACCAGGTTACAAAGGTATTGACCACCAGGTAGCCGCAACTGGTTACATAGGTGGCACACTGGGCAATGCTGGATCATTGCCGCTTATTAGTAGTAGTAGTATTTCTTAGAGGGTCAGTCACAGCAAAATAATGCTATGACCTATGCAGAATGTTAAAATGGAGGTGCTTTCTTTATTATGATAAACTTTAGTTGGTAAATTTTAGGCGAAACACGACTGTGATTGGTTGTAAATAAAAAGTCATTGAAATGCGATTGGTCATTGACACCCATTTGGGGCATTAGTTAAATAGTCCATGTAATATAACTCTGACAAATATAAATGTTGCTAAAATTATATTTATTTTTATATTATAAATATTACATAGTCCCTCCATGGTATCTTTACCTTGTCGTGGTGGAGTGGCTTGCGTGCTTAAATGATCCTGAGAGCTATGCCGGCGGTAGCATTGCTGCCGATAGGGTTACCCTTGCCGGACTGGTCGAAGGTGATAAGCCAGACGAAAAAAGTACCTTGGTCGAAAGAGTGACGATCTTTCACCGTAAAAATACAACCGTCAAGAAATGCGGACATGGGTTCATCTGGGGTAAAATTTTCCGGAGGTCAAATAGTCCCCCATTCGGTTCTCCGGGCGGGGACTACTTCAGGGAACCCATGCCAAAGGCTCAAACACAGGGACATGTTCCTAGGAACATGGAATGTTAGGAAAACGCCCAGTTGGTAGACCAAGAATGAGGTGGGAGAACAACATTAACTACGATTTCAGGGAAGTAGATTGTACAGGGAATGATTGGAAAGCATTGGCTCAGGATAGGGATGTATGGAGAGCTTATGTCCGCGCGGCCATGAACCTACGGGTTCGATAGTGCCAGTGAGTAAGTAAGTAAATATTACATAGTAACCTCAAAGGTGTTTCGTCATGAATTTTAAAAGTATCGATATATTTACTATATTTTATCAGTGAATGACAATCCTTGAGACTCGAACATTACTATAAAATTATAACTCTTCAATTACCAACCCAATTTAAACAAATTAGGCTTCATAATGTCATATTTAGAATTGAACAAAGTAATATTGGTATAGTTTCCGTGCTGAATGTGAAATTTAAAACTATGTAATCGCCAATTTTTTTTCCCCCTTAGGAATCAAAACTTCAGTAAATAATTGAGCTGTGCAACTAAAAATCATTATCCTCTCTTCTCTAAAAAGTGTCCATTAGCATTTTAAAGTGTGTGTGTGTTAGAATATTTTATAGGTAGTTGTGTACGTAAGTTGATTAACGACCGAGACGCGATATATTTATAACTGCTATTTCTAGAAAGGTATTTCAGCTCGAGTTTTTATTAGCATTATTTTTTTTAACCCGAGTATGAAGTTAAACATGTGGATTTATTCGTGGAACTGCTGCTGCTGTGGACTTGTTTTCAATGAGAGAGAGGGAGATAGTGCGAGAGTGGAGGGAGAGGCAGGGATTCCCGAGTTCAAAGTGCGCCTCGTGGAGTATGTTCGGGAATCCCGCTTTCTTCCAGCTGCGCCCCCATTCTTCTCTCCCAAGAGAACGTTTTCCATTCTCGTACAAACATAATTAAAGCTAATTTAGTGAAAAAAGCTGTTACATTTCATAGGAGGCCTCCAAAGTTTATTTATGATAATGAATGGAAAGTAATATACAGAGGCATCAGTATACAATATATTCATTACACTTCACTGATCACCAGTTAATATTTGCACAGTACTTTGAAGATATGTAGTATAAATTTTCAATAAAACCTAGATCACCAAATCAAATTATTAAAATATTCCATGCGTTTCGATAGCGAGTTATTCAATAATTATTGTATTTTATTTATTTAAGTGATCTGTGTTTTATCGATATTGTGTTATACAACTTTTATAATCATAAGTAATGCCACAAGTGATTTCCAATTTATCTAGAGAATTTGGAAATCAAGAGTGGCGTTTATTAGGACTATTTAACGAATCAAATTAAGCTGTTTACTCACAAATTATTATTTAAATATAGTTATTTTAGTGTATAATTTTCACAATGTTTAAAATTATTCATAGCTACTCCCGATATTCAAGTAAGAAGCTTTTTTTTTATTTCAATTTATTCTGTTTTCTTAGTGTTAGCTAATATTAGACTAAATTTGCATTGTGCGTTGCTTAGTCTATATTTTAAAATTGTAATACGTATAAAAAAATACTTTATTATTCGCTGGTTGAGTGGAAGAGAAGACCTTATGGCATTAACACTGCCAGCTCAAATAAAGTATTATTACAATTATATTAAATTCTTGAGCTTTATCCTATGTAGCCATGTCAGTAGATTTTTCCGTGTTAATAGACAGACCCCATTTTATATACTCTTAATAGTTTATTAAATACTGATAAATAGGACATTCTTGATGACTGTTTGACTAATGCCCCAAATGGGAGTCAATGACAAATCACATTTCAATGAATTTTGATTTACAACCACTCACAGTCGTTTTTCACCTCGATTTTATCAATTTAATTTATCACTTTAAAATCAAGCTCCTCCTTTTTAACATTCTGAATAGGTCAAATCATTATTTTGCAGTGACTGACTCTCTAAGAAATACGTTGAATGTAACTATTTATATATTAAGATGTGAGAATCCTACAATACATGTGGCTACCAGATTGTATACATAGTGCACGAATCTAACCAAAAAGTGCTTGCGGGATATAATATAAAAGACATTTGTAGCAATTTATTATAAATAAAAAAACACTGTTTGCACTTTCTTAAACGTATTATTTCCCAGGTAATAACGTTCCATAAAAATATAATTGACATATTTACATCATAGGATTTTAGAAATTAGTTACTATACAGTTCGGTGTGTCTAATTTTTTCTCCACTAGGGTAAAGAGATATGAACAGACAGGTCAATGGAGAAGACTCCATAACAATGAACTGCATGGTCTTTATTGGAAGGCAGATTTAATAAGGACAGTTAAGTCTCGTAGACTGCGATGGACAGGACATGTGGCACGAATGGGGAATGAAAGACGTGCATGGAAGCTTCTTGTAGGAAAGCCAGAGGGAAAACGCCCTGTTGGTAGGCCAAGAATGAGGTAGGAGAATAACATTAACTATGATTTGAGGGAAATATATTATACAGGGAATGATTGGAAAGCATTAGCTCAGGATATGTCCGCGCGGCCATGATCCTACGGGTTCGATAGTGGCAGTGAATAAGTAAGTAGGGTGCATTCTTACAATATTGCGATTATTTGGCAATAAATAATATGATCTGGTTGCAGTGATGAACAAGTAAAACATAACGTTTCTCATTTGTTTTCAAACATCGCCGTTTACATTTAGGAGTTATAATTGCCAAGGATGGTTATGAAGATAATGAAATTAAAAGGAGAATAGCACTGGAAAAAATAGCATATTTACTTTAAACAGCATTTTTGGGACAAAAACAACACGCAAGAAAATAAATAAACAATATAAGGAAAAAAAGACAACATGGGGATAAGAAACTTGACGGTTGAAGCTTCAAGCAAATTCTAAATTACTCCAAGCGCGACAGGCCTAGAAGGCCTTTGGCCTACCAGACGGCTGCTGGCTTCACGTTCATGTGTGTTAACCACAGAGATAGACGATCATCGAGCCTGTTTAGGGGTGACATGTGGTCAGCATGTCGGGTCCTCCAGCTGTTATAACTGGTCTTCTCAACCTGGAGTCGCTACTTATTGTAGCTACCCAATTGCCTCATGATGCTGGGTGGGCACCATTCTCATACTGGCAGGAATTCCATGAACCAGCGCAAGTCCCGTAACTCTGCGCCAAGGCATCTTGCCTTAACCACTCGGCTACGGCGCGGGACTTTTAAGTTACTATCTATGGAAATAGATTTTTAGGAGAAGAACAGCCAATAGATATTATAGCAAGACATGCACTGTTATAAAAAGTCAAAGACTGAAAATTCAAGGACGACCTTTGACAAGATGGACGGATCAAAGCATAATATTTTTTGGGGCCGGAACAGGCAGAAATGCTAAATCCCTGAAGTAGAAGAACAAGAGATGATCTGGTTTAATATAAAAAAGAGATAAGATTATCTTAAAACTGAAATGGGAGTAAACAATCATACACTACATTATGTACAACAAGAACAAAATACAACCATGAGAAAAGAATGACTGAAGAACGATTACCGAAGTAAGTGTAAAATGGTACCGCCGAGAGGTTGAAGAGAGGGAGACCAAATGTTATTTGAATTCAGCGTATGAAAACAGCAATGAGAGAGAGAGAGAGAATAGATGAAGTACAATGGAGTAATAAGGAAGACTAACTAACTCACTGGCTCTATCGAACCCGTATGTTCATGGCCGCGCGGACATAAGCACTCCATACATCCCTATCCTGAGCTAATATTTTCCAATCATCCTCTGCATAATCTACTTCCCTCAAGTGATGGATAATGTTATTCTTCCACCTCATTCTTGGTCTAACAACTGGGCGTTTTCTCTCTGGTTCCTACAAGAAGCTTCCATGCACTTATTTCATCCCCCATACGTGCCACATGCCCTGCCAAACTGTTCTTATTATATCTGACTTCCTATACATTTCATGTAGTTCACTATTACGTAGTTTTCTCCATTCACCTGTACATCTCTTTTTGACCCAAATATTTTCCTAAGAACTTTTCTCTCAAATACTCGTAATCTCCTTTTCTCCCTTATAGTAAGAGTCCATGTTTCGCATCCATATTATAAAACTGGGAGAATAACTGTTTTATATATTTTCAGTTTAACGTGTTTTGAAAGAGGTTAGGATGACCAAAGTCCCTGTAATGCATAATAGCCTGCATTTCCAGAATTGGGCCTATGTATAATTCTTTGCATGAACTACATAGTCTTTATAGGAAGCCAGATATAATAAGAACAGTTAAGTCTCGTAGACTGCGATGGGCAGGGCATGTTGCACGTGTGGGAATGAAAGACTTGCATGGAAGCTTCTTGTAGGAAAGCCAGAGGGAAAACGCCCAGTTGGTAGACCAAGATTGAGGTGGGAGAATAACATTAACTATGATTTGAGGGAAGTAGATTATACAGGGAATGATTGGAAAACATTAGCTCAAGATAGCGATGTATGGAGAGCTTATGTCCGCGCGGCCATGAACCTACGGGTTCGATAGTGCCAGTGAGTAAATAAGTATAATTTCTTTGTGCATCTCATTCCTATTTGTGATTATTATTCCTAGGTACTTGAAATCAACCACTTCTAACTACTGGTACTATAGAATCTCATGTCCGCGTGGACATAAACCCTCCATACAAACTCTCCTGACAAACTTAACATCTCAGATAGCGGAGAGAATTGTCCTTCGGACTAAAGAAATTATTCTGAATTCAGGTCTCGCTGAACCCCCATAGTTTAATGCCAAAGCTTCCTGATTATCTTCTCCTGGCTATATAACTTCCTGCAAAGCCACTATAGCCTATCCGAAGGTCATTTATCTAATTCCGCGTTAATATTTCTAGTGCTCCACTATTATATAATGTCCTAATATTCTATGTTCCATATCCCTGTGTTTGAATACTTCTAGTGCCCCACTATTATACAATGTCCTAACATTCAATTCCCTATATTTGAGCCTTTGTCATGGATTCCCTGAATCAGTCCCCGCCCAGAGAATTGAATGGGGGACTATTTTACCTCCGGATAATTTTACCCTAGTAGAACCCATGTCCGCGTTTCTTGGCGGTTTAATTTTTACGATGAAATATCGTCGGCTAATGTACTTTCTTTTTTCATTTGGTTTTTCGCCTTCGGCCTGTCCGGCATGGGTAATCCTTTCGACAGAAATGCTACCACCGACATAGCTGTTGGGGTCATTTAAGAACGCAATCCACTCCACCATAAGGTAAAGATATCATGGAAGGTGATAGGGAATACTAGATAAGAAATTTAAATCCAATATTTAACGCGTAGAACATTGGCCACCGGAGAAGCATACATGTGTAGGGCGATGCATTGATAAACCGGTTTTAGATAGATCAATTTACCTTTATTATAATTTATGCCATTAATCTGGCTTGCGTAATTGTTTAGTCATTGAATCACAGGAAACTCTATTTACTGTCTTTCATTACAGGAGTTTTATGTTAATTGCAATGCGAAACAGATTAATTATATTTTGTATATAAGAGGGAAAATGAGGAGCATTTTGAAGAAGTAACGGAATTAAAAAATCTAGGAATGTCAATAACAAACAATAATGATATACAAAAAGAGACTAGAAAAACGATGCAATTATGCATTACAGAGACTCTTGTGTATCTCACATTTTCAAAACAAAACAAAAAAAATTAAACTGAAACTATATAGAACGGTGATTCTTGCACTTATATTATTTATATGGATGCGAAATGTGATCTCTTACTTTTATAGAGGAGAAAGGCTTACGAGTATTTGAGAATGAAGTGTTTGAAATAAATGTTTGGACCAATGAGAGAAGAACAGTAGTGAGCTCCAAGATCATTATGGGAAAACTAGATGCAATGAAAACAGTAAAGCCTCGTGGACAGTGATGAGCAAGAATTTGACACAAATGAGGAATAAAGTACATGGGAACTTCTTTTAGGAAAACCAGAAAGGAAGAGATGAGAAAATAACATTAACTATGATTTTATGGTGGCAAAATAAACTGGGAAGACTGGAAAATATTAGTCTAGAATAGGGCTGTAAAAAGAGCTTATATCCGCGCGGATGTGGACGTCCAGGTTCAATAGTGCCACTGAGTTAGTTAAGTATAGGAGGCAAGAAAAGTATTGCATCTATTTTGTGATATCCATCCATCTATAGTAATTCTGCCCGAGGGCAGGTCTTTCACTGCAATCATAGCATTTCCATGCTATGCTTTGCAGCTTTACTAGGGAGTTTTCCACACCGGTGAAGGATGATGATAATGATAAGGATGATGATGATGCCATATGATTTCAGGAACCGTTTGGGCCTTAAAGTTTTTCCTAACATTTGTCTTACAGGCGAGGAAAAACCCCGATAAAAACCTCACCCAGAAAAACATTCCCGAGCGGGGATCGACCCCGACCCGCTGCGTGACAAGGCAGCACGCTACCTCGAGACCACAGCGGTGGACTTTGTGATATAAAGTGTTATATTTATTGAAAATGCAAGCATAAATGAAACGGGCCGTTATGCTCATTCACTACTATATTATTGCCTGAAAGCATGTAATGTAAATGCGATCGTAATTTTGTGTGGAAAACGTGTGTAAGGTCTCCAGAATAGTCGAGCATATTCAAAAACACAGACACAATAAGAATTAAAGTAAAAACAAGTAATTATTTGTGTTGCCGTAATTAGGCCTATAAAGGATCAAAGAGCGCCTGATAAGGGATTGGAGTTATGGTTTGATAATATTCCGAGATTTTGGCTCTGTAAGAACACTGCTTAATATAATTATCGTGATCCTGCAGCTCCATTTATGAGCATAGGGCATCAAGAAGAGCTTCGATCGGACACGATTACTGGCAACAGCCTTCACTTCGTTTCAGGATTTATCTACTCTCTATATCGCATTATAGACAGTTCTCTCCCAAGTACTACGAAGAGATCCTCTATATCTGTCTCCCTGAGGATTCCAATCAAGGACACTTCTTTCTACAGATTCAGATTATTTTTACTAAGAGTGTGGCCTTTCCAGCGCCATTTCCTCTCCTAATTTGAACCTCTACCGGCTCCTCGCCAGTTTTATCCCACGAGACTTTGTTTCTTAGAACTTCAGGCCAGTGTATATTGGATATACGCTCAGTGTGATGCCTCTCACAACATTTCCTAGACAGGACTCGCAAGGCTCGTGGTATTTTTTGTTCACACACAACTTATGATGAAACCCGAGGATCGTCAACTTTATGATAGGCCCCTAGTGTGTCTCTGGGGTTCACCATTGCATCGGAGCCGTAGTTAAAATCCTTGTTAGTGTTGGTCAAGAACTGCAAATACGTAGGATGAATAATGACTACAGATTATTCAAGAACTAGAGAGGCTATTTGTGTAGATTCCTTATTTTTTATTTGAAGTAAATATTTATTTTTTAATGTTTATTTGGATATGGGCTGGCCTCTTTTCATTCATTGATCCATGCTTTATTTAAGGCATTATTAATTATATCCCCATGGACTAGAGGTTACCATGCTCGCCTCTGATTCCAAGTTTCGCGGGTTCAAACCCGGCCTGGTTTAAGGATTTTTCAGGGTGTAAAAATCCAGATAATGGGCTCCTTCGGTAGGGAATTAAAGCAGTGGTTCCATGTCGCAGACTTTAGTCTGAAATAAGAGACCTTTGAGCAAAATGTATGTCCTTTCACGCCGGAATTTGAATTGTGATACTAATGACTGTAGCTGTTAGAAATGAAGCACTATATTAATATTTATTAATTAAATAAAAATAAAACGTAGTTTTAGAAATTAATAAGTTTAAAAGTAGTAAAAAACTGTTAAATTCTCAACTTGATTTGAATGAATCCCCTTTGTTAAATTAAAAAAATTTAAATAAATATTGTTGTATTGTTGCTTAGATCAGTTGGAACACAATTCATAATTTGTTAACATGTCTGAAGAAGGTACAGTGTACCGAAACAGCTGTCACTGAATTATATAATAAATATGAAAATCAAATAAAACTACGTTTTATTTTTATTTAATTAATAAATATGGATTTTCATCAAGTAAACACCAACTCAATTGATTACTATATTAATATGTATGAATGAGGTTATCAGGCTTGAAAGCAATAGAATCTTGCTAGCAAGGAGGTGATAAGTCCAGCGATGGGGTTGCCATCTTTAAGCATCTGGATCTGCTTCAATACTGCATTTACTCAGTATTAGTCGGAATGGTTATACCGCCATGACTCGTTCCCCAGAACTTCGTTTGTTAAAACAGGTTACACCACGAGAAGGTGAGGTTTGAGAATTGAGTAGGAGAGGTTATATGAGACACTTCACTACTCCTTGAAACTCTTTGTTGAAAATTTGAATTTACCAGAGAAAATTGTGAAATTCAACAAATCAATGGGAATCATTAATAGAGTTTTAAAACTTTCATTAGTGCAAAAATCAATTCGTACTCGTCTTTATCAAATAATAGTTCCACCAGTCTATGTTATGGGAGTGAAGCGTGGACTATAAGGACGAGAGATGAAAGCAGACTAACAGCTTGTGAGATGAAATTTATGCGCCGAACAGCTGGCTACACCAAATGGGATCGAAAGAAAACTGTAGAAATCCTTCAAGAATTTAATGTGTCACCAATACTGGACTACATCTTAAGATATCAGCTAAACTGGAAGGGACATGTCTCAAGAATGGCTAGATCCAGGATCCCTAAGGCAATAATGAACTACTGTCCAAATGGGAAACGGTCACTTGGTCGACCTATGAAAAGATGGCACGAAAACCGCTTTCACAGGCCGTAACAGTTCTTCTAGGACTAATACCTGACAGGGTGATGATGATGATGATGATGAATGAGGTTATAGGGTACAGAACATATATACAGGAATAAAACCATATAGCTTATTATTGACCCTGCAAATTTATTCTTCTTTATCATCCCCTTGGCGTTATTACAGCGCAATATCGGGGAACGAAAGTTACTATTCAAGCATTTGTTCATCATCAGCAGCAGCAGTAGAGCCCCGGCTTCCCTCAGAACCCTCTGCCTCTAGCAACCAGCCACTAATCTTCGATTCTCAGCTTCCTCAGATCCTCCAGAATTCCATCCATCCAACGAAGTCTCAGTCTTCTACATTCATTTTTCCTTCAAATTAACATTCCATGATTTTTTTGGGTAACTCATATTCAGTCATTCTTTGTACATGCCCTACCAATCGCAATCTTGAAACTTTATTTAATGTAACCACATCAGGATACTTACACAACCGATAGAGCTCACAGTTATATATTATATGATATTCTATTTGTCGCATATTGTCAAGCGTTTATTATAATTGTTGGTCCCGTACCGTTGTCCATAAGTGCAGAGTTACGGGTCTTGGGCTGGTCCGAGTCCGCGTGAAGGAAGACATTTTCTCATGGAATTTTGGCCAGTATTGGACTAGTGTCCAAGTATCTTAAGGGATTTAGTAGTTGTTGTAGTACTGGTCACTCCACTGGAAAGCACAGGGCCTTGATAAAAGCTCGCCAACGCATTTTGTTGTTTGCCAATGCCTTAATTTCATTCCAATTCATCCCTGCCTGTTCAGCTTCATCCCTGATTGTATTACTCCATGTTGCCCATAGGTCTTCCTCTTCGCCTTCTCAATCCTTAGGGGTTCCAATCAAATGCATTTAGTGATATCATTCTCTTTCCTTAACACATGACCAACCCATTTCCATTTTCTGAATTTGATTTCTTTACAAATTTCATTTTGATTTGTTCTTCTCCAAAGTTATTTATTTGTTATAATCTCTGGCCATCATATACCCAAGATATTTCTCAGGCAACAAGATATTTAAATGTTTTTGTTTTATTTTGTTTTATTTCTCCATGGGGCTAACCGTATGTTACTCACTTCGTTTATTGATTTACAATGATTTTCAATTCCAATCCAATTTGTTTTATAGCCTTCACGGCCGCATATTAAAATCGATTTCACATTTGAATTAAATAATCTTAGTTTAAGGGTTAAGGAGATTTGTTTCCACCTCCAAATTGATTTCAATTGAATGTATGCAAATCTTGCTTTCTTTATTCTGGCATCAACATCTTCATTTGTAGCTTCTGTTACTTCTGCTTATAATGTAAGAGCAGAATCAATTGTATTATAAATTCTTATTTATTTTGTTTTATTTTTATTTATTTCCAGTCCTGCGTTAGCTGCCAGTTCATAAAGGTCTTGGAGTTTTACATTTATATCAGTAAAGTTATGGGATAGTAAACAAAACATCATCTGCATATTCTAAACTTTCTAATCTTGCATTCAAACCCCACTGTATACCACAACGTCTCCTATTACTCAATCCATTCATTACACCATCCATAACCAAAATAAACAATAGCGGGGATAACAGACATCCATGTTTAACTCCTCTTTCAGTGTTAAAAGGCGTAGAGACTTAACCCATTAATTACCAATGTACGTATATGATACATCAAGTGGTTCGATATATTTACTTACTTACTTACTCACTGGCACTATCGAACCCGTAGGTTCATGGCCGCGCGGACATAAGCTCTCCATACATCCCTATCCTGAGCTAGTGCTTTCCAGTCATTCCCTGTATAATCTACTTCCCTCAAATCATAGTTAATGTTATTCTCCCATCTCATTCTTGGTCTACCAACTGGGCGTTTTCTCTCTGGCTTCCATGCAAGTCTTTCATTCCCCATACGTGCAACATGTCCTGCCCATCGCAGTCTACGAGACTTAACTGTTCTTATTATATCTGGCTTCCTATAAAGACCATGTAGTTCATTGTTATGTAGTTTTCTCCATTCACCTGTTTGTTCATCTCTCTTTGGTCCAAAAATGTTCCTAAGTACTTTATTCTCATATACTTGTAAAGTCCTTTCCTCCCTTAAAGTAAGAGTCCATGTTTCGCAACCATATAATACAACTGGTAGAATAATAGTTTTATATATTTTCAGTTTAACGTTTTTTGAAAGGAGTTGGGACATCAAGAGTCTCTGCAATGCATAATAGCATGCATTTCCAGAATTGAGCCTATGTTCAATTTCTTTGTGCATCTCATTCCTATTTGTGATCATTGTTCCTAGGTATTTGAATTCAGCCACTTCCTCAAAATTTCCCTCATTTGTCATTAGCTCTCCATTTCCATTATATAATGAATTTCTACGTGTGACCATATATTTAGTTTTATTGATATTTACTTCCAGTCCTAATTTCTTAGTGTTACTCAATAGTGTGTGTGTGTGTTGTTCTTTAGTATCTCCTCGCTATCGGCCAACAATACTACATCATCAGCATAAACTAACAGCTTATTAATACCATTGAGTTGTAATCCTTCCTCATTCTCTAAAGACTTAATGGCATGCTCTAGTACAAAATTAAATAGTAGAGGAGATAGTGTATCTCCTTGCTTCAACTTCAACCCATTCTGGATTTCAAAAGTGTCCGAAAACTGTTTGCCTACACGCACCCTACTCTTTGTGCCATTCAGACACATTCGTATAAGTCTAACTAACTTTTTAGGAATTCCGAACTCCAACAGGATACTATATAACTTCTCCCTCTTAATTGAATCATATGCTTTCTTGAAGTCTACATATAGTTGATGTACAGTACCATTATATTCCCATTTCTTTTCTAAAATCTGTCTTATACTAAAAATCTGATCTGTTGTAGACCTGTTTCTTCTAAATCCACATTGCTGATTTATTTAGTATTATTAATGAAACAGAAGAAAACGAACGAGTAGTAATAACTTAAATGTTTGTCGAATTACACAATAAACATAATAAAAGCCAGGCTTGATTTTGTTTTCAGTGTGGTTAGCCACATTTTAATAACTGGCACGAGAAATTAGTGTTTTGCCAATTAAAGGGTTAAGGGATTTGGATAGCTATAATAAGTAGTGGCTCCAGGTTAAGAAAACCAACTTTAACGCCTGGGAGACCCAATATGCTGACCATATGTCACTCCTATACCGGCTGGATAATCGTCCAACTCTGCGATTAACATATGTGGGCGTAATACCAACAACCGGGTGGCAAGCCAGGAAATTCTAGGCCTATTGCACCATGGTATAAAAAGTATAATAATACTGGTCAACAGTGGTTTTGTTGCCCTTGATATAAGATTAATTTCGGATATATTTATGCTCACAATTCATGAAACTATCAATGATTTTGGAAGATTTGCTCTGTTTTTTTTAATCTTTATTTTCATTTTACACTACAAAAGTCGGAAAATATGAAAAAATGTAACATATATATTTATAATGTCAATTATTTAAAAAAAATAGTATGCACAGACGTAAATAGAAAAATATCGAAAATCTATGTTATACTTCAATGAAATGACTTTTATAAGATTTTCTTCTATAATTTTTTAGGGGACAATCTCTTTTTAAAGACCAGCAATAATCTGCCATCATGTGACGGTCCCATCTACTCTGATACCTTTACTCCATTACTTCTAGATCCTAGTGAAAGCGCACTCCCTGTTCGTCGCTATAATTTCCTAAATTATCTGGAAATCTATCCAGGTGACTGTGGAGAAAGTGTAACTTTATAGCCTACTCATATTTGCTCCCAGAATATTGAAGCTTATCAACATGTTTTGCACAATTTCTTTATAATTTGGTGCTTTATAGTTATCTAGGAAATTTTCTACTACCAATACAAAACCCTTCCAAGCTTCACTTTCCGGAACGGTCATAACTTTGATAAAATTTGCACTTTTCATCAATTGCCGAATTTGAGGACCATCAAATATTCCGCCTTTTAACTTTTCCATACTGAGCTTAGGAAATGTTGTACAAATGTACTTCAAACATTTTCCTTTCTTGTCCAACGCTTTGACGAATTGTTTTATCATATGTAGATGCACGTCGTGAGTACTTTAATTTTGTCAAATAACTGTGATCAGGGCCGATGTGTGGGTGAGGGGTGTGAGAGTGGGGATCATGTGATGTTTGTATAGGTCGACGCGAAAATATGCGCAGAAATCAAATCATGACTGGAAACATAAATTTTATTAGTAACAAGCCGTTTACTGTTTATGATATAAGATACGCAAAAATCATAAAAACTAGAGCACATTCAGCACTTTCATGAATACATTCGTAAACTGTGCACTTGAAAACATAGAAATTCGCTGAGATATCCATGGCAACAACAAAAAAAAAATTTTTTGTAGAGCTGTGTAATTAATGCTGAAGTAAAAATAAATATATATAACGCTGCACTTCTGTACTTTCCCTTTTTGTCATTCTTTGTGTTGTCAGACGAATATTTTAATCTGAGGAATGCTATAGGTCTTTCGTAGCTATTATAGGTAATTAAATAAGAAATATGAATAAATTTTCATAATATTACTTCAAAGTCTGCTAGTTAAAAAATACAGAGATAAAAATAATATAGCCCTATATATAAATATACCACGCATGGTTGTGGGTTGGAAATCCCACTTTCTATACAGCTGCACCCACAAGCTGTATCACAAACTACGCCTATATCTCTCTCACTCGCTATCTCCTCTTGTGTCTATCTTAATTAATGTTTAAAAGTCCTAGTTACCGTATATCAAATTGTTTTATCTTCATTTTCTCCCACACAGGAACTTGTTTTCCAATTCATTTAAGTACAGTATTATCTTAACACTTCACTAACTGACGTCACATATTTGTATTATATGACAATATCAACGCCACGTTCGCAAAAATCAAGCATTAAAAATATTGTATTTATTTCTTTTCTTTGGTGAGTTGTGTTGTGAGGCATAATAAGATCAGAAAGATGTCTGACATATTTGATTAAATACTTCTCAATGCTTTCCAAATTTAATATCCAGTATTTTTAAAATCGATTTTCACTCCCCATTTATCATATTTTTCACCTTATTAATAATCATTAATAACCTTGCCTCTGGTCCCGAGGGTCGCGGGTTCAAACCCGGCCGGGGTCGATGGATTTTTTAGGACGGAAAAATCCAAGGAGCAAGTCCTCCGGGAGGGACTTTAAGCCGTGGGTCCCGAGTCTGAAGATTTTCAGGCTCGTAAAAAATCCTTAAGCCTGAATAAAAAGGCCTCTAAGCAAAATTTACCGAATTTTCCCGTCCTAGTACTACCTTGGTTTCCTAGATGTCCTGACCACATACCACTCAAATGACATCTATACGAAAACAAGCGTAACTAAATTAGTATGGTTCAAATTCTTCCCTGTAGGGGGAGAGCGCCTAAATCTCTGTAAAGGGAAAACATAGGCTTACAATACAATACAATTATTAATCATAATAACGCTAATAAAATTTGTATAACTTGAATAAGACCATTCGGTGTTATGAAAATATAACTTTGCGTAAATATTCCTAAACTTGTGTAACTTATCCTGTGTTTATATTATATTTACATAACTATAATGCAATATGTTTGTAAATAATTTCTAAATATTTGTAATATCTTTGAAATTTTGGTAAAATAAAATAACTTTCATAAATTCTTCAATTATATTAATTTATTTTATCAAAAATGTTTAAAAAAATTAATACATCCAATAATTCGGTCTCACTTACCAAAACATGGAATTCCCTTCCGCCCTATGTCAGAGACTGTCAAACTATAACATCCTTCAAAAACAAACTGAAGAATTATATAATAACAAACTAACTTATACACCTCACTGATAATATTCTTTTAACAGTTAATAAATTTAATTATTTATGAAAATAATATTAAGAATAACAAATATTTTCATTTGTTTTGTTTTAAATATTGTATAATCGTAAAATTAGTTTTCTATATCTCATTATTTTCCTTTGTTTTTATATACACTAGACAGGGACAATTTAATATGTCTTGCTTGTATACATTTTATTATTAGTTTTAGTCTTAATTTTAACTAACATTAACTGGTTGTATTATAGATCGTAATATATTAGATATTATCTTTTTGATCAAATTTTTACTTAGTATTTAATATTAGAGTTAATTGAGATTGTTATATTCTGATGTAATATATGTTTGTCCTGGTGAGTGGAAGATAAGGCCGCATGGCCTTAACTCCAAATAAATCTAATCTAATCTAATTCAGTAGAAGAAAATATATAGTTGCAATAATGCTATAATATGGGAAAAGCCACATATTGCATCTGTGGCATCATTAAGTTGTATATTGTTTTGTATGGAAAATAAAGTCAGAGACCTGCCTTAAGGGCAATTAAACATCGCACTGAGAAGACCGCAGGTGTTTTATCCATATTAGGCAGAAAATATGTGCAGGTGTTCCACACATTTTATTTCTTATTCTCTCTCTCTCTCTCTCTCTCTCTTCTCCTCTCTCTCTCTCTCTCTCTCTCTCTCTCTCTCTCTCTCTCTCTCTCTCTCTCTCTCTCTCTCTCTCTCTTTCGTACATTCTTCTATTCCTAGTGTAATTTAATTTTTTGTGAGACTTATTAGTCAATTCACGTAAGGGAGGAAGACAGTGACTTGCAGAAAGTATTCGATTATTACCAGAGTTTAACACAACGCATGTATCGCATTCTTACATATTCTTTTCTTGTAAGACCATGTTTCCCTTAACAGGGATTTAGGCGCTCTCCCTCTACAGGGAAGAATTTAAACCATACTAATTTAGTTACACATGTTTTCGTATAGATGACATTTGAGTGGTCCGTGGTCAGCGTTCCGCCTCATATTGACATCTGGGAAACCAAGGTAGTACTAGGACGGGAAAATTCGGAAAATATTGCACAGAGGCCTTTTCATTCAGGCTTAAAGATATTTTACGAGCCTGAAAATCTTCAGACTCGGAACCCTGTCTTAAAGTCCCTCCCAGAGGACTTGCTCCTTGGATTTTTCCATCCTAAAAATCCATGGACCCCGGCCGGGTTTGAACCCGCGACCCTCAGGACCCGAGGCAAGGAGCATATAAATAAATAAATATATATATATATATATTTCCACCCTCCATGGTATCTTTACCTTGTCGTGGTGGAGTGGCTTACGTGCTTAAATGATCCTGAGAGCTATGCCGGCGGTAGCATTGCTGCCGATAGGGTTACCCATGCCGGAATGGTCGAAGGTGATAAGCCAGACGAAAAAAGTATCTTGGTCGAAAGAGTGACGATCTTTCACCGTAAAAATACAACCGTCAAGAAATGCGGACATGGGTTCAACTGGGGTAAAATTTTCCGGAGGTCAAATAGTCCCCCATTCGGTTCTCCGGGCGGTGACTACTTCAGGGAACCCATGCCAAAGGCTCAAACACAGGGACATGTTCCTAGGAACATGGGATGTTAGGACTTTATACAATAGCGGGGCACTAGAGATATTAATGCGGGAACTAGATAAATCGCCCTTGGATATAGTCGCTTTACAGGAAGTTAGGTGGCCAGGAGAAGGTAGTCAGGAATCAGGAAGCTTTGCATTATACTACGGGGGTGCAGAAAGACCTGCATTTGGAACGGGTTTTTTAGTCAGAAGGAGGATCCTATCCGCTATCCGAGATATTAAGTTTGTTAGTGATAGGATATCATACATAATTCTAAAGGGTAAACGACATGATTTTATAATTGTAAATGTACATGCCCACACAGAAGATAAAGATGACAAGATCAAGGATGAGTTCTATGAAGAATTAGAATGCGTATTTGATAGCCTTTCACGATATCATATGAAATTGTCTTAGGAGATTTTAATGCAAAAGTGGGGCGGGAAGATATATTCAAACCAACAATAGGCAAATTCAGTCTTCATGAAGATAGTAATGACAACGGGGTTAGATTAGTCACATTTGCCACATCAAAGAATCTCATTGTTAAGAGCACAACATTTCAGCATAAGGATATACATAAATACACTTGGACGTCCCCAGATGGAGAAACTCGTAACCAGATAGATCATGTATTAGTGGATAAACGCTGGCACAGTAGCATCATTGATGTTAGATCAGTTAGAGGGACAGACTGCAATTCGGATCATCATCTGGTCAGAGTGAAAATCAGACAACGGCTATCGCTTATGAGAGGAACAAACGCTAAAGATGATTCTGTAAAATTTGAATTAAAAAACTTGAAAAATGATGAAATGCGGCAAGAATACCAAATCAAAATTGCTAATAGATATGAAGTACAAGGGATCTTCCGATGACAATGTGGCAAGCGAAGAAGAAACTGATATAAATAAAGAATGGGAGGCTATAAGAGATACTATTAAATTTTCAGCATCAGAAAGCATTGGTTGTTTAAAAAAGAGGCAAAACAAGAAATGGTTTGATGAGGAATGTGCCGACATTGTAAAGAAAAGAAAGCTAGCAAAAATGAAATGGTTACATGAGGCAAATGAGGTAAATTTAGAGCAATTGGGTAGTATTAGACGGGAAACCACCAAGCTACTAAAGAGTAAAAAGAGGGAATATTTAAGAGAGAAGATTAATGATCTTGAAATGAATGCAAAAAATAGGAACATTAGAGAATTATATCAGGGAATTAGTATAGAGAAGAACGGGTTTCAGGCTAGAACAAACATAATTCGGAATGAAAATGGGGATATGATTGCAGATTCCAGGAGTATATTAAATAGATGGAATAGTTACTTTAATCAGCTATTAAATGTACATACAGAACAGGACATTGAGGAGGATAATTTACAGACAGCAGAAATGCTAGTCGCAGAGCCAAGTGCATTAGAGGTTGAAATGGCGATTGAAAAATTGAAGATGTATAAAGCATCAGGTTCAGATGAGATCCCAGCAGAACTGATAAAATCAGGGGGAGAAAAATTGATGGACAAGGTACGATGGTTGCTTAGCATGATTTGGGAAAAAGAAGCTCTTGCAGATGAATGGAAGGAGTCAATTATCGTACCAATTTATAAGAAAGGAGATAAAACTGATTGCAACAACTACAGGGGCATCTCATTACTTTCAACTTCGTACAAAATTCTAACAAATATATTAGTAAGCAGACTTATTCCCTATATTGATGACATTCTAGGAGATCATCAATGTGCATTTAGAAGAAACAGGTCTACAACAGATCAGATTTTTTAGTGTAAGACAGATTTTTAGAAAAGAAATGGGAATATAATGGTACTGTACATCAACTGTATGTAGACTTCAAAAAAGCATATGATTCAATTAAGAGGGAGAAGTTATATAGTATCCTGCTGGAGTTCGGAATTCCTAAAAAGTTAGACTTATACGAATGTGTCTAAATGGCACAAAGAGTAGGGTGCGTGTAGGCAAACAGTTTTCGGACACTTTTGAAATCCAGAATGGGTTGAAGCAAGGAGATGCACTATATCCTCTACTATTTAATTTTGTACTAGAGCATGCCATTAAGTCTTTAGAGAATGAGGAAGGATTACAACTCAATGGTATTAATAAGCTGTTAGTTTATGCTGATGATGTAGTATTGTTGGCCGATAGCGAGGAGATACTAAAGAACAACACACACACACACACTATTGAGTAACACTAAGAAATTAGGACTGGAAGTAAATATCAATAAAACTAAATATATGGTCACACGTAGAAATTCATTATATAATGGAAATGGAGAGCTAATGACAAATGAGGGAAATTTTGAGGAAGTGCTGAATTCAAATACCTAGGAACAATGATCACAAATAGGAATGAGATGCACAAAGAAATTGAACATAGGCTCAATTCTGGAAATGCATGCTATTATGCATTGCAGAGACTCTTGATGTCCCAACTCCTTTCAAAAAACGTTAAACTGAAAATATATAAAACTATTATTCTACCAGTTATATTATATGGGTGCGAAACATGGACTCTTACTTTAAGAGAGGAAAGGAGATTACAAGTATTTGAGAATAAAGTACTTAGGAAATTTTTGGACCAAAGATAGATGAACAGACAGGTGAATGGAGAAGACTACTTAACAATGAACTACATGGTCTTTATAGGAAGCCAGATATAATAAGAACAGTTAAGTCTCGTAGACTGCGATGGGCAGGACATGTTGCACGTATGGGGAATGGGAGACTTGCATGGAAGCTTCTTGTAGGAAAGCCAGAGGGAAAACGCCCAGTTGGTAGACCAAGAATGAGGTGGGAGAATAACATTAACTATGATTTGAGGGAAGTAGATTATACAGGGAATGATTGGAAAGCATTATCTCAGGATAGGGATGTATGGAGAGCTTATGTCCGTGCGGCCATGAACCTACGGGTTCGATAGTGCCAGTGAGTAAGTAAGTATACCCTATATATTTCCAAATGCCCCAGGTTGTTATTTCGACATTTCTGGTGTTCTCTCCTGGCATGCGCGTACTTGTATGAGGTTGGGGCGCCTGGAAGGCTGGGTTACGCTGACCCGATGACAGGAGAGTTGAAGATGATGGTAGTGAGCGTCAGGAGAGCCTTATACTAAAGTTAAGCTAATTAGACGAATATGATATTGATGATAATGGTGGTGTTTGGGTCAGGAAAAACCCCGAAAAATACCTCACCCAGGAAATTTGTCCCGACCGGAGATCGAACCCCGGCCCGCTGCGTGTGACAACGCAGCACTCTACCTCGAGACCACAGCGCAGCGGTGGAATATATATATAGGCCCTAATTATTCTGTACGTGTATTTGTCACTGAACTCCTCTTAAAGACTGGACGAATTTTGATGAAATTGTTTGTGTGCGTATGATTGGGTCGCTCAATAGTTTAGATTTACAAATGAACCCTCTAAAACCATTAGGTGTAGGGGCTCACCTTAAGTGAAAATTGAAAAATCGCTCTAGCGGTCACATTTTTCTATGTTTCACAATGAAACTCAGTATCGTAGATATTATCCAAAAATAAGCGAAATCCGACAATTAAAAGTGGAGGTTTACTTGAAACCCGAAATTAAAAATTGCTTAAACGATTGAACCTATTTTGATGAAATATTTTGTGAATATTTGAGTGGTTTTGATTCACAATTGGACTCGGTAGGTGCCGTTGCGATCGGGTTATAGGAATTTATTTTTATGTTAGATGTGTAGTCATCTGCATTATCGACATATATCGCGCTAAAACAGTGCGATGTCATCATGCACATCATGGCAGTGAGGCGTTTTCTTGCGAACTTATTTAATAATATCTAATTACGTCTTAATTAGTGAATTTTATGGTAAAAAAGTAACATTTTTATCGTCCGGCCATGACCCGAGAATTGAACGTTCGGGCAGGACAAGGTCTGCCGTGTCCCCTAATATATAGGTAAATTACTATGGAGATTTCTTGAAGTCTGATCTGTCAAAAAACCCTGATGGAGCTGATGTTTAACCCTTGCGTGGTGAGTTTCGTTGACGTTCAGAGGTATGCATTAGTTAAACCTCTCTGTTCTATCTACACATGGCCAATTTTGGAATCATTAAGATGCAAACATGCATTGGTATGTGGAAATCAACCTTTAATACATACGCTTACCCGTAATAAAAACTATAAACGTACGATTATTTAAATGAATATGGTACTTGACAAAAAACTATGAATGAATATGTATTCGTATGTGTGTGTTTCTATTTCGTGCCTAACTGTATAAGATACGGTTAATAACCACAATAAAATTAGTCAAATTTTATAAATTTGGATTAGGCCTAAGTCCCTCCATGGTAACTTTACCTTGTCGTGGTGGAGCGGCTTGCATGCTTAAATGATCCTGAGAGCTATGCCGGCGGTAGTATTGCTGCCGATAGGGTTAACCATGCCAGGCTGGTCGAAGGTGATAAGCCAGACGAAAAAAGTACCTTGATCGAAAGAGTGACGATCTTTCACCGTAAAAATGAAACCGTCAAGAAATGCGGACATGGGTTCAACCGGGGTAAAATTTTCCGGAGGTCAAATAGTCCCCCATTCGGTTCTCCGGGCGGGGACTATTTCAGGGAACCCATGCCAAAGGCTCAAACATAGGGACATGTTCCTAGGAACATGGAATGTTAGTTAGGATTAGGCATAAGTGCATTTGATTTAAAAACGGTCTACTCGCAGTTTCGATCTTAGGTCAGTTTTTTCTTAATCGAAGGGATAATAATAACTTCGGTGGCAAGATCACATTTTTATTTAACAAGTGTTAATGATAGGAATTGGTTATCTTAAAAATTAAGCCATAATTAAACTATAAATGCATTATTATTAATTTTTTCCAGAACATGAACATATTAAATACTATTATTTATCTCGTATTTAATATTGTATCTTAAAATTGAAATAAAAATCACAATTTTAAAATATTTATATTTCTAATTCTCTAATGGGAACAATAAACGTAAGTTACGTGAGGGAAAGGAAACTAAACAGATTAGTGTATCAAAGAGGGGATCCGATTACGAAATGTTTTAGAATACCTTAAATATTGAATAAAAACCGATTCAGATTAAATGATTGTTTTACTCTTACAGAAATTAGGGGAAAAAAACTAATTTTACTATTAATCAATGCAATGAAGCAAATGAAGATACCGAAGTAGATTGGAATCCCCAAGGTACAGGAGAGAAAAATCGCTGATGATATTGCAAAGGAAGTGAAAATATGGACCCAATGAGGATTCTCTTAGGAGACAGAGGAGATTACGTATTATTATTATTATTATTATTATTATTATTATTATTATTATTATTATTATTATTATTATTATTATTATTATTATTATTATTATTATTATTATTATTTATTTATTACAATTAAAAACATGAATTTTTATTCAATTCCTATCTGACTGAAAAAATCGTACTACTGTAGTTATTGTTGACAAGTCTTGCGAATGTTTTTAAATGCTATGTGACTTTGATTCGAGGTCATCTGAAGTGTTTTTTACAACACGAGTCATTGTTTGAGTATGCACATGCGGAAATCAAGCGCATTAATGCTTTTGAACATTTTAATGTTTTGTTTCTCTAAGATTTTCAGTCAGTAAATAGGTAATAATAATTCTTTATTCTCAAATTTTTTACAGAAGTTATACATAAGGTTATTTCCATTAAACATTTCCAATTTAAGTAGGCCTAATATTTAAATTGTCAGTTCGTTACGCGGTTACAATAATTTTACAATTATTTCAAAATTTCTATTAACACTGTGTTATTTCTTTATTATCGTACAATTAACTGCATTCATTTATCCGTATTAATTGATTTTTGGTAATATACATTTTAGATGTCACACCACTGACATTGCATTATATAATCGAATTATTTTAATTTCTTTTATTCCCCAACTTATAAACAACATCAGCAACAGCACCATAGACCGATTCGAGCCTTGGCGTCCCTCAGAAGCCTATTCCAGACATCTCTCTAGCAACCAGCCGCCATCCTTTGATTTTTAGCTTCCTCTGAACCTCCAAAATTCCATCCATCCAACGATGTCTCGATCGTCCCACATTCCATTTACCTTCAAATTTATATCCCATGATTTTCTTGGATATTTCATGTTCAGTCATTATTTGTACGTTCCCTGCCCCTAATTGATGTAACCACATCAGTAGACTTATACAACTGATAGAGTTCAGAGTTATAGACCATTCTCCTTTGTCGCATATTGGACCAAACAATTTTCTTAATTATATATATATTTTCAAATAAACTTAGTCTTGACATATCGGTCTTGGATAAAGTTCAATGTTTCTCTGGCATATATACATATTGGTTTTACCAGAATTATATATGTATATAGATTACATTTTATTTCTCTTATAAGGAGCCTTGACTTAAAGCGTCTCAATAACCCAAAATGTGGTTTATTGACATTTTAAATTCTCGTTCCAATTTCTTCACTGGTGTTTTGTGTATCATTAATTAAAGAATCAAGTTATACAAAATCAGAAACTCTCTGAAATTTATATTGATTAACATTTATATGATATCTTTTTTGTTTTTGTTTTTTCATTAAAAACAATAATATATTTAGTTTTTATCTTCATTTATTTTCAACTCAATCTTGTTAGCTGCTATTTCTAGTGACACAATGTTTATGTGTCAGTGATCAGTCCCTATCGTGCTCAAATTTGGATCTAGGTTCGCGGTAAAAAATCGGCCAAACTGATTTTTTTAATAAATAAAAATGCAGATTATGTTTTCCTTCAGAAGGAAAATAAACCGTGGGTCCCCTGTCGTAAGTTTATGGCACGTAGAAAATCTCAAAACATGAAAAAAAGAAAGAAATTAGATTCCTCTTAAAAAAGTTATTGATTCTCTCAAAACACTCAAAACGAGTTTTGACTAATGACTTGAAATATTATAAAGCGTTGTAAAGTAATTAATTCACAATTTCCTGACCAAGGGCTGATGCTTAACTGCAAACTCAGCATTCTCCACTCTTTCACCTGTTCTGGTTTTGAGTTAGTGCCTGCATACGATCCATTTATCTATCATTTTATATCTTCTCCTCGGCACTTACTCTATGCACCATTCTTCTCTAACAGTGCTCACACAATTTATTTTCGTCTTCTTGGTCAATTTCAACATCATCCCTCATTTATTCTCTGTTCTTAGTACAAATTCGTTTCTTATTTGATCTGTTTTTGTATTCTCCATATCTATATTTCTAGAACATCGGGTCTTCTCTCTTTATCGCGTCTTAGTTCCAAGTCTTCGTTCCATACCTTACCACAGCCTACAGTCACTAAATTTTAGACTCTTCTTTAATTATTTTCCACAAAATGTTTCCTTTCCTCTTATAAACTTCTTTATCAAACGGTATTTTTTTTTTTTTTGCAAGAAGCTCATGTTGCTTGTTATAGTGCGTCCTAGTTACTTGAAATTGTGTAGTTATACAACAGCATGATTCGAAGTTGCATTTTTGTTGTTGTTTTGTTCCGATATCATTGCTTTAGCCATCCTATATAGATCAGACCGGTTATTTAGCTTCATTTACACGTTCTTTAGTCTGACCTCACTTTGTAGCAATTGCAATTCTGCTTAAACTAGTACACTGAACTTTTTATAGGCTCTACCCATTGTATTACTTAATCAAATTGCAGTATATTACCAAACCTCAGATTATGTTGCTCCCTGACTCAGTATAACTTATAGGGCACGGAATAGCAAGAAAATGTTACTTTAGTATGTTTCACTACTTTGGTCAGTTGTACGAATTAAATTAAAAACCTACATTAATTAATTGTTTATTAATATCACGCAAGGATATCTCAAGTGCATATTACGTATTTTATAAAAAAAATCAAAAAGAAAACTGATGTACCTAAATTTTCTTAATGTAGGGTTAGGCCTACAGATCAAAATTAGGCCAAATATCGAAAGTATTCCATAAATAAATTAATATACAGAAATGTATTTATGAGAGATCATAACTAACTCGCTGAAGCTATTAAGCCCGTGGGTTCATGGCCGCGCTGACTTAAGCAATGCCTAACCTGAGCTAATGTTTTCCAATAATCCCCTCAAATCATGTTAATATAATTCTCTCGCATCATTCTTGGTCTATCAAATAAGTGCTTTCCTTCTGGTCTTCCTAAAGAAGCTTTCATATATCTCTTTCATTCCACACTCCGATCTTACTTTTCCGAATAAAAATTTATAATTATTTCGTGATATTTATTATAACGGAATTCATGCTTCGGAAAAATAAATCTAATAGACATTTGAATGCAAGTGTATAAAACAGTAATTGAACCAACATTATTTTATGAAAGAGAAATCTGATGGTGATAAATCAAGTAAATAAGGAACATAGCTGTTGTGAGATGAAATAGTATGGACAAAATGGAGAAGACAAAACGGGATAGAATAAGTAACGAAATGATCCGGCAGAATTAAAGAATATATCAATTGATTTAAAATTAAAAAGAGACAATAATATTGTTCTGGTTTGCACATGTAGTGAGAATGGAAGAGGAGAAGAAACCTAAGGACATAATACAATTAAGGACGGAAGAGAATAGAGGAAGAGAAAGTCCGATAAAAGGATATATGGATCACATCGAGGATATATCAGAAGAAGCGGAAATGGAGTTGGAGAATTAAAGAAAATGGCAAATGACAAAATAGATTGCAAGGAAATGTGGAAGAGAATGATATAATTCATACTTCAAATTTGTGCACTTGCAACACTGTCACCTTGTGAAACATGACTTGAAAACACATTTGTGAGAGGTACCGATACTTGAAAAGAAATGTGATTCACAGTCTGGTATTCAGTAGAGCACTTAACTTTGAGGTCAAAGATCCGATAATGATATAACCAGTTGTCTGCTTCTATAAAAATATATATTGGGGAAAAAGCACTTGTTCTCGGCTAATAGATTTCTAGGAATTTCAAGTGATTACAGCCAAGAGTTCCTTCAATTTCAACATGTGTTCAAGATTGGAATGAAAATTACTTAAATTATTATTATTATTATTATTATTATTATTATTATTATTATTATTATTATTATTATTATTATATTATTATTATTATTCATCCGGTATCATGGCAGCTGCCGCCGTCTTCCGGAAACCAAACGCCATTCCTCTCTATCCATCCATTGATCTTCCTCCATTCCTCTGATATTCATAGCTGCTTGTACCCCTTCTATCCAAGTTTTCTTCGGTCTTCCTCTCTTCCTCCTTTCCATTGGGATCCATTCCATAACAATTTTTGGCAATCTTTGCTCTGGCATTCGTTTGACATGCCCATACCACTGCAATCTTTTCTTTTCTATGATATCTATGATGTCATTATTATTATTATTATTATTATTATTATTATTATTATTATTAGAATATTATTTATTACACAATCTGCTCAGCATAACTCTGGCTCCTACATTTTAAAGATAAATCTAACAGAAAATTGTTATTACCGACTACGTTGTCACGCCGCGCCGTAGCGTAGTGGTTAAGAAAATACGCTACAAATCGGAAGGTCGAGGATTCGAGTCCCGTTGGGATCAGACATTTTAAACTGAACCAAATCTTGTGGCGGCACTATGGATCTGGGGGTAAAGGCGGCAGTCACGCAGGGCTGACGAGGGTCTCTTAAGGCTTATAGTGGGATCACTTTACTTTCCGACTACATTATTCTATTCCTTTACTAGCTAATACCCGGCGTGCGCTGCTACACCTAAATTAATGTTAATGTGTTTTGCATTTAGTTGAATAAGTAAAAGGAAAAATAAATATAAATTTATATCGTTATTACTTTTAGATACCCCGTGCTGATTATCCGGCGTTGCCCGTGAATCTGTGCATCCCGATGTACTTGGCAGACAGACAAAATTCGTTATTTTGAGTTATCCATAAAAAATACCCGTGCTTGCCCGGGAATCTACTTATCCTGATCTTCTTGTCATCAAAGAAAGACAAAAATGGTTATTGTGTGTTATCTGTAAAAGATAAACATATGGTATCGCGGACTTTTTTGTAGAGTTTTTTGAGATATTCAATTCAATTCTGTGTACATTAATTTTGTGTATTTGTTATGGTTTAGGCAGCGTAAGCCATTTAAGGGTAAAAACAGGGACTTTTTCACGTTTTTCACTACAAAGAGTGTTTGTTAAGGGTGTAGGAGTTGAATACCTCAACTCTCCTATAGCCTATGTTCATCCCGGTAATCTCCTGAACATTTTGCAAAAAACTCCATTCAATGAGATCAACGGTATGACCGCGCATAAAGTACGAACAAACAAACAGACAAACAAACAAACATTTGTATATATTAGATATTAACTGTTAACAGACTATGTTAAAAAAATAGAGCAAAAAATTATATTTACTTTTTTCGTTAGTTTTTTCTTTCCTTATTTTATAATTCTTAAAATCCCCGTGGGTCTTCAGAAGTCAGTGACTGAAAACAGCGAACAGAAACTCTAAACGACGTATTAGACAGGCACATACTAGCGGCCTTCCCGAATCTGTAGTCACTAGTATGCCAGAGCATCCGCCCAAGAAAGTATAGAACAGCTCAAGACAAAGAAAATAAACCAGATTCATGGTGAGAGACTTACTATCTCTTCGGCTGGGAATCGAACCTGGACTGCTGGAGTGGAAGGTAAGGTCTTGACCGAACACGACAAGGCGATAAACATATTTACTTCAATCAGATGGATTTTTACAAAGCAGATATATAAATTAATCGTTAAAATAATAAAATACGCGACCTGTATGTTCAACTTCCTTCTAATCGTTATCGGTTAACAAACGTTGTTAAACAATAGAATATTACGATGCGAGATTGGAAAATGGTTTTTACAGAAGCGAGGAAAATGTTTAAAAACCGAGTGATAGCGTGGATTTTAATTCCACGAGATTCTATAAAACACTTCACGAACGTGCGTTGTATATTATTTTTTGCGCGATGGTATTTTCAAAATAGTAAATAATACCGGTAGTAAAATAATATCTTTGTTGAAAATATTTGCGTTCATTATAAACAACTAACTGACATTAACAGCATGGGCAATGTTTATTAGTTGAAACTACAGGGAGCTGTGACACCAATCAGTGATAAAATGGCGAAACTACGTTTTTATTGTTTTATATTGATTCAAATAAAGTTCAGTTAATTTAAAATTCAATGATTGTTTCGTATAATGTATACTAAAACTACCTTTCGGATATTTTTGTATATACATTATACGTAGTATACATAGGGCAGTGGTTTTACTTCGCACACATGGTTTGTAACATGTAATATTACAGTATAGTTATTTTATTACAGTATAGTTATTTAGGTTGGCAATCTCGAAATGTAGGAAGTTGAACTTTCAATCGTGGCCGCCATTGCTGTAAGTACGACAAATCGCACTATCGCTCAAAAAAAAAAAAAGTTGGTACCTGTAAATATAAATCAAACTAATGTTCCATTTTAAACTCTCCGTGAAAAATCTCTGTAAAAAAAAGTATGTCAACTTCGATTACCGCATTTCGATTATTGTGACTTGCTGTTAGCCGACCTGAGCGTCACATTCGGTCATAGACTGCAATGAGTTCATAATGCTTGTATTCATTATACAGTGTTCTTCTTTTTCTTCCTCTTCTTCCTCTTCCTTTGGTTTAGGGCGAAAGGTCTCTTCCGACCAAGCTACGGCGATGGTCTATTATCTAGTTACAATAATTCAATTTTTTATACGTTTCAACGATATTTGAAGGCGGTGAATTAAAATATATGTTACGTTCCTTATTTATCCACATTTCTTGTATAGTACTGTACTTATTCTCTAATAGCGATATTTCTTACGTAATGTAACATTTTATCACAACTTGATCATGTTTTATTATTTCCAAATAAGCAGTTTATATGTTAATTTCGAGTTAATTTGGATGACTCCAACCTCCAAGCGCGACAGGCTTAGAAGGCCCTTGGCCTACCAGCTGGCTGCTGGCCTCACGTCTACATGTGTTAATCACATAGGTAGACGAACATCTAGCCTGTGCAGGGGTGACATGTGGTCAGCATGTCAGGTCCCCCAGTCATTATAGGTTGTCTTCTCAACCTGGACTCGCTACTTATTGTAGCTATCCAAATTCCTCACGATGCTGGGTGGGTACCGGTCCCATTCTCTCCGAAATTCCATCAGAAAATTTCTTCCCCCTTGGGGACTCGAACCAGCACAAGTCTCGTAGCTCTGCACTAAGGTTTCTTACCTTAACCAGTCGGCTATGGCGCGGGACTAATTTGGATGACATCACTATTTATTAGCGCGTTGTGGTTATTCCATGATAGCGGTATGTGATAAGGCTCTTTGTTGAATGAGTATTATACAATTTTCGTTGACTTTGTCATTAGAACTTTAAAACCCATCGTAAATTTAAAATGTCATGGTTTAAGCTCATATATTTTTAGCAGTAATAACATATAAATGTTTCTATTATTTTAATGCCATTAACTGGTTTAATTCTTGCTTTAAGCTTAAAGTTATTTATTCCTACAATATTGTACAGTGGTGACAGTTTAAAGCAGTGCAATTTACATAATTTTATAAAATTTTTAGTTCACATTCTAGTTAATATTCATATTTGGCATATGTAGAACATACTACATACCGGTGCCTACAAGCCATAAAGGCTGGAAGTAATATAAGTGCGCATATTTTAAGTAAGAATTCATTGTGGTAATACAATCAAAATGTCTTATATACAGAGTGTATAAAAGAAGGATGGCGCAAACTTACACAGTTGAAAGTACACGATAATAGAAGCAACAATGTCCCAGTAAACATGGGTCCGCAAACGAGCCGTTTGCGAGATAATGACGAATGTATGGTTACAAGCCGCCACTGACTTCATTGTAAACATCGTCCTAGTTACTACAAATTAATTTGAATTTAGACTTTACTATTAATTTTTCATCTCATTTAGTTCACATTTCACAGTTCACGTAACTTATGGGTTACCTGTTAAAGGAGGTATAGTAAATTCTATAGGCTATGGAACTCAAATAATAAAATAGATTATTTTAAGTCTGGTATGGAGGATATTCTCATGCACTCGAAAATCCGAAAAAATGCACAAATTTTCCGAATTCGAAGTGTCCTCCTTGCATCTGGATGCAATACTGTGCTCGTCTCTGCAATGAATGTCGAAATATTTCTAAAACCCCTGGATCATTTCTGAATTCTTGACAAGCATGTACAACTCTATGCTCCAGTTCTTCAACCGTGTTAACGGGTGTGCTGTACACTTTGCTTTTGAGGTGACCCCAGACACAAACATCCAAAGGATTTAGATCAGTGATCTTGGTGGCCAAGGTACAGATCCGCCTCGACCTATCCATCTTTAGCCGTATCTGCGCGTTAGATGCCGTCTCACAGCAGCAACAAAATGTGCCAGAGCTCCATCATGCATGTACCACAAACTCCGAAGTTGCTGAAGGGGAACATCCTCAAGCAATCCTGGAAGATGACGCCGCAGAAACCTAAGGTACCTCCGTCCATTAAGTTTTCGTGGAAGAATGTGTGACCCAATGAGATGATCATCTACACTGCTCAAAAAATTAGGGGATATTGTAGAATAACCTATTAAGACTATGTTTTTTGGAATAGTATTAGATGCAATCACTTTCTATTACTCCAAGATAGTGTAAATAAGAGATTGAAGTTGTTAGGTAACCTCGGTACCACACCAGAGGGCAGTGTCTGTACTGTTGATGTGAAAGGGTGGTGTGGGGGTGAATGTTTTGTTGCTGTTTTTAAATCCAGTCCAGTTTTCAGTTAGTGAATGACTTGCCTTAGGGACAGTGATGCCTCGACAACGTGATTTACCTGAACCAATGGCTTGGAGGGCCATAGGAAGGATGGAAGCTGGACAGACACAACAAGAGGTGGCACAAGCCATTGGGGTGTCTCAAAGCGTGATTTCCAGTCTTTGGAATCATTTCCAAAGTACATACTGTTCACAGAAGAGTCGGACAAGGTCGACCAAGGGCAACAGCAGCAAGGGATGACCGTTACCTCTTGTTAACAGCCCGTCGGAATAGACAGCAGAATGCAACTCAACTGCGAAATACACTTCAAACAGCAACAGGACGCAGGGTGTCAACTCAAACTGTCCCTAATCGACTGCATGGAAGTGGTCTCTATGCCCATAGGTCCATGGTGTGTACCAGGTTAACTCCACAACACCGTAGATATCGCAGAAACTGGGCGGAGGAACATCGTGGGTGGAGGCATGCTGAATGGAGATCAGTTCTTTTTTCTGATGAGTCGCGATTCAACATGGAATGTGATAGTCGGCGTGTATTCATCTGGAGAGAAAAAGGGACACGAAACAATCCAGCTTTTGTACGTGAAAGATCCCATATGGTGGCGGTGGATTGATGGTGTAGGCAGGAGTCAGTAGTGGTGGACGTACGGACCTCTACGTTATCCAAGGTGGTACTTTGACTGCGGTAAAGTATAGAGATGAGATTCTCCGACCTTTTGTCATGCCTTATGCTGATGCCATAGGTGATTCTTTTATTTTTATGGACGATAATGCACGACCCCACAGAGCTGGCTTGGTGGACGACATGCTGGAAGTGGAGGGTATCGAGCGTATGCAATGGCCAGCTTCCTCCCCGGATTTAAATCCGATTGAGCATGTGTGGGATGCATTAGACAGGTGCATTGCAGGCAGACCAGCACCTCCCACAACTGTTCCAGAGCTGCACATTGCTCTTATGGAAGAGTGGCCACGTATCCCCCAAGAACTCATTGCTAACCTCATTGCATCAATGCCACACAGGTGTGAGGCAGTGCTGGCCGTTCGAGGAGACCATACACCATACTAAAGAAACATTTTCACCCATGTTAATGTTGCTTTGTTTGTTTGCCATATTTCTAATCAGAATCTCTTTGACATCTGGTGTGGTACAGAGATTACGTAATTACTTCAAACTCTTGTTGACATTCTTTTGGAGTAATAGAAAGTGATTGCATCTAATACTGTTCCTAAAACATAGTCTTAATAGGTTATTCTACAATATCCCCTAATTTTTTTGAGCAGTGTAAATGTTAAAAAGCGTGGTTGATAGTGGACAACCTTGTCTAACTCCTCCTGTTATATGTATTGGTTCCCTTTGATTTATTTTTGTTTTCTCATACATTTTCTTAATTATTGCTATCGAGTGTAGTGGAATTCCTGTTCCTAAAAACATAGTCTTAATAGGTTATTCCACAATATCCCCTAATTTTTTTGAGCAGTGTAGTATCCCTAACCAAACATTCAGTGAGAAACGGTGCTGAAGTGGTGACTCATGAACAGCATGTGGGTTTATTTCAAACCAAAAACGTGTATTATGATAATTAAAAACACCATGCGTGTGAATCCTGCTTCGTCTGTAAATAAAATGTTACATGTGAAACGAGGGTTAACTACAGTCTGTTGTTGCATCCACTGATAAAACATCACTCTAGGAACAAAGTCCGCATCATTGAGACATTGAACTCGTTGGAGGTGGTAAGGGTACAGTAAATTGCGCTGTAAAATTCTCCATACACTACTGTGGCTTAGTAGGCCTACAGGCACTTGTGTGGCAATTCTTCTCGTCGAGGTTCCTGGAGAGAGCTGTACTGCTTCCAACACCATATCCTCAACCTCAGGCGTAATGCGAGCAGGCCTACCTACTGCTCTGCCATGTGCAAAACCCCCATTTTCTTTTAGGCGCTGATGGACCCTTTTAAATGTACGACTTTCGGGGTGTCTTCGATCAGGATATGTTTCTTGGTACAAGCGTGCAGCCTCCCGTGCATTGCCATTAGCCCTACCGTACATGAAATGCATATCCGCATACTCTTCGTTACTGCAAGGTTCCATTGTAACTACAACACAGCACAAGTGGCACTCCTCAGACGAGACTGATACCTTTTGAGACTGTGTACTGTATCCGTCCTGTACGTTCTGCGTGTATGGTTTGATTACAACTCCACCTCTCGGCAATGTTCAGTTTTGTAAACAAAGAACATAGGACGGCTTCAAGTGCGCAAGGAGTAAACCGTACGATGTTACAAACAATGACGTCAGTGGCGGCTTGTAACCATACATTCGTAATTATCTCGCAAACGGCTCGTTTGCGGACCCATGTTTACTGGGACATTGTTGCTTCTATTATCGTGTACTTTCAACCGTGTAAGTTTGCGCCATCCTTTTTTATACATCCTGTATATTTATGGTCTGAAATGTATAGTTTTCTCAGAAAAATATATTTTCGTACCGAAATTTATTTATAATGATGACTAGTATCGGTGTGAGTTTCACACAGTACATAGAAGGCAGCAAATGGAACAACTTTTTGCTTTGGTATTTTTGTGAACCCATGGTCTGTTTTAGTATAAATTAAATTGGAAGAAAATAAATGAAATAATTTTATTGATATTACATAGGGGGAAATTGGTAACGTTGTAGGAGCGTATTATATATTTTATTGACTATTTAACTCGTGTCGCAAATAGTAGTCAATGACCAATCACGTTTCAATGAATTCTGTTTTACACCAATGACAGTCGTGTTTCACCTCGCTCTTTATCGATATCTCTTTATCAGCTCCTGCTTTTGTGATAAAGAAAGCTCCTCCTTTTTTTAATATTCTGAACAGGTTAGACCATTATTTTTCTCCAACAAATACATTGGATATATCAAATAATGAATAGATTCAGTGATTTTACTGAGTTGTTTGTTCAAAATATAAATGATTAACCGATAATGTTGATTATAATAGTTTGCTGTGTTTAATTATTTCTCCTCTAGAGTGCATTCTTACAATATTGCGATCCTATTTGGCAATAAATAATATGATCGAGTTGCAATGAATATACATAACCTCACATTTCTAATTTGTTTTCAAACATCGCCGTTTACATTAACTATATAAATATTTTAAAACACCAGTAACTATATTCAAATAATTAATTTTTAGCAACGAGTCCTAACAAATGGCACTCTTGATTTCCAAATTATTGATAAATTGGAAATCACTCGTGGCATTACTTATGAAAAATACTGAAGGAAAAGGCTATTTTATTTCACGAATCTTATGTACTCTGCGTTGGTCCTGGTGGTCTAGCGATTATGTTCATTGCCTCTAGTCCCGAGAATCGCGGATTCAAACCCGGCCGGGATCGTTGGACATTAAGGGTGAAAACATTCAAGTCTTCCGGGAGGGAGTCATGGGCCCCGAGTCTGAAGATTTTCAAGCATGAAATAAGAAAATATCCGCAAGTCGGAATAAAAATACCTCTAACCCCTTTGTTTTATGTTAAACTACACCGAGCAAACAAAAACATTTGTTTTGTCTCAGAAAGAAAAATATGTGATTCTGATAGTATTTTTTCTCCTGAATTCAAATACGATATCGGTTTTTCTCCATCATGCAAGGTTTCCGAGAGACAGGAATTTATAATTTCAAACACTTTAATAATTTCTACATTCGTAACTATACAATATTAGAACATTCGGACTCACCTAGAAAGTAAGAAATGACGATTTTCTGCTATATTTCGCCTGTGGAGCATCCCTCTTGATGGTCCAACAATAATCGGCCAGCATATTAGGATTGCATTTGTCTTGATATCTCTTATCCATAGCTGAAACCATTTGAGTTAGCTCATTTGGTTTTATTTTACAATGGACAAATGGACGAAAAAAAAAGTCTATTAAACAAATAATGATTTAAATCCATTAATTGAAATTGAAAAAAAAACAAAGACTGTGGGTGATGGAGAAATTGCAAATACATATTTGAAAACACGATAAAAAAACTGCATTAAGTACAACTATTGGTACTCATGATACAAAAATCTTGTTGACTAGTGCTTTGACTTATTCAAGCTATAATTTTTTTTTTTTTACATTTACGTTAAATACCACTGTTATTATTATTATTATTATTATTATTATTATTATTATTATTGTTGTTGTTGTTGAGGGGGAATAGACTACATCTTGCACAATTTAACCGACCTTCACCCATCCAGGTAATACCTTAGTTGCATGCTAGATGTCTCATTGTGACGATGTACTAACCACTTGCCACTCGTTGACATCTGTAGATATTAAGGGTAATTAAATTAGCTTACCCGCCTGTCACTACCTGCTTCTCTTCTTTTACTTCTTTCAATTGTCAACAGTCCTTAATGCAATCAATTAAAATTAAAATTTAGATACATTCCAATTTAAATTCTACTCCCCTTAAAAATAAAACTTTATATCCTAAATTATGAAGTTTATATCATGATCAACATCATCATCACTCCAATGATTAGGTAATTGCCTGTTTCGACTTCATAATGCATCATCCCAACGTTTTCTAGGTCTTCCGACATCACGTCTTCCTCTTGCTTGATTATTTCTTGCTAGCAGTGGATATTTCTTCTTTTCACAATATAATTATAATATTATATCTCTCCTTACTCATTCTATTCATGTGATCAATTCACTTTTGTCTATAATTCGTGACTTTATCTACTTTTAATTCTTCCCTTATATCTTAATTTCTAATTCTATCAAGTTTTGTACATCCTGTAACTTCTCTGAGGAACCGCATCGGCACTGTCTGTGTTCTATCTTTCTGTTTTTATGTTGGAGCCCAAGTTTTACATCCTTACAATATTGTGGGAATTGCCATAATTTTATAAATTTTAATTTTTGTTTCTTTTTAAATTTTATTCTTGAACGTTCTTTGTATTGTTCCACATACTGTCTGAAATTTATTTATTTTGGAACCAATATCTCTTCCCATATTGAAGCTAATATTGCAGCCCAAATATTTGAAACTAGACACATGTTCTATACTTTGGTTTTCTAAAATAATTTTGGATCTCACTGGATCTTTTGCTCTAAAAGCTATAATCTTTGTTTTTCTCACTGATATCTTTAGATCGTACAACGTACACATTTTGTTTTATTCATACAAACATTTGTGTAAGTCATCTCCAGTTTTAAGTTTCCCTCAATTTGTTATTTAAGATTTATTTTTTAATAGTAACTTATTAAGAATTACATTTTTTGATAATTTATTTTATTGGTTAATAAACTCCCGTTAGGGAGCACCCGTGTCCCCACGCGGGACGTATGAGATATATACATCCACGTACTGTGTAAACTAAGACAAATGTTCATCATTATAAACTAATGCGCCAATACATTTTTGTACGAAAATATTTTTTTTCTGAGAAAACTATTGGGAAGTTCGGGTTTGAGTGGACCGTTTTAATATCTTCTTTAATTGGTAGCTACTGCCCTCGAACAGAAAATATTTTAACTTCTTCCCCTCATCAACTTTGACGGGTTCAAGGCCAGTTTGTTTTATTATTTGTGCTTAGAAGGGTTTATTTATGATATGTATGAAAATGAGCACTTTAAAAGTTTTTCAAGCTAAGAATTAATTCTTAATTTCTGCTATTGAATATTACAAATGTTGAAAAACTCCTAAATATATTATGTAGATCCTGTTTTAATATGCCGGGTTTGGTTTGATATAATGTGGCATGGTGGCTGTATAAAATAATTAAACATAACAAAGGAATTCGGATAATGTGAACCCTCCACTGTCCACTTTACACGAATACGTATATTTTATCAATGAGGATGCTCTCTATAAAAAAACATTCACTTAATAAATTGTATTTAATATTCTTGTAACTTTACTAAATCTAAAGACCATCGCTTTCTGCAGTTGAATGACTAGTGAATCAACAATTATTTTTCAAAATATTAAATAAATATCAACGCTTTTTTAATTATAATCAGTCATAAATATTTTCAGATTAATCTGTGCCTGTCTGTATAAATTAATAGAGTAAATAAACTTAAAAAGACTAAAAGCTAAGGTGGACTCTGAGGTCCACTTTATCCGAATATGGAGATTAAAGTGGACCTTACTTGTAATGTAAAAAAGTTTATAAATTATGAAGAAGTTTCCATATTTGAATAAAATTATAATTTATTAATTCCATGGTGCGACAGGCCTAGAAGGCCCTTAGACTACCAGCAGGCTCTGGCCTCACATCGACATGTGTCAATCAAAGAGGTAGATGATCATATAGCCAGGGTAGGGATGACATGTGGTCAGCATGTCGAGTCCCCCAGCTATTATAGCTGGTTTTCTCAACCTGAAACAGCTACTTATTGTAGTTACCCAAATGCCTCACGATGCTGGGTGGGCACCGATCCCACATTGGCCAAAATACCATGAGAAAATTTCTTCCCCCATGGAGACTCGAACTAGCGCAAGTCCCGTAGCTCTGCGCCAAGGCTTCCTGCCTTAACAACTCGACTACGGCGAAAATAACAATACTGCTTCATAGTTACAACACTAATGATAATCACTGTTATTAAATAAAATTCAAATCCCTTAATTAAAAGAAGAAAAACAACAAATTCAAAACAGGGATCCAAATTACCCGAAGTTCCTCTACACATTTGTGGGCCAAAATATATATAATTTTGATTGTATTTACCACAAGAAATTATTACTTAAAATCTGCGCACTTATATTACTTCCGCTCTGTATATTTGTTTCTGATTGCATATAAATTCTGCGCCTACTTAGAACAAAAATGTAAATATAATACCCGTCCTTACAATTGAGATTGTATTGTAGACTTTCATTTTGTTTTGTACTGACTATACAGCAGTTATATATTTAACTACCGGCATTCCCAATTTATTTAAAGCATCGGTTAACTCCAGTCGACAAATAATTTGAAGCAAAAAAGAAACTAATACCAAAATAAAAATAACTGAAATAAGTAATGTGACGGCAAGAAAGACTGCACTGTTTTTAAACTTGGCCATTGGTTTGTGCCAGATTGGATGCGAACCTTTCCTCTGAGTCGTATGAGTATTTCTGGAGTTTCAACCCAGTTGCCAGCCAAAATTCCAGAGCTTCCGGCTATTTTTGGCTCTCCGTCGGTCTGTTTTCTTAAGAGGCGATGAGCAGAATTTTGAATTCCTGCCACGACAACATTCGCCCCGACCTTTTCACTCATTAAGTCACCTAGTGTCAAATCTGTGCTAGAAAAACACGATTCTAACATCTTTTCAGCAAACATATGTCCACGGTGACCAATCGTTTCTGGATTTGTGCGCTGTCACATTGTAATGTGGGATTTGATATATTGCACTCGTAGCAATCGAGATAGATCAAATGGAAATTTGGCGTCCCATGTTGTCGGATATCCCATATTTGAGACTGATATCTTGCTCTCAAGTTGTTTTTCATTCCTTCATCTCTGGGCCCGAGTTCGCGTCTCAATTACTTCATGTGGGATTCGTGATGGACCAATCGGATATTGGGTATGTTTTTTCTCTCCCTTTCCCAGAAAAAAAAAACTTCATTCCGCCCCTTCTTCTTAATCACGTTATTCATCTGTCCCTGCAATTGTGGGACAGATGTGTACATCACAGACATTCAATAGTAGATGTTCCAACTCGTTTCATCCTCGAGCTGGTGTTACGCCCGAGGCACTACAGTAGTAACGGAATTACTACAGGGTTGGACATAAATACCCGTTGCTTTTAAAAATAATGTTAACAGTGTTACTTATGGATCCGAAACATGGACAGTGACAACACAACAACCTGCCAGGATACAAGCTGCTGAAATGAGATTCCTCGGACCAATAGCAAGATATCAAAGAACAGACAAAAAACGTAACACAGAAATAAGACAACAACTAAAAATAGAAGAATTAAAGTCAACAATAGAGAAATACAGAACAAACTGGAAAGAACACTTGGCAAGGATGACTGAGAATAGAATACCAAAAGCAGCATACAATTATTCACCACGAGGAAGAAAAAGTTTGGGAAGACGAAGGAAAAGATGGAAAGAGCAGCAATTTGGAGCCGGAACAGGCTAGTAAATAAGCCTAAACCGTGAAGAAGAAGAAGAAGTTAACAGCGTGAGCTTGACATATATATTCGAGTCAGGTTGAAATACAGCTATACATTTTCATGGAGTTTGATATGCCAAGGTTCAATAGCGGCTTGTTAACACATTCTTTAAGATAAAAAAAAAATCATATAACTTCAATAAATTAAATATATTACGATACTGATTGACCAAGAATATAAAAATGAAATCTGGCTATTACTCGACCGCGTTAACTTTTTAGTCGATAAGGGGAAGCAATGGCGCTAGTGGCGAAGATAGGGAAAGCGTCTCCTTCCATCGTCAGTACAAGCGAATGACTGGGCAAGTGGTATAATCAGTAGCAAAATATAGAGGTAGACCTACTTGAAATAGGAAATGAAGTTAATGAAGATCGTCTGAGTTTGTATGCCTATGGGTTTCTGTATTATGTGACGTAAAAAAGAGATTAAATCAGCACTGATTTCCAGCTACTGTCTGTCAGACTTAAATTTTTATATACTGTGAATATAGGGTCTGGCTTTCGCACTTGACATTGTCACTAACAACTGACTAAACACGACTAATGGAAAATAAACTGCCACTGTAACCCAAGACAAGGTCTACTACCTCCAACCCTACTCACCCTTACCACATGCTTTTAATTCGCAGTTTTCCGCATTGAAAGTTAACGTGATCGAGTAATACTTTACCTCATGAAGTAGCTGAATTTTGTACAGTTATCGTGCAGGCATTGAGAAGTGCCACAGATTTGTAGTTTCGCATATTGTACAAAACCTTCTTCAGGATATTTTCTAATCAACAGTGAAACATTGTTCCTAGGGGGAACATTGCAACTCTGCAAATCCTTAAGAATAGATATAATGGAGTTTGTTCTTTCCTTTATCCTTTTGTCAACTCAATCTCTAAGGGGAATATGCTCTGGGTGTAAAGATGGCCGTCATGCATGGCTGACAATCTCGCTGGTATCTCGTGCCGATCTTCAAAAAAGACGAGATAATTAACCTCATTTTCCCAAATAAATCCTGAGGCATGTATAAGTAAATTATTGCTATTGCAACAATAATAAATGGAAGGACAAAGTAAAAGGCGAAGAACCGATTTGCTGTAGTTGGATTATTTTATCTTTTCATAATAATTATACTAATTAAGTCTGAAACTGAAATTAAATATAAGCTCAATTCTGGAAATGCGTGCTATTATGTATTGCAGAGACTTTTGATGTCCCAACTCCTTTCAAAAAACGTTAAACTGAAAATATATAAAACTATTATTCTGCCAGTTATATTATATGGGTGCGAAACATGGACCCTTACTTTAAGAGAGGAAATGAGATTACGAGTTTTTGAGAATAAAGTTCTTAGGAACGTTTTTGGACCAAAGAGAGATGAACAGACAGGTGAATGGAGAAGACATCTTAACAGTGAACTATGTGGTCTTTATAGGAAGCCAGATATAATAAAAACAGTTAAGTCTCGTAGACTGCGATGGGCAGGGCATGTTGCGCGTATGGGGAATGAAAGACGTGCATGGAAGCTTCTTGTAGGAAAGCTTGAGGGAAAACACCCAGTTGGTAGACCAAGAATGAGGTGGGAGAACAACATTAACTATGATTTGAGGGAAGTAGATTATACAGGAAATGATTGGAAAGCATTAGGTCAGGATAGGGATGTATGGGGAGCTTATGTCCGCGCGGCCATGAACCTACGGGTTCGATAGTGCCAGTGAGTAAGTAAGTAAGTCAGTCTGAAACTGAAACTTAATAAACAAGCATTAAATTACTGTACGCTTAAAGTTATAGCCCTAAATACCGTATGAGATAATCAGTTTGTAATTTATTTATAATTTCTGGTACTACACATGAAAACTCGCGTGTTGCCGAACGGTATACTGCATCATGCCTTGGCGCAGGGCTACTTGACGTACGCTGATTCGAGTTCCCATAGTGGTAGATATTTTCTCACGGATTTTCGGCTAGTATGGGTCCTGAGTCCATCCAGAATTTTTAGAAATTTGGGTAGCTACAATAAATAGCGTCTCCGGGTAAAAAAAATGCTTTAACGGCTGAGAGACCCGACATGCTGATCACATGTCACTCCTATATTGGTTGAATAATCGTACATCATTATAAATGACACATGTGGATATGAGCTCAGCAGCCGTCTTTACGTCAAGGGCACTCTGAGGCTTGTGGCACCATGGAGTAATTATAGGTCTACATGAAAAGCAAGAAAATTATAATATAATTTTGGAGTTGTCTCGAAGATATTAAATTCGTTCCCTGTTATCATTAATGTTTAAAAATGCTATATATTTATTTGGTAACAATATTTGTTACTGTGAATATTTCTATTCTACTGTGAACATTTTCTCTCTAGAGCTCATGTTTGTCGTGATTTCGTTTTAGGGCAGACATTTCTTCATGTTATAATATAGATTCTAGCTTAAAATTTTAATATGAAATTTCATGAAAAACGAAATAATATTTCAGATAATATTTGATATTTAAATTCTGAATCAGAATTTGTGCTATGTGAAAAGGTATTAACAGTTGGTGACATTAACACCACTTTCCTTGTGAAATGTAACCCGATTTAATAGGTCCTGGATTCGAATCTCGGTGCGGACCTGATTAAATTTATGAAAATAGGTATCTGCTATTATACACTTATTTCACTAAACTTTTCATGTGATAGGAAATAGCGATGTCAGCTAATTATAAAACTGTTTTTTCTCTTCGATGCTGTAACATTCTTCGTTGTTTTACCCTTCCTCCAAAAAAATTATATTTTCCCCCACTGGACTTAAAAGATAGAAGCCTGAGAATGGCGGAGCTTCTCAAGATCTGCGGTTATCAAGTTGTCATGGCTGACGCTCTCAAGACAGCACAGAATATCAGTAGCCAAGACGTGTCATACATTCAGAGTTCAGGTGAATCGAATCGGATCACCGCAGTGGATGTCATGACGAGATGGATAATTATAATTTATTTTGACTATTTAACTTATAGACCGATAATCGTGCCTCTTCCTGTTCGTGATGAGAGATAAAGTAAAAGTAAAGTAAAGTGATCCCACAACAGACCCGGAGGCCCTTGGGGTAGTGGGAGGTTAAGGCTCCCACTTTTTCTAGACAATCGGCACTTTGTCAGCCGGGTTGTCAGCGTGACGGTCGCCTTTACCCCCAGAACAAGCGTCTGGTACTCATTTCCGTTAGAGGCTGAGTCAACCCCAGGGCCATAGTGCCGCCAGAGGGTTTGGGTCAGTTTAAAAATCCTGACCCTCCGGCTTGTAGCTCAGTGCCTTAACCACTACGCTACGGCGTGCCCCCTTCGTGATGAGAGATATCTCCGCAAATTAACTTCTTCGACAAGGATATCGATTGGACAATGCACGATCGATATGGTACAGCAAGAAATGCCACAAGAAAACAACTTCAAAAATTACCAACAAAAAAGTTCTGTTGCTCTAAAAAAATATATTAAATGTTGTATAACGAATCTGCATCATTGTTAATAGTTATTTCTCATACAATCATCTGTTACTGATTTTTTTCCAAGCCCAAAGAGATTTAACAGTAAAGATATGCTATTTATAACTATACAGCCGCTTAGAAATCGCACGGAAATAAGATCGGAATACATAATCTCACAGTTGATAAATATTAAACATAATTATTTTTAGCTTTTGATGTTGTATTATTCGCTAAATAGTCATTCCAAATCCAACGCGAGGTTGAGTTTTTCAGAAAAACACAACTTGTTGCTAGATTACTGCTGATAATGTGTTTCAGTTAAATTTAATTTCGTTTTTGTTGCACGAATCACGCTATGCCATAGAGGCACGTGTTTTAACGAGGGCTCTGCCTTTTAACGAAGGTGTTCCAGGAAATATTAGTGTGTCCGTGTCAAATTATCAACTACTGAGCCATGTAAAGAAACAAACCTTCTCTCAGTTTGAAACAAAGCTTATTATGTAAGATTGGTACCGGAATAACCATTTTTACCTTTCTACTTGCATTAACCACTCACAATGGACCTACAATTATTATTAATAACTAGTTAATACCCGGCGTGCGCTGCTACGCCTAAATAAATGAAAATTAATGTGATTTTATGTTTAGTTGAATAAGTGATGGGAAAAATAATTATAAATTTATATTTTTTAGATACACCGTATTGATTACCCGGCGTTGCCCGGGAATCTACTTATTCCGATCTTCTTGACATAAATGAGCTGAAATACGAAAATTAATAAGTTTTATGTTTAGTTAAATAAGAAAAAGGAACAATTTATATCGTAATTATTTTTAGATACCCCGTGCTCTTTATCCGATGTTGTCCGGGAATCTACTCACCCTGAAATTCTTGTCATAAATGTGCTGAAAGTATAAAATTAACGTACTTCTAATGATTAGTTGAAATAACAAAATGGAAAATAATTATAAATGTAGCCTAAATCGAAATTATTTTAAGATTCCCCATGCTGATTACCCCGTGTTGCCCGGGAATCTACTTATCAAGATATTCTTGGCATAAATGAGCTAAAAGACAAAAATTCGTTATTGTGAGTTATCTGTAAAAGAATACCCGCCATATGCTGTTTATGCTTGCACAGGAGTACACGTACATATCTCGATCTTCTTGGCAGCAATGAAAGACAGAAATGGTTATTGTGAGTTATCCGTAAGAGATAAACATATGCTGCCACGGACTTTTTTGTAGAGCTTTTTGAGATATTCAATTCTGTGTACATTAATTTTGTGTATTTGTTGTGGTTTAGGCAGCGTAAGCCATTTAAGCGTTCAAATAGCTACTTTTTTCACGTTTTCCAGTACATAGGGCGATTTTTAAGGGTGTAGGAGTTGAGTACCACAACTCTCTTATAGCCTATAACCTTTCCAGGAATCTCCTGAACATTTTGCAAAAAGTCCCATCACAATCGGATCAACGGTATGGCCGCGCATAAAGTATAAACAAACAAACATATATTAGATGACAACCAATATTGATAAGGCTGTACAGAAATGAAAAATTAAGCAAGAAGACATATTGTAGGCAAACTTTCAGAAAGAAAAGCTTTAACAACATCGCAATGTGAAAAGGATGAATATTTTTACTCAAAAGTCTCTGCTTTAAAAGGCATAAGCCTGCACGCCATAAAGAAACTATATAAATAAGTATCCTAATAAGAACAGTTAAGTCATGTAGACTGCGATGGGCAGGACATGTGGCACGAATGGGGAATGAAAGAAGTACATAGAAGCTTCTTGTAGGCAAACCAGTGGGAAAACGCCCAGTTGTTAGACCAAGAATGAGGTGGAAGACTAACATTAACCTTATTTTGAAGGAAGTAGATTATACAGGGGATGATTGTAAAACATTAGCTCAGGATAGGGATATATGGAGAGCTTATGTCTGTATGCTCGTGAAACTACGGGTTTGATAGTGCCAGTGAGTAAGAGTTTAACACTATATCCACTGATTTACTTTTCTTCCGAAGGAATTCACGATTCCTCGTGATATGTATTTAAAAACACACACATACAAACAAACCTCAATTTCGACCGGGTACGAACCTGCGTAATTCTAATCACGAGGCCACTAGACCATCGGAACGTTAGAGACGACGATTTCCGATAATGAATACATATTTTTAATCAATGTCACCAAGTTGTCATTACGACATTTCTGCTATTCTCTTCTGTCATGTTGTACTTGAACAAGTAAATTGTTGTCCCACGTTGTGGTGACATTTTGAAGCAGTAATTCTCTTCATGCCCGATGTTATAGTAACATTTTGAAGAAGGATTTATGTCCCAAAAAGAATTACAGGTTCAGGTTGGGTTTGATTTTCGGTAGAGCCGGATTCTCTTCTCAAGGTCGGAAGTTGGTACACTGGATAGGAAAACACTTCAAAACCATAAAAAATGTTTATTGTAGACATAATTACAAATTTATTCACTTTGTAGGTTCCCAGCAGATTGAGTAAATGTAAGTGGTATTATTCTTCACTATCAATTAAAATAATTTTTTTCTTTTCTGGAATCAATTATTCTTGTATTAAATATTACATTTTATCTTGAGAACTCTTCTTGTTTCCCTCTTTATGGAAAGTTGTATGCATAATGATTAGTGTAATTCTTTGATAATTTTAAAGAACATTATTACATCATATGATGGTAATTTTAAATTACATTGGTTAATAGTCCATTAAATATAAGGTTTAAACTTGATTTGTTAAACAAGAAAGTTAATTGTTTTAACACCCAATAAGAATTTAGTTTACTTTAATTTAAAAATATGAAGTTAAGCAGGTGTTCTTATTACAGTTATAACAAAAGGATTTATAATTTTGACAACAATGACTTAAATCAATTTTTAAAAGCATTATTTACAAAACTGTTATGTAATACAATTTTTTTTGTTACTGAGACATTTTTATTCAACAATAACCAACAATGATTTATTTAGACGTTTTCTTTATTTAAGTTATAATTGAATATTAAAAGAATTTTAAAATACAAAACTATTAACTTTAACTTTTATATTTATTATAATATTAAAATCCTGCTAAATACTTGTAACCCACTTCAAAGGTTGGGGCACCTGGAAGGTGGCGTTATGATATGAAAAGTATACATGATGCGCCAGGAGAGGCCTTAAACTAAACCTAATCTAATGAAGCGAATGTAGTAATGATGATAATGATGGCCAGATGGAGTTTGGGCCTTAAAGTTTCCTGACATTTGTCTTATACGTGAGGAAAAAAACTCGAAAAAGCCACACCAAGAAAACTTGTTCTGACGTATAACAATCTACGTATGAAACAGCTCGGATTATTAATAAGATACTAGAATGTTGTCGCCAAGATATCAGAACAGGTTATTTTGTGCAAATAATGAGAATTTTTAATGTATACAGAGATATTTGAATATTGCAGTTTTAAAGTTGCGTTACCCTCAGGTAGCATACTAATTCAATATGTACATACAACTGCAAAGCGAGGAAATTTAAACTTGGAAGCTTGGAGAAAGTAAACATTTATTAAAAAGTCTATCTTTGGCCATTTTATCATCTTTCTTATAGTGGAATATTACAGCAAATGAACAGAAAGAAACAATTTCAATTAGTTGGCATCGCTATGTCCTACTATATGAAAAGTTCAGTCTAATACGGTAAATGTATAATAGTAGATACCTATTTTTTATAAATTTAATTAGGCCCACGCCGAGATTTGATTCCATGACATATCAAACCGATCAATATTTTTAAAAAACGTTATTAACCACCGTTGAGGTTGTTGTTAAACATTTAAAACAATAAAAATTGTACCTGTGATGGCAGTCGTCCTCAACAAATTAAAAATTCTTTAAATAAATCCATCCATCCATCCATCCATCCATAGTAATTCTGCTCGACGGCAGGTCTTTCACTGCAATAATAACATTTTCATGCTATGCTTTGCAGCTTTACTAGGGAATTGTAGGTGGGGTAGCTTCCCCTTGCTTTCCACACCGGTGTAGGATGATAATGATGACCATATGATTTCGGAGACCGTTTGGACCTTAAAGTTTTCCTGACATTTGTCTTACAGGTGAGGAGAAACCCCGATAAAAACCTCACCCAGAAAAACTGTCCCAACCGGGATCGAACTCGGGCCCGCTGCGTGACAGGGCAGCACGCTACCTCGAGACCACAGCGATGGGCCTTTAAATAAATAATAGTTTTAAAAAACTAAAACAACACGCTTTATTAGAAAACCGAACTAAAAATTGAAAAATAATTTTAATTTCCACACGCTTCGGATAAAATTAAACTGGTCAACAAAATAATCATCTCCAACACATCTAGAATAAAACTAGAGTTATCTACAAAAAAAAAATAATTTTACCATCAAAAATTTATTTTTCATTTTTTAGTTCGGTTTTTTAATAAAGCGTGTTGTTTTTAGTTTTTTAAACTATTATTTATTTTTTTATTTTTTAGTTTGGTTTTCTAATAAAGCGTGTTGTTTTAGTTTTTTAAACTATTATTTATTTTTTTAAATTTTTAGTTTAATCGATTGTCATAAACCGGAATACCATGAATATTTAATTGCTTACGATATTTTTAGTGTCTAGGTACGAATATAATTATATATATTTTAAAATTATTATTTTCTAACATTATTGTAATATTTTTTAATATTTTAATATAGATAAATAGTTACAGTTAATCGTATCCTTCTCATATTTTTTGGATAAATTACAATGTGGTAAGTTTACAAAATTGTCATTAATAGTTTACAGAATAAGATAAAAATATAAATATCTTTCAATTCGATACTATTGTAGTAGGCCTATGAGCTAAAAGTAATACTCTTCTAAAAAAATCCTCCGGGCCGGATTTAAACCAGCGACCTATGGATTACTGAAATTATATACTACTACAGTCCACCACTCTACCAATTGAGCTACCATAGGATATAATATTAATTTCTTTACAAGTATACAAAGTTTCAAGTCGATCCAATGTTTTTAAGTGGGTGAAAATCGTGTTGAAAGATTCCATTACATAGACAGATACACGTCAAGCTAATATAAAGCGTGTAAAAATCTGTTAGGTCTTTCGGAAACTTGTTCAATTTTCAAAGTTATTCTATTAGGTATCCATCTGATTATTTTAAACAGTGTTCAAGACGACTGCCATAACAGGTACAATTTGCATTGTTTTAAACATTTATCAAACCGAGTTCCATTTCACAAGGAAAGTGCTGCTAATGTCACCAACTATTAATATATTTTTACATAGCATAACCAATGGTACTTCTGATTCAAAATTTAAATATTACCTTAATAGCTATTTCATTTTCGTGAAATTTCACATTAAAATTTTAAGCTTACTTGTCCTAATATAAGTGATTATGCAGGCCAAATGGTTTTCGGGAACTATTTAGCTTTAAATTTCCCAACATTTGTCTTACAGGTTACCTCGCGACATATCCGAGCTGTTTAAGGGATCATGCGCTGATACAGAGCTACGGAACTTGCACTGGTTCGACTCCCGATGGGGAAGATACTTTCTCACAGAATTTCGGCTAGTTTAGGACTGTAAAATGTTAAAATATGTTATAGAGAAGCTGTTAATAAAAATTATAACTTTATAAAAAGGGCACGCCGTAGCGTAATGTTAAGACACATCGCTACAAGCCAGAAGGTCGAGGTTTCGAGCCCTGATGGGATCAGGATTTTTAAACCGACCCAAACCTTCTGGCGGCACTATGACCCTGGGTTCGATTCAGCTTCTAACGGAAATGAGTACCAGACGCTTTTACTGGGTAAATGCGGCCATCACGCAAGACTGACATCAAGTGCCGATTGTCAAAAAAAAAAGCGGGAGGCTTAACCTCCTACTACCCCAAGGGTCTCCTGAGGCCTGTAGTGGGATCACTTTTTTAACTTTATAAAAATAAAACTATCATATCAGTGGACTAAAAAAATAAATATATAGGCCTAGATATAATGTAGTACAGATTTGTTTTTTTTATAGTTTTATTAACAGCATTGTTCATCACACTGCAGCAATACTGCATGCTTAGAATACAAGTTTACATGAATTTACTCTTATTTTACATAAAAATAAATTCAATATGGAGGCCTACTTAATGAACCAACACAATAAATAAATAAGTATATATATATATATATATATATATATATATGTTGTTGTGTGTGTGTGTGTGTGTGTGTGTGTGTGTGTGTGTGTGAATTAATACAACATCCAGTAAGTTACTTAATTCTTCTTATTTTTGCATGTGTATTGCAGATTTTCCCCCCTTTTATTACACTTTTGTTACAATTAAGTAATTTTGAAATTGGTTAACATTTTTTGAAATAGTATTCCCGCATTACATACATAATATAAAACACTTAAGAACCAAAGGTCCGAATATTAATGCAACTGCAATATTTTTTTATGCCACAATAAACTTTTTTAACTTGCTGCAGAGTACACCAGCACCTAAAATATGTCCTCTGCCTTATTAATTGCCATCATCTCATAATTGTTACCATTACTGTCTTAACTACCAACATTCACTTTAGCATTATGAAATACCATGAATTTAAATACCAATGTAAATTGAAATATAGAGGAATAGTCATACAACATCTACAAAATGTCAATATCAAGCTCCTGCTTCAAACCCAAAATGGTGGTGCGTAAAGTAAATAAATCAAGCAAGAATAAAACTTTCCATAAAATATAAGGAACAACCGGAACCTTTATGAATATTATAATAATTACACATATATCATAGGAACATTTTTCGCAATTTAATTTTGTTGAGTCAATAATCGTAAACCTAATTGTCAGACGTTGTATAGTCTTGTATATTATCTTTAATCTGACGTCAGAGAATATAGTTGTTCACGTTTGAAATTCACAATTTGTTTTACGACTTGTCTGAGAACTTTAAATCATCTAGTTTATGAACCTGCATGACGAGCTTAAATAAATTCATAATTTACCTATAAATGACACCTTTTTTAGTTTAATAACTACGTTATGTATTATCTAAAATTATCTTCTTATCTATAAATACATCAGTCATGTTTGTTTGTGTGTATTTGATTTGACTTGGCAAATAATGTACTCGTACAACAAACCATGACATTGTGTTCAAATATAAAAGGATACATTTTCCTCATCAGTGAGTTACAGCCATATTACATCATTAACAGACATGAAATAATACTCTGCGACTGCAAAGCAGATTATGCGTTAAAAATTGCTCTATACTACCTTAAAAATATGCATGTTTTGTTGTTTGCATATTTATGTTTACCTACATTCTTATTTCAAAACTACTACTATTCATTTCTATACATAACTCAGACCTTCTAAATGTGTTATTTAATTCCATTCCATAGTAATTCTGCCCGAGGGCAAGTCTTTCACTTCAATCATAGCATTTTCATGCTGTGCTTTGCAGCTTTACTAGGAAATTATAGGTGTGGTAGCTTCCCGTTGCTTTCCACACCGGTGAAGGATGGTGATGATAATGGTAAGGATGATGATGATGGCTGCATGATTCTCGGGGACTGTTGGGGCCTATGCTTCCTGACATTTGTCTTACAGGTGAGGAAAAATTCCGGAAAAACCTCACCCAGAAGCCTGTCCCGACCGGGATTCGAACCAGGCCCGCTGCGTGACAAGGCAGAACGCTATCTTGAGACCACAGAGGTGGACAAATGTGTTATTGGAAACCCTAATTGGTTACTGGTAAGAAATCACAAAAAGTTCAGAAGTATATTTCCATCAATTCGTCTTTTAAGTAGAGATGCTGAGGTTTCAATCATTTTGTGGAACAATACACAATACCTTTAAGAATAAAACAAGACCTGAAACAAGCATGAAATTGTATAATACTTTGGCAATTTTTACTTTACTTTATGGATGTGAAAGTTGGGTACCTACACAAAGGACAATTAGTAGAATACAAAGTTGTGAAATGAGATTTTTGAGGAAAACAAAAGGATGTATAAGAGAAGACAAGGGTAAGGCGCAAAAAGTCGAGATAATTTTGGTTTTAAAATTAAGCTTAGGAACGTCGAAGATGAAATAATGAAAAAAAATTGCGGACCATTCAGAAACAAAGCTGTAAAATAACAATTTATAAAGCACTATTCCTTATATTACCTGAAGTAAGTGACTGCCATTGTGGTAGTGACGTCAGATTCGATATTCAGACGTTAGTCCAGGGTGAAAACATGTTTTCTTCAATGGAGATGCGAAAATACAATAAATATTTTGTTGTAATAAAAGTGCACTGCTGTATTTCCAAAATTACATAGCAAAGAGTTTGAAATTTATTAAAAACCACATCCTCACATAGAGTTTCTTAAGAAAAAATGGTTTAACTGAATCGATTGTCGATAATAATCGATACGTCATCGTACGTATTTCTCGAAAATGAACAACGGCAAATTAGCCATTACAAAATATTCAATAAATAGATGCCACTTATTTATAACATAATATTCGAAATTTCTAATATAATTTATTAGAATACGTGTATAATGTCCACCGCTGTGGTCTCGAGGTAGCGTGATGCCTTGTCACGCAGCGGGCCCAGGTTCGATCCCCGGTCGGGGCAGTTTTCTGGGTGAGGTTTTTATCGGGGTTTCTCCTCACCTGTGAGACAAATGTCAGGAAAACTTTAAGGCCCAAACGGTCCCCGAAATCATATGGCCATCATCATCATCCTTCATTGGTGTGGAAAGCAAAGGGAAGCTATCACACCTACAATTCCCTAGTAAAGCTGCAAGCATAGCATGAAAATGCTATGATTGCAGTGAAGGACCTGCCTTCGGGCAGAATTACTTTGGATGGACATGTATAATAACATAAAAGCTAACCTAACTTATTTAAATTACTCACACCTGTGAAAGTAATAAATAGAATGGCATTTAGACAATATTAAATTACAGGTATGTAAATAAATTATACTAGGCCCTATATGTGTAAGAAACTAAAAGATAACCTAACCAAATTATGTATAAGAAATTATTACTCTAAACTAGTTTCTTTAGTGATGGTTCGCAGATTTTCTTGTGTTTCCATCTTTAGTGATCCTAAGCTTCGTGTTAATACCAAATTTATATCGAAAAGGGGATGTGTTCTACAGTGAACTAGTGAAATGTGTATTTTGTAGCGCTTATAAAATGTTATTTTACTGCTTTGTTTCTGGATGGTCTGCAATTTTTTTTGTGCGTTTTCATGTTTAGTGGTCCGAAGTTTCATTTTAAAACCAAAATTATCTCGAAATTCGGATGTCCACTTTTTGCGCCGTAACCGAAGACAGAATTAGGAATGAAGAAATAAGAAAATAATTTAGAAATGGATGCTGTCAACTCAAGAATGGATTTCTACCTCACATCCACATGTGTTAATCACAGAAGTAGATGGTCATCCAGCCAGTGTAAGGATGACATACAGTATGTCAATTTGGTATTTATACATAGGCATTTTTATTAATAAAAATCCAATTTTCAGAAATTTTTTAAAAGTAAAGAAAATATATTTATTGTGGTTTGAAGGAAACACTAAGTTATATCTAAATATGTAGTTCAAAACTTAATTATAAAATAAACATAATTTTATCAAAATAAATAATCTTTATTACATCCAAATACAAGCCAATTTGCTATTCATACACTAAAGAAAACACTGCAGTGTATTTGCTTGTGTAACTTGCTTAAACATTAATGCAATATGAATACTCTAAGTTGTGCATTTGTTTACATCTGCCTACTGTACTGGTTGTGTACACTGGCAGTCAGTCGCCTCCAAAATGGGTAAATGTAAAGAACTCAGTTCTGATCTCAAGGATACAATTGTAAATCTTGCACTTAAGGGATATTCTTTGAGAAAAATAGGGCGACTGATAGGCAAATGTAATGCAACAGTACAGTATATACTAAATAAATTCAAGTATAAAGGTTCAGTAGAGAATTTTCCGAGAAAACCTAAACAAAATAAGTTAAGTGAAAAGGAGGAGAGAACCATTGTGAGACAAGTGAAATTCAACCCCAGAATTAGTGCTCCAAAATTGCGGTCTACCCTAGAAGTTTCTACTGGTGAAAAGGTATGTACTGAGACAGTTCAGAAGGTGTTACGCAGAAATGGCTATCATGGAAGACTGACTAGAAAAAGGCCGTATGTAAGTAAGAAGAACCGTGTTGTAAGACTACAGTTTTCAAAAGAACATGTAAATAAGGGGCAGGCATTTTGGAATAATGTTCTCTGGTCTGATGAGACTAAAATCAACCTGTTCGGTTCAGATGGCGTTCATAGAGTCTGGAGAAAAGCCAATGCGGATAATGATGTGACCAATACAACACCTACAGTAAAATATGGGGGTGGGTCTATAATGTTGTGGGGGTGTATGTCGGCAAAAGGGGTTGGCAATATACTGTCCATTGGCAATGTTATGGACAAATTTGTGTATAGCGATATTCTTCGTAAGAATGTTAAACAAAGTGCAGCAAAATTGGATATGCTCCCTACGTACATGTTCCAACAAGATAACGACCCCAAACATACGGCGGACTTAAATAAGACTTGGTTGATATGGAACGTGCCAAAGCAATTGAAAACCCCTCTCAATCTGCTGACTTAAACCCTATAGAACATTTATGGGCGTTTTTGAAACCTAGGGTCCACAGCAGAAATCCTTCTTCCAAAGAATATTGAAGAAGGTGGTTACTGAAGAATGGTGCAAAATCAGTCCTCAGATATGAGATAGGCTCCATGCAGCGTAGATGTGAAGCTGTTATTAAAGCTAATGGTTACCCTACAAAGTATTAAGGACAGTTCATATTTTGTTTCTTCATTTTTTTTTTTCCCCATTCTGACTGTATGAATAGAAAAGTGACTATAAAATTTACAACTTTTAAAGTTTTTTTAAATATATTATGCGTTAAATGTTTATAGAATTTGTTGATTTGTATATATTATGTAAAGAAGTGTACCTGAAAATGTTTAGTCAATGGCAAAATATAATTGCAATATTCTGAGAATTAAAATTGCACTATTTCAATTATAAAATCTAAGTGTATGAATAACAAATTGACATACTGTATGATCAACTGTCAGTTTCCCAGCCGTTAGACCTATAGCTGGTTTTTTCAACTTGAAGTCGCCACTTATTGTTCCTACCCAAATGCCTCACGATGCTGGGTGGACACCACTCCCATACCGACCAAAATCTCGCGAGAAAATTTCTTTATCCATGGAGACTCGAACCAGCGCAATTCCCATAGCTCTGCCTTAACCATTCGGCTACGGCGCGGGATTGTTAGGTGTTCATTCGCATTTAATAATTTATTTCTGCTTATGACCATATATTAAATTGCATATCTACTTCCACGTCCAGTTCCTTAGAATTATTCATTATAAATAATAATAATAATAATAATAATAATAATAATAATAATAATAATAATAATAATAATAATAATAATAATAATAATAAAACTCCATTGCACGACAGGCCTAGGAGGCCCTTGGCTTACCAGCCGGCTGCTAGCCTCACATCCGTGTTAATCACAGAGGTAGACGATCATCCTGCCATTATAGGGGGTGACAAGTGGTCAGCATGTCGGGTCCCCCAGCCGTTATAGCTGGTTTTCTCAACCTGGAGTCACTACTTATTGTAGCTACCCAAATTCCTCACGATGCTGGGTGGGCACCGGTCCCATACTGGCAGAAACTCCATGAGAAAATTTCTTCCCCCATGGAAACTCGAACCAGCGCAAGTCACGTAGCTCTGCACCAAGGCTTCTTACCTTGACCACTCGGCTATGGTGCTGGACTAATAATAATAATAATAATAATAATAATAATAATAATAATAATAATAATAATAATAATAATACTTACTTACTTACTCACTGGCACTATCGAACCCGTAGGTTCATGGCCGCGCGGACATAAGCTCTCCATACATCCCTATCCTGAGCTAATGCTTTCCAATCATTCCCTGTATAATCTACTTCCCTCAAATCATAGTTAATGTTGTTCTCCAATAATAATAATAATAATAATAATAATAATAATAATAATAATAATAATAATAATAATAATAATAATAATAATAATAATAATAATAATAATAATCATAATAATCATAATCATAATAATAATAATAATACTCTTCTTGAAAGTCCTTGTTTCTCTCAATGAGACTTAAGCGCTCTCCCCTTACAAGGAGAATTCAACCATACTAATTTAATGAACATTATTAAAATCCATTGTAAACTCCGTTGTGGTGTCAGTTACAATTTAAAATTATAATATAAAAACACACTCCTTAAAATCATAACGGACCAGCCAGTCTTGCATTCGAAGCCAATCTATAAATACGTTACTTTCTGCTGATGATGGGGCTAGTCCCGAAAGGCCTACAGTGACTTCATATTTTAATGGTTGAGGAGACGGACCTAAGAGATATATATAATATTATATTATAATTTTACATTGTCATACTAATTTAGTTACACTTATTTTCGGATAGATGTCATTGAGTGACCCGGGGTCAGCGTTCCGCCTCATAGTGACATCTAGGAAACCAAATTAGTACTAGGATGGGAAAATTCGGTACATTTTGCTTAGAGGACTTTCTATTCGGGTTTAAGGATCTTTTACGAACTTGAAAATATTCACACTCGAGAGACACGATTTAAAATCCCTCCCGGGCGATTTGCTCCTCGGATTTTTCAATCCTAACAATATCCAACGATCCCGCCGGGTTTGAACCCGCGACCCTCGGGACCAGAGGCAAGGAGCATAACCACTAGTCAACTGCCAATAATAATAATAATAATAATAATAATAATAATAATAATAAATAATAATAATAATAATAATAATAATAATAATAATAATAATAATAATAAAATAATTCAGGAAGAATACGTAATGTTAAAAATGTTTAATATTTAGGATCTATTTTGGATAAAAGTGAGAATTTAACTATAGAAATTCAAAGAAGAACAACTGATGGAAGAATAATCATTGGTATGACGAACTCAGTGCTTTGGAATAGAAATATAACATACAGTACGAAGAAAACTATATTTCAAGTTCTGTTAGAAAGCATTTAATTATATGGGTCCGAAACCTGGACAGTAAAAAAAAAAGAAATAAGCTGTTAGCAGTACAAATGGATTTTTGGAGGCGATCGACAAGAATTTCAAGAAGGGAAAAGGCCAGATACAGCAGAATAAGGGAAATTATGCAAGTTAAAAAAAAAATATTAGAAAAAAATAGAAGAGAAACGTTTGAAATGGTATGGACACCTCATAAGAATGGAAGAAGAGAGAATACCAGAGAAGATCCTTAATTGAAAAACTAATGGAAGAAGTGGAAGAGGCAGACCTAGAGAACGTTGAATGGATGGAGTGAGGAGAAGAATGGAAGCTAGGAGATTTGAGGGAAGAAGATGCTCTAGACAGGAACATCTGGCGACAAATCAATTTGGGTTGAAGGAGAAACACTGTATTGTGAAATATTCCTAATTAAAATAATAATAATAACAATAACAATAATCATAAATATTACTGTGACATTGGGTACCGATTACAAATGATTGCTACATCACGATACGTACATTTTTGACTACGTGTTTGTGGCGGGGATAAGAACCTTATTGAGAATGTGCGACCCAGTACCGTAATAGTACGATGTTCAGTACATAAAGAGATGATTAGTTATTATTTTATATGAATCACTCTTTAATAGCTCAGGTCATTAGCAACGCAATTCAAATCTGAGCGTGAAAGAACCGACGAATTTTATCCAGAGGCCTTGAAGTTCTTTCATGCATCGTTCACTTTTTTATGTATACATAAATATTATTGGGGTCATTGAACAGGTCATCATCATCATCATCATCATCATCATCCTTTACGGATTAGTTCTTTGCCTATTCCGATCTCACATCTGTTCAGCCCAACGCTTTCTTGGTTTCCCACCGTTCTTCGTCCTACAGGATTATGCACCAGTGTCATCTTTGGTATCCTATCCTCTGTCATTCTTTGCAGATGGTCCTTCCAATTGTTCCTGTGTTCTTCTATTTGTTGAAGAAGTTGTACTTTTAGTTCCTCTCTAATATTCTCATTTCTAATATGTTCTTCTCTTTCACAGCCCGTAGGAATATCATTTCCGCTGGCTGTATTTTACAGGTATTACAGAAAATTACTTTCACCTTGCGAACTACTATTGAATCTAGATTAAGAAGTAATTTTAGAAATGTACGATACGGGACCCTTGACATTATTTCCCTGCTGAATGAATCCATGATTAAGATCTTAAAGTTCCATCGACGCGCACCCGGAACCACACGGAACTAGAGTCGGGACCTAATTAAAGATGGTTATTTATATTACAGACATTCCGTTTATGCAATTAAGCACATTGTGTATTAACCTCTTTGTGGAATGGTGATGAACAATTGAATCACAGTGTTTCTTCTGTTGTTTAGATCTACCTAAACCGTTGTATTGCTCCGTGGCGAAAGCGGTTAGACGCTCGCCTCTCACCGCTGGGGTTCCGAGATCGAGTCTCTGTCACTCCATGTGGACTTCGTGGTGGACGAAACGGAGCCTGGGCAGATTTTTCTCGGGCTATCTCCCGTTTTCTTCTGCCACAAATTTCATTCCACCGTTTCTACATACTCACCTCATCCATTTCGTTTCATTTCATTCATCCGCCTCTGTGACGGTGGATCAGGAGTGGTCTGCCGACACCCTTGTCATTCACACACCTCTATAAATATAGGGATTTCTTCTCATCTCATCCCTCGAGTTGGACACGAGTTGATGATATTTGTATATTTATTTAAACCACTGTATTACACTCTGTTAGTCTAGGCTTACAGCATTATATACTAGTAATACTGCCATGATTTTTCTTTATTTCCTTAATTCAACCTCTCTCTTTGTATACGCTTTCACGTGTACCACGCCATCCAGGCTTTACAAGGATATGATCAGGAATTTTAAACTCTGGATCTCATAGACATTTACTGTAGCTATACTTTTTACCACAGAAGAACCTGGAAGACCTTCGGTTGAGTGACCAGCTCAATGCTAGAGTTACCTCCGAGACAAAACGGACATTAAGGCAGAACCCACATAATTGCTCTTGCATTCGTGCTAAACAAGCAAATAATGTGATCGTGATGCGAAATGGTATTTAGAGACTATTTGTGCATTAAAAGTATTCAGAGATTTTTCTTCCAGGTGAGGATAAATCCTGAAAAAAATATTTTCCCAGGAAAATTCTCCCGAACGAGGATCGAAACCAGGTGCACTGCGTCTGAGATAACGATGTTACTCCGAGATGTGGATCCATAAATTTATCCCATGAAATATTTAAAATAGCATTGTTATTTTTTCAATATAGCTCTATGCAACAATAGGATAAAGATAAGATATTGAGACATTGTCATTGTTATAAAAGTAATCCTTAAACTCCTGAAGTGAAATGTCTCAAATAAGTGGCAGGTTATGGATTAAATAGATGAAGAAGAAATTACTTCAAACTAGAATTAAATATATTTAACTTAAATGAAAAAAAAAAAAGATAAATTAGAATTTCTTCATTAACGTTTTTAAAATTCACAGATTTTAAGTTTGTAGTAGAATCCAACGATCAATTTTATGGAATATAATAGAAAATTAAGGAATTCCTATAAAACAAATAAAAGTTTAAAATGTTTATATACCAACACAAATGTGTTAATTAAGATAAAAGATTAAAAAAATTCAAGTAAGATACCAAGTTCAAGAGGACTGAGACAAGCATGTGGACTTTCACCCCTAATATTCAACATATATATTAATAAAATCATTCAAGAATGTAAAGAAACACAATCAATTGGAATATATCTCAGCGAAAGAATGAAAATCTGAACACTGTTGTATGCTGATGCCAATTGATTCTGAAACAGAACTACAGTGAAGAGCTCATGATATTTTTAAAAATTATACTACATATGGTATGACAATATCAGTTAACAAAACTAAATCAATGGGCATGCAAGAGAAGGAATTAAAGTGGGTTAAAATTGTGATTGATGATCAAATCATTGACTAGGTTAAAATCTTCAATTAATTGGGAAATATAATATCACATAATGGTATGGAAGATCTAGATAATAAAATTTCCAAATAAAATAAAATAAAATTAATGGTATCAGGAGACTTTTTGGAAAAATATGACAAGAGACATCCAAATAAAACTCCATAAAATAACAGTTAAATCTGCATTGATTTCCCTTGGCCCACATGACTTCGGATAATCTAGGCTCTCATGTACTTTGATTCATCCATCTTGTCACTGGTGGAACTTAACTTCTCTGTCCTTCAGCTTTAAATGATTTGTCCAGCTTGTTCTACATTCAACTATTTTTTAATAATGATCATAATCGTCACTATCAACATCAACAGGAATTGAGCCTCCAAAGGCCGGTTCTGAGACTCAAAAAATTGGTCAGATCATCTTCTTCCACTTGGCCTATAATTGAGTGCCCTTCTAGATAATATTAATATTTCAAATATCATTCAACATGTTATGGGTTTCCTCCACTGTTCTCTGTATTGTGAGATATATTTACTATACTGTTAACTTGTAGGCTTTCTCTTATTGTTTTATAAGGGATGAGATCTCGTCTAGTAATCCAGTCATTTGATCTAAAGAATCTCATCTCTTGTATTTCCAATCTCCTTTCATCTTTCTTTCTGAGGGTCCAGGTTACTGATCCACCGCTCTTTAATTTATACTGTGTGTGTGTATGTGTGCTTCTTGTATTATGTGACGCATGTTGGAATCATATCCATTTCTTCTCGCACAGAATGGTGTCTTCTCTTGTCAATTGTAGCTATAGGGTTAGTCATTGCACCCCCTAGGGATTGCAATACCTTGTCGTTGGTGGGGGTGCTTGTGAATCACAATGATCCTTTGGGCTATGCCAGCAGTAGCATAGCTACAGGTAGGGCCTCCCAAGCTGGACAGGCCAAAGGTGAGTGATCAGACTAAGAAGCAATCCAGATGGGTAGATCAGGCTGAACAGCTGTGGTGAAAGCAACTGATCTAGGGGACGGAAACCCCGAAATCAAATGACCTGGTCCTCCGAGCTGGGGGTTGGGCGTTAGGCCAGCAACCTATCACTGTGAAAAGCTTTCCCGCTACATCATCTCAACTAAGTACAGCCGGACAGAAACAAAGAAGACGACCACAGCAGAGAAAAAGGACTATGGGAAGATGACGTAATTGAGGATTTGAAAGAGATGGGGATTTTTTATTTGAAATCTACTGCACAAGATAGGAAGAAGTGGCGTAAACTAGTTGAGAAGACCAAGACATTCCACTGGAAGTCGTAGAGCCTGACGAAGAAGAAGAAGAAGAAGGGTTAGTCATTGTGATTCTCTTTCTCATAGCTGGTAGGTTAGGTACAGAATGTAGTACTGGAGCCCTATATAAACTAAACAAGATTTTTAAATGTGTTCCCATAGATAAAAAAGTTATAAGATAAGAGATAAAGGAATATTTTTATAGCATGTAATAAGAATACAATATCGAGTTGGTTCAAGCGGTAACGTTTAAGAGTCGTTTTCAGGAGGTCCCAAGTTCAAATCTCGAGCCAAACAATGTGACAGATTTTTCGTGATTTTTCCTAAGAAGTCAAGGAAAATGCTGGGTTGGAATCCCATTACCAGGATTCATCATATTCACCATTTCAGGATATAATTTTACAAATTTGAGGTAATAGGCCTATTATGATTTTACATGTTAATATAGAAGGGCATACAATTTAAAAAAAAAATCAGTGGAATATCTCGTTAATCAGCGAGGAAATCACTCAAATAACACACTAAATAAAATATAATATTTGAATACTTATCTGTGGTAAGTAGTTTTTCTTTTTATTGATTTTGGTGGTATTACTCTCTCACATGACAAATTCATAATTTAAACCAAAAAGTTATATATGTGGCCAATCAGCATACATATTTGCTACACCCACTGAATTAAGCGGAATTTTGTTATTTTTATTGCTGTTTATTTCAGGATTGCAGCTTTATAACATGATTAAAATAAAAAAAATACGTCTGCCGATTAAACACTGTATATTCGCTATAAAGGCATATTGCTTTTTAAAATATATAATTAAGTAGGCGATTTATAGTAACTCGTATAAGGGCAATTCATAAATATTTTGGTCTCAAATAAACTATTGAAATCGGACGAAAATTTGAGATAACCCATCCTTTAAAAAGTCTGTGAACAATTTCCTCTCGCATCCATATCAGACCCCTCAGTGGGATGAAAACAGTAGACACAGGATCTCCATCCAGGGATGGAGAAAGAAGGCAGAAGATAGAAATGGATGGAGGCGCATAGTTGAGGCGGTCAAGGCCTGCAATGGGCTGTAGCACCAAACATGATGATGATGAAAACAATCCATCTATAGTAATTCTGCCCGAAGGCAGGTTCTTCACTACAATCATAGTATTTTCATGCTATGCTTGCAGCTTTACTAGGGAATTGTAGGTGTGGTAGCTTCCCGTTGCTTTCCACACCGGTGAAGGATGATGATGGTGATGATGATAATGAAGATGATGATGATGGCCATATGATTTCGGGGACCGTTTGGGCCTTAAAGTTTTCCTGACATTTGTCTTACAGGTGAGGAAAAACCCCGATAAAAACCTCACCCAGAAAAACTGCCCCGACCGGGGATCGAACCCGGGCCCGCTGCGTGACAAGGCAGCACGTTACCCTGAGACCACAGCGGTGGACTATGAAAACAAAAAGCCTTCAGAATTACCCAATGAAACTAGATTGTGCATAGTTTCATGTAATGATTTTGAATGATATTAAAATCCACTTAAATCAGAAGCTGCATCTCTACTTTGAAAACCTCAGACAGGCTTTTTGGGATTGTGCTCCTTCAAGAACAATAGTTTATAGTGGGTTCACTGAATTTAAGAAGAGTCACTCATCTCTTAAATTAGAGGTGAGGTGTGGAAGATCTTCGATAGTGATCTGAAGAAATGTGCTGTGAGAAAATCCTCGAATGATCTACAGCGATATAGAGACAAACCTCAGGACTGCATCATGGGTAGCATCAAAATTATTAAATTAATATTTAAGGATGGAGAGAATTTCATCATACTAGCTGGCTCACAGTTCCATCGAGCATCAAAATACCCTTCGAATGTAATAGTACCGTGGAATTATTCAAATTTATGAAAATGGGAACTCTCGTCATCTCACCATGTTTCTGAGATAATTTTTAGTAATGAGACATGAATGTATCAGTATTATCCAGAAATAACACATAATCTTCAATGTGGATCTTCCCTGATGACAAAAAATAAAACAGAGGTTTATGTAAGGAAATTGTGGTGACATTCTTTAGCACTTGTCATTTACAACAATGCCTGTTAAGGTCAAAGTTCTAAGAAATGTAAAGATCTCAGTCGTTCTCAATAATCAGCTGTGTAGTTGTGTAGGAGGCCTTTCGATATCTTAAGTAACATCTTCTGCTTTCAGTTTGGCACTGACTGTTGCTGATAATTATTTTTACAGAGGGTTCACATAACTGGGTACGTTCTCATTTAACAGGTGTTTGTGGTATCCTTGATAATTTCTAACTCTTCGAGAATGTTGATTTTCGATATATCGTTTTCTCTATACAGGATCGACAATACATTGTCTATTGTGTTGAATTGATGTCCTGCTTCTACTATGTGTTTTGAAAAAACTGGATTTACCCTCATTCTTCAGGAAATCTCTAAAATGTTCATTAAATCTTGTCGTGAAGTTTCTAGTAGTTCTGTCAATATAACATTTTAGAAATCTTGACTGTTAAAGTCAGAAGATGTTTACTTTACAATGGTATTACCACAATTTAACTCCCAAAAAAAAATGCTAGGAAGACCAATAAGAACGGAATCGGAAAGCATAATATATATTATCATGATAATGCATTTTCCCATACACTGGATACAACACCTGTGTGAAGCTTGTGACAGTTATCTCTACAGGTGACACCTCACATCCTGCGACTTCTTCCTTTTCACTGTGGTAAAGAACCCATTGTGGGGATGCAACTATCAAGCCAAGAAGTGCCGTCATTCCACACCAAGATGATCTCAGCAGCAATGATGAAACAGAATGCTTCCTGCCATAACTCAAATTGATGGAAAGTTGTAGGTATAACTCTCCATGACACGACCGGCCTATCATCCGGCTGCTGATCTCACATCCACATGTATTAACTCAGACGTGGATGATCATACAGCCAGTTAAGGGGTGACATGTAATCAGAATTTGGGTCCCTAGCAGCTATAGCTGATTTTCTCAATCTGGAGCCCCACCTTATCGTTAGCTACCAAAATTACTCAAGGTGCTATGAGGGAAGCGGTCCTATACAGTCTGAAATTCCATGAGAAAATGTCTTCCCCATGGCGACTCGAATCAGCGAAAATTGCATGACAGCTGAGGGATATTTGTTTATGAAATAGGGATAGTCAGTTTGAAAATATTAATTTTTAATTTTACCGGTTCCGAAGATTTTCTGAGTCATCCTTGTATAACAATTCCATGAGTCTGTTACAAAAATAACTGTTAATGAATTCTTTAGTAGAACATAAAAAGAAAGAATACATGCTGTTGGTTTCCGTACAAATATTTGTTACTTTAATTAAACCATCTAATTGACACTACATGTACATTGCTAATATCATTTTTAAACAAGAACCTTGACGTAGTTTTCCATCGCTTTTGAATAATGTGCTTGTGTAGCTACATATGACAAATTAACGAATGACACGAAAACTGAAACATTCCTTGTAGGCCTATGATAAACATTCGTTGGTCCGTTGGCCACAAATTATTATTTTTCTTTATTTTTTATTCTCTCTCGTTTTGCTAAACTCACACCTTCTTGGAACTTACATGGTATTTTATGTGCGGATTGTCGTTAGGGCTGACATGAAGATGTTGAGAGCAATAGCAGGATACTAAAGGACCTATCAAAAAAAAAACGAAGATATAAGGACAGAGCTTAATATATTTAATCTCTGTGAAAGAATAAAATGCTTATCTTCAGCACGTATTACGAATGAATGAACAGCGCATACCAAGAAGAATATATAATTATAAACCAAAAGGGAGAAGAATGTTGGGAAGACCATTGAAGAGATGGAAGGACCAATTCGACCTATAATGAGATCGGAACAGGCCATTGGGCTTAATCCTTGTTGTTGTCGATGATGATGATTGTCGTTAGGCAGAGTGCAATGTACTTTGAACTATAAGCCCACTAGACAAACATAAAGTGGCAGACCTCCAAGGAAATTTGATTAGGATGTCGCCGAAGAGAGCGAATAACATCATAAGGGATACACACAAACTCAAGGAGGAGATTTATAATCCCCATCCTTGCCGAGAATCGAAACTTGACGCAGTGACAAGAAACATTCTCTGCCAACTATGTCACGCCGATAGATGACAACGTTTCTTTCGAGAGGAAACGAACATACGTACAAACTTTGTTCAAGGATAAAGGAACTATATGTAAGGAATTATAGTGATACTTTTCCAGTACTTTATTACACAGTAACTTAATATTAGCGTATTAGTACGAATATGACAGTAGGTACGAGTATTGTCGACCTAGTTTTGGTACCTAAAAAGGAACATGTAAATGTTCTGTCATTATTTTCATTTCCTCTTATTTTAATAATTTTCTAGCTATTAACTCAAATTCGCAGCTGAAAACATAAATTCGTTTACACCTCTAGCGTTTACAGTTTATTTCCATTCTCCTTTTTGTTTACATTCTGTTTACCTTTTTTCTTTTTTTATCTTTCGTTTTATTGTTACATCCGCGCCGTAGCCGAGTGGTTAAGGCAAGAAGACTTGGAGCAGAGCTATGGGACTTGCGCTGGTTCGAGTCCCCAAGAGGGGAAATTTTCTCATAGAATTTCGGCCGGTATGGGACCGGTGCCACCCAGCATCGTGAGTCATTTGTATAACTACAATAAGTAGCGACTCCAGGTTGAGAAAACCAGCTATAACGGCTGGGAGACTCGACATGCTCACCATATGTCACTCCTACGCTGGCTAGATGATCATCTACCTCTGTGATTAACACATGTGTATGTGAGGTCAGCAGCCGGCTGGTGGTCCAATGGCTTTCTAGACTTGTCGCGCTTGGAGTTTTTTTATTGTTACACACACACACACACACACACACATATATATATAGTCCAGCGCTGTGGTCTCGAAGTAGCGTGCTGCCTTGTCACGCAGCGGGCCCGGGTTCGATCCCTGATTGGGACAGTTTTTCTGGGTGAGATTTTATCGGGGTTTTTCCTCACCTGTAAGACAAATGTCAGGAAAACGTTAAGGCCCAAACGGTCCCTGATATCATATAGCCATCGCAATCATCATTCATATTCATCTTATAATCATCATCATCCTACATCGGTGTGGAAAGCAACGGGAAGCTACCACACCTATAATTCCCTAGTAAAGCTGCAAAGCATTGCAGTGAAAGACCTGCCGTCGGGCAGAATTACTATGGATATATATATGCTGTAAATACAGGTTAGAAATAATAAAGGCTATTTTAAATACGAATTTCTTAGTAAATATAGAATAGACACAAATAAAATGTCTTATAGACTTCGGTTGTCAAATGTACGGTTTTCTCAGATGTTTTATTCCATTAAATAGACACTTTTATGTCAAAGGCCATATGGCATCTAGGATTTTTAGATGTACCCAGTAAATTTTGTGTTTCTATTGTGTTTGCTATCTACTTTTGCTATCATTTAAAAAAATAAGTTAAATAGTAATTTTAATAATATATAAAACAGTGTTTATGATGAAATGGGCCCTGGTAATGAAATTAGAAACCAGTGTTTCCATTAACGATTGTTAAACAAGAAATAAAAAAATAAAAAAAAAGGATTGAAACCGAATCCTCCGGAATACAAGTCTCAAACACTACTACCTGAACCAACTACCTTCAAAAATAATTAATAAAAGCTAATCCGTGTATTACTTAATAATGATGGCATTGGCCAAATTTTACAGTTATTGGATATTGGCAATATTATTTATAATTTTAAAAAAGTGCAATTTGTTACTATAAAGTATTATCTTATTTTGAAATAGTAATTTAAATGATGGATGTAAAATAGAACAACCTTTTCATTTGGCATTTTTAGTCGCATAGTTGGTTTTAGTATAAATGTAAATTAAATGCACGAAATTAAATATATGTTTGTTAATATTGTTATTAAATGCAGCTGCATATTATGTGTTTTATTGAAAATATCAAAGGACAAATAAATTCAATTTCATGCGTCCTATTTACGTGTGTAAATTAGGTCATTATTCAATATCATTATACAAAGCAAAACACAAATAAACGTCAGAGATATTTTTCTTATCCTCAGAAAATACATTTACGATCCAAAGTCGTTTGATATTTTAAGTAACCTAAAAAACTTCGTTTAAAATTTGTACACTAATAAAACTCAGCAACAAAAAAGATACTTTTTTTGTCTCCGAAAAAAAATGTGATTCTGATAGTATTTTTTCTCCTGAATTCAAATATGATATCTGGTTTTCTCCATCGCGCAAGGTTTCCGAGAGACAGGCATTTATAATATCAAACACTTTAATATTTTCTACATTCTTAACTACACAATATTCGAACATTCTGACTCACCTAGAAAGTAAGAAATGACGATTTTCTGCTATATTTTGCCTGTGGAGCATCCCTCTTGATGGCCAACAATAATCAGCCGGCATATTAGGATTCCATTTGCCTTGATATTTATTTTCCAGAGCTAAAACCGTTTGAGTTAGCTCATTTGGTTTTATTTTACAATGGACAAATAGACGAAAAAAGGTTTATTAAAAACAATTATTTAAATCCATTAATTGAAATTGAAATAAAAAACTGTGGATGATGGGGAAATTCCGAATACATATTTGAAAACGCGATAAAAAACTGCATTAAGTACAACTATTGGTATTCATGAGACAAAAATCATGTTGACCAGTGTAATAATTCCTTCCAATCTGCATAAAAAATATAAATTTCTACGCATATACATATACCCAGGTTTTGATGGAATATTGACAATTCATTACAAGGAAAAATCCGTGTGTCTGAGACCGCGAATGGAACTTGGGGCATATTAATACCGTAATCCATAGCTAGTTACGGCTAACCACGAAACCATTATCTTAGTTACAAAAATGACTTTCCAATGTCATGGATGCCTACTTATGCACACGGGAAGTAAGAGCGGTTCATGAAAGTGAAATGAGTAGGGAGAAAGTGATTGTTTTGGACTGTGAGTATTAGCATTTTTTTTTTCTCGAGGTATTCAACCTTGGATGACATAATTTTTGCTGTGTTCCTGGAAGTAATGATACATCACATTGCGTGGAGGAAGAACACTGGCTATTATAGTACATTATCATCAATAACTCATTCAATCTCAGTCTCTCGTCCAACCACATCCACATCGGAAACCAGCTCTATTTCTGGTTCACGTCATTCATTTCAATTTCAACTTCACTTTAAAGGATTTGACATGGGGGCAATTTCCCCGATATGACAGTTCAAAGTTGTTGCTAACTCTGTCAAAAAATAGAGAAAATCAGATGGACTAAATCTCTCTTTGTTTCATTTTTCCTAACCGGGTTTCGATGTCTGTCAATTATTTAGCTACTCAGTTATATTCACTAGACTGACTGTTCCCATTTCCAGAACCTCTACGAAAATAAAAAATACATGATCGGCTACAGCCTGGAATTGAACCCAGGATCTCCGGGTTTTAACAAAAATTATTATTACTTTTGTTATTATTATTATTATTATTATTATTATACAAGAAAAATATTATTAAAAATCAATAGTAGGTAAGATATAAGCAATTAAATTGGTATGGGCATGTACGACGAATGCAAGAAGAAAAGTTACCCAGAAAACATTGAAATGGTGTCCACCTGGAAGAAGAAAGAATGGATGAACTCGAAATTCGTGGATGCAAGAATTAAGAACTGGAATGAGAACAAGAGGACTGGAGGACATAGAGTGGATGGATAGGAACGAGTGGAGAAGGTCACATAAAGATCTGTAAATATTGAAAATCTGTATATAAATAAAATATTATTATTGTTATTATTATTATTATTATTATTATTATTATTATTATTATTATTATTATTAATTACCTCTGTCATGCTCTGTTTTTAAATTAAAAACCTTATATTACCATCTTTATAATTTAATGGTACCAGCCCATGGACGATTGGTTAAAGTATTCAATGCCTTGACTCAGAACTATGAGACATGCGCTGGTTCGAGTCCCCATGGGGGAAGACATTGTTTCGTGAAATTTCGATCAGTATGGCACGGTTATTTTGGATTCTAATATGTATGTTAGAATTTTATACGAAGTTGAAAGTAATGTCATTGCCTTGTATTTGCCGCAATCAGTTTCTTATTGATTGGTACGATAAGTGATCTTTCCATTCATTTGGAAGAGCCTCTTTCTTCCAAATCATACCAAGCAACCGACATATCAGTTTTTCTCCCCCTTATTTTATCTACTGATTAAAGTAATTTTTTCCATTTATTTAACGTACTCTTGGAATCTGCAACCATATACCCATTTCCATTCCTAATTACAGTTCTTACTCACTTACTTACTTACTCACTGGCACTACCGAACCCGTAGGTTCATGGCCGCGCGGACATAAGCTCTCCATACATCCCTATCCTGAGCTAATGCTTTCCAATCATTCCCTGTATAATCTACTTCTCTCAAACCATAGTTAATGTTGTTCTCCCACCTCATTCTTGGTCTACCAATTGGGCGTTTTCCCTCTGGCTTTCCTACAAGAAGCTTCCATGCACGTCTTTCATTCCCCATACGTGCAACATGTCCTGCCCATCGCAGTCTACGAGACTTGACTGTTCTTATTATATCTGGCTTCCTATAAAGACCATGTAGTTCATTGTTATGTAGTCTTCTCCATTCACCTGTCTGTTCATCTCTCTTTGGTCCAAAAATCTTCCTAAGAACTTTATTCTCAAATACTCGTAATCTCCTTTCCTCCCTTAAAGTAAGAGTCCATGTTTCGCACCCATATAATATAACTGGTAGAATAATAGTTTTATATATTTTCAGCTTAACGTTTTTTGAAAGGAGTTGGGACATCAAAAGTCTCTGCAATGCATAATAGCATGCATTTCCAGAATTGAGCCTATGTTTAATTTCTTTGTGCATCTCATTCCTATTTGTGATTATTGTTCCTAGGTATTTGAATTCAGCCACTTCCTCAAAATTTCCCTCATTTGTCATTAGCTGTCCATTTCCATTATATATACTGAATTTCTACGTGTGACCATATATTTAGTTTTACTGATATTTACTTCCAGTCCCAATTTCTTAGTGTTACTCAATAGTGTGTGCGTGTTGGCCTTTAGTATCTCCTCGCTATCGGCCAGTAGTACTACATCATCAGCATAAACTAACAGCTTATTAATACCATTCAGCTGTAGGCCTTCCTCATTCTCTAAAGAATTAATGGCATGCTCTAGTACAAAATTAAATAGTAGAGGAGATAGTGCATCTCCTTGCTTCAACCCATTCTGGATTTCAAAAGTGTCTGAAAACTGTTTGCCTACACGCACCCTACTCTTTGAGCCATTTAGACACATTCGTATAAGTCTAACTAACTTTTTAGGAATTCCGAACTCCAGCAGGATACTATATAACTTCTCCCTCTTAATTGAATCATATGCTTTTTTGAAGTCTACATATAGTTGATGTACAGTACCATTATATTCCCATTTCTTTTCTAAAATCTGTCTTATACTAAAAATCTGATCTGTTGTAGACCTGTTTCTTCTAAATGCACATTGATGATCTCCTAGAATGTCATCAATATAGGGAGTAAGTCTGCTTACTAATATATTTGTTAGAATTTTGTACGAAGTTGAAAGTAATGAGATGCCCCTGTAGTTGTTGCAATCAGTTTTATCTCCTTTCTTATAAATTGGTACGATAATTGATTCCTTCCATTCATCTGGAAGAGCTTCTTTTTCCCAAATCATACTAAGCAACCAACGTATCTTGTCCATCAATTTTTCTCCCCCTGATTTTATCAGTTCTGCTGGGATCTCATCTGAACCTGATGCTTTATACATCTTCAATTTTTCAATCGCCATTTCAACCTCTAATGCACTTGGTTCTGCGACTAGCATTTCTGCTATCTGTAAATTATCCTCCTCAATGTCCTGTTCTGTATGTACATTTAATAGCTGATTAAAGTAACTTTTCCATCTATTTAATATACTCCTGGAATCTGCAATCATATCCCCATTTTCATTCCGAATTATGTTTGTTCTAGCCTGAAACCCTTTCTTCTCTATACTAATTCCCTGATATAATTCTCTAATGTTCCTATTTTTTGCGTTCATTTCAAGATCATTAATCTTCTCTCTCAAATATTCCCTCTTTTTTACTCTTTAGTAACTTGGTGGTTTCCCGTCTAATACTACCCAATTGCTCTAAATTTACCTCATTTGGCTCGTGTAACCATTTCATTTTTGCTAGCTTTCTTTTCTTTACAATGTCGGCACATTCCTCATCAAACCATTTCTTGTTTTGCCTCTTTTTTAAACAACCAATGCTTTCTGATGCTGACAATTTAATAGTATCTCTTATAGCCTCCCATTCTTTATTTATATCAGTTTCTTCTTCGTTTGCCACATTGTCATCTGAAGATTCCAGTACTTCAAATCTATTAGCAATTTTGATTTGGTATTCTTGCCGCATTTCATCATTTTTCAAGTTTTTTAATTCAAATTTTACAGAATCATCTTTAGCGTTTGTTCCTCTCATAAGCGATAGCCGTTGTCTGATTTTCACTCTGACCAGATGATGATCCGAATTGCAGTCTGTCCCTCTAACTGATCTAACATCGATGATGCTACTGTGCCAGCGTTTATCCACTAATACATGATCTATCTGGTTCCGAGTTTCTCCATCTGGGGACGTCCAGGTGTATTTATGAATATCCTTATGCTGAAATGTTGTGCTCTTAACAATGAGATTCTTTGATGTGGCAAATGTGACTAATCTAACCCCGTTGTCGTTACTATCTTCATGAAGACTGAATTTGCCTATTGTTGGTTTGAATATATCTTCCCGCCCCACTTTTGCATTGAAATCTCTTAAGACAATTTTCATATGATATCGTGAAAGGCTATGAAATAAGCATTCTAATTCTTCATAGAACTCATCCTTGATCTTGTCATCTTTATCTTCTGTGGGGGCATGTACATTTACAATTATAAAATCATGTCGTTTACCCTTTAGAATTATGTATGATATCCTATCACTAACAAACTTAATATCTCGGATAGCGGATAGGATCCTCCTTCTGACTAAAAAATCCGTTCGAAATGCAGGTATTTCTGCACCCCCGTAGTATAATGCAAACCTTCCTGATTCCTGACTACCTTCTCCTGGCCACCTAACTTCCTGTAAAGCTACTATATCCAAAGGCGATTTATCTAATTCCCGCGTTAATATATCTAGCGCCCCGCTACTGTATAAAGTCCTAACATTCCATGTTTCTAGGAACATATCCCTGTGTTTGAGCCTTTGGCATGGGTTCCCTGAAGTAGTCCCTACCCGGAGAACCGAAGGGGGGACTATTTGACCTCCGGAAAATTTTACCCCAGTAGAACCCATGTCCGCATTTGTTGACGGTTGTATTTTTACGGTGAAAGATCGTCACTCTTTCGACCAAGGTACTTATTTCGTCTGGCTTATCACTAGAGCGCGGAATTTTATGAAATTTCATGTTTTAAACTATTTGTCAGAGAGCGCTGAGACTAAGTATCTTTACATTTCATGATATGTAGAATCAAATAAGACCAACAAAAAACTTCATATTTCATAATATTTTAGCAAAATGTTCATATTTTAGTGAAAATTTCATACTCCTTCATATTTTTCAACTTTCAAATTCCCGTACTTTTTTTTTAATAAAAGTTCTAGGAATTCATTAAAATATTTCTTGAAATAAATGTATTTATGTAATTTTTGACAGACAAGTGAAAATTCTTCAGTATTCCTTCTGAACAAGATAGATAGATTTTATAAAAGCAAATAATTAGATGAGGAGTCACAGAGTGACAGTGTTAGATGGAGGTTTCTGTCCTAAACTCGATCCCCAGACAAGAACACGAGCCTAGATGAATAAGGAAAAGAATGTTGGAATATTCTATAGTCAGGTAAAATAGCTGTCACTTGTTATTGTTACCTGAGAGCAGTCCTTACTTCCTGAACAGATTACAGCATTTAAATATAGGTAACTTGAAGCAGTAAAGTAAAGTAATCCCACTAAAGGCCTCAAGAGGTCCTTGGGGTAGTAGGAGGATAAGGCTACCACTTTTTCTGGACAATCGGCACTTGGAGTCAGCCCTGCATGACGGCCGCCTGTACCCCCAGAACAAGCGTCTGGTACTCATTTCCGTTTAAGTGGTTTGTGAAATTAGTAAAGTTCATGTAGGTAAGGGCATCAAACTATCGAATATAGCATGATACAAGTATGCTGCCTTAACATTGTGTGATGTTGAGCATAATTTTTCATCGTGCAAAACAATTTTGACCAACAGGCCTTATAGTTTACTATCAGAAAATATAGAAAAAAACTTCTGTGTATTACAAACAGAATTGACAATTGGATTGTTCAAAACACAATTAGACAAAGATTATGGACCTGTTAGACCCATTTCATGAAAAAAAAAATGTTAGAATAATTCTTAACTACATTTCACCATGTTTGAAGTTCAATATTAAATGTAACATTAATTGCAAAGAGAGTACTGAAACAATACCTGGAATCAATTATGGACTAATAACTTTTAATACCTTGTTTCTCCAAATATGACATCCGGAATGTTTTACTTGTATTTTAAATCGTCCAATTTAATGTTATTGTTACACTTGCATCTCCAGGAATTTAATATCTTTATGCAATGTAAAAACAGCAATAATCCAAACTATACCCGTTCTAAACTTTGTTAGTGCTATATTTCATGGAAACCTGCTTGTTTTGGTTACAATTTTTTCTTTCTTGTATATGTTTGGATTTCATAATTAAATATCATTCAGTACATTAATTAATTGCATTATATATAACCTCTCGGTTTTTATTTATGAAGGTAAAGTGATTCCACTACAGTCTTGGGAGGCCTTTGGGGGTAGTGGCATGTTGAAGCTCCCATCTTTCTAGACAATAGACACGAGATGTCTGCCGGATTGTCGGATCTACCTTATGGCCGCATTTGTGCCCAGAACATGCATCTAGTACTCACTTCCATTAGGATCTGAGACCTCAAGTCCACAATGCCACCAGAAGGTCTGGTCCAGCTAAAAATCTTGACAATATCGAGACTCGAACCCACGACTTTCCTGTTTGTACCACGTTTCCTTATACAACTACACTATGGCGTGATCCATTAAAATTGTTCCAGATCATGAATATATTTTATATTGGGTCAGAATTAATGAAAAAGCTAATTAAAATTGAAATACAGTGAATATCTTGATTTCTTGAGCTATAAATAAGTTATGTTTGTCTCATTTATGTGCTGGTATGTACACTTATAAGTTATAGTGGGCCTATGTATATAAATATATGTAAAAAGTTTAGAAAATAGTAGCTTCATAATATTTTTGCGTTATAATTTTCATATTTTTCATATTTTCGTGTAATTTTCTTCATATAATTCCTCGCTCTACTTATCACCTTCGACCAGTCCGGCATGAGTAACCCTATCGGCAGCAATGCTACCGCCGGCATAGCTCTTGGGATCATTTAAGCACGCAAGCCACGCCACCATGACAAGGTAAAGATACCATGGAGGGAATTCTAGTTCTTCTAGCCTGAAATCCTTTTCACTCTATCCTAATTCCCTGATATAATTCCACGAAATTTTTATTTTTTTGTATTAATTTTAAGATAGTTCATCTTCTCTTCAAATATTCCCTTTTTTTATTATCTAAGAACCTAGTTGTGTCCCGTCTGATCTTACTCAATTGTTCTAAATTTACTTAATTTGGCTCATGTGACCAATTCTTTTTTGCTTGATTTTTTTTTACAATCTCGCCACATTCCTTATCAGACCATTCCTTGTTTTGCTTCTTTTTTTAAATGACCTACGATTTCTGATGCTGACAGAATGGATTCACTGATATAGTAATTATTTTAATAGACTAATAATGAAATATTGTATAACTATAATTTATTTCAATTTAAAAATAAAATTAATTAATCCAAGACACTTCAACACTGATGAGCCAAAATCGACTGACAAGTTGTTGTCGCTAGCTATCGGATGAAAATACAGGGAGTTAAACAGTCCCCAATGTTAGTTTTAGTTTTGTTTGTTATATCAACAAGCTATGTAGACTATATATATTCAAGGTTCGAGTCCCGATGGGATCAGGATTTTAAATTGACCTAAACATTCTGGCGGCATCATGGCCCTGGGGTCAACTCAGTCTCTAACCGAAATGAGTACCAAACGCTTGTTCCGGGGTAAAGGCGGTCTTCGCCCAGGGCTGACATCAATTGCGAGTGTCTAGAAAAAGTGGGAGCCTTAACCTCTACTACCCCGAGGGTCTCCTGAGGCCTGTAATGGGATCACTTTACCTTTATTACACATCAGTACTTAATAAAATATTCCCTAATTTTAATTTTTAACTAATTATGAAATGATGATTAATGCTTATCTTCAGCACGTATTACGAATGAATGAACAGCGCATACCAAGAAGAATGTATAATTATAAACGAAAAGGGAGAAGAACGTTGGGAAGACCATTGAAGAGATGGAAGGACCAATTCGACCTATAATGAGATCGGAGCAGGCCATTGGGCCTAATCCTTGTTGATGATGATGATTATGATGATTAATGAAAATCAATGTGGGTCCAAAGGTGTATGCGCAATATAGTTCCCATTGCGAACACTCAGCCTCTGCATATCAACTCCTTTCCCAACCTGCTCGAGGTGGATCTGCTTATCCGAGTAACCCAAATCAAGGTTGTGGTATAGAATCCCTTCGGCTATTTGGGTCGGAGAACTGATGGGAAGATTGGGTCCTTTTTCTGGGAGATAAGAGACCCATGCTCGGGGAAACAAGATTAAAGTCCACAACAACTAATTTTTCATAGATTGGCGGAAGTGGCAACCCTCTAGATGGGGTTCGTACATCCAGAAGCTGGACCTAAAGCTTTGAGGTGGCAGCCCCACCTCTGCATAGCGTTGGTACGGCGATCAGAGGAAAACACATTACTCCTATTCTTCACAATAGAAACTCGGACGGAGAGATACCGGACGTCTTCGTAGGAGATAGTCTTAGATCTATTAGTGAAGACGGAACAGGCAACTAATGCCTAAATCAGGAAGTGAAGAAGAAGAAGAAAACCAATGTAAATGGCTGAGGAAATGTGCCGATCCTGGGATTGAAATTTTGGATACGATTTGCATTGGAGGCTTATGAAGAATATATACGCTTCCTCTTTGAAGTTCTAAAAGGGTGTCTTATTTTTGGTTTACACGTTACCATATAATTTTTGGCCAATTCCCTGGGTAAATGGTGCATATTTTTTCTCTTTCTATCACCAATGATACCTATTTGATTGTCTTGTTTTCTCTAGTGAGAAAAAAATAGCAAAACTATTAAAATGGATCGTAATTAATGAAATTGGCGAATAAGTGTCTTTGTTGGAAACTATAAATTACTTCATATACATTTATGTAGTCATTAAATTACAAATCGTTCCGGGAATTAAATCGCCAGAAGATAGTGAAGTGAGCAAGATCGCCAACCATCCACTGTCTTGACTCACCGTCCGATTCATAAACATGTGTAAATATGTTGTTTATCATTCGAGTCAATTCCACAGTTATAATGCAATCTACCCAGCTTGTAGCTTAAAAGTGACATTAGTACCATTATTAATTTATATCCGTCTGTTTATGGGCCTAACCGTACATCCCCACGTGAGTTAAGGCCATTCCCTTGCAGGAATTACTTAAACATGTTAAATTAAAAGTATTACCACTACAGGCCTCAGGAGGCCTTTGGGGTAGTGGGAGGTTAAGGCTCCCACTATTTCTAGACAATCGGCACTTGATGTCAGCCCTTGCATGACGGCCGCCTTTGCGTCTGGTACTCATTTCCGTTAGAGGCTGAGTCGAACCCAGGGCCATAGTGCCGCCAGAAGGTTTGGGTCAGTTTAAAAACCCTGACCCCACTGGGACTTGAACCCTCGACCTTCCGGCTTGTAGCGCAGTGCCTTAACCACTACGCTACGGCGTGCCCCTCATGTTAAATTAGTTATGCTTATTTTCTTATAGATGTCAGCGAGTGACAAGTAGTTAGCTCATCGCCTCAAAGAAACACCTATAGTTCAGTTTTGGCTTGTGTAGCCACATTTGAGGGGTCTATGTTGTAGGTGGGGTAAGAGGCGAGGACGAGTTGCAGGTGCTGCCATCAACTACACTCAGTTTTGAAAACATAATAGTTACTACATACTGAATTTTTTTATCTACTACTTATGTGTTATTGTATATCTGGCTTAACATGGCAAAGAGAGAGATGCATATAGATCCTTGACTGGAGCCGCGAGCGGCGGAGTTTAAGTTGGTCCTGAAGACCGGGGAAAGCCACCCTGGCTTGGACTTTAGCATGAATGTGGTGTGAGGTATGATGTGGTTTTTTTTGTCATGTAAAAGCATTATTATTTATTTACTTTTTTGAATGATCAAATGTTTATCTTTGTTATGTTTTTACTTCAGACTTCTTGTTTACATTAAATATCATTTTTATACTTATCCAACTTAATGTTCAAAGTGATTTATGTGCATGTGGCTGTTTGATATTCCTATACGGAAACTCACTTATTTAGGAGATCATTCTAGCTCCCTTTATTTTTCTGTCCAGCTTTCCTGATTAATAATTATAGTGAAAACATTCATTTTAAGTCACTCTGGTGTTTTGAGAACTATTATTGATTTATGCTTAAGTGCTTAGGAAAGAAATATGAATCAATCTTTGCCTCCTATGGGCCCGGGGCAAAAAGCTTTGTGATTAATAACCTTGGATTGTAATAAAATCTACGCTAGTAGAAGCAACGGAAACAAAAGACGATCCCGAACAAATGGTAGCGAGTAGCGTGGTTATCGCTGGCACAAATTCAGAGATAGAATTCCTTATTTTGTCTTCGGATTCCTTGGTGAATCGTACAGTTGATTCTTAACATCGAAACAACGTGATATAGATGTAAACGACTCGCCAACGCGTAAACGGTGAAGCATTTCTATTTTTTACTTTAAGCGGCAACACTACTATTTTCCACTTCGGTACTAACTTGTCTTTCTTTGGGAACAAAGCAGAAGAGATACGTGTTATTCAATGCAAATTATTGCAACGAATGACAAATTTACAATAAAAAACCGATCATGGCGAGGGCGGCACTTATCATCGGACATAACGGCACGTGAAATTCGGCGGCGCGGCGGCGACTTTTAACAACGAACATTAATAAGATTCACGATGAAGTTTCGTTGAGGTGTTATTCAAAATTAAATTATAATAAAGTTGAGGAGACGGGCCTTTTAGGTAAATATTTCATAATTTTATAATTTAATAACGAACTTTAGACTTTGTGACAATAAGGTTTGTTTTACTTTGATATTTACTTGCCCATTTGGTTTGAATCACTCTTTGGCACGTGCCTGCGGTAAAAAAGTTGCCGATGTCTTAATAAAGGATACCTAATCCTTGTAATGTACCGAGTTGATCCGGGAATAAAGAAAATTTTTGCCGTGAATACAGGAACTGTGTCGCAATCTTTTAACCCGCGAATAACGGAACAATGAATAAGGAGCTATTACTGTAATAAGAGGAAGAGAAAAGTGACATAAATCAGTTTAATTATCTTCATTATCTTCTTCATAAATTTTATTAATGTTACGATAACCGTTGATATGCGGGCTTAGAGAATGGAATTACTTAAGACTCCGGCAAGGTTTGTACGGTTCGTCTCGCGCCGTAGCCGAGTGGTTAAGGCAAGATGCCTTGGCGCAAAGCTACCGGAATTGGTTGGTTCGAATCTTCATGGGGAAGAAATTATCTTATGGAATTTCGGCTAGTATGGAACCTGTACCTATCCAGTATCGTGAGGCATTTGGGTAGCTACAATAAGTAGCGGCTCCAAGTTGAGAAAAAAGCTATAAAGTCTGGGGGACCCGACATGCTGACCACATGTCACACGTAGGGCTGAATGATCGTATATCTGTATGATTAACACATGTAGATGTGATGCCAGCAACCGGCTTTAATAGGCCAAGGATCTTCCAGGCCTGTCGCGCCTTGGAGTTTGATTTTTTAGTTTTGTTACGGTTCAAGTAAACTTACATGTGATGTCAGTATATTCAAGGCTTCCCCATTCGCTGTTAGTACAAACAGATCATGTAAACTTTAGGAACTGTGACTTTACGGGTAGAACAGATACCAGTAACTTACTTAGATTATTATTTACAAATTATTTTCAAAGTTGCCAAACTGTAATATCGAGCCACTTATTTTTTTACATTTAAAGTCTGTTCTCATTATGCATTTCAAATGCTATACTACATAATTATTGTCTACCTGCATTTCCTATCATGAGACTTGAACAATGGAATTCCGAAACGGGTTCTTCATTATAAACCACTAGGACGAAATCAGGAAGGAAGACCCAGTAAAAGATGGACAGACCTGAGACCGGAACAGACCTTAACGTCTAATCCTCGATGATGATGATGATGATGATGATATTAGGTATGCGTAGATAATTTCATAGTTAACTCACCCTCTTCCTGGTGATATCAGATTGGTGACATCAAATATGTTTAAATTTTCCGAAGAAGGCAAAGGCAATATTGTTACCCCACTTTTCTATTTCTCTACAAGTCTACATCGGCTATAGAGAAAATTTGTTCTTGTTTTATTCATATTTAATACTTTATAGGCAACTTAATTTACATAAATGTTTTGGCAAGCTATCACTATTATTTTGGACACAATTATTGGACTTGGAGAAAATAGCAAACACTGTATCGCCAGGTGAGAGTTTGATCTATCTACTCTGTGTGCATTTGATATCACACTGATTCGTATTTTACATCATCATTACAATCTTCTTCTTCTTCTCAGCTCTACGATCCAAAGAAAACATTGACTTCCCTCACAACAGCCTCGTACCATGATCTTTTTTTAGTTTTCATTTTCCAATTCCTCAATTACAGATTTTCAACCTTCCTCTTAATATAGACTATACGTATTTTTCATGGACATCCTCTCAGTACTCCTCCCTTTTTTTGCATATACTATCGATTTTGGAAGTATTTAATCTTGCATTCGTACTGTTGTTATTCATCGCCACCTTAGTTTGTCGATTTGACAAAACTTCCTATATTCTCTCCCTCATCAATTTCTTTCATTTGATATATTATTATTAATAAGTTTAGTCATATATCCTCGTGACAATTTACGATGACTATTTAACTCATGCCCCAAATGGCAGTCAATGACCAATCACATTTGAATGAATTTTGATTTACAACCAATCACAATCGTTTTTCTCGTCGACTTTGTCGCTTTCATTTGCTTTCATTTCGTCAAGTGGCTCCCAGATTGTATATATAGTGCACGAATGCAACCAGATTCTGCTTGCGAGATCTAATAGAAAAACATTCGTAGCAATTGATTATACCACAAAAAAACACTGTTTGCACTTTCGTAAACGTATTATTTCCCAGGGATTAACGTTGCATAAAAATATAATTGACATATTTACATCATAGGACATCAGAAATTAATTAATAACGTGTAATGGCGTGTTACATTTTTTCTCCAATAGGATGCATTCTTACAATATTGCGATTCTATTTGGCAATAAATACGATCTGGTTGCAGTGATGAACAAATGAAACATAACGTTCCTCATTTGTTTTCAAACATCGCCGTTTACATTAAATATATAAATATTTTAAAATAAATATATTTAAATAATGATATATCAGTAATTTTATTCGTTAAACAGTCCTAACAAATGCCACTCTTGATTTCGAAATGCTCTAGATAAATTCACTCCTCACTTCGTGAGTCGTGAATTTATCGATTATTTGGAAATCATTCGTGGCATTAGGTATGACTATTTTATCTCATAGACCGATAAAATTGCCTCTTCCTGTTGATAAAATTGCCTCTTCTTTTCGTAATGTGAGACATCTCCGCAAATTAATTTCTTTGACAAGGATATCGATTCAAAAATGCACGATCGATATGGTACAGCAAGAAATGCCAAAGGAAAATAACTTAAAAAATTACCAAAAAAAGTTCTGTTGCTCTAGAAAATTATTAAATGTTGTTTAATGAATCTGTATTATTGTTAATAGTTATCTCATACAATCATCAGTTATCGATTTTTCCCAAGCCCAAAGAGATTTACAGCAAAGATATGGAATTTATAACTATACAGCCGGCTTAGAAATCGCCCAGAAATAAGATCGGAATACATAAACTCAAAGCTTCTGATGTATTATTCGCTATATAGTGACTCCAAATCCAATGCGAGGCGAGTTTTTCATTAGACAAAATTTCTTGTTAGATTACTGTTGATAATTTTTGTCTACATTTTTCTTGCTGTCCACATTTCTGCGCCATATGTAACCAATGGGTGAAAATAGACCTGTTTCCATCATTATTGATGTTTTTATTTAATTTACATTTTGTTTTCATTTCGTCACAGTGATTACTTAACTAAAAAAGACGTAAGTTGCGAGTTCATAATTAAATTTCACTTGGATAAAAGTGGAGCCTAACTTTCTTGCTTAAATTGGAACGATATCTTGTTAGATGAAGAAGACAGATCTACAAGTAGTGTAGGTAATGACCGCTGATTGCGGACCTTGAGGAATCGCCGTTATTGGCGATGATGGAGGAGGATGTAATGACGCCAGAGTGACTGGACGACCTTATACAACCGGAACAATGCTCGCGGATTTAATGTCTTTTCTAAAATTCACAGTTTCTTCCATAGCCTATGTTTTATATAATAACTTAAGTTGTTTATAAAACCTAAGAAAACTAATAATCTTCATTTGCAAAATCATATGCAGTAAACTACAAATAATGTAGTACATCGTGAAATATATTTTAATTGTGTGATTTCACCGTTTTCATCTGCATTGCAATTTTTTAAATTACTTTCTTGCAATTGAAGATATGAGAGAAAGAATCGTATTTCGAAACAAACACGGAATTTTAGAGAAAAATAAGAAAGCATTTTAGATCTTGTATTGAAAGTTTTTATAAGGGCCAGTTTCACCAAGAGAGGTAACTGTATTACGCCAGTTTAAACTATGCATTATACATGGGGAAAACTGGCGTAATACAGTTACCTCTGTTGGTGAAACTGACCCTAAAAACGTAAAAGAAAACTTGGAAATGTTATAACTTGCATATTTTCATTAGTAATGCCACGAGTGATTTCCAAATTATCGATAAATTCACGACTCACGAAGTGAGGAGTGAATTTATCTAGACTATTTAACTCATGCCCCAAATGGGAGTCAATGACCAATTACGTTTCAATGATTTCTGTTTTACAACCAATCAGAGTCGTGTTTTTCACGAAATATTTATCAGTATTAAATTTACCACATTAAAGAAAGCTCCTCCTTTTTAATATTCTGAACAGGTCTGACCATTATTTTGCAGTGACTGATCCTGTAAGAAATACGGCTACCAGATTGTATATATAGTGCATAGATGTCAACACATAGCGGTTGCAGGAGTTAATATAAAAACATTTGTAGCAATTTATTATACCACCAAAAAAAGGAACCACTGTTTGCACTTTCTTAAATGTATTTTTTCTCAGGTTAATCCAGAAAAATATAATTGTCATATTCACATCAAACGACATCAGAAATGAATTAATATACAGTTTGATGTGTTTCATTGTTTCTCCACTAGATAGCATTCTTACAATATTGCGTTCCTTTGGCAATAAATAGTATGATCTGGTTGCAGTGATAAACGAAAGAAGCAGATGAAGCGTACCAATCGTTTCTCATTTGTTTTCAAACATCGCCGTTTACATTAAATATATAAGTATTTTAAAATAACTGTAGTTAAATAATGATTTGCGAGTAAACAGCTTAATTTTATTCGTTAAATAGTCCTAACAAATGCCACTCTTGATTTCCAAATTCTCTAGATAAATTCACTCCTCACTTCGTGAGTCATGAATTTATCGATCATTTGAAAATCACTCGTGGCATTACTTATGAGAATTTGGAAATAACTCGTGGCATTTGTTAGGACTATTTAAGAATAAAATTAAGGTATTTACTCACAAATCATTATTTAAATATAGTTATTTTAAAATATTTAATGTAAACGGCGATATTTGCAAACAAATAACAAACGTTATGTTTCACTTATTTATTACTGCAACCAGATCATATTATTTATTGCCAAAGGATCGCAATATTGTAAGAATGCACCCTAGTGGAGAAAAAATGAAACACGTCATTACTGGTTATCAATTAATTTCTGATCTCCTATGATGTAAATATGTAAATTATATTTTTCTGGAACGTTATTACGTGGGAAAAAAAAGCGTTTAAGAAAGTGCAAACAGTGGTTTCTTTTTTTGATGGTATAATCAATTGCTACAAATATTTTTATATTAACTCCGCATGCGCTATGTGTTGATATTCATGCACTATATATGCAATCTGGTAGCCGTATTTCTTAGAGAGTCAGTCACTGCAAAATAATGCTATGACCTATTCAGAATGTTAAATGGAGGTACTTTCTTTATTATGATAAAATTTAGTTGGTAAATTCTGGGCGAAACACGACTGTCATTGGTTGTAAATCAATAATCATTTTAACGTGATTGGTCATTGACTCCCATTTGGGGCATGAGTTAAACAGTTATAAGTAATGCCACGAGTGATTTCCAAATTATCGATAAATTCACGACTCACGAGGTGAGGAGTGAATTTTTCTAGAGAATTTGGAAATCAAGAGTGGCATTTGTTAGGACTATCTAACGAACAAAATTAAGCTGTTTACTCACAAATCATTATTTAAATATAGTTACGAGTATTTTAAAATATTTATATATTTAATGTAAACGGCGATGTTTGAAAACAAATGAGAAACTATTGGTACGCTTCATTTTCTTCTTTTGTTCGTCACTGCAACCACGTATTATTTATTGCCAAAGGAACGCAATATTGTAAGAATGCACTCTAGTCGAGAAAAAATGAAATACATCAAACTGTATATTAATTCATTTCTGATGTCTTATGATGTAAATATGACAATTGTATTTTTTTGGGAAAAAATACATTTAAGAAAGTGCAAACAGTGATTTCTTTTCTTGGTGGTATAATCAATTGCTACAAATGTTTTTATATTAACTGCCGCATGCGGCATGTGTTGACATTCATGCACTATATGTACAATCTGGTAGCCGTATATCTTGGAGAGTTAGTCACAGCAAAATAATGCTATGACCTATTCAAAATGTTAAAAAGGAGGTGCTTTCTTTATTATGATAAACTTTAGTTAGTAAATTCTAGGCGAAACACGACTGTGATTGGTTGTAAATAAAAAATCATTGTAACATGATTGGTCATTGACTCCCAATTGGGGCATGAGTTAAATAGTCGGTGTAAATAGTGTTTTACAACTAAGGTTAAGTGATCCCACTTATAGGTCTTAGGAAGCTCTTTGGGTAGTGGGAGGTTAAGGATCCCACTTTTTGTGGACAATCGGCACTTGATGTCAGCCGGGTTGTCAGTCCTGCTTGACGGCCACCTTTACCCCAGAACAAGTATCTGGTACTCATTTACGCTAGAGGCTGAGATGTCCCAAGGGTCATTAGCGCCGCTAGAAGGTTTGGGTCAGTTTAAAAATTCTGACCCCAACGGGACTCGAACTCTCGACCTTTCTTAACAACTACGCTAAGGTGTGCCCCGTTTTACAACCGCAGTATATAAAGTGGAATAGGCCTATATATACGTATTATGCAAGTATACAAATTGCATGTTATGCCTGTATGTCCTATGTAAGAGCGCAATTCCCTTGTGTAATATTTAGAAATGTATTGGTTTACCTACTAGTTTATAAAGGTGGTATTGGCCTGATTACCACACAGCTGATAGGGAGAGAAAATGAGATAACGTTTTCCTTGTTAGTGTTCGATAAATATAGCTAATACACAGCTGAATTGATAACATTATTCAATATCATCTCTTAATTCAATACTTGCTTGAACCGACTATGAGATCGAAATGTCTCAAAATAAGAAGTTATTACATTTTCTTGTGCACCATATATTGGCAGGTAGGCCTACTCACCCTCATTATAATATAATGCAAAATATATTTTTTTCCCCGAACAAATTACATTCTAACGTTTATAACATGTATTTATTAAAAGAGAGCTAAAAATTGTCTTTACAAATTTCTAGAGTTGTAGAGGGGACTGACTACGAAACTCATAGATGACATTTTGAATAAGAACATTTATCTGGAAACCTGACGTTTTCATGCTGCAGATACAATTTCGTATTAAATAAGAGTTTAAATATTCCGCGTTTTCCGGGGATAATTTATAACTCAATTAATTACATTTACACAATGCAGCATTCACTGATTTCAAGACAATGTTCTATGTCAAGGAAACATGAACGATCTTTACTTTTCACTAACTAACTCACTGGCACTATCGAACCCGTAGGTTCATGGCCGGGCGGACATAAAAGCTCTCCATACATCCCTATCCTGGGTCAATGTTTTCCAATCATCCCCTGTATAATATACCCCAAATCATAGTTAATGTTATTCTCCTACCTCATTCTTGGTCTACCAACTGGGCGTTTTCCTCCGGTTTTCCTACAAGAAGCTTCCATGAAGACTTTTTACTAAAAATATATTTTTCTTTCGTTCGCAAACTAACCAAACTTCTCTACTATACTTAACATTGTGGTTAGTAGCTACTTATCCACTACAACAGTGGTTCGATGTGACGTCCACGAAGCTAGTTGTAAACATTACACCTGCGAATCATCATGGTATGCACTCGCTCCATATCATTCTTAGAGAGACAAACTGAAGTTTCTTTATTTTTCCCTTGACATTAATATTGTCACGAAACAGTGATTACCTTTCAATTCATCCCCAATAGACGCGGGAGATTTAAACGCTTAAAGCGAACTTGTACCTGCAGGATGAAAACGGTAGGTTTCCGGACAAAGGTTTCTATCAACATCATCATCTGTCACGAATTAGGTCTTTGTAGACCTGTTTCGGCCCCATCTAGCAGTCTTTTAAGATGTCTTTCTGGTCGACGTGTACTTCGCGTTTATATCACATCATGATTTTTGGAATTCTTCGATTATTCATTCTTTTTGCATGGTCTAGTCAGTTGAGTTTTTCTTCTACTGGTTCTACTTCTAATAATTATAAAATTTCTTCATTCTTCTTTCGATCTAAAAGAGTGTATCCTGCTGTCATTCTGAGAAATTTCATTTCCGTTGCTTGGATTCCGTTGCTGTCTCTTTTTCTTAATGTCCAAATCTCACTTCCGTATAAAAGGGAGGTAATGATAATTCTTGTGGATTTTTGTACTAATTTAGGTTTTAAATTATTTCTAAGATTTGTGTAAATTCGGTGATTTTTTTTGTTCACAATTTTTTTAAATTTTAATAAGATATTTCACAACATCCATCCATAGTACTTCTGTCCGAAGGCAGGTCCTTCACTGCAATCGTAGCATTTTCATGCTATGCTTGCAGCTTTACTAGGGGATTGTATGTGTGGTAGCTTCCCGTTGCTTTCCACATCGGTGAAGGATGATGATGATAATGATGATGATGGCCATATGATTTCGGGGACCGTTTGGGCCTTAAAGTTTTCCTGACATTTGTCTTACAGGTGAGGAAAAACCCCGATAAAAACCTCACCCAGAAAACTGCCCCGACCGGGGATCGAACCCGGGCCCGCTGTGTGACAAGGCAGCACGCTACCTCGAGACCACAACATAAATAGTTGAAATTTTGTACTTGTTCTAGACATTGATTATTGTGTATTATCTTACTTCTGATTGGATATTCTCCTAAGAATGTCATTTCTTTTGACATTTGTACTGAAATTTCCAACCCACAGTCCTTTAATATTTTATTTTAGTGTATATACTGTAATCCTATTTGTAAGCTATTCTCTGAATTGAAATTATAAATTGATCATCTGAAAAAAAGTAGGGTATTTAATGTTAAGGTTTTAGTTATCATGTATCCTGATGTATAGATTAGGCTCCATTTAGAAATGCGGTTCCTATTCAAAACATTATTTACTAAATTCCCTCTACAAGCACTAGTATTATTTAAGGGAATTTCCGAACACTTTGTATTATCCAAAGGAATTCATTTTTATAACCTACTTATATATTGTTACTCTACTTCCAATGTGTGTACAACATGATTCAAAACATCATCAAAAAACGTGTGGCACGGCAAACTGATATTTCAAGAAGGGACCCTTTCAGTTTCATAATTTCTGCCACCAGAGGTGTTACTGTATTAGTATATGATAATAGATGTCAGCAGGTGATTTTGCATAAGTGTAGTATTCAATGGATGTGAAATAGCTTTAAGGGAGGAGAAAATATTATAAGTATTTGGGAATAAAGTTCTTAGGAACAATTTTGTACCAAAGAGAGATGAACAGACAGACGAATGGAGAACGTAACACTGAGCTAAATTATCTTTATAGGAAACCAGATATAATAAGAACAGTTAAGTTTCGTAGACTGCGATAGCCAGGACATGTGGCACGAAAGGAGAATGAAAGAGAAGATGGAAGCTTCTTTAACAAATCCAGACGGAAAATGCCCAGTTGGTAGACCAAGAATAAGGTGGGAGAATAACATTAACCATGATTTGAAGGAAGTAGAATATACAGAGGATGATAGGAAGATATTAGATCTAGATATGGATGTATGGAGAGTTTATTTCCGCGCGGACATGAACTTACGGGTTCCATAGTAATAGTGAGGTAGTTAGTTATACTTTATATATTACTAGGTTTTGAGTATACCATACATATCTGAGGTATGAACCAAAATCTTGTAACTACCCCTCTGAAGGAAGTCAGTTTCTTGAACTTCGCCTCAGCTTAAAAAAAATTCATCAACCATAATCACCCAGTGAATAAGTTTTTGAGTTAGTTTAAAATTGATAATTATGTGCAAATGGCAAACTGTATGTGTTATTTATGCATGAAAATTTAAATCCTAGTGGAATTCATCTTCTAGACATTACCGGTGATTAAAGAAATTACTGATAATTATCATATTTATTTTTGGAAAATTTTGCTTCCAGGCTAATCGTCTGTTGACTATAGTAACACAGCTAGAAAAAAAAAAAAGGTTTTCCAATCGAGCTGAAATTTGAATCACGATATCCAGCTTTAGCACTGGCACTCTATCCCTAATCAAGGTCAGAATCGTCCCTTTTTAATCCGTACATATAAATAATGGGGCACGCCGTAGCATAGTGGTTAAGGCACTGAGCTACAAGCCGTAGGGCCGAGGGTTCAAGTCCCGTTGGGGGTCAGGATTTTTAAACTGACCCAAACCCTCTGGCAGCACTCTGACCCTGGGGTCGACTCAGCCTCTAACGGAAATGAGTACCAGACGCTTGTTCTGGGGGTAAAGGCGGTCGTCACGCAGGGTTGACAACCCGGCTGACAAAAAGTACCGATTGTCTAGAAAAAGTGGGAGCCTTAACCTCCTACTACCCCAAGGGCCTCCGGGCCTGTTGTGGGATCGCTTTACTTTACATGTAAATAATAAAACCTATCACCACAAATTATTGTGAACTCAGTTTCACTGTTTACATGTATTAGGAATTCAAGAGAAAATTTTGGAGTTGGTATAAAAGTTGTGCATAGGCAGGAAATGAGAGTCAGTGCGTAAAGCTGGAAATTCTTGTCTTAATTCCGGCTCAAATTTTGTTTAATTATGTTCGTTTTATGAAATTCAAGCAATATAATATTTCCTCACATTTATATTCTAAAAATAAAATATCCTCAACTCGTGTCCAACGCAGGGTCGGGTCGAGGATGAGATGAGATGACCCCTTTATATAGAGGTCTGTGAATGACAAGGGTGTCGGCCGACCACGCCCGACGCACCATCACAGGGACAGATGAACTAAATGAAATGAAATGGTAAGATGAGTATGGAGAAGATGGTGGAATGAAATTGTGGCAGGAGAAAACGGGAGAAACCCCGAGGAAAACCTGCCGAAGCTCCGTTTCGTCACCATAAAACCCACATGGAGTGACCGAAACTCGATCTCGGGATCCCAGCGGCGAGAGGCGAACGTCTAACCGCTTGTGTCACGGAGCCGCCATTTTTAATTTAAATATGATTAAAAATAAACTTGCATTAAGTGTTTAATTTGTTGGACTAACAAGATTTTAGAAAAAAAACCTATCATGTTGTAAATACGTGAGGTTTTGTGATACTAATGAAAATTCACAATTCTTTTCTCCTGAATGAAGGAAATAAACAATTTGATTCCCTGGAAAGAATGTAGTCATGAAAAATTTAGTTTGGCTTCAATGAACAATTTCTGAGAATTCTCTTTTGAAACTAGAGTAATTAGAGTTGGAATTTGTGGTGATTATTCCATGTGAATGGAATTGTAGGAAATGTTTGTCTGCTGAATGGAGAATATTTCTAGATCTGCACGCACGCAGGGTTGCAATAGAACGAATTAAAACTATAAGATGCATCTTTACAAAAATATTATTTTTTCAATATTTATAAATAGTCCACCGCTGTGGTCTCGAGGTAGCGTGTTGCCTTGCCCCGCAGCGGGTCTGGGTTCGATTCAGACTTCATAAAAGTAGAATTTGATTCATACATAATTCCACAAAACGAAAGAGAAGTAATGAATTTTCGATTATTAGATGTAGATAATCGAGCTGCCCTTCCTATAAATACATTTATTCGAATCATTATTACTGCTACAGATGTTCTTCATTCATGAACTGTCCCAAGTTTCCCCGGTCGGGACAAGATTCCTGGGTGATGATTTTTCCTCACCTGTAAGACAAATATCAGGAAACTTTAAGGTCCAAACGGTCCCCCGAACATCATCCCGTCATCATTATCATAAGTAATGTCACGAGTGATTTCCAATTTATCTAGAGGATTTGGAAATCAAGAGTGGCATTTGTCAGGACTATTTAACAAATAAAATTAAGCTGTTTACTCACAAAAATCATTATTTAAATATAGTTACCGAGTTTTAAAATATGTATATATCAATTTTAATGTAAACGGCAATTTTTGGAAACAAATCAGAAATATGAGGTTATGTATATTCACTGCAACTTGATTATATTATTTATTGCCAAATAGGATCGCAATTTTGTAAGAATGCTGTCTAGTGTACTCCGTAGAAATGATGAAACACATCAAACTGTATGTATATTATAATCAACATTATACATTATTAATTTATTTTTTTAGTAAACAACTCAGTACAATCACGGAATCTGTTCATTATTTGCTATATTCAATGTATTGGTTGGAGAAAAATAATGCTCTGTGCTGTTCAGAATATTAAAAAGGAGGAGCTTTCTTCGTCACAAACGCAGGAGCTGATAAAGAGAAATCGATAAAGAGCGATGTGAAACACGACTGTGATCGGTTGTAAAACAGAATTCATTGAAACGTGATTGGTCATTGACTACCATTTGGGGTATGAGTTAAATAGTCATAATTAACATATTCATTAAGTTTAGGATTAAGGCATCTCCTTGAGCATTAGTGACATCATCATCGCCTATCATATATCATCGGGGCAGCGTAAATCCGCCTTCCAGGCTCCCCAATCTCACAAGTGGGTTACAATAACGCCATGCCATGAGAGAATACAAGAATGTCGAAATGGCAAAGTGATGGCATTGAATAAAAAATATATTTATAAATAAAATTACGTCAGAGTACAGCCCGAACCCATCAGACTGAATTTTAACATTTTTATTGATTAGTTGTAAAAAGTAAAGTATAAGCCTTAAATTGTCAAAACACTAATTTTTCGTGTCAGTTATTTAAATGTAGCGGACCGCAGTGAAAACGAAATCATGCATAACTATTGTTAGGTATATTGTTTAATTAGACACACATTTAAGTAATTTCTACTCGTTAATTTTCTTCAATTTAATTAAAATTATTGAATAAATTAAACCAATTGATGTATCCTACAGTATACATTGCAAATTAAAGGTTAAGGTGATCATCAGTAAATCTACACAATTTACCCTAGGTTGGGAAATTAAAATAAAATGTTCACCGAGGCTTTAAAATGAAGACCTGCCTGAGCGAAGTAATTTGATACGCTCTTTTATTGTAAAGTTTGCTACCATCTTTAAAATCATCAGTCATTATTCTCTAGTTGTTACCATGCTTGCTTCTGTTTCCGAGGTACGCGTGTTCAGACCTGGCCGGAGTCGATGGATTTTTCAGGACCTATAAGTCCTGAGCATTTTGCTTATTTTATTTTACCGTAAAGTATTCTCTTTCACTTCCCTACATAGATATAATAACAATCATTAATTGTCTACAAATTGATTAACAATAAATAATAGACATAGGATCTTCTTTCCTTTATTTTCTTTTCTTCTCCAGAAAAGCCTGACCAGAGGCTATAAGATGGCAGCCCCATCACTGGTCTTGCCTTCCTTTGGGCAGCAACCAATCGAAGGGACTATTATTATGCTTTCAAGTCTTATACGAGAATTTTCCAGAAGGATCAATTTTCTATAGGATCGTAACAGGCCTTGGCCTAATACTTGGAAGGAAGAAGAAGAAGAAGAAGAAGAAGAAGAAAAAAAAAGAAAAAGAAAAAAAAAAGGAATTGGACATACTCTGCGTAAACCTCAAACTGCAATAGAAAGATGCACACTGTACTGGAATCCTCAAGGTTCTAAGGAGGAGAGGAAGACCAAAAATGACTTGGAAGAGGACTGTTGAAGAAGAAATACGATGAATGGGGATGAATTGGAGGTGAAGAGGTTGGCAGATGATATAGCCTAGTTAATTGAGAAATTTCATTACGGCCCTATGCTCCAGCAAGGAGCGAAAGGAAATGATGGTAATAATGATGATAGGAAACACAATATAGAGTTGACAAGGAAAGAACAAAAATATTAATAATAACGATGGTAATAATAATAATAATTTTATTTATTTACAGATTTTTAATGTTTACACATCTTTCTGTGCCTGAAGTTTTATTTTCCTTTTCCACTCGTCTCTATCTTTCCACTGCCCTCCAGTCCTCTTGTTTTCATTCCAGTTTTTATTTCTTGCATCCATGAGTTTCGAGGTCTTGATTTCCTTCTTCTTCCAGGTGGACACCATTCAAATGTTTCCTGGATAACGTTTCTTTTTGCATTCGTCGTACATGCCCATACCAATTTAATTGCTTATATCTTATATAATCTACCATTGTATATCTAATATCCTTTTTTTCTCGTATGACAGTATTTTCTTTTTCTAATTTTGAATTTCTTGTTGCTCTCCTTATGAAATCCATTTCCATCGACATAAGTTTTTATTGAATTTCCAAACTTCAGCTCCATATGTGACTGTACTTCTCACTATTGAATTAGGCCCTATATATGTGTAATATTAAATCTTTAGGCTTTTTAGCACTGTTATGTTTTTTGTGATGAACAGGGAGCTAGCTGGTCTGATGCATCAACCCACAACCTGCAGGACGAGGTAATTTTTGGTCAATGTTTTCTTTCTCTAGTCTTTATCAAACCAATGACGAACTGCAAGGCAGCAGTATCAGTACTCTAGATAAGGGGCCCTCACAGGGTACTATCAGCCGGGCGTACTGAACCCTGTTTTTTTAACGACGTTGTTACTCCTCCCCTCACCCTTTTCTAACCTGGCTTGGGACAGGCTTTGTCGGGTTTAATAATAATAATAATAATAATAATAATAATAATAATAATAATAATAATAATAATAATAACCTATAATTTGATTAAGTAATTGGCTTTGTAAAGAAAATGTAAAATATAAAAGAATAAAAAAAGTATATTTGGAAAGCAACTAACGCTGTTGGTTGGTGCCACAACTTTAAGACACTTTAAATAAACTCAAGCCTAAAAAGTAAGAGGGCTTTGACCAAAATTTGTCCTCTCTTTCACGCCCAAATTTGAATTTTGACAATAATAACCTTAGCTATTAAAGAGCGTCGTTAAATAAAAATTCAAACTAACTCGTGTTTAAAATCCATACATAAGAGTTAAATTCATACTTACATTAAGCTATACATGTAGGCCTATGTTGTTTCATTTAATGAGGCTATTTAACAGCTAAGGTCATTAGCGTCGGAATTCAAATCTGGGGGTGAAATGGCCGAAACATTTTTCCTCAGAGCTCTCATATTTCATGATTGAGGTTCATTTACGTGCCGTAAATCTAGGACATGAGACCCATAACTTTAGTTTCCTTCACAAGGAACCCATACCCAGGGTTTTTAAGCCCTGTAAAATCCAAAGACTCCTACCAGATTTAAACCCGCGAACCTTGGTACCAGAGACGAGTATTGTAGCCTCCAGTTCACCAGGACATATAGTAGGAATATTCAGAATGATTGAGAATTCAATGTACGGAATTTATTTGGTTATAGGGGAGTTGCAGACATATAATTTGGCATAAGGAACCTGAGATCTCAGACTAAAAATATGTCGGTTTTCAATTGATAAGATGTTTACATTTGGTATTCTAACTCAGTGTGAAACGAAATGAAATGGTATGTGACGGTTTAGGAATCGGTTAAAGCTCATTACTTATAGTCTATCGTATTTTGAATATTCAGATTTAGAGAAGAAGTAAAATTATCACAATTAATTAGCAACTAAAAGGAGCACACATTCTGTTTAATTTTGAAAATATAGTCCTTAATAGCCTGGTTTCTACAATCTTAAATAAAGGTGCAATTTTAGACATAGGGTTAAATATAAGTTTTGAAAGTATTGGTCATTAGTTCTTCATAGTTGAATTTCATCCAATCTATAATTAACTCTAAATACAACTCCATGGCACGACAGAACTAGAAATCCCTTGGCCTACCAGCCGGCTGCTGGCTTCACATCCACATGTGTTAATAACTGATGTAGATTATCATCCAGCCAGTGTAAAGGTTACATGTGTTCAGCATGTCGGTTCCCCCAACCGTTATATCTAATTTTCTCAACTTGAATCTTAATTGGACTATACAGGGTGGACCGCTCGAATGGACCTAATTTCAATTGCTTGTTACTGGCAAACGGTTGAAGATAGAAACTTAAAACAACGTTCATAGTACAGAAAAACTCACCAAGTTTCGAATCCTGTCGGTAGATGGCACAAAGATACGTTTCTCGTTCTTAGATTTAATTGTTTGTGAAAATGGCGACTCCGCAGATGAAAGCGCAAGCTGTTTTGTGGTATGCGGAGTTTAAATCAATCATTAGAGTTCAAAGGGAGTTCCGGCGTGTGTTTAACCGTGATGCTCCAACTGCTAGAAGCATAAAGAAGTGGCGTGATACATTATTAGCTACAGGATCTGTGTTGAAGAAGCATGGTGGTGGTCGCAGAGCATCCGATGAAATGGTAGCAAATGTTCAAGCCGCATTTGAGCGAAGCCCCCGGAAGTCATTAAGAAGAGCTTCGCGGGAACTTCAAATACCAAAATCGACATTACAACGGATTGTCCACAAACGCCTCAAACTGCACGCATATAAAGTGCAGTTAGTGCAACGTCTGGAGCCGAATGACATGCCGAAACGAGTGGAATTCGCCAATACGATGCTGGACCGTCTCGGCGCTGATCCTGACTTCATGACCAAGATTTTCTTCTCGGACGAAGCCACTTTCCACTTGCCAGGCAAGGTAAACCGGCATAATGTGCGGATCTGGGGATCGGAGAATCCTCACGCTATTCAAGAGCATGTTCGTGATAGTCCGAGAGATGAATGTTTGGTGCAGTTTGTCACATAATAAGGTCATTGGACCGTTTTTCTTCGCCGAGAAAACTGTTCGTGGTACCACATATCTTGACATGCTGGAGCAGTTCTTCTTTCCACAAATTGAACAACTGCAGCCTAACATCGTTTTCCAGCAAGATGGTGCTCCTCCCCACTGGTCCAATGAAGTTCGTACGACTTTGGACAACATTTCCCTGGCCGTTGGATTGGTAGGGGAGGACCAATCGCGTGGCCCCCGAGATCTCCCGATTTAACACCACTGGATTTCTTTCTCTGGGGCTATGTCAAAGATAAAGTTTACACCACCCCAGTCAAAGACCTTCGTGATCTTCGTGAGCGCATCATAGAGGCTATTGAGAACATTCCAGAAGACATACTCCAACGTACTTGGCAAGAAATTGTTCATCGCTTTGATATCGTCACAGTGACTGCTGGGGCTCATATAGAGATGTGGTGATCTGGATATCAAAACTTGGTGAGTTTTTCTGTAATATGAACGTTGTTTTAAGTTTCTATCTTCAACCGTTTGCCAGTAACAAGCAATTGAAATTAGGTCCATTCGAGCGGTCCACCCTGTAATGTGTATCAATCGGCTAAGCGTCATTTAAAAAATGGGAATCATCTGTTGCACTAGCTCATGAATGCTTAAGTGTACGCACACCTTTAGCTCCAAATCTTTAAATGCAGTCTTATTATTAAAGACATATATAAACTCCATCAGTCCTATCAGATACGAGTATTCTATGTTTTGCAACGAATGACTTTGCAACAAATGGCTATGAAATCAGATCTTCATAAATGCTAATCTAAATTTCATATCGTGCAGCTAAGCGCAAAATATCCCCGCTCTTAGATTGTTGATGCATAACTGTCAAACAATTGAAAATAACTTGCAACATCCAGTATTGTTAGTTTGGCACTACAATAAATAGTTACGATTGACTTAAACTTTAAACATTTTTTTTCTCGGAATCTATGTAATGGAGCATAGTCGGTTGAAGCATAATGTCCAATTGTAAATCACATTTTATTATCAAAACTACAGATACCATTTCCAAATGTCCATGTTTTTAGAAATAAATAGTATAAAACTATATTTTAATATGCTTTTACTTTACTTGAAATTTAAAACAAATCCTGTAAGTTTACTCTGTAATTTATTTTGAACCAGATTTATTATTTTTTTAGTTGATTTTAAAGCTAATTTTGAAACGCAGTTTATGAAACACCTCCAAACTACATTTTATTCTTGTTTCCAATTTTTTTAAATTTACGAGTATTCATTGTTGATTTTGTTCTTGATTTCCTGCCACAGATTTTGCATCCGAATTCAGAATACTTTTCTGGTCATTTTTACACTCCCTTTTCTCATTATTTCTCAGCAAATTTAATATCTGCAGATGAATTCAATTTGCGCAAAGGCTTATTTATTTTGAATATACATTTTCGTACACGTTTGAATGCTTTACCGCTACTAAAACTTCTACTCCTGGAGGCACGTCCAGTTTTTCTGGTAACCGCACGCTTTGTTCCTTCTGGAACGTGTCTTCTCTTTTGCCACAAACCCTTCTCTAAGCAAAGGCTTAGTCATTTTGAATAAACATTTTCGTGCACGTTTGAATGTTTTACCGCTACTAAAACTTCTACTCCTGGAGGCACGTCTAGTTTTTCTGGTAACCGCACGCTTTGTTCCTGTAGCACACTTGTTCCTTCTGGAACGTGTCTTCTCTTTTGCCACAAACCCTTCTCTAAGCAAAGGCGTAGTTATTTTGAATAAACATTTTCGTACACGTTTGAATGCTTTACCGCTACTAAAATTTCTACTCCTGGAGGCACGTCTAGTTTTTCTGGTAACCGCACGCTTTTTTCCTGTAGCACACTTGTTCTTTCTGGAACGTGTCTTCTCTTTTGCCACAAACCTTTCTCTAAGCAAAGGCGTGTAGTTATTTTGAAATAAACATTTTCGTACACGTTTGAATGCTTTACCGCTACTAAAATTTCTACTCCTGGAGGCACGTCTAGTTTTTCTGGTAACCGCACGCTTTTTTCCTGTAGCACACTTGTTCTTTCTGGAACGTGTCTTCTCTTTTGCCACAAACCCTTCTCTAAGCAAAGGCGTAGTTATTTTGAATAAACATTTTCGTACACGTTTGAATGCTTTACCGCTACTAAAATTTCTACTCCTGGAGGCACGTCTAGTTTTTCTGGTAACCGCACGCTTTTTTCCTGTAGCACACTTGTTCTTTCTGGAACGTGTCTTCTCTTTTGACACAAACCCTTCTTCTACTTTTTGTTCGTCTTCTTCTTGATCTTCTTCTAGCTAAACCCGTCCTCCGACTTCATGTTTTTTTCTCTTAGGTGGTCTAATTTCTCTTCTTGTGCTCTTTCTCCTACGGCAAGATTCTCTCCTACTCTTTGCAGCTCTACTCAAATTTCCACCTCTTCACGTCATGGGAATGAAGTGCAAGTCGTCTGTTTTATTAAACTATCGAATTCCGCTTTTCGCAAAGCTTTTATTACTTTCAAAAATATTCTGTCTTTTGTAATATTATCTGACTTTGTTCTGACGTACTGAACAATTTTGTTTAAGTGTGACACTGTTAGTTCTTTTTGAGAAATTATAGCTTCAGTCACATCTGACATCAATCCATACTTGGAACATTTTCCTTTTCAATTTAGTTTTGACATATCTAATTCCAAAAATATTTGAACTGGGTTGTTCCTTGGTAACAACTTAACAATAAATAATTTTCACAACAAATGATTAAAATTTAAAAATATACTGAGCTTTACTAAGTTACACTAATTCCGAGCTAAGTTCCAGTTTTAATATAAACAAACCGGGTATATGGCTGCATTTTCATTGGTCGAATAACGGTTTTACCTTTAAGCGCGTAAGAAAATGTAGTTCGCTTATTCTCGAAATAAAGAAACTAAACATATGCATTGTCTAAGTTACTAAAACCCGGCGTGCACTGCTACACGTAAATAAATTAAATGTGTTTATATGTTTAATTGAATAGGTAAAAATGAAAATAATTATAAATTTATATCGTAAATATTTTTAGATACTCCGTGCTGATTAACTGGCGTTGCCCGGGAATATACTTACCCCAATCTTCTTGGTTTCAGTGCCGCTGAAAGACATAAATGGTTATTGTGAATTATCCGTAAAAGATAGATACATGCTGTCGCGGGCTTCTCAGTAGAATTTTTGGAGTTATTTTATTCTGTATAAATTTGGTGTATTTGTTACGGTTTAGGCAGCGTAAGCCATTTAAGCGCCCAATAGCTATTTTTTTTTAGTTTAATACACTATATAAAGAACTAGAGAGTTCATGTTGATGTACGAGTATTTTTACACTTTTGAATTGCGTTTTCATATGACATGTCACTTGGTAAGTTTTGTGACTCGTAGTAACAAAATCTTGGCACGTGACATATCACATGAAACCTAATTTCAAGGGTTTAAAATTACATAAACATTAATTTTCCCGAAAATTGTTGATGTTTCGGCAATTTTTGTCAATTTTAAGCACAATTTTCGAAAATGTTGTGCATTTTTGGGAATTCTTAAAACTTTCAACCTTTTCAACATATTGAATGTTATTCAATTTATCTCCAGTTCTTGTAGGAACTGAGAATGTTTGTTTTATCATAAGTAATGCTACGAGTGATTTCCAAATTATCGATAAATTCAGGACTCATGAATTTATCTAGATAATTTGGAAATCAAGAGTGGCATTTCTTAGGACTATTTAACGAATAAAATTAAACTGTTTACTCACAAATCATTATTTAAATACAGTTATTTTAAAATATTTATATATTTAATGTAAACGGCGATGTTTGAAAACAAATGAAAAACGTTTATTAAGTTTCATTTGTTCATCACTGCAACTAGATCATATTATTTATTTCCAAAGGATCACATTGTTGTAAAAATGAACCCTAGTGGAGAAAAAATTAAACACATCAAACTGTTCATAACCAACATCATAGGTTATTAATTAATTTCTGATGTCCTATGATGTAAATTATATTTTTCTAGAACGTAAATTCCTGAGAAATAATACGTTTAAGAAAATTCAAACAGTGGTTTCTTATCTTTTTTCTTCTTTTTTTGTGGTATAATCAGTTGCTACAAATGTTTCTCTATTTGTAAAGTAAAGTAGTCCCACTACAGGCCTCAGGAGGCCCTTGGAGTAGTAGGAGGTTAAAGCTCCCACTTTTTACATCCCGCATATAGTATCTGGTTACATTGGTGCACTATATATACAATCTGGGAGCCACTTGCATTCTAGGATTCTTACATCTTAATATATAAATTGTTATATTCAACGCATTTCTTAAGTCATTGCAAAATAATGGTCTGACCTATTCAGAATGTTAAAAAGGAGGAGTTTGATTTTAATATAATAAAATTAAATTGATAAAATCGAGGTAAAAAAGGCTGTAATTGGTTGTAAATCAAAATTCTTTGAAATGTGATTGGTCGTTGACTCCCATTTGGGGCATGAGTTAAATAGTTCATTATAACAATCAGTGACGCTTTAATTGGTAGTTGCTAGGCAACAAAACCTATACTTTATATTCTAACAAAACGCCCACAGCTGTAGTTTCGAGGTAGCGTGCTGCCTTGTCACGCAGCGGGCCCGGGTTCGATCCCCGGTCGGGACAGTTTCCTAGGTGAGGTTTTATCGGGGTTTTTCCTCACCTGTAAGACAAATGTCAGGAAACTTAAGGCCCAAACGGTCCCCGAACATCACATGGCCATCGCAATCATCATCATTCATATTCATCATAGATTAAGCTTAGGATTAAGGACTCTCTTGGCGCACCACTATCATCATCACCCACCATTTCATCGGAGCAACGTAACCCCGCCTTACAGGCGCCCCAACCTGAGAAGTGGGTTACAATTACGCCAACGCCAGGAGAGAACACCAAAAATGCCCAAAAAGGACAACCTGGTGCATTAAAAAAATATTCTAACAGAACACGCTATCAAAATACAAAATACAGGTTCAACAAAAGTAAAATACACTTCAATGATAATTACGTGATTTACTTTCTTTGACTTATCTGGAAGTATATTAATAGCTGCATCTTGGACTGCTTTTAATTTGTTTTTCCCTGATGTACCGTAAAAATCAACTTGTCCGCTCATTTTTACTTTAAATTCACATTATGAAACTAGTACCCAAAATTGCTGAATATAACAATTTTTGTTGATTTACCCTATATATATTTTTTTTTTCACAGCCCACATTGCCCTTTCTCTAAATATATCGTTCCCGCAATAATTACATTTCATGTATTCAGCCAACAATTGACTATTACAAAGATAAATACCAATTAGATAGTATAACTGTCACAGAATTGATGATCGGGGCAAGAGGTATTATATCAGGATTCTTAGCTAAATTTTGGAATTTCTTAGATTTGGACAGAGTGTATATTTCTACAATTGCCATCGCTGTCATTAGAGGATCAATTTAAATTTTAAGAAACCATATTTACAAAATTTCTACTTTATACTATGTATACTTCAATTACAATTTTAAATTTTTTAATGTATTTACAAAATGTATTTCATCAATTTAGAAAATTAATTGGCTGTACCACTTTGTCCTTGAGGTAATCCTCTAATGAGGAAAGTTGTATATAATAAAAGTACTAAATATACAACTTTTACTAAAATACTCTGAAAGTAGATAAAATATTGTAGACAACACGTTATAAAATTAGAACACTATTTTCGGTCGTGTTGTAACTTGAGCATCTCGTTACTAAATCTCTACTTTTGTAACTAGTCGTCTAAATAATTATTTTTAATTATCTGAACCTTATATTTGCATTTTTTACTTTTTAACGGAGCCCTACACCAAAAAACCGACTGACTAAAAATCTTTTTAAAAAATTAAATCACTCCTGATCAGTCTTGTGAATTCTGTTGAAATTAGTGCTGGTCAAGTTGTGAAGCTTATTGATTTGTTATGGAATGACCCTATATTACAGTAAAACTTATTTAATCCGGAACGTGAATAATGCAGAAATCTGCCCAATGTGAAAAAATTTATTTGTTCCCGGCAAAATAATAGTAATTTTTCATGTATTTATTTGTATAAAACGGGATCTGTCCAACGCGGAAACGGAAATATATTCCTGCACAATTCATGAAAAAAAGTTTGTAAGGCGGAAAGATAGAGAGAGAAATAAATTAGTTTTCACTTCATTGAATTCCCGTTAGGCGAATTAACTATAAGTTAAGTTTGCAGCCGCCGAGAGAAGTAGAGTTTCTACCTGTATATGGAATTTTCTTTCGAACTCACTGCACACCCGTTTTGCGAAATACAGATTCGTTTAACAAATATTTGGCGTGTGACATCTGTCTTACAAATAACCAGTGCACTGTAAAATCTTAAATTAGTTTAAGATCTAAGACCGATCACAGGTAGAGTTCTGAATTTACGGAATAAATATGGCTAAAGCGTATGTATCATTGTCATTAAACGAAAAAGTGAAAGTGATTGAAAATAAAGAAAAACAAACTCTCAGTACGCCAAATAATGACTAAATTAATGTGGAAAAACCTAAGTTTATGAGATTTTAAAACACAAAGAAAAAAATAATGGATTAATGGACGCAAAGAAATGTTCAAATGAAGAGGGGAAAAAAATCTCCAAATTTCCGGACCGGTGCTCCAAAATCAAGCTCTAGCTCTTGCTGTGTATCTAGGGAATAACGATTTCAAGGTAATTCAGGTTGGTTGTGGATAGTTTTAAAATACGACAGAATGTAGTGTGGAATGAAATTTACGGGGAATCAAAGGATGTGGATGAAAGTAGAATTAGTGAGCGGAAACCGAAACTGCGTACTTCAATTTCAGGATACGCGCCTAAGAGATATTTTTAACACTGACGATACGGGACTGTTTTTTTCGCGTGTTACCGTCAAAGACGCTCGTACATAGGACCTACTATACTTCACTTTCCAACGGCAGCGGAACTACAATTAATCCATATATAAAAGACATATACGGTGCTCTATAATCTAACATTGGTTAATTTTTTTGTTTTTTTTTATAATGCGGAATGTTGTCTAATGTTGAAAAGAAAGGTCCCATGCGATTCCGCTTCCAACAAGTTTTACTGTATTTGTCCGAGACTGTGGATTCTTTATCTCAAATTGCTTGTCTGAACGCCTCTTTAACCAGATAAATTTCTTCCTATTGAATTCTGCATCACCTTGTGTATGTGTAGTTAGGCTACTTAAAACACGGCTGCACTAATTAACGTATGAACATTTAATAAGATGCAGAGTTTAATGTTGAGAATTACTGAGATTGTAATCTGACCGTGTAGACATGGTATTTCCTGTCTCGACGTATTCCAGGTAATAATACAATATGTAATTTCCTTACTTCACACCGTAACTTAAGACATCATCTTAAAATATTTGCTTTGCTGTTCAAAGCAACACGTTCATTTATGACCTCCGTTTTACTGCGGCATCTCTTTTATATCTTAATATTTATCAAGAAATTAATTAATTCATCTGTACTGAAATATAATTCGCAATTAAAAGATCTTAAATATATGTATATAAATAAATTTAGTGCTGAAATGTATTTTCCCAGTTATATTATATGGATGCAGACATGGACTCTTAGACCTACTTTAAGGGAGGAAAAAAATTACGAGTTTTTGAGAATAAAGTTCTTAAGAAAATTTTTGGGCCAAAGTGAGATAAACAGACCGCGAGTGGAGAAGACTACGTAACATGAGCTACTTGCACTTTATACAAAACCAGACATAATAAGAACAGTTACGTATCGTAGACTGCGGTGGGCAGGGCATGTGGCACGAATGGGGATGAAAGAGGAGCTACGAAACTCCCTAGAGGAAAACTAGATGGAAAACGCACAGTAGCCAGGCCAATAATGAGGTGGGAGAATAACATTAACATGATTTGAGAGAAGTAGATTATACAGGGGATATTTGGAAAACATTAGCTCAGGATAAGGATGTATGGAGAGCTTATGTCCGCGCGGCCATGGACCTACATGTTTGATAGTGTCACTGAGTTAGTTGTAAACATATATACAACTAATTAACCAACTCCATGACTTATGGAACCCATATATTCAATGCCGCATTCACTAAGGTCCTCATGTGCCCCTTCTTTTTAGCCAACTGAATCCAATTCATATAGCGAAGAACAGTTCCTAACATCCATCCCAATATTATCCTCCCAAGCATACCTAAATATTCTGCACAAGTGTTTCATAATAAAAAGCATATATAAATAGGAAGTGAAATTAATATTTTAAATAATGGGGATACGTAGACTGGGAGAGGGATATGGTTTAATAGAGAGGTGAAAACAAAATCATGTTTATTAATTTCAATGTTCGTTCCTAAAATAACACTGAGCAACAAAAAAGAAACTTTTTTTTATTGTGATAGTATTTTTTCTCCTGAATACAAATATGATATCGGGTTTTCTCCATCACGTAAGGTTTCCGAGAGACAGGAATTTATAATTTCAAACACTTTAATATTTTCTACTCGTAACTACACAATATTGGAACATTCGGACTCGCCTAGAAAGTAAGAAATGACGATTTTCTGCTATATTTCGCCTGTCCCACTTGATGGTCTAACAATAATCGGCCAGCATATTAGGATTCCATTTGCCTTGATATCTCTTTTTCATAGCTGAAATCTCCTGAGTTAGCACATTTGATTTTATTTTACAATGGGCAAATGGACGAAAAAACGTTTATTAAAAATACTTATTTAAATCCATTAATTAAAATTGAAATAAAAAAACTGTGGGCGATGGAGAAATTCCGAATACATATTTGAAAACACGATAAAAAACTGAATTAAGTTCAACTATTGGTACTCATGAGACAAAAGTCATGTTGACCAGTGTAATCTGACATTAATGAAATGTATTATCTCAAAATATTTGTTTCTCAATCCTCTGTAACCAGTTACATTTATTTCAATAATTGGTTCCATGTCTGAGAAATATTAGTATATATTATAATAATACTGTTACTTTTTGAGTGATCTTACATAATGACTATACAGAATTAAATGAAACGTGTACTCTTACGCGTCTATAAGTGCTACATGCACTCTTTAAGATAGTGAAAGAAGGCTACAATACGATAAGTACCAGGTGGGATTTCAAGTATTGTCTGGTTTCGATATAAAATATATTGCGACATTTCTTAGTAATCAGTGATATTGATTATATTCTTGTCACAAAAAAAGTAGCACTTGCTTGATATCTCTATAGAGTTTGCTACTTAATAAAGAAGATTTTATCTTAGTAATATTGGGAGTGACATAATTTTAAAGGATGTTCAGGGATGTAGGCTGAACGTTTTATTTAAGGAATGTATTGTAATCGGTAATTTATTACAAAGTCAGTTTTATTTGATTTTCATATTTATTAAGATAAAATTCAGTGACAGCTGTTTCGGTACACTGTACCTTCCTCCGACATGTTAACAAATTATGAATTGTGTTATTATAGTACATATCAACTGATCTAAGCAACAATACAACCATAATTTATTTAAAATTTTTAATTTAACAAAGGCGATTCATTCAAATCAAGTTGAGAATTTAACAGTTTATTACTACGTGTCAATTTATTTATTTCTACAGCCTCCAAAAGGTCCAACTTCTTACCCTTATCACAAACATGTAAAATTTCAATTTATTTATTTCTACAGCCTCCAAAAGGTCTAACTTCTTACCCTTATCACAAACATGTAATTTTTTTTTAATTTTACATGTTTGTGATAAGGGTAAGAAGTTGGACCTTTTGAAGGCTGTAGAATAAATAAATTGAAAAATAGTACGGTAATAAACTGTTAAATTCTCAACGTGATTTGAATGAATCGCCTTTGTTAAATTTAAAAACATTAAATAAATTATTGTTGTATTGATGCTTTTTCTTTTAGGACATTCCACAATATTTCCCTGTTTACTCGATCAAATGCCTTATCTAAGTCTATAAATAATAAATGCGTTTCTAGGTTTTTTTCTTGTATTTTGTTTATTATCTGATTCAGGGCAAATACTCCATCGGTACAAGATCTTCCTTTTCGGAACCCGTTTTGTTCTTCTGCTAGTGTTTTCTCCTAAAAGAAAAAGGCCTCCCTATTCAGATTATAGAAACTGTTAAGAGCTTTTACTATGGAACAAATATTTGTATTGACCCACAGCTGACTAAAAATAAGACATTTTTTCAAATAAACCAAGGAGTACGACAAGGGTGTTCACTCTCACCTATATTATTTAATATTTATATGGACGATATCCTAAAAGAATGGAAGAAGGTTTTAACTAATGAAGGAATATTAATCGATAATAAAGATAAAATAAATGCTTTATTATTCGCTGACGATGTTGTACTTTTAGCAGAATCTGAAAATGAGCTCCAAATGTTAGCATATAAATTTGAATTAATAGCCAATAGATATAATTGTAAAATATCAATAAATAAGTCGAAAGTAATGGCATTTATTAGTAAATATGGAATTAGATCAAAAATTGTACTGGATAACAAAATAATAGAACAAGTATCACATTTCCAATATTTAGGATGTGACATAACTTACAGAGAAAATAAAGATATAGAAAATAAAGTAAATAAATTCCAGGCTATTTGTGGAACCATAAAAAAAACCTTAGGTCGGAAAACAAGGAAAGATACGAAACTTAAATTATATAAAACAATGGCTGTTCCTTTGTTGTTGTATGGAAGTGAAAATTGGATAATGAAATCAAAGGGTAAAAGCAGGATACAGACTGCAGAAATGCTGTTTTTACGTAATGTGAAAGGATGCACTAGAGCGGATAGAATAAGGAATGAAACTATACGAGAAGAATTAAATATATATAAAATTGAAGATAAAATCAGCGAAAATAATAAGTAATGGACAGAACACTTAATGAGAATGAACAACGAAAGAATACCAAAAAGAACCTTCCTGTATAATCCCAGAGGAACAAGAGATGTTGGCCGACCACGTAGAAGATGGACTCCACTTTTAACTTCGCCGGAACAGGCTGCATAGCCTAAACCTTGTAGTAGAAGAAGAAGAAGAAGAAGAAGAAGAAGAAGAAGAAGATTGTTGCTTAGATCAGTTGATATGTACTATAATAACACAATTCATAATTTGTTAACATGTCTGAAGAAGGTACAGTGTACCGAAATAGCTGTCACTGAATTATATCTTAATAAATATGAAAATCAAATAAAACTAAGTTTTATTTTTATTTAATTAATACATATGGATTTTCATCAAGTAAACACCAACTCAATTGATTATTTATTACAAAGTCATTTGATTTTGATGTGCCAGATAATAAAACATTTTTCATCTGTGGATATAACGAAAACAGCGAATAAATAGAATGACTATGCAATGATATTCTGAAAGTTGATACACAATTGGATTTTCCAAAGAATTCCGATATCAGGGACACTTACAGACATATAAAAAACAAATTAAGGAAATATAAACTTTCGAATGTGTGATTGAATAAATTATATGTCTTTATTAGAATTCAAAAGGGAGAGTTAAATTGGCTTGGTTACCTAATGAGGATGCAACTATAACGATGATCTTAAAAAAAATTCAATTGACACCAACCGCAAGATGTATTCATGGAAGACCAAGAAGATCTTGGTACAAAAAGGTTAAGGAAATTATGTATTTCAAAGGGGCTTTATGAAGACGATGCCCCTGATCGATAAGTATAGAGATTGGGAATGGGAAGGCGATTTCAGCTACAAAATTCATATTTTTTGTGGAACATATCTTACAATACAAAGTTTTAGTTGAATGGAGAGGGAAAACAAAATCTATAAATTTCCAGGAGCCTGTTTCAAGGCATAAAATAAATTCTGCTACAAATATATTTTTATTCAAATGCCCCAGGTTGTCATTCCGACATTTCTGGTGTTCTCTCCTGGCATAGCGTACTTGTAACCCACTTCTGAGGTTGGGGCGCCTGGACGGCGGGGTTACGCTGCCCCGATGATATGAGAGTTGATAATGATGGTAATGATGCACTAGGAGAGGCCTTAAACTAAACTTAAACTAATTAGGCGAATATGATATTGATAATAATAATGACCAGATGGTGTTCGGGGACCGTTTGGGCCTCAAAGCTTCCTGACATTTATCTTACAGGTGAGGAAAAACTCTAAAAAAAAAAACCTCACCCAGGAAACTTGTCCCGATCGGGAATAGAACCCAGACCCGCTGCGTGACAAGGCAGCACGCTACCTCGAGACCACAGCGGTGGACTAAAAAATAAATAAATAAAATAAACAAAACAATATAGAATAGATTAATACCAGACTGAATAAGTTATTAAAGGTATTAGGAAATAATATAAAAACAGGAGAAAGTTTCTAAACATAAAACGCACTCTGACACGCAAAGATTTAATGCAACGGAGAATTATATAAACAAAATATTATATAATAGAATAATTCCAAGCTGAAGAATGTAATTAAATACGTTAGGTAATAATATAAAGCAAAACAAATTTAGGAAAAAAATTCAAAACATAAAAAACTCGTTCTATCACACACATGCAGTTAATGCAATGGAGAATGATATAAACAAAATAATACATAACAGAATAATACCAAACTGATGGAACTAATTAAATACATTACGAAATAATAATATAAACCGAAATATGTTACTACGTTTTCATTATTTTAAAACATTAATTAATTTAGATAATTGATTGTTTTTTTTATCTATCTATGCTTAGTTTACTCTGGATTGGATCTAATTAATGCATTGTATAAATTTGGGTCCAAGATATCAACTATGTTTAGATTCAGCAGTTGTGTAGAAATATCTGTGTCCTATCAACTAGACTTCTCATTATCTGGGTTTACTTTAGACTTTTTTTAAATCCTGAACAAATTATATTAAATTTCTTATGAAGTCTGTCCCGTGCCGTATCCGAACGGACTAAGGCAAACATACCTTGTGCAGACCTAGGGCCAGTTTCACCAAGAGAGGTAACTGTATTATGCCAGTTTTCCCCATGTATAATGTATAGCTTAAACTGGCGTAATACAGTTACCTCTCTTGGTGAAACTGGCCCCTAGAGAGCGTGACTGGTTCTAGACTCATAGAAGAAGAAATTTTATCATGGAATTTCGGCCAGTGTAAGATCGGTGCGCAACCATATCCTGACGAATTGGGCAGCTTAAAAATGTGGCGGCTCCAAGTGGAGAAAAGCAGCTATAACGGGTGGGGACTCTATATGCTGACCACATCTCATCACTATACTGTCTTGGATGATCGTCCACTCTGTAAATGACACATGCGGATGTGAGACCAGCAACTGGAAGATAAGGATCTTCTAGTGCTGTTGCGCCATGGAGTTTTTTAATGATGCCTGCTAAATTTATAATTTATAGTTTCTTGACACTATGAACTTAAACAAAGGAAAGTAAAACCTGCTGTTTTGTAATCAATATTTAATCTTGATATTAATTCTCATTCCTCTTCAGCAAAATCAAAAAGAAAACCTACTAGTTTTTCTAGATATCTGTATCTCGAGTTCTGCTGCATGGAAGTTAGTACCAATATATATATATATATATATATATGTTATAATTAATTTTGACATTTAAAATGCAGGCCTAATAAGACATGAAAAAAAATAAACTACCGAATCGGAATTTGAACCCAGGACCTCTAATTTGATACATTAGTGCGCTACCAGTCACGCTATCCAGTCTCCTAGTCTGGATAACATAAATGGTAGCGCACTAATGTATCAGATTAGAGGTCCTGGGTTCAAATCCCTGTTCAGGCGTTTCTTTTTCTTTAAAGCTCACTAATGTATCAAATTAGAGGTCCCCGATTCAAATCCCAGTTCAAGCGTTTATTTTTCTTTTCTTTTCTTCTTCTTAAACTTATTTGTAGGATTTTCATCCTGTTTATTTCCAAAATCACTCCTCGGAGGAAGACGTACTGGATGTGCATTCACTGTCTATCCATCTCTTGGCAGGTCTTCCTCTTGTTTTTCTCCCGTCCATTGGTCTATCTTCTTTAGCTCTTTTTGCAAGCCGGTTTTCTTCCATTCTTTCTATATGACCCTTCCAATATTCTCATCTATCTATAATAAATTTGGTTATGTCTTGAATATGGCATTTGTCCCTAATTTCTGTCCCAAGCCAGGTTGAAAAAGGGTGAGGGGGAGGAGTAACACCTCGTAAAAAAACCTTGGTTCAGCTTGCCCAGCTGATAGTAACTTGTGAGGGCCCCTTGCCAGGGTTACGGTGAAGACCTCAACGGCAGATACAGCGGAGAAGGAGTCCTTCGGTATACGGTGCACCTGACGGAAGAGGCAGCTCTACATCTACTGCCTTGTAGATTGACAAACGGGCGGATGGGGTTCGTTAGTCCTGCAAGACAACCCATCTAGGAGAGACAACTCCGAAATAAAACGGGGCAGGCTGAGCTCTGGAGCTGGGTGAAGGCGATCGGCCTAGGGAGGAAACCCCGAATAATAAACCCGCCATGAAAACGGGCTAGCAACCCACTTCAAGGTGTATCTTATACATTGCTCGCAGTCCCAAGGATCAAGCCTCGGATCAAAGACGGAAACAAAATACGACTTTTCTTGTCATATAGGTTATAGGCCTATATATATATATATATATATAGTTCTAGGAATTTTCTAGAGTCTAGTGATTGGTCTTGTCTTGTGATCTTGTAAGCCCATGTTTCCCTTAACAGCGATTAGGCGCTCTTCCCCTATAGGGATGAATGTGAACCATACTAATTTAGTTACACTCCTTTTCGTATAGATGTCATTTGAGTGGTCCGTGGTCAGCGTTCCGCCTCATACTGACATCTAGGAAACCAAGGTAGTACTAGGACAGGAAAATTCGGTAAACTTTGCTTAGAGGCTTTTCATTCAGGCTTAAGGATCTTTTATGAGCCTAAAAATCTTCAGACTCCGGACCCACGGCTTAAAGTCCCTCGCGGAGGACTTGCTCTTTGGATTTTTCCATCCTAAAAATCCATCGACCCCGGCCGGGTTTGAACCCGTGACCCTCGGGACCAGAGGCAAAGAGCATAACCACTAGTCCACCGCGGCCGACTCTAGTGATTGGTGTGAGTGTATTTAGGAGCGAACATCGTGACATTAAAATCTAAGGGACAGAGTATTATACACCCTTAGACGCAAAATTTGACCGGCCATTAAAAGCTAAGTACCGCTTTGTACTGGTTTCATGGAGAGGTATTTACAAGCGAACAGACTTTGCTTGGAAAGAATATTTTCCAGATATTTGCTACGTCTTGGATTCTTTGTGATTGGAACGTATAAAATGTTTGCCTGCAGAAGATCGGTCAAATTTCTTGTCTAAGACTGTAAATAATTTCATACTGTTTTTCTTCGCTGATGCACTGCACATGATACCAAATCCCAACATAAAATTTAATTCTAATGACGAGAATATCCGTGTTTTACTATCTTAAAGGTGTGGCAAGTTAATATTTACTAAAATGTTATCTTTCATAGCAAATAATGACCATTCTTTATCTCTCATTTCCCATATTGCTTCTGTCAACTCCGTTACATCATCCGAATTTAGAGAAAAACTAAACAATTTCTGCATAACCTATAAATTCCCTCTTTTATTGCATGCTATTATACAATATAGACCTAATAAAATACAAGGAAATTAAAATGGACTTACAGATTCGTATTGAGTAGCTCTATTCTTTTAATTTACATAATCATCTAAAATAAATCCGTTGCACGACAGCTACGAAGGGCCACGACTGATTACTATTATTGCTGTCATTGGCTAAAATATAGACTAGCCATGTAATTAGCGCGATGCAGTCTTTAACTTAGTTTCATCTTTCTTAACCGAATTCCGCTATAAAACAGCTACTGGCAATAATCTATCCTCAGGAGTCTAAATAGTTCCCGTTCAAGACCCTATCTGAAAGATGATGTTTTATATTACAGCAGGAATCAAACCCGGGACCCATGAGGTCGAATATGATGATCGTGACATCATAAATTGTCTATAATCAGAGTATAATTTTTTTTTTATTCTATGCCCCAGGTTGTCATTTCGACATTCCTGGTATTCTCTCCTGGCATTGGCTTAATTGTAACCCACTTATTAAGTTGGGGCGCTTAGAAGGCTGAGTTACGTTACCCCGATGATATCCATTCATAGTAATTCTGCCCGAAGGCAGGTCCTTCACTGCAATCATAGCATTTTCATGCTATGCTTGCAGCTTTACTAGGGAATTGTAGGTATGGTAGCTTCCCGTCGCTTTCCACACCGGTGAAGGATGATGATGATGGCCATATGATTTCGGGGACCGTTTGGGCCTTAAAGTTTTCCTGATATTTGTCTTACAGGTGAGGAATAACCCCGATAAAAACCTCACCCAGTAAAACTGCCCCGACCTGGGATCGAACCCGGGCCCGCTGCGTGACAAGGCAGCACGCTACCTCGAGACCACAGCGGTGGACCCGATGATATGATAGGCGATAAATGATAATGAAGCGCCAGGAGAGTTTTTAACCTAAACCTAATCTAAATTGCAGACCTTAGACAACCATAGTAATAATTCCATTTAAGAAAAATTCTCATGGTTTGACCTCGAATCGAACCCGGGATCTCATGAACAGTAGTCAGAAACGCTGAACACTAGCCCATGACGTTGATTATTAAATATAGAATATTGATATGGGCAGGTCATGTAGCTAAAACTGGTTTGTTGGTACGATTTGGTATTAAAACTTGGAAATTGCATCATTAAATTGAGATTAGATAAACAAATTATAATTTTGAATCACATTTTACGTTGATAGGCTAGTGCATACACACTAATACAATGATAATTTAATGTTGATAATTTTTTGCTATGAAAAAACCCGGAAACAAATGTTTTTTTATAACATTAAGTATAGCCTATGTTGGTAGATTTTGTCATTGTTTAACTTTATCATTAAAAAGTTTGATATGTGGGAAGTTACGGTCCTGTCTGTTTGATAAAGTATATTATCATATTTACTTTTGATACGTGTATTTCTTTTTATTCCATGACCACATGAACTTTTGAAGCTATTATTCTGAGGCATTATTAAATTTATCACCTTTTTATCTAAGTATAAAACAATAACTTCCCGTTTTCATTAGTACGCGTTAAGAATTCCACTGTAGTTGTGAATATCTGTATACTAACCAGATTTAATACATTATTTCTCATCGTAGTACCATGCGAAAATTATATTGCATTATCATCATCATCATCATCATAGTACATTCACGAATTTAGGTAATTTGTTGACCTGTTTCGGCCTGAAGAGGAACACCATCCAGAAGTGTTTTGAGTGGACATCCTTGTCTTTTTCCTGCAGGTTGATATCTTAACATTTGTTTGGGTATCCTGTGATCTTCCATTCGATGAACATGTTGCATCCATCTTGACTTATAATCAGAAATTTTGTTTTCTAAAGGTTCCATGTGTAATTCTTCTAAGATGTCTTCATTTTTTTTTGTGATCTAGTAGTGTGTATCCTGCAGTTCTCCGAAGGTATCTTATTTCAGCAGATCTAAGTATCTGTATATCCTTCTGTTTCAACATCCATACTTCGCTACCATACAAAAGAGTTGGAAGAGCCAGTGTTTTATACACATTTAGTCGTATCCCAAATTCTCTGGAGAAGAATGAAATAGGTAAGGGGCTCTGGAAAGATCGAGACTCCGATTATGTATGACGAAGTGAAGAATAATTTCGTCCTACTAGGAGGAAACTGTCCACCGCTGTGGTCTCGAGGTAGCGTGCTGCCTTGTCACGCAGCGGGCCCGGGTTCGATCCCCGGTCGGGGCAGTTTTTTCTGGGTGAGGTTTTTATCGGGGGTTTTCCTCACCTGTAAGACAAATGTCAGGAAAACTTTAAGGCCCAAACGGTCCCCGAAATCATATAGCCATCATCATCATGATCATCTTTATCATTATCATCATCATCATCCTTCACCGGTGTGGAAAGCAACGGGAAGCTACCACACCTACACAATTCCCTAGTAAAGCTGCAAGCATAGCATGAAAGATTGTAGTGAAGGACCTGCCTTCGGGCAGAATTACTATGGATGGAGGAGGAAACTTTACTGAAACCCTATGGCAGACATTAATTCAGGCTATGTGGCTAAAAATCATCTCGGTTTAAAATACTCTTACTGATATTTTATTACTGATATCACAAGAAAATGTGCGTTTTCAGTGTATATTTAACTCATGCCCCAAATGGAGCCAATGACCAATCACGTTTCGATGAATTTTGTTTTACGACCAATGACAGTCGTGTTTCACCTCGATATTTACCGAATTACGTTTACCAAAATCAACAAACCGCATCCTTTTTAATATTCTGAACAGGTCAGAGCATTATTTTACAGTGACTGACTCTGCAACAAATACGTTGAATATAGTAAATAATTAACATATTCTTTCGAACAGCACATTTGATAATTGTGTGTTCTATAATTGTGTTTTTAAATCATGATTTTAACCTAGTTGTTTCCCAAAAAAATAATTAGTAACCCATAATGTTGGTTATAATATACGGTTTGATGTGTTCATTTTTTTCTCCACTAGGGTGCATTCTTCCAGTATTGCGATATTATTGGGTTATCGCTGATTGAGATCCTGTTTGGCAATAAATAATATGATCAAGTTGCAGTGAATAAACATAACTATACATTTCTGATTTGTTTTCAAACATCGCCGTTTACATTAAATATGTAAATATTTTGAAATACCGGTAACTATATTTAAATAGTGATTTTTGAGTAAACAGCTTAATTTTATTCGTTAAATTGTCCTAACAAATGCCACCCTTGATTTCCAAATGCTCTAGATAAATTGAAAATCATTCGTAGCATTACTTATGATTAATTAATTAGTGTTTTATTAACGACGCTCAAACAGCTGAGATCAATAGCTTTGAAATTCAAATCTGGGCTTGAGAGGTCCAACAAATTGTGATCAGGAGCTTCTTATTTCAGGATTAAAGTTAATTTACGTATCCTGAATCTACTACACGGGCCCTAAGACTATACTTCCTTCTAGAAGAAAGCCTAAATGGAGTTTATTTTACTCCCTTAAAATTCCATCGATACAGGCCGAGTTTAATCCGCGACCCTCGTAATCAGAGACGAACATTATAAAAATCAGTACCTGCATTTCAGAGTTATACCGTAATAAGTTAATATTTACAGATTAATGATATAGGTAGGTAAAACAAACAAAAAAATCCTAGACTCGCTGAATTACCAATAGGCCTACATGTATATTTGATTTTTATATACAGAATAAAACAAAGAATAGTGAACAAAGACTAACTGCGGCAGAAATGAAATTTATGAGATGTACTGCAGGTTACTCAAGAACAGACCATAAAAGGAATTCTGAGATTCTCAAAGAATTACAAACAGAATCAGTCATGGAATATGTACAAAAATACAGAAACAACTCGAAATCTCACATAAAGAAAAATGAGCAGAACAAGAATACCACGTCAAATCTTAAATTACCAGCCACCAGGCAAAAGATCTTTGGGCAGACCCTTCAAACGTTGGATTGAGACCGTAACAGACAACTAGGTCTATCACATGAAAGGAAGAAGAAAAAGAAGAAGAAGATATACAGAATAATTGAATTAATGCTAAATCTGTATATATCTACATCCTAAATTTAAAAAAGTGAATTAATACTGCCGGTAACCTCTGGAGTACAGATACATCTACATATATTAAAATATAGGATGTACTTTAAAAATTCACACATAAAGTAATGTATCTTGGGAAAAAATTCCATAAAATTTGAAAACATGCTCATTGATAACTTAAAAGAGGGTTAAACACCCTCCTATTCGCTTCAGATTTGAGAAATATTACTCATGGGGTAGTCTTTTTAGTAAATGACAGTTGTTAGTGATCACCCTAAAAAATAGGGAAAGTGTTTCTAATAATTAATTAATATCACCCCCTCATTCTTTCAGAACCTTACACACTGTATTATGGGGGTTAAAAACCTGACACGCACATGTCCCCTTATGATAACCACAGTGTTTTCCTATGCGTTGTTCAAATTTCCCCATCAAGATTCCCCTAAGCACATTCATGGGTTTCCTTGAGTGCGTAATACACGCATAATTCTGTTTCTGTGTGTAAAGATGAGGGTGGAATTGTTTCTGAAATGTCATTGACGTGTTTCTTTCCGAAATACAAAAAGTAGTTCAATTTCAATTCAATACAGTACGAGCTTTAGTTTCCTTCCGAAGGAACTCAACATTATCACGCACTAAAATGTACTATCTACTCCGAGCGAAGCTTTGGAACCAGAGGCGAGCATGATAAACACTTGAACCGACTCGTGAAAAAAAAAAGAAAGTGTTATTAGTGAATGAAAGTTCAAATCTTTGGAAATGTTAATGTTATGAATCGAACCCTATTTTTTTCTCGATCAAAAACGTCAAACACACCCCAATATAAAAGTTTGTAAAAATATCAGACACACATGACGGGGAACAAAGTCAAATCTAGATAAGCGACAGCCATCTTCTGACTAAACTCAGTACACAATTGTCTAGCATCTCATCTGTATCACATCAAAATTTACACCCCTGAACACTGTATGATCCGAAAGTAATATAGCACCAAAATGAATGAAGAACATATACTTAATTGCTGAAAATTGGAATCTCATCTCCAAAAAAAAAATAAAATAAAATAAATCTCCCGGAATTGTACTGGAATGCCAGAAGACTTTTGGATTTAATCCTCATTTCTCGCCATTAGATAAAAGAATATTAATGGAAAGATAATAGGTCTCACTTCTGCAGACTGAAATGTCTAAAAATTTAACATCTGATCAGATTAAGATTTGTTTTGGTAATATTATTATTATTATTATTATTATTATTATTATTATTATTATTATTATTATTATTATTATTATTATTATTATCATCATCATCATCATCATCATCATTGTTATTATTACCTACAGAAATGAATTATTGGAGTAGAGCGGCAAGAAAATCAAGAATGTATAAAATTACATTATTAAATGGGTATATGCGGAAAACACGAAGATTTAAAATAAAATTAGATGAAAATAATCATAGAACAAGTTTCTGAATTTAATTACCTCGGTCAACTATTATCTGATATATTAAATTACACTGAGATAAAGTTACAGAAATACAACGCAATAAATGGAGTCATAAAAAGAAATTTGGTAAACAAATGTCAGCCGCAACTAAATTGAGATTGCATAAAGTAACTGCAAAATCAGGATTAAAGTATAGCAGTGAAAATTGGATACTAAATTCTACCACAAAATTAAAATTGCAAGCGGCACAGATGAAATTTTTACGTCCACTCCTAGGTTTGACAAAAATGTACAAATAAAGAAACACAGATATACTCCATAAATTGAAAGTTCAAAATATAGTTTAAGAAATTCAGAATTATCCAAGCTATTGGTTACATGTTCAAGAATGGATCTATCTCGCTTTCCTAAATAGGCAATGCAGTTATCAACCTAAAGGACGTCATGATAGAGTAAGATCGAAATTAAGATGGACTGACGAACCACATCTTGAGATCTCATGGGAACAGACTCAAACGACCTAAACCTAATAATTTTATGACGATTAAATAGTCTAATTCAACTCTGGCATTTTTAGGGATAAAATAATGTTATAATTGTTCGGGGTACAATGCACTTATGCTCTCGTTATATATAGAATAAACAATACAAAACGTTTAAACATGTGCGGAGAATAAACAGGAAATAACCATGTGTTAGCAACTCGAGAACTCTTCAAAGTCACGTCAAGCACATGTCCAGATGTACAAAGAACTTTACCATCCTTTAAACATTAAATTCAGGAAATGGACATTGTAAAGGATCGAGAAATGGTGTAACGACAGTATTTTCCTGGTAATTCTATAAAAAAACATTCAACAGTTTGAATTTGTTAACCGCTAGTAACATTATTTTCCAATCTGAATATACCCCTTACTGTACTGTCCCTCTAGTTCTATCATTAGACATATACCTACACTAACTCATTGGCTCTATCGAACTCATAGGTTCATGACTGCGCCGACATAACCTCTCTATACATCCCTATCCTGATGTAATGTTTTTCAATCATCCGCTGTATAATCTACTTTCGTAAAATTATGGTTGATGTTATTCTCCCACCTCATTCTTGGTTCTAACTCGGAGTTTTTCTCTCTGGCTTTCCTACAAGAAGCTTCCAAACCCTCTTTCATTTCCCATTCGTGTCACATGTCCTACCCATCGCAGTTATACGAGACTTAATTGTTCTTATTATATCTGGTTTCCTATAAAGACCATGTAGCTCACTGTTATGAAGTCTTCTCTATTCGTCTGTCTGTTCATCTCTCTTTGGTCCAATTTTTTTCCCTAAGAACTTAATTCTCAAGTACTAGCAAGCTTTTCTCCTCCCTTAAAGTAAACGTCCATGTTTCGCATCCTTATAATAGAACTGTCCACCGCTGTGGTCTCGAAATAGCGTGCTGCCTTGTCACGCAGCGGGCCCGGGTTCGATCCCCGGTCGGGGCAGTTTTTCTGGGTGAGGTTTTTATAAGGGTTTTTCCTCGCCTGAAAGACAAATGTCAGGAAAACTTTAAGGCCAAACGGTCCCCGAAATCATATGGCCATCATCATCATCCCCATCATTATCAACATCATCCTCCACCGGTATGGAAAGCAACGGGAAGCTACCCCACCTACAACTTCCTAGTAAAGCTGCAAGCATAGCATGAAAATGCTATGATTGCAGTGAAGGACCTGCCTTCGGGCAGAATTACTATGAATGGATAATAGAACTAGCAGAATCATAGTTTTATGTATCTACACACACTACTATAGCATTCCATAATTATTCAAAATGTTTTATTTTATAATTTATAAATACCGCAAATATTTTACTTCCTGTAGACTATGTATTATATATTCAAATGTTGTAATGGAGTGTTCTAAAAAGTTAATCCTTTACTTCTTTTTCTTTGTTTAATTTGTCTAATTATACTTGATCAATAATATTAATCTCAAAATACTATATTGAACATAATTTTATGGTTTATTATATATTCATTTAATACAGAATTTTAACATTTGTTATTTGATCAACATGTATTTTATTTCATTCTTATTTTTAAAAAATCACAGGTCATATAGCATCTACGACTTTTGCATGTATCAGAAAGAAGTTCACATTTATAATTCTCTGATTTGTACATTTATGCGATTTTTATTTTTAAAGAGCATTAGTTTCATCTGTCTTGTTCCTACTTGATATAGCTGTAATTTAATTTTTAATCATATGTGAATTAATCGGATCAAATAAAAATCATGATGGATGATGAGGATTATGAAATAATTGTTGATGCTGAAAAGGATGAAATATTCAATCCAGTACTTGACTCAAAAACTGAGGAAAATTAGTCCATATAATAAAAATCCGTTCATATTAGTCGAGCGAATGAATTTTAATTCGAGTCTTTTTTAAATAAAACTCTAAAATTCTACCATGTGAGCCAATTCGCTTGTGATGATGACAATTATTATTAAAATCATCAGCAGCAGCATCAAGGCTTAGGCCATCTGGCCTGTACCGACTTCAAGAGACTTCCATCTAGCAAATGGTCTTCCTTGACTTCTGTATCCTGTAGGTTTGTAGTTTAAAATCATTTTAGGTCTATCACCTGACATTCTAAGTAGATGCTCGTACCAATTTTGTCTTTAGTTGTCAATTTTATCCGTCAATTTAAAAATATTTAATTGATCTCTTATCTCTGTACATAAGAGTTTAGCCCGCCGTTAGCCTTAAAAATTTCATCTCCGCTACCTCTATGTTTCTCCTATTTGTATGAGTCAATCATTATTAAATTAATAATAATAATTAATCAAATAGTTATATTATTAATAATAATAATAATTAATAAAATAATAATAATATTAAAAATAATAATGATGGTTTGTTTTACCTGATGGAGTTAACACCGTAAGGTCTTCTCTTCCACTTCACCAGGGTTAAAGTGAATAGAAATTAACGTTATTAATATTATTATATTATTATATTATATAATATTACACCGTAATAATAGTAATAATAATAATAATAATAATGATAATAATAATGATAATAATAATGATAATAATAATGATAATAATAATGATAATAATAATAATAAAATAATAATAATAATAATAATAATAATAATAATAATTATTATTATTATATATTATTATTATTATTATTATTATTATTATTATATTATTATTATTATAATAATAATAAATAATATAATAATAATAATATTATTATTATTATTATTATTATTATTATATTATTATTATTATTATTATTATTATTATTATTATTATTATTATTATTATATTATTATTATTATTATTATTATTATAGAAAAACTATTTTGTTTATACATTAATATATTTTTATTCTTTTTGAAAGCTTATATCTAACTAACTGACTCTATCGAAACTATATGTTCATGGCCGCGCGGACATAAGTTTGTTAACCGCAATCTTGAGCAATTTTTTTTTTTCACTCATCCCCTGTGTAATCTACTTCCTTCGAATCATGGTTAATGTTATTCTCACACCTTATTCTTGGTCTACCAACTGGGCGTTTTACCTCTGATTTTTCTACAAGAAGCTTCCATGCGCCTCTTTCATTCCTTTTCGTGCCACATGTCCTGCCCATCGCAGTCTACGAGACTTGACTGTTCTTATTATATTTGACTTCCTATAAATACCATGTAGCTCACTATTATGTACTCTTCTGCATTCACCTGTCTGTTCATCTCTCTTTGGTCCAAAAATATTCCTAATCACTTTATTCACAAAAAACTCTAAACATGTTATCCTTCCATAAAGTATTATACCATATTTCGCATCCTTATAATACAATTTGAAGAATAACAGTTTTATATATTTTCAGTTTAACGATTTTTATAGGAGTTGGGACGACAAGTGTCCCTGTAATGCATAATAGCATGCGTTTGAGATTTGAGCCTATGTTTAATTTCTTTGTGCATCTCATTCTTATATGTAATTATTGTTCCTAGGTATTTGAATTCAACCACTTTTTTAAAAATTCCCTCATTTGTCATCAGCCATTCATTTCCATTACGTAATTTATTTCTATGTGTGAACATATATTCAGCTTTATTGATGTTGCTTTAAGTCCCAATGTCTTGGTGTTGCTTAATACAATGTGCGTGTTGGCCCTTAATATCTCCTCGCTATCACCCAATAATACTACATCAAGCGAGTGATTTCGAATTTATCTAGAGGATTTGAAATAAAGAGTGGTATTTGTTAGGACTATTTAACGAATAAAATTAAGCCATTATTTAAATATAGTTATTTTAAAATAATTTTATATTTAATGTAAACGGCGATGTTTGAAAACAAATGAGAAATGTTTGGTTATATTTGAGTTGTTCATCACTGCACCTTGATCATACTATTTATTGTCAAACAGGATCGCAATATTGTAAGAATGCACCCTAGTGGAAAAATAATGAAACAAATCAAACTGTATATTATAACCAACATTATAGGTTATTAATTCATTTTTTTTGGAAAGAACTCGGTAAAATCAGTAATTAAAAGCACAATTATTGAACACACAATTATCAAACATGTAGGTCGAAGTAATCTGTTCATTATTTGATATATTCAACGTATTTGTTAGAGAGTCAGTCACTGCAAAATAATGCTCTGACCTGTTCAGAATATTAAAAAGGAGGAGCTTTCTTTATTTTGATTATCAAAATTCGATAATTATCGAGGTGAAACACGACTGTGATTGGTTATAAAACAAAATTCATTGAAATGTGATTGGTCATTGACTCCCATTTGAAGCATGAGTTAAATAGTCATAAGTAATGCCACGAGTGATTTCCAAATTATCGATAAAATTCACGACTCACGAAGTGAGGAGTGAATTTATCTAGAGAATTTGGAAATCAAGAGTGGCATTTGTTAGGACTATTTAACGAATAAAATTAAGCTGTTTACTCACAAATCATTATTTAACTATAGTTATTTTAAAATATTTATATATTTAATGTAAACGGCGATGTTTGAAAACAAATGAGAAACGATAGGTACGCTTCTACTGCTTCTTTTGTTTATCACTGCAACCAGATCATACTATTTATTGCCAAAGGAACGCAATATTGTAAGAATGCTCTCTAGTGGAGAAAAAATGAAACACATCAATCTGTATATTAATTCATTTTTGATGTCGTATACATTTAAGAAAGTGCAAACAGTGGTTTCTTTTTTTGGTGGTATAATCAATTGCTACAAATGTTGACATGTAAGCACTATTATATACAATCTGGTAGCCGTATTTGTTATAGGCTCAGTCACTGCAAAATAACGGTCAGACCTGTTCAGAATATTAAAAAGGAGGAGCTTTGTTTAATATATGATAATCCTAACACTGATAAATATTTCGTGAAACACGACTCTGATTGGTTGTAAAACAGAAATCATTGAAACGTGATTGGTCATTGACTCCCATTTGGGGCATGAGTTAAATAGTCAGTATAAACTAACAGATAATAAATACCATTGAGTTTGAGGCCTACTTCATCCACTAAAGATTTGATGGCATGTTATAGTACAAATTTGAATAGTAGAGGAAAGCTTATATCTATTATAAAATTTTATATTTGTTGAATAATTCATTCATTCATTGATCCCGTTCTTCTCGCTCGCACAATGAGTGCTCCCCTAGTGAAGATTTTCTTAACCACACTAATTTAGTTATGATTATTCCCCTATTGATGTCGGTGAGTGGTATGTGGTTAGTACATCGTCTCGAGGAGGCATCTAGTAGGAACCAAGATATTACTTGGATGTGAAGAGCGATTAAATTTCCCTCAGATACAATATGTTATATTGGGGTTCTTTTATGAGGCCGAAAATCTTCAGACTCGGAACTCACGACTTGAAGTTCCTTCCGAAGGACTTGTCCCTTGGATTTTTGCCATTCTAAAATTCCATCCACCCCGGCCGGAATTCAACCCGCGACCCTTGGAATCAGAGGCAAGGAACTCAAAAAAAGTATTTACAGAACATAATATTTTCCCTTTGTTTTATTTTGGTTGACAAGTGGTAGATTATTATACTGAATTGTTTGCATCTGTCACACGAAACCCGAATTTAGAAGCCAAATAATTGTCATTCGTAATATACAATTTTTAAAAGTATTTTGTTAAATTCTCATTTCTCTCTCAAATGGGCGTTACAAGTTTTAAAATAGCGGTTTCGGAAAAAAAAATCACTTATCTGATTAGGCTACGTACTTCAAACGTCGAGGAGATAAATAAGCGACAAAAATACTTGAACCCATTGAGCAACGTGAACAAAGGTGTAAAGGTTAATGAACACTGATATGTTTATTTTGGAAAATCCTTGTTGCATTTTTGGCTTCATGTCAAAATTACAAGTCCTTGGCCTCAATTACATGTCAAGCATTGATTAAAATCTAAGATTTTTTATGATTGAAAAACAGTTCTTTTTTAGCAGAATTTGGACTTTATTAATAGTAACAGAGCATCTGCGAAGATACACTACACTGTATATTTCGTAATACTAAAAATTACATTCTCTGTCAATTACTGTATTATACGATAAATATTTTTAAAATGAAGATTAAAACTCTAAAAACCAAAATTGACTTTCGTTATTGTATTTATTTTCAACTAATATTTAGAGTTTTTAGCTTTGACTTTAAGTAATTTCTGGTAATGTAAACTAATAGTACATTTAATTGTTATATATGATAAATATGGTTCATATTTATATGTACTAAAAACACCTAATATATGCGTGTAAATATGCACCAAGAATATCGAATATACTCTCAAAATTTAAAAAAAAATGTATCACTTATCAAAGAAATCATGTTATTTTATATCACAGATTACATGTTTAATTCCTTGCAAAATGACGAATAACAGTATGTTAGCAAGAGTTTTTTTTTTAATGTTTTCGGGGGGTAAAGATTTTCTATTGTCGGACAGAATTAGTTTTTAGGCGGAAAATGATCGTTCCACGTTAACGGACGTGATTGGGCAATACTTATATACTGTTAGTGACTGCTCGAAACATTCTTCTGGCAAAGATTGTCTGATTCCACTTATGTTCTTGTTGATTAAGTGAATCTTTTTCATTCCTGAGTTTGAGTCTAACACCGCATTGAGTTTACATTTAACTTTTTTTTTCATCAGAGACGGCATTTAAATAATAAATTGTGTTGTCAATCAACCGAAGAGACCGTATGAGAGTGCACTTCGAGTTCTAGACTCTTAATTGCTTTGAAAAGTGACGAATATTGTGTATGAATGAAATTGATATATTGGATATACAGTTTTACACCATCAATATTTGTAACTACATATTTCACTTGATTAAAGTTCTGGTGGAACGGCACTGCAGAAAACCAAGTTCCTCATGTTGTGAGAACAGGATGCGGTGAAAGAAAACCCTCTGAAAGACGATATTTGTACACCTGTACACGAGCTTGAAATTATCATCATCAGTCACGAATTAGGCCTTTGTAGACCTGTTTCGGCCCCATATAGCAGTATTTTAAGAGGTCTTCCCCGTCGACGATATCCTTTGAGCTTATATTACTTCATCATTTTTAGGATTCTTGAATTATCCATTCTTTTTACATGGTCTATCGGGTTTAATTTACATCTGCTGAGTTTTTCTTCTACCGGTTCTACTTCTAGTTGCTCTAAAATTTCTTCGTTCTTTTTTCGATCTAAAAGAGTGTATCCTGCTGTCCTTCTGAGAAATTTAATTTCCGTTGCTTTGTTTCTGGTCCTGTCTTTTTTTTTCTTCATGTCCAAATCTCACTTCTCTTATGCAATGCGATGCAATTCATGGGCTAATCAAATGATATGGAGAAGATTGGGAAAATACTGTATGGGAGTGACCAGCTATATGAAGATATATCTGTGACTAAGATACACGGACCTTGTAACAATCACTCTCCAATTCAGCAGGCCATAGAAGTCGCAACGAATCGTTTATAAATCTTTCAACTATACTGTGGTTAGTTTTTTGTAACAATTTGCATGAAAGTAAATGAGGTTTGCCGGAATCTTCTGGACTTAATTTACGCACTATAAAGTTCCTTATGTATCGGCCATACAAATCGATTGTTTATTTTATACATATCCAGACATACTTCAATCATATGTCAGACCATATTGAATCCATGACAGAAGCGTGTAGAGAAAGTAAATATTTTTTCCTAAGGGTGGATTCATCCTGTATTCGTTGATTAACACAATTTTTTAAAAGAAATTATACTGTAATAGACGTGGAATATTCAACTTACGCAGTATGCAAAAGCTTTTCAAAGGTCAGAGGAAAATATACAACTTCAGACCGCGATTTCACCTGCTTTAAAAGTGACCGTTGCTTGTTCTTCCTCTTTTCTTTTGACCTGAGATATGTAGAAGTTTTCGAATGCTGTTCAAGTTAAATTTGTTGTCGTATTTTGCGTTCTTCTCGCATGCTTGACAAAACACTACATCACCGCTCTTGAATAGTCAATACTGTTTGAAATCCACTAACTTACTAACTCACTGCCACTATCGAATCCATAGGTTTATGACCGCGCGGACATAAGCTCTCCATACATTCCTATCCAGAGCTAATGTTTTCCAATTATTCCCTGCATAATCTACTTCCCTCAAATTATAGTTGTTATTCTCCTACCTCATTCTTGGCCTACCAACTGGGCGTTTTCCTACAAGAAGCTTCCATGCACGTGTTTCATTTCCCATTCGTGCCACATGCCCTGCCCTACGCAGTTTACGAGACTTAATTGTTCTTACTATATCTGACTTCCTATAAAGACCACGTAGTTCACTGTAATGTAGTCTTCTCCATTCACCTGTCTGAAATCCACTGTTTAATTGAAATGGATCTAGTGCACTTATCATTAGGCATTAATAATTTAATCTGACAAAACACTGCATAAACTATTAGTAGATGAAAAAGTTAACAGACGAATGTTCCTGTCAATTCTGTGGGCACAAACTTTGAGGAGCTACTGGCGTTACTGGATTGAAAAAGGAATGCAAGGAATCCCTTTTATGAAAAGTTTCTTCAATATCTATCTATCTATCTATCTGAATGTATGATACCCTTACCACTTGACTTGAAATATGAAGCTATTATGGTGTCAATGATATCCAACACACAGATTTATTACTTGTTTCAGTTCGTTCAGACATATTTGATAATTTATCTAACATGAGGAAAATGAATACCGAAACATGCATCTATCTATGAATTTGCACCAACTATCAACATATGCATATGCTCATATGCATTTTAGAAAAATCCGAGCCTTAAAGATAAATTTAATTATAGTATCTGAACTGAAATAAATTGAACTGAATACAACTGAACTGAATCAAAGGGGAAAAAGTAAAAAAAAAAAGTTTCATATCACATGTCTGTGTTCAAAGATTACGAGAAAATCACGAATCTTTTTTTTAAACAACCGACTTCAAAACTTCATAAAACAGAATTAGATGTATGAAAATATATAAATTTAAATTGCATGAAAACAAAAGTACAGTAGGCCTATAGTTCTCATTAAACCAACGATAATGTAGCGTGACTATTCCTTTATATTTCAATCTACTGATGAGGAAGATAAAATAAACATAAATGTTGTTTATCTAATATATTCAGTATATTTGACTTCAAATCAAAAAGTTTGTACTTACAAGATAATTCCATTTGAAAAGAAAGCGAACGTTTGAAGCGATTCGTATAATTAGTCTCCTCTAGAACTAGAACTAATTGAATTTAAATGCATAGATTGTTAAACGCCTGGCATTTGAACAACAACAAATTAAGTTGCGCAGACCGAAAATTCAATCAAACAAATACATAGGCCTATACTAAGAATTGACTGAATTCTCAAACTGTGGAATAGTATTATCAAATAGGAACACAAGAATGGACCAGATAAGAAACGAGGATATCCGTGAAGAACTGCAGATCTACTCCATAAAAGAAAATATATTTAACAAGATTCAGTGGAAAGAACACGTAGAAAGAATGGGAGAAAGTAGATTACCAAATAAAATCTTACATTATTTTCCGAGAGGAAGAAGATATGTCGGACATCCTCGGAAGTGATGGTCTTAGATCTATTAGTGAAAACGGAACAGGCAACTAATGCCTAAACCAGGAAGTGAAGAAGAAGAAGAAGAAGATTTCCTAGATATTTTTGGGTTAAATAAAGTTTAGTATCTACTACAAAGTCAGTGTTCCACAATGACCTCCATCAATCTCAAAACTACGTTTCTCAACGACGCACCATCGCCCGGAAAACATTCACCAACATCCCCTCTGTAATCATTTCACTCTCTTGGCTTTTGCGTTCTTTCAGCACTTGCTGATTAGGAATATTTCTTCTATACACCTGTTGCCTGATGAACCCCCAAACGGTCCAAAGGTGTGAAATTTGGCGGACGAGCTGCCCAATGAAACCATTGAGTGGGAAAGAAATTCACCGAAAGTGAATGTTTAGCTTGGTTTGACGTTCTACACAACTCTATACTTTTAAAATTCATGGTAGAACACCGTTGAAGTTATAATTGTGTTTACTATTTTAAAATTCGTACCTGATAAAACAGTTGTTCTCAGTTATATTAACTTCTGTTGCCATGAGAAATCCTGAAAATGAAGCATGCTCTTTGAAAGGCCTAGATTTTAATAGCGTGACGTTTTATAACGGAAGTTAATATAGTTGAGGACGACTGTTTTTTCAGGTACGAATTTTTAAATTTTAACACTATATACAAGTTCGCCGAGTAAATAATCACAGGAGACATGTATTTTGATATCTTGCAACTTTTCTTACATCCACAGTTACTGCAAGATAGTATCATGGACTTCAGTGGTGTTGCAATAAGACGGAGCACCACCGCACTTTTCTTTGACTGTAAGTGAGTATCTTAGTGATATGTTTACAACAGGATGGGCATCTCCTTGTATCTTGGCACCGCGTTCGCCAGACCTCACACTTCTGGACTTAGCCGCTTGGGGGTTCATCAAGCAACAGGTGTTCTGAAGCAAGGTTTCTAATCTGCAGGTACTGAAAGCCAAGCGAATGAAATGATTACAGAGGCTATGTTGGTGAATGTTTTCCGGGGAAGGTGCGTCGTTGGTGTTTTGAGATTGTTTTAGGTCAATTGAACAGTAATTTTGTAGTAGTTACTAAATTATAATTTTTCTTTATTTGGATTACGTTATCTTAAAAATGTACTGGGATTTTCTGAGCATACTGTATTTGATGGGATGTATTAACATAATCTACGATTTAGTTTTATTTAGGGTTCAATATCATGCGAGAAAAACTATTTTCTAGGAAATTCCTCAATCTTTTCTCTCTCTCCCCTTCTCTCTTCCGTTAGTACCGTTTAGCGGGACAAATATATATTTGTGCATTACTGATATCGGTACTAATATACATTTTAAGATCACACTTTTTTATATAAACCTCTTTCACGAATATAGTTCAATAATTTGAAAGGAAATTTCAAGCTATACAAATAGGTAACTTTGTATTAAAAATCTGCTAGGAAAGTTATGGAATGTAAGTCTGAAAGTAAAAAGGAGTGTGGGTAGATCAATATTGCGATGGACGGGTGTAGTTCAAGAAGACCTGAGGAAGTTATTGAATGATTGATCCAGTTCGAACTGCTGGGGACATGGGTGCTCTTCTAGTGGCAAGTCTCTCAACCACACTAATTTATTTACGCTTATTTCCCTATATACGTCAGCGAGTGACATGTGGTTACTGCATCGCCCCGACAAGACATCTAGTAGGAAACTAAGGTATTACTTGGAAGAAATAAGACCTGTTAAATTTTGCTCTGAGGTATTTTTATTCAGGCTTCAGGTTCTTTTACGAGTCTGAAAATCTTTAGACTCAGGACCCACGGCTTAAAGTCCCTCTCGTAAATCTTGTCCCTTGATTTTTTCCTAAAAATCTATCGACCACGACCGGATTTGAATCCGCGTTCCTCGGGGAATGATTGGATAATATTGAGGATAGGGAATGTATAGAGAGTTCATGTCTGCTCGTCCATGGATTCCGGATTCTATAGAGCCTTGGAGTTATTATAGTTATTCATAAAGAAGATAAGAGACTGTCCAATAAAATGCCCAGAGAGTAAGCTATAAAAGGCTACAACTTACATAGCTTGACAAAAGATAAACATAGAATTATTTACTTTCGTGTATGATAATTTCTACTTTGAAACATTAATGTATCAAAGGAATACATTATTCGAGTGATAAACACTTTTATACCATGCAATTTTTTTCAGAAGTAATATAATGTAATTGTCACTTTCCTTGTGATTTATAACGTTCTTCCTCTATCACGGTGCAGTCATTCATTATTTCCACTGCGTAAAACAGCGTAGCTTTCCGAATATGAATGACTGTAAAGTTTAAAATAAGAGAACATAAATTAGATTGCGTCATTCAGAACTAGATTATTATGAAGTTCGAGGCCATCGCTCAACACAGTGCACAGTATTTCACTCCAGTTTTAAAAGTTACATAGCTTTCTATACCACACATTATGCCGACTGTAATAAAGTAACTTATGGAAGACAGGACGTCTTCTTAATTTAAGACCGATGGTAATTGAGCAATTATTGGCAATTCTATTCTAGTAGCTTATGTATCTTGCAACCTAAACATCCAAATCCAATTCTCAACCCAATCCAGTTTTCCCGATGAGTTGTTCACTTCCTCGTCACACGATTACCGAAGTACCGATTCTTAGAAACTCCGACGGAGAACGGTTTAAAGCTTGACGGACAAATACAGACAGGCCAACTTTAATCTCTCTTTCTGCGATCGGACATGTGCTCCAAATAAAACGAATCTTAAAATTCAAACTCAAAAAATCGACCCTAAAAAAAAAATAAAATAAAAAAGGGCACAAAATATGGCCCTAATCTTTCGAGTGCTCACAAAAGCACTTAAAGTATTAACCTGAAAGGTTCAATACGTTGCATTGTCTTTGTACAAATACAGTGAAACCTTTCTTAGCCGGAACCTTTATAAGAAGGAAACCTGTAGAGACGAAAAAAAATCTCCAAAAAGTACGATTTTATATGTAAGATTGTCCTATATAAGCCGGAAACCTTCATAACGCGGAAACGGAATGGTTTTTAAAGTACCAATAGTTAATTTTTACCTCAGTAAGACGGAAAATTATTCTTAAGCACGTTCTAATTACAGTATTAATGACTACACGTGAAAATTCTGCATATGACGCTACTGCATTATATCGTTTTACCTTCTTGTGTTTCCATTGTATTGCGCCGATACCCTTGCTTATGTGTGAAGCGAGTAATCCTCGCTTTTCCTTGCCTCCTTACGTAACCTGCGAGGGAGTTGGGAAACTCTTCAGCCCTACTGTAGTTGAGTTCTTTCTCGCTTTTGTGTGATAGAGTTGTTTTGTATTGCCGTGCAAACTGAGCTGTGTTACATACACTATTTTGTGTGTATTTCATTCAATACGTTATGTCTTTAAAGGATGCATGTAAAACCCTTACACTGCGTGAGAAAATTCAAGTTTGTAATTTGGGAACCTTTATAAGAAGGAAAACTGCCAACACGGAAATATATTTAAGGAGCCGTCATGTTCCTCCATAGACAGGTTTTACTGTAGCAATAAAAAGCAAAAATTAATAACCTATGTAATTTTAGGAATGATATTGCTAACAAAAATAATGAAATTATTGATATAATCTAATCTTAATGCAATTAATAGTAATAGTGAACACATTGTTATAAGCTTTAAGTATTCACACTGTCACCAAAGGAACTTGTGTTTGTTGTTGTCCTGAATTCCAACGTCGTTCCGGACAACTTCGAAGTACATGAAACAAAGGAAAGAGAAGAAGCAGTGTAGGCCTACAAGGAGGGAAATTTAAACTCGATAGATCTATCAAGTCCAAGCATTTATCACTAGTATATGATAAATAACATATGTTTTACTTTATTTTTAAATTTCTTATGTTGGTGAATCTTTTAACTTATCCAAGCAGTTTGTAGTACAACTTAGTCCCTTATGGAATGCACTGTTAAGACTTCTGCTAAGCTTATAATAATGCACGTGAAATTTAGTGGCTGTCCTTGTATTATGGTCATAATAGCCACAATTAGTTTTGAAATAATTTTGATGTAAAAACGATATTGCTTCTAAAATGAAGATACAAGGCAGAAGTGTTTAATTTTTTTAAGATATTTCGAACATTTTACAATGTTTTAGTTGATATTCATCATAGAATAGCATTTAGTCCACTTGACCAAAATAACTGACTTTAGCATTATATGGAATACATTTTTGTAATATGCAGAAAGTTTAACACAAACAGCTGAGCTTTTGAAATAGATGCAGTATATGACTTTTCCTATGTCAGATTGTAATCAGCCCATATACCAAGAAATTTAGTCGAGTCTGCTTATTTTATTATTGGATTAATATATTTAACAATAGTTGAAGGGGATCATCATGTTGTGTATTGTGTTAATCGTTATACTCCCCTGTAAAAGAAGTCATATTTTATTGCCTCAATGCGAGGTTGGAAAGTGTTTTTTACAGAATCGAGGGAAAATGTTTAAAAACCGAGCGATAGCGAGGTTTTTATTTTCCGAGATTCTGCAAAACACTTCACAAACGTGCGTTGTACATTATTTTTTGCGCGATGGTTTTTCTAAATAATAAATAATAGTAAAATAATAACATCTTTGTTGGGAATATTTGCGTTCATTATAAACAATTGACTAACGTTAACAATGTGGGCAATGTTTATTAATTGAAACAGCAGATGGTCTTGAGAACAATATTGATAACATGGCCGCAAATACGTATTTATTGTTTTATATTGTTTCAAATAAAGTTTAGTTCATTTAAAATGCAGTAATTTCTTTCGTATAAACCATATTAATACTACCTTTTGGATATTTTTTGTATATACATTGTAGGTATATACAAAAATAGAGAGCAGTGGTTTTACTTCCCACACGTGGGTGTAAATGTAATATTACAGTATAGTTATTTAGGTAGGCAATCCCAAAATGTAGGATGTTGAACATTCAATAATGGTCGCCAATGCTGGTAAGTACGACAAAACGCAGTATCGCGCAAAAAAATAAATTAAATTTGAGAGAAAGTCATCTTATACCGTAAATTAAACTTTGACATTAGGATTGGGAAGTAGAATTTTATTTAAGGATGTTCTTTAATATGTCAGATGACGAATAAGTAAAATAAATTCCTTATTAAGTTCATTCATACACAACAAATTGTCAATAAATTCACATAAATTAATTTAATAACTATATTTTGATTGCTTCAGAAAAAAAGTTGGTAAATTATAATTTTTTATCGTAATGACAAAGGCTAATAAGTGAGGATAATTTATATCTTCCTTCCTTCTTTTACCTTAATTTAACCTATTCGTTGAAGTATTTTTACATTACATGCTCCACGCTATCCGAACGTAGTAATAATTTAATATAGGCCTACATAATTTGTTCCAAAAAGGTAGAATATTAAAATATTGATGGTCTTTCAGAACTTCTTGCTTCATCCTCAGAAGCTGAGTAAGTACCTACCCAGCTGCTTAGGATGGAAAAATAAGTTTTGAAAGGCCTTCACTACTTTAATGAATTTTAATTTGTTGAGGACGACTGATATTTCAGGTACAAATTTTAATATTTTAACTTTTACATAACAACCTCAACGGTGGTTCAGAATGAATATTAAAAGTATTGATAATATATGCCCTAAAACCAGGATTTTTTAAACTGGGCCTTGACAGATTTTACTCAGAAGGTTTTATTTCAGGCTTGAATTTCGATTAGACACATATCGTTTATATTAATTAGGCCTGTACTGAGAATTTTTACTTGTGAAAAAAAATATATCGATTCCAAACTTGAAACCTTGCATTCTAGACAAGCATTGTAGCCATTGGACCACCGGGAGAACTAGTGTAAGTAGTTATAATCCGAAATGTTTAATTCTTTATTTTAAGAAGTGTTGTTAATTCTTATTTCTAGTGTTATTAATATGGTTTTCCTCTGACTTTATCGGAATGTTAGATTAGTAATCTGAGTTTTCTCATTACGATTTCATGACGTATCCCTTTTAATAATCTTAATAATAATGAATAAATCATACTATGTTTTACATAAGAAAAATAGTTTTTTATAACTTGCAGCCTTTCAGTATCCATTGATATGTATAGTTTTAGTTAAAAGGTGTAAAGTGATTATATGTACAAAATTTATATACAATTTAATTTCTTCTCTTTGATGAGAATAAATGCATGAATAGTAGCTTTGGTGTTTACAGGCCGGCTTCTCGGAAATGTTCTATTTCTTAACCGTGGCGTAACTTTGTTTGTATGCATGCAGGCATCACCACCCCAAAAGTAGACACGACCTTTTGCAACGTGAGGGGCTATAATTTTATCAAGATCCCCATTTGCAATTCAAATCTTTTTTTTTTTCCTGCCATTTTTATAGCTGCCATGTTCACCTCTCGATTCGAGGTTCACGAATTCAAATCCATCTGGGATCGACGGACATACACACACTCTCTCTGTATATATATATATATATATATATATATATATATATATTTTTTTTTTTTTCATGCTATGCTTGCAGCTTTACTAGGGAATTGTGTAGGTGTGGTGCTTCCCGTTGCTTTCCACACCGGTGAAGGATGATGATGGCCATATGATTTCGGGGACTGTTTGGGCCTTAAAGTTTTCCTAACATTTGTCTTACAGGTGAGGAAAAACCCCGATAAAAACCTCACCCAGAAAAACTGTCCCGACCGGGGATCGAACCCGGGCCCGCTGCGTGACAAGGCAGCACGCTACCTGGAGACCACAGGGGTGGAATATATATATCTCCCAGGAGTAGCAAAATGCTATTTCCTTCGTAACGAACGTAAAGCTGTATAGATTAACTATTAAAAGAACCTTAAACTAAAAGTAAGAAATATCTGAGTAAAATGTGTCGGCTCTTTCACGTCCAGCTTTGAATCAAGACTCTAATGACCTGAAATGTTGAAATATGTTAAATAAACACTATCTCTACACGTATGGGTAGAAACATGTGTCATCTCTAAATAATATATTTAAAAACTGAATTTTTAATTTAGTGTTTTTTTCTCCATTGTAGATTAACCTCTCGCCTTATATCTACCGTAATTTTCTATATCCCACGCTGCCTGGGCCTTACAATGGTACGACCTGTCGGGGAGGGATTTTAAACATTATATCATGGATACTTTTTTGACCACACAAAGATATGGAGGACTCCACGAATGAGTGATCAACTCATTGCAGGGCCTCCTCCGAGACAACACAACATTAAGACATAGCACGCCATTCATTTATACTAAACATGGGGATATGATAATGATTATGATGGCAAGACGATGTTCGGGGACTGTTTAAGTCTTAAAATTTCCTGACATTTGTCTCAAAGGTGAGGAAAAATCTAAAAAAAAAAAAATCGATCCAGGAAAGTTGTCTCGTTCAAGGATCGAACTAGGGCCCACTGTGTACGAGCAGTGACGCTATCCGGAGACCACAGCTGTGGATTATTTTTAAACTACTAATATTAAAATATTAAAAGTAATGAATTTTCTATATGGTCATTTGGGGGACATAACAGTTTAAATTAGTAGGCCTATTAATATTTTCAAAACATTAAAACGATATAACTACATGTACTTATAAAATGCATTATATTAAAATAGGCGATCGACAAGAATTTCAAGAAGGGATAAGGTCAGAAACAGCACAATAAGGGAGATTATGCAAGTTGAAAAAAAAAACATTACGAAAAATAGTAGAAAAACGTTTGAAATGGTATGGACACCTCATAAGAATGGAAGAAGAGAGATTACCAAAGAAGATCCTTAATTGGAAAGATAATGGAAGAAGTGGAAGAGGCAGGCCTAGAGAACGAAGGATGGATGGGTGGATGAATGGATGGATGGATGGATGGATGGATTGAGTGAAGAGAAGTATGGAAGCTAGACATTTGAGGGAAGATGATGATTTAGACAGGTTCCTGTATTGTGGAATATTCCTAATTAAAAAAAGACAAAATAGCTACATTCAAGAAGATTTTAATATAACAGAGAAAATTTTACTCATGAAAAACTGTAAAAGCATTTTATTGTTTGTTTCTGTACTTTTGTTAAAGTCTTCATGTAACAGCAAACTCCACCGTATATTTCTGCAGTACTTACATGCATTGGTTTACTTTTTCGCAATATTAAAACTTCTATACACATATTTGAAGAGAAAAATTATACGCTCAGACCGGGACTTGAACCCGGGACCCTTGGTTCTCTAGACCAAGTGCTCTACCAACTGAGCTACCTGAGCAAGTACCGATCTAAACGCAAATCTTTCTCTATATACATTGTAATTCCCATCCACATTCTATACACATGTTTATGTGTGTTATGAAAATTCCTGGCTTGAAATTTTACACATTTGTGCGTTTGATTCCGCGCTGGGTGACTTATGTAAATGATGAACTCTTGTATTGTTTACAGAAAGGAGTACAGGATGAGTGAGTGTACGTTCAAGTGTTTGTGTGTAGTATATGAGTGTTGTGTAAAGTATGATGATGAAGAGAAAAGGAAAAGTGAAACCCAGTATCGTCACGTGGCCTACTCGTGTTGAAAATCATTAAGAAGGCATTTTTGCTTCTGACGGACGAATCGCTATCAATAGTACCACAGTAGTAATGAGGAGACATTGGAATTTAATGCAAGCGATTGATGAATGGAGACGACTACATAACAGTGAGCTGTATGATCATTAGGCCTATGGAAAACCAGATAATTCGAGTTTAAGTCTCATAACCTGTAATGGGCAACACATGTGGACGAATGGGGAATGAAAGAGGGGCATGGAAGCTTCTTGTAGGAAAACCAGAGAGATATCGCCCAGTAGGCAGGCAAAGAATGAGGTGAGAGAATATCATTAACTATGATTTGAGGGAAGTAGATTATACAGGGGATGATTGGAAAACATTCGCTCAGGATAGAGATATATGGAGAGCTCATGCCCGTCTGGTCATGGACCTATGGGTTCCATAGTGCCAGTAAGTTAGAGTTAGTTATACGGGCGACTGGTGCACAATCTAGCGATTAAAAATTGCACACCTCGTCCCGAGATTGAAAATTTTACAATTAAAATATCCAACCCGCCGGGTATCTAACCTACCCCGCAAGTCAGAAAGTAGCTAATTTGGCAGAGTTATGTTGAAAATTTTAAATGGGTTGTCATCCCGTTTCATGGCCGCCTTTACCCCAGAACAAGAGGTTGGTATTCATTTCGATTAGAGGCTGAGCCGACCTCAGGGTCATGGTGCCGTCAGACTGTATGGGTCAGTTTTAAAATCCTCACTTCCACCGGACTCGAATCTTCTACCTTCCGGCTTGTAGCGTATTGCCTTAATCAATCACTCTACGGCGTGGCCTTCTGAAATTTTAACCAGAGTAACAAGGTCTACTGTATGTTTATTTTCCTCACAAAAATCGATAAATCCCAAAAAGAGAGTTTTAGTGGCTCTAAAGCATAAAACTTATATTTAAAAAATATAAATTTAGTTTCTTTAGATATTAAAAAATTCGAGGACTTGCTGATTATACACTGAAAGGGAATTTTGTCATTGAGCTCTTTCGATATGACATCTATAAATAGTATAAGGTCTTATTTTAAAGAAAATTTAATGTGCTTGCTAACAAAATGAAGATCGACTTCTAAATCTGAGAGACAGGTACGTGATAATATGACAGAAATGAGGAAATATCATACCAGTTCGCCTTCTAAATACTAATTGACATTCTGCCAATTTACAAGATGGAACAAGCATTCCAATATTATCTAAGAATCAAATATATTATACAACTTTAGTGTGGAGAGATCCGATGCATTCAGTCAACTAGGGCCGAATTTGAAAATTTTAACATTATTCGTTGAAATGTTAAAAATGTTCTGTTTCCATTTTGACCATCATAAATAAAAAGTCTACAATATATAATGGCAATCTTCTATTATATTATTTAATACAGGGTGATTCAAAAGTCTTTTGACATTTTCGTCAAACCAATGTTTTATGCCAAAATTATTACTTTTGGAAAGTACTGACTACTGGATGATAAACTCAGTACATTTCAATGCGGTGGCCCTCTAAAGTCACGGCACAGACTCCATCTTTCTTGTGTACAGCGAAATACTTTTTCCAGCATAGCTGGTGTGATTGCACTTACCGCTGCAGCTATTCGGTTTCTCAATTGCTGTAAGGTGTTGATCTTCACTTCATGCACTTTGGACTTAACAAAACCCCAAACAAAGGAGTCTAGTGATGTCAGATGTGGAGAGCGGGCTGCCCAAATTCTCGGTCAACCACGACCGATCCACCTACTAGGAAAATTTTTTTTGAGGTGATCACTAACAATGATGGCAAAATGGGGTGGTGCACAATCTTGCTGGAAAACCACAGTATCTTGTACAGCATCCTGTGCCAGCTGCGGTTCCAGGTATTATTCTAGCATGTCAAGGCATTTAATTCCAGTTACTGTTGTTTCCCTCAAACATGAACGGCCCGTAAAGTTTTGTTTTTGTTATTCCCAGCCACACATTTACCTTTGGTGTGTCTCTCTGAAATTCTTGTATAGTGTTTGGCTGTTCGCCTGCCCAAATCCTACAATTATGCCTACTGACATCTCCACATGTGTGGAATGTTGCCTCATCACTGAACACATGTTCCATGTAGTCTTCGTTTTCAATGGCATTTAACAGGTCATCACACGTAGCTTGTTGAGCCACGTAGTCTTCTGGTTCAAGCTTGTGCATTATCTGGATGTGATAAGGGCATTTGTTCTGTTTGAAGAGCAAGGTACACCATACAGTGCTTTGGGACTTACCCAACTCTCAGCTGAATCTTCTGGTTGATGCACCGGGACTTCGTGAGGAGGCATTCTGTATGGTTTGCACGTATTCTGGTGTTGTAGCCAGCCTCCCTTTACGTGCTTCATCAGCAACAGATCCCGTCTATTTCATTTTCAGTACCAACTCTCTGATAGCTTGCCTGCTAGGCCCTGGTTTTCTGAACTTTCTAGTGAATTCTTCTTTGACCTGCCCGTACGTCAATCCTCGTATACGAGCTAATATTTCCTCTATTGTTAGCATAGTTTCCAATTACCGATAACAATAATGCATAAATTAACGACATAAGGAAAAGTCAAGAAACTTTTGAATCACCCTGTATTAAGTGTCATTATTGAAAATTTAAAATATTCGGGAATTTTTAGTAAATGTGTTCATCCTAAATAATCATACATTAACTCCTGCAGAAAAAAAACAGTATAAACAAAAGTATAGAAATAACATATGAAACCACATTTAAATTAATTAGTTTGAATAAGCGTTTTCTGTCTGATATTAAATACTTAGATTTTCGTGGAGGACCTTGTAACCTTTAATTTTTAAATGAATTAATATAACTTAGTATGTTATGCTCGGACCAACGGATCTGTGCCCCTATAGCGCTGCCATCGTTCTTAGAAAAGTACACGTCAATACTCACACCATTTCACCGCACTCCCCTCCCGCTATGTCAAACAGCAGCCACAGTAACTTGTAGAGTAGGGATGTTGCCAAACTTCCCCTGTGTCATGATTCTTGAATATTGAATAATGCAAGGTTGGAGTCGAGTTGACAACACTGGAGTGCAAGTGCAAGAGAGAGAGAGAGAGAGAGAGAGAGAGAGAGCGAGAGAAAAGAGAGAGATATGAATGCAGGGAGGGAAATGATTTGCCGAGGCAGAAAAGGAAGTAGGCTTTAGTTCGCATATCTTACAGGGACACAGATCCGTTGGACAGACAATAAAATAATGACTGAATAAAAGCTAAATACTAAATACTGTTAATGTTAATAGGAAGAACAAATATCCCATTGCTGACAATGAATGCGCGGTTTGCCTACTCTGGAATCTCTGTCGCAACTTGAGTCGGCAGAAGTTGAAGATATTATTGTACTATGAAATTATCTATTCTAATTTCTTCCAATAACCGATTCACCATCATTTTGGATTCAAGACTTAGTTGATCTTGTATATAACCCGGAGCTAGCAGAAAATAGCATTCACTTAATGAGTGCAGTGATGACATCAACGAATTAAGGCTCATTGCATGTAATTTGATTTTCCTCCAGTGGATATCCCCGCTCTGCTAATGTCACATTCTTGAGGTAAAGAGACAGAGTGTATTGATAATTTCAATTAATTCTGTCCATTAAGGCATCCTGGAAGAACAAATGATCCAAGAGATTTTCACCTATAATCTCTCTCCAAACTTCCGTGATAAACCGTTACAGCTGAGAATGATTCTCCTATTCCAAGTGGAATTTCTCTAGCCCAAAGATAACGATTGTGTAAGTTCATACCATATCTACCAAATATGGTTTAATGGGGAAGACCTGATGATAGAAATCCCATAACGATTGTGGTCTGTTGTAAAACCAGCGACGAAATATTTCCCAAGGATGAAAGTCCTCTAGCGATTTTCCCTCAGAAGATTGCAAATAAAACGAACACACATAGCATGGACCTTGTTAGTTCACAAGTTTGGTTTGTTTGTAGCATGTTAGCATAATCGTCATTTACAACTTTCAGCTAATCCAAAATGAAGTGTACTACGTTCATCATTTACTATTATACAAAGAAGACCAAAACATAAGTGGAAAGATCAAGACCATCTTCGTTTACCATCACAGGTCACATGACCTAAAGCGGATTTGTTCATGATTATGATGATGATGATACTGTTACACTATTACATAAGTACTAATTATGCGATTTAAGACATTGATGCCTTGGTGCATAGCTATGAAATTTGCGCTAGTTCGAATCCCCATGGGGTAGATTTTTTTCTTGGAAAGTCGAACAGTATTGGACGGGCCTCTCGCGCGATGCAGTTTAATTTCAAGTATTGATTATGAGAAAAAAGTAAAGTATGGTTGAAACTCAGCATATTTATTTCTTTTAATATAAAACATTATTAAAGGCTGTTAATATTATTAATTAAAATATCTAAAAAACAGTATATGTCTAGACTCAATTGCTCTATGTATTAAGTCCCCACTTTAATAATTAGAAGGAATTGCAAAACATCCTCTATAATCTTGGTCCATAATGCTAAAGAATATAATAGTTGTAATAAACAGTATATCATTTATTTCCTCACACTCATCTTCTACGTTATATTTAATTATCTCATGGAACAGGACAGAGGAACGGGGAAATGTGCTGGGAAGCCCTAGTCTTTATACAACATAGCCTACTGAATATGTTCGGTTTTTCCCTGTTTAATGTGTAAACAGGTTGCGGAAGATAACGTGATACAAATTACGAAATTTGATGAAACTTAATTTTTTATTGCAATCTGCCCAATTCTATTTATTATAAAAAATAGTAAAATTATTTAGTAAATAACCATAGGTTGGAAATTGATATAAGCTATCTGTTAATTTAGGCCATTTAGGGCATATATTGTTCTAGAACTCTGTCTAAATGAATAAATACGTAGCGGTAGGTTGTCATAGAAGAGACTTCCGGTCGTTTGCAGAAACAAGATCTGAACCACGATCACAAGTTTTATTGTTTCTATAATGTCGATATGAAACCACCAAATCCATGGTTGTTAATTGCGAAAACAATGTCTGAACTTGGACCACTGTTTTATAACCAATGCCTTGGATTTTAGCGAATTCCGAAGGAATTGAGCTGTTGACGTCAATAAACGTCATCATCATGAAGAAATCAGTGCCCTTTGACGGTAATCTTGATCGTTCTACTGATGTTTTGGTCTTCCTTGATCCCTATATCCAGTTGGAGTATATTGCAATGCCAATTTTGGAAGATTATTTCTTCCTATTCTTCTCAGATGATTTTTCCATTCTTTTTGGTATCTTTCTTCTATTTCTTTATTTAAACTTGGTACTCTACGGTTTTCTCTGATAAATAATTTGGTGATCCAGTCTATTAACTCCTAACAATGATCATAAGAAGTACATTTGGTTTACTCTAAGTTTATGAGAATATTTTTTTATTATTTAAAATCGAAATTTCACTTTCGTATTTTAGAGCAGATTTTGATGTTATGTTATGTAATCTTAGTTTTATATCTCATTATACGATTTTTTAAAAATAAATACAAATATTCACCTATCCCATCTAGCAGATATCGATAATGACAATAAGCTATATGTATATATATCAACTTCAACTTTTTTTTAAACTCCAAGCGCGACAGGCCTAGAAGGTCCTTGGCTTACCAGCCGGCTACTGGCCTCATATCCACATGTCTTAATCACAGAGGTAGACGATCATCTAGCCAGTGTAGGGGTGACATGTGGTCAGCATGTCGGGTCCCCCAGCCGTTATAGCTGGTATTCTCAACATGGAGTCGCTACTTATTATAGCTACCCGGTGCCTCACGATGCTGGGTGGGCACCGGTCCCATACTGGCCGAAATTCCATGAAAAAAATTTCTACCCCCATGGAGATTCGAATCAGCACAAGTCCCGTAGCTCTGCGCCAAGGCTTCCTGACTTAACCACTCGGCATATATATATATACAGAAAAACTTGTTTAATCCGGAAAGTGAGTAATGCGGAAATCTGTCCAATGTGAACAAATTTATTGGTCCCGGCAAAATAACAGTAATTTTACGTGTATTTATTTTGTATAAAACAGAATCTGTCCAACTCGGAAACGGAAGGATATTTATACACAATTCATGACAAAAATGTTTATAAGGCGGAAAGATAGAGAGAGAAATAAATTAGTTTCCACTTCAGTGAATTCCTATTAGGCGAATTAACAATACATGATGATTCACGCCGCCGGGAGAAATAGAAATTCTACCTGTATCTGGAATTTTCTTTCGGCCTCACTGCACACCCGTTTTGCGAAATACAGGTTCGTTTAACAAATATTTGATATGTCTTACAAATAACCAGTGCACTGTAAAATCTTAAATTAGTTTAAGATCTGAGACCGATTGTGTATGTATCTTTCACTGTGAACCGAAAGTGATATTTCGGTTCGTTACATCAGTGCTGTTATCCTCCCTCCATAGTGAGATTCGTGAACTATGCCAATTTCCTTTCTCTTTCTATCTACTCCCACTCTCCATTCTGCCACTCCCTTTGCTCTGTTTGTAGTGCGCAACTTTCCCTCCTACCTCGGAACGGTCAAATAGGCTACACACATTGTGAACACTATCATTCAATCGTAGATTTTGGTTGGAACACTGCTTTGTCGTCTGGAGGACGCGAGCTGCGTATTTTGTGTTTGGTCCGGCAGGCCAGGGTAAGGCACCCTGGCAAGGACTAAAAGTATGTATGAGAGGTTGATTGTGTGAGTTATGTTATTTTTCGTATTATTATTTGTCTTTTAATTCTTGAATGATCAAGTTATGTATTTTCTTTCATTTCATTTTTCAAACTTCAGACGTGCAATTTAATATCAAATATTTTTTTTTAGTAAGAATCAATGTTTAATTATTGTATGTTAACTATGCTACAGCTGTCTTGAATATTCCTGTACATAAGCTTGCTTAAAAGTCATATGAGCTCCTTTTTCCCGTCTAGCTTTCATGGTTGATAATAGTACACTCAGGTTAACTAAGCATCATAAATTACTACAGTGTGTCTTAAGAATTATTATTGATTAATGTTTATGAATTTGGATAGGAAGGATGAATCAATCTTTGCCTCTCATGGGCCCGGGCAAAGGATTTTGAATAGTACTGATAGTTATGAACTCTATGCTAATATATATACACAAGGTAGTAGATCGAAACACGACAGCGCAATATGGTAGCAGTAAGCTGGGTAATTGGTGCAGGGTTCAAAAAGACCCCAGGGCGCAAATTGGTAGCTGATCGCGTGATTTTGAAATGTTGGTTACCAAGGTCTCAAAGTACCCAGGGCGCAACTGCATTCGAAATTTGTGGAATAAATATGGCTAAATCGCATCTATCATTGTCTATCTATCTATCTTCGGGTTTTTACAGCTGATGCCGTCTTCCCGTGCCAAACCTCCAAAGCCTACGGTCTTGGGCATCTTCGATGCTTAGCCCTCTAGCTTGCATTACTGTCTTCATGTTTTCCTTCCATGTTAACCTTGGTCTTCCTCTTTTCTTCTTTCTGTTAGGATGCCATTCATATAGTTGCTTCGGCCATCGCTCATCTTCCATTCTTAAAACATGTCCTAACCACTTTAATTCCTTGTCCTCAATTCTTTCAATTATGCTTTCTTCTGCTTCCATTATGTTTCTAATTTCCTTATTTGTGACCCGTTCTAATTTAGACTTTCTGGCACTTCTTCGTAAATAATCCATTTCTAGAGCTATTAGTCTATTCTTGTAGTACTTATTGATTGTCCATACCTCACTTCCGTACATTGCAACAGATTCCACCAATGTTTTACCAATATATTTTTTTGTGTCTTTCCAAATATGCTTATCCCACCATATGGAATTTAATGATGATATTATTTTGCTACTCAATTCAATTCTATGTTTTATGTTCTCTTTGCCTATGCCTTCGATGTTATCCATAATCATTCCCAAATATTTAGTTTGTTTCACTTGCTTTATTTGGATTCCATCTTCCAATACTAAATTTTCTCTTTCTATTTATTGCCAGATATTCTGTTTTTTGTAAATTTACTGTGAGACCCCATGATTCATATGCGTTTTTCAACCTTTTTATCATGAATTCCATATCAAAATTGTCTTGCGCTAAAACCAGTTGATCATCGGCAAATTGTAATGTCAGCAAAAATCTATTGCCTATTGGAATCCCCATACCTTTGCAGCTTTGTTTCCATTTCGTTCTATCATTGTCATTAAACGAAAAAGTGAACGTAATTGAAGATAAAGAAAAATAAACTCTCAGTACACGAAATAGTCAGTCAGTCAGTCAGTCAGTCAGTCAGTCAGTCAGTCAGTCAGTCAGTCAGTCAGTCAGTCAGTCAGTCAGTCAGTCAGTCAGTCAGTCAGTCAGTCAGTCAGTCAGTCAGTCAGTCAGTCAGTCAGTCAGTCAGTCAGTCAGTCAGTCAGTCAGTCAGTCAGTCAGTCAGTCAGTCAGTCAGTCAGTCAGTCAGTCAGTCAGTCAGTCAGTCAGTCAGTCAGTCAGTCAGTCAGTCAGTCAGTCAGTCAGTCAGTCAGTCAGTCAGTCAGTCAGTCAGTCAGTCAGTCAGTCAGTCAGTCAGTCAGTCAGTCAGTCAGTCAGTCAGTCAGTCAGTCAGTCAGTCAGTCAGTCAGTCAGTCAGTCAGTCAGTCAGTCAGTCAGTCAGTCAGTCAGTCAGTCAGTCAGTCAGTCAGTCAGTCAGTCAGTCAGTCAGTCAGTCAGTCAGTCAGTCAGTCAGTCAGTCAGTCAGTCAGTCAGTCAGTCAGTCAGTCAGTCAGTCAGTCAGTCAGTCAGTCAGTCAGTCAGTCAGTCAGTCAGTCAGTCAGTCAGTCAGTCAGTCAGTCAGTCAGTCAGTCAGTCAGTCAGTCAGTCAGTCAGTCAGTCAGTCAGTCAGTCAGTCAGTCAGTCAGTCAGTCAGTCAGTCAGTCAGTCAGTCAGTCAGTCAGTCAGTCAGTCAGTCAGTCAGTCAGTCAGTCAGTCAGTCAGTCAGTCAGTCAGTCAGTCAGTCAGTCAGTCAGTCAGTCAGTCAGTCAGTCAGTCAGTCAGTCAGTCAGTCAGTCAGTCAGTCAGTCAGTCAGTCAGTCAGTCAGTCAGTCAGTCAGTCAGTCAGTCAGTCAGTCAGTCAGTCAGTCAGTCAGTCAGTCAGTCAGTCAGTCAGTCAGTCAGTCAGTCAGTCAGTCAGTCAGTCAGTCAGTCAGTCAGTCAGTCAGTCAGTCAGTCAGTCAGTCAGTCAGTCAGTCAGTCAGTCAGTCAGTCAGTCAGTCAGTCAGTCAGTCAGTCAGTCAGTCAGTCAGTCAGTCAGTCAGTCAGTCAGTCAGTCAGTCAGTCAGTCAGTCAGTCAGTCAGTCAGTCAGTCAGTCAGTCAGTCAGTCAGTCAGTCAGTCAGTCAGTCAGTCAGTCAGTCAGTCAGTCAGTCAGTCAGTCAGTCAGTCAGTCAGTCAGTCAGTCACTCAGTCACTCAGTCACTCAGTCACTCAGTCACTCAGTCACTCAGTCACTCAGTCACTCAGTCACTCAGTCACTCAGTCACTCAGTCACTCAGTCACTCAGTCACTCAGTCACTCACTCAGTCACTCACTCAGTCACTCAGTCACTCAGTCACTCAGTCACTCAGTCACTCACTCAGTCACTCACTCAGTCACTCACTCAGTCACTCACTCAGTCACTCACTCAGTCACTCACTCAGTCACTCACTCAGTCACTCACTCAGTCACTCACTCAGTCACTCACTCAGTCACTCACTCGGTCACTCACTCGGTCACTCGGTCACTCGGTCACTCGGTCACTCGGTCACTCGGTCACTCGGTCACTCGGTCACTCGGTCACTCGGTCACTCGGTCACTCGGTCACTCGGTCACTCGGTCACTCGGTCACTCGGTCACTCGGTCACTCGGTCACTCGGTCACTCGGTCACTCGCTCGGTCACTCGCTCGGTCACTCGCTCGGTCACTCGCTCGGTCACTCGCTCGGTCACTCGCTCGGTCACTCGCTCGGTCACTCGCTCGGTCACTCGCTCGGTCACTCGCTCGGTCACTCGCTCGGTCACTCGCTCGGTCACTCGGTCACTCGGTCACTCGGTCACTCGGTCACTCGCTCGTCTCGGTCACTCGGTCACTCGGTCACTCGGTCACTCGGTCACTCGGTCACTCGGTCACTCGGTCACTCGGTCACTCGGTCACTCGCTCGGTCACTCGCTCGGTCACTCGCTCGGTCACTCGCTCGGTCACTCGCTCGGTCACTCGGTCACTCGGTCACTCGCTCGGTCACTCGCTCGGTCACTCGGTCACTCGCTCGGTCACTCGGTCGGTCACTCGGTCGGTCACTCGGTCACTCGGTCACTCGCTCGGTCACTCGCTCGGTCACTCGGTCGGTCACTCGGTCGGTCACTCGGTCACTCGGTCACTCGCTCGGTCACTCGGTCGGTCACTCGGTCGGTCACTCGCTCGGTCACTCGGTCGGTCACTCGGTCGGTCACTCGGTCGGTCACTCGGTCGGTCACTCGGTCGGTCACTCGGTCGGTCACTCGGTCGGTCACTCGGTCGGTCACTCGGTCGGTCACTCGGTCGGTCACTCGGTCGGTCACTCGGTCGGTCACTCGGTCGGTCACTCGGTCGGTCACTCGGTCGGTCACTCGGTCGGTCACTCGGTCACTCGGTCGGTCACTCGGTCGGTCACTCGGTCGGTCACTCGGTCGGTCACTCGGTCGGTCACTCGGTCGGTCACTCGGTCGGTCACTCGGTCGGTCACTCGGTCGGTCACTCGGTCGGTCACTCGGTCGGTCACTCGGTCGGTCACTCGGTCGGTCACTCGGTCGGTCACTCGGTCGGTCTCACTCGGTCGGTCACTCGGTCGGTCACTCGGTCACTCGGTCGGTCACTCGGTCGGTCACTCGGTCGGTCACTCGGTCGGTCACTCGGTCGGTCGGTCACTCGGTCGGTCACTCGGTCGGTCGGTCACTCGGTCGGTCACTCGGTCGGTCACTCGGTCGGTCGTCACTCGGTCGGTCACTCGGTCGGTCACTCGGTCGGTCACTCGGTCGGTCACTCGGTCGGTCACTCGGTCGGTCACTCGGTCGGTCACTCGGTCGGTCACTCGGTCGGTCACTCGGTCGGTCACTCGCTCGGTCACTCGGTCGGTCACTCGGTCGGTCACTCGGTCGGTCACTCGGTCGGTCACTCGGTCGGTCACTCGGTCGGTCACTCGGTCGGTCACTCGGTCGGTCACTCGGTCGGTCACTCGGTCGGTCACTCGGTCGGTCACTCGGTCAGTCACTCGGTCACTCGGTCACTCACTCGGTCACTCGGTCAGTCAGTCACTCGGTCACTCGGTCAGTCACTCGGTCGGTCACTCGGTCAGTCAGTCACTCGGTCACTCGGTCAGTCACTCGGTCACTCGGTCAGTCAGTCACTCGGTCAGTCACTCGGTCACTCGGTCAGTCAGTCACTCGGTCAGTCACTCGGTCGGTCACTCGGTCAGTCAGTCACTCGGTCACTCACTCGGTCACTCGGTCAGTCAGTCACTCGGTCACTCGGTCGGTCACTCGGTCAGTCAGTCACTCGGTCACTCACTCGGTCACTCGGTCAGTCAGTCACTCGGTCACTCGGTCGGTCACTCGGTCAGTCAGTCACTCGGTCACTCGGTCACTCGGTCACTCGGTCAGTCAGTCACTCGGTCACTCGGTCACTCGGTCAGTCAGTCACTCGGTCACTCACTCGGTCACTCGGTCAGTCAGTCACTCGGTCACTCGCTCGGTCACTCGGTCAGTCAGTCACTCGGTCACTCACTCGGTCACTCGGTCAGTCAGTCACTCGGTCACTCACTCGGTCACTCGGTCAGTCAGTCACTCGGTCACTCACTCGGTCACTCGGTCACTCGGTCAGTCACTCGGTCGGTCACTCACTCGGTCACTCGGTCGGTCACTCGGTCGGTCACTCGGTCACTCACTCGGTCACTCGGTCGGTCAGTCACTCGGTCACTCACTCGGTCACTCGGTCGGTCAGTCACTCGGTCACTCACTCGGTCACTCGGTCGGTCACTCGTCGGTCACTCGTCGGTCACTCACTCGGTCACTCGGTCGGTCAGTCACTCGGTCACTCACTCGGTCACTCAGTCGGTCAGTCACTCGGTCACTCACTCGGTCACTCAGTCGGTCAGTCACTCGGTCACTCACTCGGTCACTCAGTCGGTCAGTCACTCGGTCACTCACTCGGTCACTCACTCGGTCACTCAGTCGGTCAGTCACTCGGTCACTCGACTCGGTCACTCGGTCAGTCGGTCACTCGGTCACTCGGTCACTCACTCGGTCACTCAGGTCGGTCAGTCACTCGGTCACTCGGTCACTCGGTCACTCACTCGGTCACTCAGTCACTCGGTCAGTCAGTCACTCGGTCACTCAGTCGGTCAGTCACTCGGTCACTCACTCGGTCACTCACTCGGTCACTCGGTCAGTCAGTCACTCGGTCACTCACTCGGTCACTCAGTCGGTCAGTCAGTCGGTCACTCACTCGGTCACTCACTCGGTCGTCACTCGGTCACTCACTCGGTCACTCACTCGGTCACTCACTCGGTCACTCAGTCGGTCAGTCACTCGGTCACTCACTCGGTCACTCACTCGGTCACTCACTCAGTCGTCACTCACTCGGTCACTCAGTCGGTCACTCAGTCGGTCAGTCACTCGGTCACTCACTCGGTCACTCAGTCGGTCACTCACTCGGTCACTCACTCGGTCACTCAGTCGGTCACTCACTCGGTCACTCACTCGGTCACTCACTCGGTCACTCACTCGGTCACTCACTCGGTCACTCACTCGGTCACTCAGTCTCGGTCACTCACTCGGTCACTCAGTCGGTCACTCACTCGGTCACTCACTCGGTCACTCAGTCGGTCACTCACTCGGTCACTCACTCGGTCACTCAGTCGGTCACTCACTCGGTCACTCAGTCGGTCACTCAGTCGGTCACTCAGTCGGTCACTCAGTCGGTCACTCAGTCGGTCACTCAGTCGGTCACTCAGTCGGTCACTCAGTCGGTCACTCACTCGGTCACTCAGTCGGTCACTCAGTCGGTCACTCACTCGGTCACTCAGTCGGTCACTCAGTCGGTCACTCACTCGGTCACTCAGTCGGTCACTCGGTCAGTCACTCACTCACTCGGTCACTCAGTCGGTCACTCAGTCACTCACTCACTCGGTCACTCAGTCGGTCACTCAGTCACTCACTCACTCGGTCACTCAGTCGGTCACTCAGTCACTCACTCACTCGGTCACTCAGTCGGTCACTCAGTCACTCACTCACTCGGTCACTCAGTCGGTCACTCAGTCGGTCAGTCACTCGGTCACTCACTCGGTCACTCAGTCGGTCACTCAGTCATCGGTCACTCACTCGGTCACTCAGTCAGTCACTCAGTCAGTCGGTCACTCGTCACTCGGTCATCAGTCAGTCAGTCACTCAGTCACTCACTCACTCAGTCACTCAGTCAGTCACTCAGTCACTCACTCACTCGGTCACTCAGTCGAGTCACTCAGTCACTCACTCACTCAGTCACTCAGTCAGTCGTCACTCAGTCACTCACTCACTCATGTCACTCGTCAGTCAGTCACTCAGTCACTCACTCACTCAGTCACTCAGTCAGTCACTCAGTCACTCACTCACTCAGTCACTCAGTCAGTCACTCAGTCACTCACTCACTCAGTCCACTCAGTCAGTCACTCAGTCACTCACTCACTCAGTCACTCAGTCAGTCACTCAGTCACTCACTCACTCAGTCACTCAGTCAGTCGGTCACTCAGTCACTCACTCACTCAGTCACTCAGTCAGTCAGTCACTCAGTCACTCACTCACTCAGTCACTCAGTCAGTCACTCAGTCACTCACTCACTCAGTCACTCAGTCAGTCACTCAGTCACTCACTCACTCAGTCACTCAGTCAGTCACTCAGTCACTCACTCACTCAGTCACTCAGTCAGTCACTCAGTCACTCACTCACTCAGTCACTCAGTCAGTCACTCAGTCACTCACTCACTCAGTCACTCAGTCAGTCACTCAGTCACTCACTCAGTCAGTCACTCAGTCAGTCACTCAGTCACTCACTCACTCGGTCACTCAGTCAGTCACTCAGTCACTCACTCACTCGGTCACTCAGTCGGTCACTCAGTCACTCACTCACTCGGTCACTCAGTCAGTCACTCAGTCACTCACTCACTCGGTCACTCAGTCAGTCACTCAGTCACTCACTCACTCGGTCACTCAGTCGGTCACTCAGTCACTCACTCACTCGGTCACTCAGTCAGTCACTCAGTCACTCACTCACTCGGTCACTCAGTCAGTCACTCAGTCACTCACTCACTCGGTCACTCAGTCAGTCACTCAGTCACTCACTCACTCAGTCACTCAGTCAGTCACTCAGTCACTCACTCACTCAGGTCACTCAGTCAGTCACTCAGTCACTCACTCACTCAGTCACTCAGTCAGTCACTCAGTCACTCACTCACTCAGTCACTCAGTCAGTCACTCAGTCACTCACTCACTCAGTCACTCAGTCAGTCACTCAGTCACTCACTCACTCAGTCACTCAGTCAGTCACTCAGTCACTCACTCACTCAGTCACTCAGTCAGTCACTCAGTCACTCACTCACTCAGTCACTCAGTCAGTCACTCAGTCACTCACTCACTCAGTCACTCAGTCAGTCACTCAGTCACTCACTCACTCAGTCACTCAGTCAGTCACTCAGTCACTCACTCACTCAGTCACTCAGTCAGTCACTCAGTCACTCACTCACTCAGTCACTCAGTCAGTCACTCAGTCACTCACTCACTCAGTCACTCAGTCAGTCACTCAGTCACTCACTCACTCAGTCACTCAGTCAGTCACTCAGTCACTCACTCACTCAGGTCACTCAGTCAGTCACTCAGTCACTCACTCACTCAGTCACTCAGTCAGTCACTCAGTCACTCACTCACTCAGTCACTCAGTCAGTCACTCAGTCACTCACTCACTCAGTCACTCAGTCAGTCACTCAGTCACTCACTCAGTCAGTCACTCAGTCAGTCACTCAGTCACTCACTCAGTCAGTCACTCAGTCAGTCACTCAGTCACTCACTCAGTCAGTCACTCAGTCAGTCACTCAGTCACTCACTCAGTCAGTCACTCAGTCAGTCACTCAGTCACTCACTCAGTCAGTCACTCAGTCAGTCACTCAGTCACTCACTCAGTCAGTCACTCAGTCAGTCACTCAGTCACTCACTCAGTCAGTCACTCAGTCAGTCACTCAGTCACTCACTCAGTCAGTCACTCAGTCAGTCACTCAGTCACTCACTCACTCAGTCACTCAGTCAGTCACTCAGTCACTCACTCAGTCAGTCACTCAGTCAGTCACTCAGTCACTCACTCAGTCAGTCACTCAGTCAGTCACTCAGTCACTCACTCAGTCAGTCACTCAGTCAGTCACTCAGTCACTCACTCAGTCAGTCACTCAGTCAGTCACTCAGTCACTCACTCAGTCAGTCACTCAGTCAGTCACTCAGTCACTCACTCAGTCAGTCACTCAGTCAGTCACTCAGTCACTCACTCAGTCAGTCACTCAGTCAGTCACTCAGTCACTCACTCAGTCAGTCACTCAGTCAGTCACTCAGTCACTCACTCAGTCAGTCACTCAGTCAGTCACTCAGTCACTCACTCACTCAGTCACTCAGTCAGTCACTCAGTCACTCACTCACTCAGTCACTCAGTCAGTCACTCAGTCACTCACTCAGTCAGTCACTCAGTCAGTCACTCAGTCACTCACTCATCAGTCACTCAGTCAGTCACTCAGTCACTCACTCAGTCAGTCACTCAGTCAGTCACTCAGTCACTCACTCAGTCAGTCACTCAGTCAGTCACTCAGTCACTCACTCAGTCAGTCACTCAGTCAGTCACTCAGTCACTCACTCACTCAGTCAGTCAGTCAGTCACTCAGTCACTCACTCACTCAGTCACTCAGTCAGTCACTCAGTCAGTCACTCACTCAGTCAGTCAGTCAGTCAGTCAGTCACTCAGTCAGTCAGTCAGTCAGTCACTCAGTCAGTCAGTCAGTCACTCAGTCAGTCAGTCACTCACTCACTCAGTCGTCAGTCAGTCAGTCACTCACTCACTCACTCAGTCACTCAGTCAGTCAGTCAGTCAGTCACTCACTCACTCACTCAGTCACTCAGTCAGTCAGTCACTCACTCACTCACTCAGTCACTCAGTCAGTCAGTCAGTCAGTCACTCACTCACTCACTCAGTCACTCAGTCAGTCAGTCAGCTCACTCACTCACTCAGTCACTCAGTCAGTCAGTCACTCACACTCACTCACTCAGTCACTCAGTCAGTCAGTCAGTCACTCACTCACTCACTCAGTCACTCAGTCAGTCAGTCAGTCAGTCACTCACTCACTCACTCAGTCACTCAGTCAGTCAGTCAGTCACTCACTCACTCACTCAGTCACTCAGTCAGTCAGTCACTCACTCACTCACTCAGTCACTCAGTCAGTCAGTCACTCACTCACTCACTCAGTCAGTCAGTCAGTCAGTCACTCATCACTCACTCAGTCAGTCAGTCAGTCAGTCACTCACTCACTCACTCAGTCACTCAGTCAGTCAGTCACTCACTCACTCACTCAGTCACTCAGTCAGTCAGTCATCCACTCACTCACTCAGTCACTCAGTCAGTCAGTCACTCACTCACTCACTCAGTCACTCAGTCAGTCAGTCCTCACTCACTCACTCAGTCACTCAGTCAGTCAGTCAGTCACTCACTCACTCACTCAGTCACTCAGTCAGTCAGTCAGTCACTCACTCACTCACTCAGTCACTCAGTCAGTCAGTCAGTCACTCACTCACTCACTCAGTCACTCAGTCAGTCAGTCACTCACTCACTCACTCAGTCACTCAGTCAGTCAGTCACTCACTCACTCACTCAGTCACTCAGTCAGTCAGTCAGTCACTCACTCACTCACTCAGTCACTCAGTCAGTCAGTCAGTCACTCACTCACTCACTCAGTCACTCCAGTCAGTCAGTCACTCACTCACTCACTCAGTCACTCAGTCAGTCAGTCACTCACTCACTCACTCAGTCAGTCAGTCAGTCAGTCACTCACTCACTCACTCAGTCACGTCAGTCAGTCAGTCACTCACTCACTCACTCAGTCACTCAGTCAGTCAGTCACTCACTCACTCACTCAGTCACTCAGTCAGTCAGTCACTCACTCACTCACTCAGTCACTCAGTCAGTCAGTCACTCACTCACTCACTCAGTCACTCAGTCAGTCAGTCACTCACTCACTCACTCAGTCACTCAGTCAGTCAGTCACTCACTCACTCACTCAGTCACTCAGTCAGTCAGTCACTCACTCACTCACTCAGTCACTCAGTCAGTCAGTCACTCACTCACTCACTCAGTCACTCAGTCAGTCAGTCACTCACTCACTCACTCAGTCACTCAGTCAGTCAGTCACTCACTCACTCACTCAGTCACTCAGTCAGTCAGTCACTCACTCACTCACTCAGTCACTCAGTCAGTCAGTCACTCACTCACTCACTCAGTCACTCAGTCAGTCAGTCACTCACTCACTCACTCAGTCACTCAGTCAGTCAGTCACTCACTCACTCACTCAGTCACTCAGTCAGTCAGTCACTCACTCACTCACTCAGTCACTCAGTCAGTCAGTCACTCACTCACTCACTCAGTCACTCAGTCAGTCAGTCACTCACTCACTCACTCAGTCACTCAGTCAGTCAGTCACTCACTCACTCACTCAGTCACTCAGTCAGTCAGTCACTCACTCACTCACTCAGTCACTCAGTCAGTCAGTCACTCACTCACTCACTCAGTCACTCAGTCAGTCAGTCACTCACTCACTCACTCAGTCACTCAGTCAGTCAGTCACTCACTCACTCACTCAGTCACTCAGTCAGTCAGTCACTCACTCACTCACTCAGTCACTCAGTCAGTCAGTCACTCACTCACTCACTCAGTCACTCAGTCAGTCAGTCACTCACTCACTCACTCAGTCACTCAGTCAGTCAGTCACTCACTCACTCACTCAGTCAGTCAGTCAGTCAGTCACTCACTCACTCACTCAGTCAGTCAGTCAGTCAGTCACTCACTCACTCACTCAGTCACTCAGTCAGTCAGTCACTCACTCACTCACTCAGTCACTCAGTCAGTCAGTCACTCACTCACTCACTCAGTCAGTCAGTCAGTCAGTCACTCACTCACTCAGTCACTCAGTCAGTCAGTCATCAGTCACTCACTCAGTCAGTCAGTCAGTCAGTCAGTCAGTCACTCACTCAGTCAGTCAGTCACTCACTCACTCACTCAGTCAGTCACTCACTCAGTCAGTCAGTCAGTCACTCAGTCAGTCACTCACTCAGTCAGTCAGTCAGTCACTCAGTCAGTCAGTCAGTCACTCAGTCACTCACTCACTCACTTCACTCAGTCAGTCAGTCAGTCAGTCAGTCACTCAGTCAGTCAGTCACTCACTCACTCACTCAGTCAGTCAGTCAGTCAGTCAGTCAGTCAGTCAGTCAGTCACTCACTCACTCAGTCAGTCAGTCACTCACTCAGTCAGTCACTCAGTCAGTCAGTCACTCAGTCAGTCACTCACTCAGTCAGTCAGTCAGTCACTCAGTCAGTCAGTCAGTCAGTCAGTCAGTCACTCACTCAGTCAGTCAGTCAGTCAGTCACTCACTCACTCAGTCAGTCAGTCAGTCACTCACTCAGTCAGTCACTCACTCACTCACCCACTCACTCAGTCACTTACTTACTTGTAGTCAAACGGTTTTAGGATACTTTTGAAATTTACAGTGGGTTGAAGCAAGGAGAAGCACTATCTCCTCTGCTATTCAATTTTGTACTAGAGCATGCCATCAAAACTGTAGAGTATGAAGGCCTACAATTCAGTGGTATTAATAAGCTGTTAGTTTATGCTGACGATTTAGTACTATTGGGCGATAGCAAGGAGATACTAAGGGTCAACACGCACACACTTTCAGTGACACTAAGAAATTGGGACTGGAAGTAAATATTAATGAAACTGAATATATGGTCACACATAGAAATGCATTATTTCGTAAGTAATGGAAATGGACATCTAATGACAAATGAGGGAAATTTTGAAGAAGTGGATGAATTCAAGTACCTAAGATAATAATCACAAATAGGAATGAGATCCACAAAGGAATTAAACATTGGCTCAATTCTGGAAGTGCGTGCTATTATGCATTACAGGGACTCTTGTCGTCCCAACTCCTTTCAAAATATGTTAAACTGAAAATATATAAAACTGTTATTCTCAAATAGCCTACTCGCAATCTCTTTTCCTCCCTTAAAGTAAGAGTCCATGTTTCGCATCCATTTAATAAAACTGGTAGAATAACTAACTAACTAACTCACTGGCACTATCGAATCCGTAGGTTCATGGCCGAGCGGACATAAGCTCTCCATATATCCCTATCCTGAGCCAATGTTTTGCAATCATCCCCTGTATAATCTTCTTCCCTCAAATCATAGTTAATGTTTGAGGGAAGTAGATTATACAGGGGATGAATGGAAAACATTGGCTCAGGATAGGGATATATGGAGAGCTTATGTCCGCGCGGCCATGAACCTACGGGTTCGATAGTGCCAGTGAGTTATTTAGTTAGTTATTCTACCAGTCTTATTATATGGATGCGAAACATGGCCTCTTAGCCTACTTTGAGGGAGGAAAGGAGATTAAGAGTATTTGAGAATAAAGTTCTTAGGAAAATGTGTGGACCAAAGGGAGATGAGCAGACAGATGAATGGAGAAGACTACAAAACAGTGAACTACATGGCCTTCATAGGAAGCCAGATGTAATAAGAACAGTTACGTCTCATAGACTGCGATGGGCAGGATACGTGGCACAAATGGGGAATGAAATATGGGCATGGAAGCGTCTTGTAGGAAAGCCAGAGGGAAAACGCCCATTTGGTAGACCAAGAATAAGATGAGAGAATAACATTATCCATGATTTGAGGGAATTAGATTATACAGGACATGATTGGAAAACATTAGCTCATTTTCGGGATGTGTGGAGAGCTTATGTCCGCGCGGCCATGTGCCAGTGGGTTTAGTTAGTTATAGGTTAAAAGGAAAAAAAAAAAGTCTTAATTGTTGTAACAGATTTGATTGGATTAGTAAAGGTGGATTCGGGTTTTCAGACACTAACTTGGCAACCTTTTTTTGCTTCATTTTATGCCTATTACCCATAATTACTTAATAATAATAATAATAATAATAATAATAATAATAATATAATAATGAACCTTTATTATTATTATTATTATTATTATTATTGTTATTATTACTACTACTATTATTCTCTATCTTAGTTTAGCATCTCTCCATATACGTGCTTTTACGTCCTCACTCCACACGGATATTACTTCTTTCTTTTTTTACCTTTTTATGTTAAACACTGTTTTCCTTCTTGTTTTACCTTTTTTTGTTAACTTTCTGTTATTCTCACATATAGACACAAGGACAAGACACACACCCAGACCCAAGGTGGAGATTAAAAATCCCGTACCCCGCCGGGAATTGAAACCGGGGTCGTCGGAGTGGAAGGTAGGGACTCTACCGACTACGCCACGGCGACGGACGTTACAGAGACATTACCTTTCGGGAGACGGATTTTAAACATTAGATCACAAGTCAAATGTTTTCGAACATGGAGCGCCTCCCCGAGTGAGTATCAGTTCAAACCAGGGCCTCCTCCGATGCAACACATTAGGACGAAACACAAATTTCACACTCAAAAGTACCTAGTAGGTAGGCGCGCATTGGACTATAGTTCCATTTAAAAATAAGAGCATTAACTAACTAACTTGCACTATCGAAACCGTACGTTCATGACCGCGCGGACATAAGCTCTCCACATATCCCTATCCTGAGCTAGTTTTTTTTTTTCATTCATCTACTATATGATTTATTTCCCACAATTCATTGTTGATCTTATTCTACCACCTCATTCTTGCTCTATCTACAGGGCGGTTTCCCTCTGGTTTCCATACATTCTTTCATTCCACATTCGTGTTATATGTTCTGCTTAACGCAGTATACGAGTCTTAACTATTCTTATTATATCTGGTTTCCATAAAATATGTAATCTTCTCCTTACACCAGTCTGTTCATCTCTCTTTGGTCCAAAAATGTTTCTAAGAACTTGACTTTCCCCTCCATGGTATCTTTACCTTGTCGTGGTGGAGTGGCTTGCGTGCTTAAATGATCCCGAGAGCTATGCCGGCGGTAGCATAGCTACCGATAGGGTTACCCATGCCGGACTGGTCGAAGGAGTGACGAACTTTCACCGCAAAAATACAACCGTCAAGAAATGCGGACATGGGTTCAACTGGGGTAAAATTTTCCGGAGGGTCAAATAGTCCCCCATTCGGTTCTCCGGGCGGGGACTACTTCAGGGAACCCATGCCAAAGGCTCAAACACAGGGACATGTTCCTAAGAACATGGAATGTTAGAACTTTATACAATAGCGGGGCACTAGACAACGCCCAGTTAGTAGACCAAGAATGAGGTGGGAAAACAACATTAACTATGATTTGAGGGAAGTAGATTATACAGGGAATGATTGGAAAGCATTAGCTCAGGATAGGGATGTATGGAGAACTTGTGTCCATGCGTCCATGAACCTACGGGTTCGATAGTGCCAGTGAGAGAGTGAGTGAAGAACTTTATTTTCTAATATTCGTAATCTTTTCTCCTCCCTTAAAATGAAACTCCATGTTTCTCCTCCATATAACTGTGAGAATAATAGTTTTAGATATTTTCAGTTGTTTTTTTAGAGAAGTTGGGACGACAAGAGTCCCTGTAATGCACAATAGCATGCATTTTTATAATTGAGCATATTTAGTAGTCTACAAAGGAAATAATATATTGAAATAATTGTATGTTTAATTCATTCTGCAATAAAAAAAATAAAAAAGAAAATAAATAGATAAAATAAAATTTAAAATTTACAAAAATATAGAGTATAGGCTAAATAAACATTAGCCCTTTAATTGGCAATGTATCCTATAGGATACATCGATTGGTCCCATTTATTTAGTATTATTAATGAAACGGAAGAAAACGAACGAGTAGTAATAACTTAAATGTGTGTCAAATTACACAATAAACCTAATAATAACAGTAATGCATAAATCTGTTTTCAGTGCGGTCCGCCACATTTAAATAACTGACACGAGAAATTAGTGGCAGTCTAAGATATCGTAAAGCAAGTTGAACCACGTAGAAGATGGACTCCACTTTTAACTTCGCCGGAACAGGCTGCATAGCCTAAACCTTGTAGTAGAAGAAGAAGAAGTTGAATAAGAAGGAATGCGAGGAAATTAACTACAGTTTTCTCGCATTTCTTCTTATTCAACTTGCTTTTTGATCTCTTAAACTTTCCCTTAGCACCGCATCTCCTGCATGCACCGGTTTTCCTACCTCTGTCCTTCTGATTTTTTTTTCTTCAGCAGCATTTTCCCGATTTTCCACAATCAGTTACTGCAGGTTCCGAAGTTCTGAAACTATATCTTCCTGCGAATTCTACCATAACGCCATCTTTCATATTCTAGTTCAAAGCTTTTGTACACTAACTTTCTCATTTATCCTGATGGTTCCAAATTTATCAATTTTTTTTTCGGTAAACAATCTATGATATGAAGATGATTTTCGGGCTGTTGGCCGTATAAATAGTATAAGTACGTATAAATAGGGCAGGCAATCAACAAAATTGTCAATCTCAAGACAACCCTTGAGGGTGTCAAACGCAGTCTCTGGCGAAACGTCGGGGAACTTCAAGCCACAAGATCACGGCCAACAGCCCGGAAATCTTCAAGATCTTCATACTAACTCCGGCCGTGAAAGTCTAAGTCAGTCTCTGATATGATTTACCGTGGCTCCATTTCTTTTCTTTAACATTTTGTTTCGATGACATGTTCCTTTAAAGACTTGATGAATAATTAATCACACACAAAATTTACAACCTTGTAAAAGATTATTGTGAAATACATGAATTATACCTAGAAACAATCAAACATTGTTTACTATTCAAAAAAATATTGTTTATAATAAAGCAGCCTTAAAAATAATAATAACAAATTACGACTGTTGATAAATGCCAATAAAATCAAATAATGGCCACACGTAGAACTAACATTATATAATGGAAATGGACAGTTAATGACAAATTAAGGAAATTTTGAGAAATGGTTAAATTCAAATACCTAGAAATAATTAAAATCTAAATAAAAAATTAATAAATAAGGGCAACACCAACACTCTATTGAGTAAAACTAAGAAATTAGGACTGAAATTAAACATCAATAAAGATAAATAAATATATGGTCAGTCATAGAAATACATTATACAGTGAACCCCATCTTAGCCGAAAGCTTTATAAGAAGAAAACCTGTAGGTACGGAAAAAAATCTCCAGAACGGTACAATTTTATATGTAAAATCGACGTATATAAGCCGGAAACCTTCATAACGCGGAAACGGAATGGTTTTTAAAGTACCAGTAGTTAATTTTTACCTCAGTAAGACGGAAAATTATCCTTAAGCACGTTCTAATTACAGTATTAATGACCACACGTGAAAATCTACATTTGACGCTTTCTGCATTATATCGTTTTAACTTCTTGTGTTGCCATTGGATTGCGGTGATGCCCTTGCTTATGTGTGACAGCGGGGAATCCCTCGCTTTTCCTTGCCTGCTTACGTTACCTGCGAAGGAGCTGGGAAACTCTTCAGTCTTGCTGTAGTTGAGTTCCTTATCCCTTTTGTGTAATAAAGTTGTTTTGTATTGCCGTGCAAACTAAGCTGTGTTACATATACTATTTTGTCTGTATTTCAGTCAATAAATTATGTCTTTAAAGCTTGCATGTAAAACCCTTACACTGCGTGAGAAAATTCAAGCTTGTAATTTGGGAACTCTTTATAAGAATAATCAATTGAGTTGGTGTTTACTTGATGAAAATCCATATTTATTAATTAAATAAAAATAAAACGTAGTTTTATCTTTATTAGAAGGTAAACTGCCAAGACGGAAATATATTTAAGGAACCGTCAAGTTCCTTCATAGACAGGTTTTACTGTATAATGAAAATGGACGGTTAATGCCATAAGAGGGAGGTTTTGAAGAGTTGGCTGGCTTCAAATGCCTGGGAGAAATAATTAAAAACAAGAATGAGGTGTACAAAGAAATTAAACAATTCTGGGAATGCATGTTATTATACATTACATGAACTCTTTGTCATCCTAACCTCTCTCAAAAACGCTAAACTAAAAATATTTTTTTTTTAATTATTCTCCCAGACATATGGATGCGAAACATGGACTCTTACTTGAAGGGAGGAGAAAAGATTACTAGTATCGAGAATAAACGTCTTAGGAACATTTTTGAACCAAAATGAGATGAACAGACAGGCGAATGGAGAAGACTTCATAACAGTAAGCTGCATGATGTTTATAGGAAACCACATGTAATAAGTAGAGCCTGGATTCTTATGTAATTACATATTCTATTCCTTAGACATACGAGAACAGAAAATGATTACGAATTGAAGCATGGACATTGTAGTACTCAAGTTTAATTTTACATATTTTACATATTTTAGTGAATATTACATATTTCATACAATCAAATATATACAAATGAATGTATGTTTGTTTGTTTGTTGGTTTGTTTGTTTGTTCGTAATTTATGCGCGGCCATACCGTTGGTCCGATTGTGATGGGACTTTTTTGCAGAATGTTCAGGAGATTCCTGGGATGAACATAGGCTATAAGAGAGTTGTGATGATCAACTCCTACACCCTTAAAAATCGCCCTTTGCAGTGAAACGTGAAAAAAAGTAGCACTTCGGAGGCTTAAATGGCTTACGCTGCCTAAACCATAACAAACACACAAAATTAATGAACACAGAATTGAATATCTCAAAAAGCTCTACAAAAAAGTCGGCGACAGCATATGTTTATCTCTTACGGATAAATCACAATAACCATTTTTGTCTTTCATTAATGCCAAGAAGATCGAGACGTGGCGGGCATTCTTTTACGGATAACTCACAATAACGAATTTTGTCTTTCAGCTCATTTATGCCAAGAAGATCGGGATAAATAGATTCCCGGGCAACGCCGGGTAATCAGCACGGGGTATCTAAAAATAATTACGATATAAATGTTTCCATTTACGTATATAACTAAACATAAAACACATTAATTTTCGTATTTCAGCTCATTTAGGCTATGTCAAGAAGATCGGGATAAGTAGATTCCCGGGCAACGCCGGGTAATCAGCACGGGGTGTCTAAAAATATAAATTTATAATTATGTTTCCTTTTACTTATTCAACTAAACATAAAAGCACATTAATCTTCATTTATTTAGGCGTAGCAGCGCACGCCGGGTATTACCTAGTACTACACAATAGTAAATATTTTTAGCTCAATGTTTTTCTCTTCATTTTCTTCTACTTTCCCTACAACTATCTGTATATATATATTCTTTTTGAGCAGTGCTTAAAATATCAAACCATGGTTAACAATTTGATAAATAACTAGAGTACTTTGGAGCAATAGGAACCTAACATATTACACTGAGGATCACTTGTGAGTAAAGTTAGTTATTATTCGTTTATAATTCTTAATTACATATTTATTTGATATTACATATTTAATTACATATTTTACTATAGTTTGCTACATGTTTATGTGCATATTTCTCAATTTAATACTGCATAATAATCCGGGCTTTACAAGTCAATACTAATAAAATTCATTGTTAAAACCGTTGAAGCGGAGAATCATAAGTTAAAATATACCTTCTTAGGTAAAATCCGTCGTCCTCAACTTATAAAATATGTAATCTTTATGCCTGTAGGCCTTTCAGAACATCCGTTCCATCTTCAGTAGGTCACTCTTCACTGCAACATCCAGTATGATAGTTGATGCTGCTGGTCCTAATGTGGCTCTGTCGTGACCATTCACACACGACTCATACTGTCATTTATTTGGGCTGGGTCAAAGGTCTCTAGGAAGGTCTATAACTCTCTCTTCGACCCTATTCTGAACTTAGTTGACATAAGTCTCGGAGTCATGAGGAAATACATGAACGTGTCCATTAGATCACCGCAAACACATATTTTAAAAACATGTGGTTTGCTAAACCATATTTGTTCTACCTAATACGAGAAGAGGTGGTTGAGGAACCAGCTATAACGGCTGGGGGACTCGACATGCTAACCACATGTCACCCCTACACTGGCTGTTGATCATCTACCTCCGTGATTGACACATGTGGATGTGAAGGGCCAGCAGCCGGCTGGTAAAAGGGCAACCGCTGAAAAGTGGAAAGACCCTCAATCGGAAAACGGTGAAATATGACATAAAATGAATGAATGGAGATGAAGTGACATGAAGGGAAGAGAAGTGGAGAGTGTTGGTGAGATGAACTTAGGAAAACGGGAGTACTCCGAGAAAATCTCGAAACATGCCTGTGTGGCCCACCACCAACACTCCTCCGGAACCGCCAGGATTCGAATCAGAGAATCAGTCTGTTTTGATACCGCTCGCAATTTATAAACAAACTAAGTTCATTTGTTCATAACTTCACATCTCAGTACTATTTCCCCCCAGTCTGGTAATAACTGATAAGTAACAGGCCTCATTTAATGCGGCAGTGAACCTACGGTCTATTATATGACAAAGAGTTATTATTATTATTATTATTATTATTATTATTATTATTATTATTATTATTATTATTATTATAACTAACTTGCTGACACTATCGAACCCATAGGTTCATGACCGCACGGACTTAAGTTCTCTATAATAATAATAATAATAATAATAATAATTATAATAATAATAATAGCTTTATTTTACCTGGCAGAGTTAAGACCTTACATCCACTCCGGAAAATTTTACCCCAGTGGAAGCCATGTCCGCATTTCTTGACGGTTGTATTTTTACGGTGAAAGATCCTCACTCTTTCGACCAAGGTACTATTTTCATCTGGCTTATCACCTTCGACCAATCCGGCATGGGTAACCCTATCGGCAGCAATGCATATTATTATTATTATTATTATTATTATTATTATTATTATTATTATTATTACTGTTATTATTATTACTCTTATTATTATTATCATCATCATTATTATCATTATTATTATTATTATTATCATTATTATCACTATTATTACTGTTATTGTTATTTTGTTATTGTTCCGCACTTATGAGAGACTAAAATGTAAAATGTATGTATAGTAGCATAGTTTGTCCCGCGCCGTAGCCGAGCGGTTTAAGACATAATGCCTTGAAGCAGAGCTACAGAGCTTGCGTTGGTTCGATCCCCATGGTGAAGAAATTTTCTCATGGAATATCGGTTATGTGACCGGTGCCCACCCAGCATCGTGAGGAATTTGGATAGCTACAATAAGTAGTGGCGCCAGGTTGAGAAAACCAGCTGTGACATATGGGGATCCGATCAATTGGTCACATGTCACTGCTATACTGGCTTCATGATCGCCGACTGGTAAACCAAAGGCTTTGTAGGGCCGTCGGGCCATGGGATGGAGAGTTAGAGTTCAATTCTAGACTGTGTAGTTTGCAACTGTGGTAGGGTATTACAATTAAATGCGTTTCATTTAGTTTTGCAGACTTTGGCAACATTTGCATGTGCACTATTTTCTGTTGAGTCGATGTTAAGTTAAAAATAGTGAAGTAATCTAAGAAAAGGTAGATTTTTAAAACTTAAATAACTTTCAGGAATGAACATTAAGAAGACGTACTTAGAAAATCAATTGGGCAAAACGTGCGTATTTTAGTGAGTCGCGTCAGAGTGCTAGCGAGGAGGTCAATTTTATTGGGAAAATTCTGTTGTAGTACAAACTGCGTCCGTCGGAGCGCTTTGAATCTTTGCGCTCGAGCCCGATTTGGAAATGGCAGGAACATTTTTAAAAGAGCAGATGGTGGACAGCACAGCGGAGGGGAAAATTGAGGAGAAACTGTTCCAAAACAGTTTGCGCATCAACATAACTTGGGGATTCCCCGATGTAAACAGTACTTGTTGGCTCGCCACAAGGGGTGTCAGAGATGTGACTCATTCCGCGGGAGCCGGAAATAACAGCATGTGAATATCTGTCACTTGCAAATTACGCCAGCAAAAACAAAAATATTTTGAACTTCCTGCCTTAAGATTGCTGTTCACATGAAATCCTTGCAAATTGGAAAACACGTTTCGTCGTTTAGTGTATTCATTTCTGTTACCCCTCTTTTGCCACCATTATATTTTACAAAATGTGACTGTCCGTTTATGGCAGAGATGATAAAAAATAGGTATTGTGCTATTTGAAGATAATAAAATGCAAGCATTTATACAATTATTTTAAATGCTCTGTCATAAAGTATTTTTTTTAATCGTTAGACCAACTTAATTTCCCGACGACCACATTAATAAATTTCCTATCAACAATAAATTTCTTCTTATATCTTCTTCATTCACAGAAAAATAGATGAGTTTTTTTGTATGGCCGCGGTGGACTAGTGGTTATACTCCTTGCCCCTGGTCCTGAGGGCCGCGGGTTGAAACCTGGATATTTTTAGGATGGAAAAATCCAAGAAGCAAGTTCTCCGAGAGGGATTTTAAGCCATGGCTCACGAGTCTGAAGATTTTCAGGATCGTAAAAGATCCCTAAGCCTGAATAAATAGGCCTGTAAGCAAAATTTATCGAATTTTTCCATCCTAGTTACTACCTTGATTTCCTAGATGCCACTATGGAGGCGGAACGCTGACCACGGGCCACTCAATGGTATCTATCCGAATACAAGTGTAACTAAATTAGTATGGTTGAATTTCTCCCCTGTAAGGGGAGAGCTCCTTGAGAGAGAAAAAAAAAGGGGGGGGCTTCCAACAAATATATATAATAATGTCTGGTAGAGTATTTTTTTTATGCCAGTATTAATAATTTGGTCATCCTTTTTTCGTGATAGTGTAGGTGCTGAAGGAAATGACGAGACATTGATTGACTACCTGACTTGGCATTCCAGTTCTTTTTTTCTTAGCACATACCAGATACCTGCTTACTCAATGAAATTACCCACATTAATCCATAGAGAGATCCTGGTAACAGCATATTCTTAAAAACGCTGATGGTACATGTTTTAGTTCCATTGTAAAGAAAAAAAAATAATAAATGCTTGGTGGTATTTAATTATTGCAATGTTCAAGGTTCCTGGCGTGAAAATCTGACGTAATCTTATCCTTCGCTTTGTGAGAAACATTTGCAAAGTTTCGTTAAGATATTTTGATTACATAATACTTGCAATTTATGAACAATATACACTTCAAATTCCAATACAACGCGCGTAATGTAAAAATTTGAGAAGAAATTATTTATGCAATAAAAGTTAGTCTATTGAAAATGTAAATATCATGCAAATTGCTGTTGAAATCCATACTTTTTTTTATTTAAAATTGATATAACTTTGCACAGGATATTATGGGAGTTGTTTTATTCAATCTGTAGTAAAGTCAATAAATATGCAAAAATACAAAAACTGCAATTATTAGATTTAAGTTCTAAAAAAAAAATATATCATATTTATAGAAATACTATATCACGGCCATCTCTATTTACTGATCTAATAGTTCATTCATTGTATAAATTTTCACAAAACTAATAATGCTGTGTTTCAAATGTAGTAATTCATTTAGGTTGCGTTGCCAGTTTTGTTGATTATTTCTCGATACAAATTAATAATAATAATAATATAATAATAATAATAATATAATAATAATAATAATAATAATAATAATAATGTTTTATTTATTTTGGCAGAGTAAAGGCTTCTCTTCCAGTCAAGCAGCACAAATATAAAAAAAACTCCTGGCGCGACAGGCTTAGAAGACCCTTAGCCTACCAGCCGGCTGCGGCCCCTCACATCCACATGTGTCAATCACAGAGGTAGATGATCATCAGCCAGTGTAGGGGTGACATGTGGTCAGCATGTCGAGTCCCCCAGCCGTTATAGCTGGTTTCCTCAACCTGGAGCCTCTACTTATTGTAGCTACCCAAATGCCTCACGATGCTGGGTGGGCACCGGTCCCATACTGGCCGAAATACCATGAGAAAATTTCTTCCCCCCATGGAGACTCGAACCAGCGCAAGTCCCGTAGCTCTGCGCCAAGGCTTCCTACCTTAACCACCCGGCTACGGCGCGGGACACAAATATACAAATACATATATAAAAAGGACATTAAAAATTGCAGTATAAATTCCATGTACGTACATACAACATTATATACGATAAACATAATAATAATAATAATAAATAATAATAATAATAATAATAATAATAATAATAATAATAAATGTTTTATTTATTTTGGCAGAGTAAAGGCTTCTCTTCCAGTCAACCAGCACAAATATAAAAAACTCCTGGCGCGACAGGCTTAGAAGGCCCTTAGCCTACCAGCCGGCTGCGGCCCCTCACATCCACATGTGTCAATCACAGAGGTAGATGATCATCAGCCAGTGTAGGGGTGACATGTGGTCAGCATGTCGAGTCCCCCAGCCGTTATAGCTGGTTTCCTCAACCTGGAGCCTCTACTTATTGTAGCTACCCAAATGCCTCACGATGCTGGGTGGGCACCGGTCCCATACTGGCCGAAATACCATGAGAAAATTTCTTCCCCCCATGGAGACTCGAACCAGCGCAAATCCCGTAGCTCTGCGCCAAGGCTTCCTACCTTAACCACCCGGCTACGGCGCGGGACACAAATATACAAATACATATATAAAAAGGACATTAAAAATTGCAGTATAAATTCCATGTACGTACATACAACATTATATACGATAAACATAATAATAATAATAATAATAATAATAATAATAATAATAATGTTTTATTTATTTTGGCAGAGTAAAGGCTTCTCTTCCAGTCAACCAGCACAAATATAAAAAAAACTCCTGGCGCGACAGGCTTAGAAGGCCCTTAGCCTACCAGCCGGCTGCGGCCCCTCACATCCACATGTGTCAATCACAGAGGTAGATGATCATCAGCCAGTGTAGGGGTGACATGTGGTCAGCATGTCGAGTCCCCCAGCCGTTATAGCTGGTTTCCTCAACCTGGAGCCTCTACTTATTGTAGCTACCCAAATGCCTCACGATGCTGGGTGGGCACCGGTCCCATACTGGCCGAAATACCATGAGAAAATTTCTTCCCCCCATGGAGACTCGAACCAGCGCAAATCCCGTAGCTCTGCGCCAAGGCTTCCTACCTTAACCACCCGGCTACGGCGCGGGACACAAATATACAAATACATATATAAAAAGGACATTAAAAATTGCAGTATAAATTCCATGTACGTACATACAACATAATAATAATAATAATAATAATAATAATAATAATAATAATAATAATAATAATAATAATAATAATAATAATAATAACAATATCAATACTAAATAATATACTAAACTGGAAACATCAATTATTACGTGCACATTACATGTGAAGGAAATGATCAAACCGAAATTAAATAAATATAAATCTAGATTTCTTCTAAATTCCGGCAGCCTTGATTTCATTTGGCAGGGAATTCCAGTTGCCACAGATAGAGTATATGATGTGAAGTTGTGGGATATCCTATGTTGGGGTATATTAAGATTTTAAGAAAGAGATGGTGGTGTGATAGTGTGTTTAAATTATGATTGGAGGATAGATTTAAATGAGAGGCCAAAATATCAGTAATATCAGAGATGAGTAAATCTGCAGAAATTCTTCATGATATAATTAACCTGAATGCAACTTGATTTATAGCAACAAAGCACAAACATTTAGAACTATGTATTTATAAAAATACATGTTTTATAACTTTTTTCTTTTATATAGCCTTTTATATATCTTTTATATTCAGTTTTAGATCTTATGTTTGATTGTTGCAACTTAAGATACACCATTCAGTTTCTTCTTCTTCTTCTTCTTCTTCTTCGGATTTGCCCCACTTATAGGTTTGCCGTCTTCAGTTTCCATTTATCTCTATCATTCCAATCTCCCTCTTCCAAATTCCTATCATCCATTATAGGTTTTCCATTTCCATCTTGATCTGCCACGTTTATTTCTTCCAGGGGGTGACCACTGGTATATATATTTTTGGCCATCTTTCATATTTCATTCTTTGTACATGGCCATACCATTTAAGCGTTTGATTTTCAATCCTCTTAACAACAGATGTGGTGACATTCATTTCTCTCCAAAGGAATTAATTTCTTATTTTATCCTGTTTTGTTTTTTGGAGGCTTCTTCTAAAATAATCAAATTCGACTGTTCTAATTTTATTCTTTTGTAATTCCGTCAAAGACCAAGTTTCACTTCCATATGACAAAATATTCTGTATTATGCTCTTATAAATTTTCATTTTAGTTTCCTATGTAGTATTTTTGTTCCAAATTATTCCATTCAGTTTAATTATTGTAATTTTCGAAACATAATATTTGGTAGCGATTTGATGAAGCTCGGAAGACTATATCTAAGTATGGTCATATTGTTTTGTTATGATCATATTTTCATATAATGAAGACAAGATTAAATAGAAGAGATTATAATACATAATAATACAAAGTCGACGATTTTGTATAGACCTGCATTTTGTATATTTTTTATTTGTTATTCATCAAGTCATGATATATGTAGCATTTTCTAGCATTAGCTAATAGTTAGATCAACTATTCATGTATGCAGGTCACATATGTTTATCACGGATGTTATGTTATATAGACAGTTAAGGAATGAAAGAGCGGATGAATTAATAATGGCGATTCTTACTTTAAAATAGGCGGAGGAATAAATAAGCTAAAAAGGACAATAATGATCCAATAGGAATAATAAGTGCACTAATCTATATATTAATGACCATGCGAGACTCAACATTTTACATGCAGGGTGAAAATTGAATCTGCTGGCGCGAAACTCAGATGTGCACGTTTGTTTGTTGACTGCTGTTCCGATATAATGACCATGGCCTCCAGCACTTATTATATGCTAATTTAATATTTATGTTTGTTTTAAATTGTGATTGCTATATTCTACTTTTTAATATAGTATTAGAAAAGATTATCAGAGATGCATAAGAGGCACTATATTTTATAAATCTATGCAAATTCTTGCCTATGCAGATGACATTGACATAATTGGAAGATCGCAGTCGGTAATGAAAGAATCCTTCATATGATTTGAAAATGCTGCTAGTGAAATTAATTTGCAAATTAATCAATGTATGTCTAAATATATGCCATCTTCCAGCAAGGTATGTACGCATTATACATTGCATATTGTAATAGATTCATACAAATCTCAAAGTGTTTACACGTTTAAATATTTGGGCTCAGAAATTACTTGTAAGAATGCCAACCATATAGAAATTCAAAAACGTATAATGGCTGCAAACGGATGTTTATTTGGACTTAGAAAATATCTAAGATCACACTTAATAAGAGAGAAAATTAAGTTACTGATTTATAAAACTCTTATAAAACCAATAATTATATATTAATCAGAAACTTGGACTCTTCTAAAGTCAGATAAGAAATATCTGGCTACTTTTGAAAGAAAGATATTAAGAGCTATTTTTGGGGCTGTGAAAGGTGATATTGGAGAAGAATGAGAAATTTTGAATTCTATGAATTATATAAGGAGCCCGATTTGGTAAAGTGTGGGAGAATAACATTAACTATGATTTGAGGGAAGTAGACTATACAGAGATGATTGGAAAACATTGGCTCAGGTTAGGGATATATGGAGAGCTTATTTCCGCGCAGCCTTGAACCTACGGGTTCGATAGTGCCAGTGAGTTAGTTAGTTAGTTAGTTAGTTATATAAACATTAATAGATTGGTCTGGGCTGGACATTTGATACGTATGAACAATAATAGAACTATTAAAAAAATATATATAGCACGACTATTACAAACCAGAAAAGTTGGAAGACCAAAATTAAGATGGAAGGATGATGTCTTGCAGGATATTAGAATTAGTAAAATTAGAAATTAGAAAAATTTAGCAGCCAAGAGAGAAGTCTGGAAGGACATTCTGAGGAAGGCTAGGGCCAAAATGGGATGTCATGCTATATATGATGATGATGATGATGATGATGATGATGAAGATATTCTAATGTAACATATGTGTGAGTGGAGAAAAGGCCACTTGGTCTTAATTACAGCAGACTAAATAGATCATAATAATAATAAGTTTTAAAATAAATAAATAAAGATGCAATGCAAGTTACAACTTCTGTGTTTCTTTGGAGAAGGAAATTGATTTTAAATTCTTGTCAGAAATGCAATTCTAGCAGATGTACTAGTGAAATGTGAATTCTTTGAATGAAACTTAACAGTGTAAATTGTATTGTAATCGGCATGGAATGTCTACAATTGTGGAATATTCAACTCACGTCATGTGGTTTGAGACACGAATGCATACTAATCTCGTCATGAGCTCACCTTCCATGTGTAAAACATTTATAAAATTCCAAAGTATTAAAATTACTAGTTTAATTTACGATGGATATGAAAATCTAAGACAATCTAAGTATTTATTGTTCTAAATTAATTAAAATTAAAATTGGAATCTACTTAAAAATTATATTTAATTGTGGTTGCAAATTTCTGAGAAATTCTGTATAATAATATTGATTGATAAACTGATTAATAATAATAATAATAATAATAATATATTTTCTTTATTAGGAATGTCTCTACAATACTGTAGTTTTTCTGCAAACCATTGTAAATTTTACTAATTTCTACAAATTAAATCCCCTCAGGGGTCCTCATCTAGGGGATATGTGGATGGCGACCACAAGGTACCCAAGCTGAGCAAAACATTTCTTCCACTTACTTGTGTTTTGCACTCTTTTAACTTTACTATCTAACCTCTCTTGGTTAACTCTTGTTTTTTTCGACCCCGACGCTATTAGGGCATCCGAGGGCTAGGGAGTCTTTCCTTTCTTCCATTTCTTCTTTCCTTTATTTTCTTTTCTTCTCCAGAAATGCCTGACCAGAGGCTATAAGATGGCAGCCCCATCACTGGTCTTGCCTTCCTTTGGCCAGCAACCAATCGAAGGGACTATTATTATGCTTTCAAGTCTTATATGAGAATTTCCCGGAAGGATCAAACTAATGACGACCAAAGGGACGAAGATCACTGGGCCGTCCTATGAAACGCTGGAGGGAAATTTTCTATAGGATCGTAACAGGCCTTGGCCTAATACTTGGAAGGAAGAAGAAGAAGAACTATAGATATGTTTTCTAGTTTTATTCAGAATATTTATACTTCACAGCACCGAATTAAACATTCCAATTGTTTTCCTTCCTTGACTTTCTCTTTTATATCAGAATTGGATGATCCTTCTGACTCTAATATTAATCTTATAGCAGAATTTTAATATCATAATAAATATAAAAGTTTAAGTTAATAATTTTATATTTTAAAATTCTTTTAATATTTAAATATAACTTAAATAAAGAAAAACATCTAAATAATTAATTGTTGTTTATTGTTGAATAAAAATGTCTCAGTAACAGTTAAAGAAATTGTATTATATAACAGTCTTTCTAAATAATGCTTTTAAAATTGTGTCTTAAGTCATTGTTGTCTGAAATATAAAGCTTTCTGTTATAACTGTAATAGGAACACCTGCTTAACTTAATATTTTTTAAATAAAAGCATACTAAATTCTGATTGGATGTTAAAAACAATTAACTTTTTGATTTAACCAATCAAATTTAAACCTGGTATTTAATGGACCATTAACCAATAGAATTCAAATATAAAATCATGTGATCTAATAATGTTCTTTTAAATTATAACAGAATTACTCTAGTCAGTCTGTATATAACTTTCATCAAAGATAGAAGCAATAACTGCTCTCCTGATAAAATGTGAAATTTAATACCAGAAGAGTAATTAATTTCAGACAAGAAAATAATATATTTAATTGACAGTGAAGAATAATATCACTTAAATTTACTTAGTCTGCTGGGAACCTACAAAATGAATAAATTTATAACTATTTCTACAAGAATCAGTTATTAGTGATTTTTAAAGTGTTTTCCTATCTTGTGTACCAACTTCGACCTTGAGAAGAGAATCCAGCTCTACCGAAAATCAAACCCAACCTGAACCAGTAATTCTTATTTATTATTTTGGGACACTATTCCTTCAAAATGTTACTACAACATCGGGCATGAAGAGAGTTAGCTGCTTCAAAACATCGTCATAACATGGGAAAAGAATTACTTCTTCAAAATTGCGCCCACAACGTGGAAAATAATGAACTGACTAAAATACTTCTTCAATCTCAAATATTTAAATTTGATAACTGTCTTAATTTTCTCATTTCATATCTCCAAATTTTCATCCATTTGCGATTGTAAGTGATAAATATTCAGTTCTATTGAAATTAATATTTAATCTCCATTTTTATATACTTCCATCGGTTTTCGTATCATGTAGAAAGCATAATAATAATAATAATAATAATAAAATAGTAATAATAATCATTATTATCTTTATTGGTAGTAGTAGTAGTATTTTGTAACAAAATCACCCGTTAAAACTCCGGAGAGAAATAGAGCTATACTGATAGAACTCAAGTACCAGTTGGTCATTCGGAATTCATCATAGAGACAAATCATTGAAATATGTAACTTCGAAGTAGTATTGACTCTTTTGCAATGTTCAGAACTTTACTTTATGTGACAAGCGTTAAAATAATAATTTTGTAACTAAATTCTTGTATAAAATTTGAAGGTAAATCAAAATATAGGATTTAATTTACACAAAGTTCCACGGTCTCTTATTGCTGAATTAGAGGTAGAAATATACTACATTATTATTAATAAATTAAAATAAAAAGTTACTCTATTAAATTTTAAAAAAAAAATCCCTTTATATCAAATTGGATACGAGAATATGTTGCTGACGTCAGCGTCAATAACAATTTTCACATTGTACCCTAATAGCTTCTCGATATCTAGTCAAGACGAAGATAGATAAATTATTTTAGTACTTGGGCCTGAAGAGTCCCAATGTTAAATTTTTCACACCCACTTTGTTGGACGCGCTACATTGCCTAAGGAATCACATGCATGAACTCAAAATAACACGGGATAAAAATACCCCAGCAAGACAGAAACTATCTTACCTTCAGGTACATGTTTATTTTAAACATTCATTTTGTGTTACGTCACCTTCTAGCATCATATCATGTGCAGATATCGAGGAATTCTATTTCTCAAACGAATGACATATTAAATTAATATTACAAGAAAAAAAATAAACCAGGCTAAACTTTATGTGATGAAATAAATAAAAAATGTTTAGAACAGTTTATTTATTAATTTTATTGTAGTAACATATAATAAATTAACAGAAACCAAGGCCGACTGATGTTGTTGCTCTCACAATCAGTGGTCAGCAGTTTATAGTGTAGAGAGTCATACGATTAGCATGACGAAATCTCTCAATCTCAGTTTGTTTCTTAATCGGTCTTTAAACATACACGTAGCCTTTCAACTTTCCTCACGAGGCTGAGTGGACTACTTTAAAGACTTTATAATTAAAAATTATGTAACCGGGAATCAACTTTGGGATGTGAAAGGAAATGTAATAATAATAACAATAATGGTAATAATAATAATAATGGTAATACTACTACTACTACTACTACTACTACTACTACTAATAATAATAATAATAATAATAATAATAATAATAATTAATAATAATGGTAATAATATAATGGTAATGATAACAAGTCTCGCGCCGTAGCCGAGTAGTTAAGGCAAAATTCATTGGCGTAGATCTACGGGACTTGCGCTGGTTTGAGTCCCCATGGGGGAGAAATTTTCTCATGGTATTTCGGCCAGTATGGAACCGGTGCCCACCCAACATAGTGAGGCATTTGGATAGCTACAATAAGTAACGACTCCAGGTTGAGAAGACCAGCTATAACGGCTGGGGGACCCAACATGCTGACCACATGTCACCCCTACACTGGCTTACGATCGTCTACCTCTGTGATTAACACATGTGGACGTGAGGCCAGCAGCCGGTTGGTAGGCCAAGGGCCTTCTATGCCAGTCGCGTTTGGAGTTTTTAATGATGATGATGATGATAATAATAATAATAATAATAATAATAATAATAATAATAATAATAAAATTGAAACTATTATTCTTTTCTATAGCCTATATATTATTATGTAGTTGTCTTTCTTTGTTTCTTTCCTAGCTTATGTTCTTCCATCTACTTGCTCTCTCTCTCTCTCTCGTCTCCTATTTGTTCTCCCTCTCTCTCTCCCTCCTCCCTCCTCTCCTCTACCCTCTCCTCTCTCTCTCTCATCTCCCTCCTCTCCTCTCTCTCACTCCTCATCTCTAAATCTTCTCCTTCTCTCTTCCCTCTCTCCCTTCCGCTTCTCTCATCCTCTCGTCTCTCTATCTCTCCTCCATCTCTCCCCCCTCTCTCGTTCCATCCTCCTATCGACACCTCTCTCTCCTCCCTCTCTCCTCCCTCTCTCTCCTTCGTTCCTTCCAAATAATCCGTGGTATGACAGAAGATCCAAGGCATAATAAAGAAATTCCTATCACCAGCGAACACCAAGTTTGCAAAGAATCCATCAACTTTAATTTCAGCTTTCGTAAGTGGATTTTGTTACTTCTCATATCAAATAACTACTCATTTGTCCTCAACACGCTGAGTAGACCTCCATCTAGACTGTATACGAATAATAATCAAAGAAAAAATGGTACACTGGGAATCGAACTCGGACCATTGAGATTGCAGCTAAGTACTCTTACAATTATGTCACAAAGGCGGTATTTATTTAATTTCTATTTTCCTTCTTCCTTTTCTCTCTTTCTTCCTCCTTTCCTGACTTATTATCAGCAGCAACAGTCCGGTTCGAGCCTCAGCTTCCCTCAGAGCCCTCTTCCAGGCTTCTCTGTCAACCAATTACCATCTCTCGATTTTTAGCTTCCTCAGATCCGCCAAAATCCCATCCATCCAACGCAGTCTCGTCGTCCCACATTAATTTTTTCCTTCAAATTTACTTCCTATGATTTTCTTGGTTATCTCATATCCAGTCATTCTTTGTAGTGCCCTGCCCATCGCAATCTTGAAGCTTTAAGGACAACGGATAGAGCTCAGAATTATATCTTATACACCATTCTCCTTCCTCACATATTAGGCCATATTTCTTTTATTATATCTCTCTTTGTCCAAGGAGAGATGACATAACAACATGTAAACAGAATAACTGCAGTTGAAATTGATTTTTGGAGAAAAGCTACCAGAAAATCTCGACTGGAAAAAAATTAGAAATGCAGAAATTAGAAAAGTGATGAATACAGAAAGAAGTATAATGGATGAGATTTTGAACACAGAAAACAAAAATCTTATGGACACGTAAGAAGAATGCAGGATGGAAGACTGCCAAAGGCTGTCTATGCATGGGAAATTGAAAGAATGGGCAGGAAAGGAAGACCAAGAACAGCCTAGAAGAATAACATTCTTAAATCCATTGAGGAAATTTGGATGAAGACACAGACAACAGAGAACGATGGACAACTTTAATTAAGGCAAATTTGTGAATGTTTATTGCAAACTCATAGCCTATAAAGTCCGTAGTAATTTATGTATTTTTTTAAAATAATGCAATACTAAGATTGGTTTGAGAAAACCCTCAATGATGGGGAAAATTTTCAAAAATGAATGATATCTCTCTTCAAATGAACTTAGTTCTGACATGTCGGTTTTGGACAAGGTCCATGTTTCACTGACATAGGCCTATATTAGGGCCTAATACTAGAATTTTATATAGATTGCATTTAATTTCTTTCCTAAGAATCCATGACTTAAAGTGTCTCAATAATCCAAAGAATGCTTTTTGGGATTTTGAATTCTCCTACTAATTTTTTTCAGGACTGCGGGGATAAAATTAATAAACAAAAAATAGAAATAAACCAGGGAGTAAGACAGGGGTGTCCATTGTCACCAGTATTACTTAATTTATACTTGGACCATGTCATAAATGAACGGCAAGAACAAATTAATATAAATAGTGTATTGACAACTCTGCTTTTTGCAGACAATCAAATAATAATGACAGCATCAGAAAATGCTATACAACAATTCCTTTATACTTTAAATAATTTCTCTCTAAAATACAATTTAAGAATATCTACATCTAAAACAAAAATATTAGCTCTGAAAGGAAAATGTGCAATAAGAACAAAAATAATGATAACCAATGTAATTATAGACCAAGTTCAGAATTTTAGTTATTTGGGATGTAATTTAGGCAATGACAGGAATTTAGATAAACACACTAAAATACAACAATTAAATTATCTATGTGGCACAATTAAATGCACTTTATTGAATAAGACTAGAAAATAAACTATTTTGAAGTGTTACAAAGTATTGGAAGTTCCATCTCTTATCTATGGATGTGAAACCTGGACATTAACAAAGGCAGATAGTAAACAAATAGAGGCTGCTGAAATGAAGATGTTGAGAGCAATAGCAGGATACCAAAGGACCGATAAAAAGAAAAACGATGGTATAAGAACAGAACTTAATATATTTAACCTCTGTGAAAGAATAAAATATTATCAAAATGCTTATCTTCAGCACGTATTACGAATGAATGAACAGCGTATACCAAGAAGAATGTATAATTATAAACCAAAAGGGAGAAGAATGTTGGGAAGACCATTGAAGAGATGGAAGGACCAATTCGACCTATAATGAGATCGGAACAGACCATTTGGCTTAATCCTTGTTGATGATAATGATGATTTTTTTCAGTGATGTTGTTGACTTATGCATACAATGATAATTTACACGTGAAAGGTGTGCAATATATTGTAAATTAAACTTTGAGTAATGATAAATGTATTAATGGTGAGGTTTTATGAAGTCCACAGCACACAACCCGGTTTATTGTCACATCGTGACAATCACATAAATCAATGTTACTTTATTGTGCGGTCTACATCCAGGTGCAATTAACATTGCCTGGCGCGAGAATTACTTTCTCTTAATCAAGAGTTACATTGATGTAGTGTGACCATTGCTCTTGTTATTCATTTATGTTTACACTTTCTTTACCAAGTCAATTACTTAATCAAACTATAGCTTACTTTTATTATTATTATTATTATTATTATTATTATTATTATTATTATTATTATCATCATCATCATCATTAAAAAGTATAATGGATGAGATTGAACACAGAATGGACACGTAAGAAGAATGCAGGATGGAAAACTACCAAAGGCTGTCTATGCATGGAAAATTGAAAGAAGGAGCAGAAAAGGAAGACCAAGAACAACCTGGAAGAATAATATTCAAAATTCAATGAGGAAAGTTGGTGTAACAGATGAAGACACAAAGGACAGAGAACGATGGAGAACTTTAATTAAGGGAAATTTGTGAATGTTGTTGTAAACTGATAGTCTGTAAGTCCATAATCATTTATGTATTTTTCAAAATTCATGTTAATTACTAAGATTGGTTGGAGAAAACCCGCAATTATAAGGAAAATTCTCAAATGAATGCCATGTATTATCATTATTATTAATATGTTTTTGTACTTTCCTTGTCAACTCTAAATTGTATAGCCTGTGCCTATTATTAACCAAGTTGTAGGCAATTCATGATTGTCATTGCATGTGTAATTTAACTCTGGTGAAGTGGAAGAGAAGACCTTACGGTCTTAACTCCTTCAGATAAAGTAAATAAATATATTTAATTCCAGTGATAAATAAGACAAAATATAAGTATTATTTATCTAATGTCACCGCTGGTCTGGAGATAGCATGCTGCCTTCTCACACAGCGGGCCCTGGTTCGATCCCCGGCGAAAAAACTTCCTGGGTGAGGTTTTTTCGGGGTTTTTCCTCACCTGTAAGACAAATGTCAGGAAGCTTTAAGGCTCCAACGGTCCCCGAACATCATCTGGCCATCATTATCATACTCGTCGTGTGTGGAAATAAACGGGAAGCTACTACACCTATAATTCCCAAGTAAAGCCGCAAGCATGGCATGGAAATGCTATGATTGCAGTGAAAGACATGCCCATGGGCAGAACACTGTAGATCGATTTATCTAATAGAGTGTTCCAAAGCAACTATTAAAATATGGAAATTATGTGAAGACTTTCATTTTGAGGAAATACTAAAATATATTGCATACATTTTACTAAACAACACTAAGAAATTGGGACTGGAAGTGTGTTTATATATCATTATCCGGTATCATGGCAGCTGCCGCCGTCTTCCGGAAACCAATCGCCATTCCTCTCTGTCCATCCACTAATCTTCCTCCAATCTTCTGATATTCATAGCCGCTTGTACCACTTATATCCAAGTTTTCTTCTGTCTTTCTCTCTTGCTCCTTTCCATTGGGATCCATTCCATAACGATTTTAGGCAATCTTTGCTCTGGCATTCTTTTGACATGGCCATAACACTGTAATCTTTTCTATAATGTATATGATACGTATATATATATATATATATATATATATATCCATAGTAATTCGCCCGAAGGCAGGTCCTTCACTGCAATCATAACATTTTCAGGCTATGCTTGCAGCTTTACTAGGGAATTGTAGGTGTGGTAGCTTCCCGTTGCTTTCCACACCGGTCAAGGATGATATATATATATATCTGTGTGTGCGTGTGTGTGTGTGATATGAAAAGAAAAGTAAACGCCTAAGCTGGGATTTAAACCTTAGACATCTAAATGTAAATGATCACACATAGAAAAACATTGTTAGGAGAAAATAGACACTAATAAGAAATGCCTGAAGAAATGAATACTTAGAAACTAAATAACGAACAGAAATGATGTGCAGAAAAAAATTAAAATGGGCTCAACTCTAGAAACGCACTTTGATTATTATGTTTCACTGGAACTCTTGTCATCCCTAATTTTCTAAAAAGGTTGATCTAAAAATATATAAAATGACAATCCTTCCAGATATATGGATGTAAAACAAGAGCTCCTGCTTTAAAAGATAAGAAAATATTGCAAGTATTGAGAATAAAGTACTTAAAAAAATGTTTGGACCAGAAAGAAATAAAAAGAAAGGCGAGTGGAGGAAACAACACATCAGTGAGCTCCATGATATTTATACGAAACAAAATGCACCAAGGAGTTTATGACTTGGGTTTGATAGTGAGTTACTTTATTTATTATTGAATACAATTGTAAAACTTTTGATGTCCCAACTCCTTTCAAAAAACGTTAAACTGAAAATATATAAAACTATTATTCTACCAGTTATATTATATGGGTGCGAAACATGGACTCTTACTTTAAGGGAGGAAATGAGATTACGAGTTTTTCAGAATAAAGTTCTTAGGAAAATCTTTGGACCAAAGAGAGATGAACAGACAAGTGAATGAACTACATGGTCTTTATAGGAAGCCAGATATAATAAGAACAGTTAAGTCTCGTAGACTGCGATGGGCAGGACATGTTGCACGTATGGGGAATGAAAGACGTGCATGGAAGCTTCTTGTAGGAAAGCCAGAGGGAAAACGTCCAGTTGGTAGACCAAGAATGAGGTGGGAGAACAACATTAACTATGATTTGAGGGAAGTAGATTATACAGGAAATGATTTAAAAGCATTAGCTCAGGATAGGAATGTATGGAGAGCTTATGTCCGCGCGGCCATGAACCTACGGGTTCTATAGTGCCAGTGAGTAAGTAAGTAATAAAATTGTAAATTTTAAAGAACAGAAATTGTATGAGTATATCCAAATCGGGTCAATAAATGTAATTACTTAAATATTAGCTATTAAAAATGTGAAAGAGATGTACAAACTAAAATTGCAATGTCAAAAAATGCAACTAAGATATAACATGAAACAGTTTGAAACAAAAATAATACAAAGGAAACTAAAATGCAAATTTATAAGAGCATATAATACAGAATATTTTGTCATATGGAAGTGAAACTTGGTCTTTGAAAGAATTACAAAAGATTAAAATTAGAACAGTTGAATTTGTTTATCTTAGAAGAAGCCTTAAAAAAACAAGACAGGATAAAATAATAATGAATTCCTTTGGAGAGAAATTAATGGTACCACATCTGTTGTTAAGAAGATTGAAAATCAAAATCTTTAATGGTATGGCCACGTACAAAGAATGCAAAATGAAAGATGGCCAAAAAATATATACCAATGGTTACTCCCTGGCAAAAATTAATATGGCAGACCAAGATGGAAATGGAAAACCTATGTCAGAACTAAAATGGATGATAGGAATATGGAAGAAGGTGATTGGAATGGAAACTGAAGATGGCAAACCTATAAGTGGGGGAAAGTCGAATAAGAAGAAGAAAAATGTAATTACATTTTCCTCAGTTTCATACAGTTTCCATTATTGTAAATGACAGATACCAAGCTAAAACTCCAGTTGCGACAGACTTAGAAGACCTTTGGCCTGTCACCCAGCTGCGGTCTCATGTGCACTTGTGTTAATGACAGAGGTGGACGATCATCTAGATAGTATAGGGTGACATGTGGTTAGCATGTAGGGGTTTCCCGTTATAGCTAGTTTTCTCAACCTGAAGCCGCTACTTATTGTAGCTACCCAAATTCCTCACGATGCTGGTCAGGCATGGGTACTATACTGACCGAAATTCCGTGATAAAATTTCTTCCATCACGGGGACTCGAACCAGCAGCGCATATCTCGTAGCTCTGCTCCAAGACATCAGAGTAACAAATAAGCTAATTTTAAAGAATCCACAAAGAGTTCTAGAACATAGAACACAACTTGTCTTCTAAAATGGTTTTAAACACAGTTCATTTTGTTTATGTTTACAATTTTAGGACAAATAACCTTCATATTTCTAAAGCATGGAAAATTTTGTTCGCAAAGGAAATACTTGTAGGGTTTTCCACATGGTTTATCTCATTTCCCTAAGCGATATTCTGACAATTTTTATCAGTTAATTTCCAAGTAGAAATGCGCCATTTTTAAAGGTCATAAATAAGTAACCCGAGACGTTAAGTGCTCAGTACAGTAAGCATGAAACTGAAACAAAACACTGATAATAATTGATAAATAACTAAACAGATAGCATTTTTAAAATATTAATGCAAGTAACGATACCTTTTTATACCAACATTCTCAATTAAAATGGACTTTTGTTTAAAAAAACATCCGTTATTTAGTTAAAATCATGTAGGCCTTTTCAGAACGTATTCCATCTTCGGCATGTTATTTGATACCAATTGGCATGCTGAAGATAAAACATGTGTTCAAAGGCCTACGTGATTTGAACTAATCATGGACTTTTTTTAACAAAGCTTAATTTTAATTCTGGAAGACTGATATATAAAGGTGCTTATATTAATATTTTTAAATGTATTACAACATAACCCCAATGTGATTATAATGCATTTTTTAAATATTTATTGAAGAAGTAATTCTTTTCCCACGTTGTGGTGACACTTTGAAGTAGTAACTCTCTTCATGCCCGATGTTGTAGTAACATTTTGAAGGATTGGTGTCCCAAAAATAATTACTGGTTCAGGTTGGGTTTTATTTTCGGTAGAGCTGGATTCTCTTCTTAGGGTCGGAAGTTGGTACACTGGATAGGAAAACACTTTAAAAATTACTAAAAACTGTTTCTTGTAGAAATAATTTCACATTTATTCACTTTGTAGGTTCCCAGCAGATCAAGTAAATGTAGGTGGAATTATTCTTCACCGTCAATTAAAATTAAATTATTTTCTTTTCTTAAATCAATTATTATTCTTGTATTAAATATTACATTTTATCTTGTGAACCCTTCTTGCTTCTATCTTTGTTGAAAGTTGTATGCAGAATGACTAGTGTAATTCTTTTATAATTTTAAAGAACATTATTACACATGATGGTAATTTAAATTCTATTAGTTAATAGTCCATTAAATATAAGGTTCAAATTTGATTTGTTAAAGCAAAAAGTTAATTGTTTTACATCCAATCAGAGTTTAGTTTACTTTCATTTAAAAATATGAAGTTAGGTAGGTGTTCATATTACTGTTATAACAGAAAGCTTTATTATTCTGACAACAATGACTTAAAACAATTTTAAAAGCATTATTTAGAAAGACTGTTATGTAGTACAATTTCTTTAATTGTTACTGAGATATTTTTATTCAACAATGAACAACAATGAATTATTTAGATGTTTTTCTTTATTTAAGTTATATTTAAATATTAATAGAATTTTAAAGTATAAAATTATTAATTTTAACTTTCATATTTATTATGATTTTAAAATCCTGCTTTATTATAAACAGGTAGATTTGAGGCCATCAGTTTTAATCTTACATTGTCAGTGAAATAAGATGGACCATACGCAAAGCGAACGATTTTACTCGAATAGTAGTGCTTCAGGTTCGTATTCAGTAAGTTTTGAAATTAAATCCTGGCATCGACCAAATTGCCTGATTTTTTGTTAGTTTTCCTCAGTTATCGTGGTAAATGCGTGGTTGGAATTTTATTACCACTCTCCACTTCTTCATAATTTTAGAAAATTCTTAATTTTTTTAAGCCCCACTTGAATACCCATCCATCCATTGTAATTCTGCCCGAAGGTAGGTCTTTCACTGCAATCATAGCATTTTCATGCTATGCGTTGCAGCTTTACTATGGAATTGTAGGTGTGGTAGCTTCCCGTTGCTTTCCACACCGGTGAAGGGTGATGATGATGATTATAATGATAATGATAAGGATGATGATGATGGCCATATGATTTCGGGCTTTAAAGTTTGCCTGACATTTGTCTTATAGGTGAGGAAAAACCCCGATAAAAACCTCACCCAGAAAAACTGTCCCGACCGGGGATCGAACCCGGGCCCGCTGCGTGACAAGGCAGCACGCTACCTCGAGACCACAGCGGTGGACATTTGAATATAGACAACAATAAATTTTATATATACACACAACATACTTGTATACACAAAATATCCTAGATGCGAATTGGCCAAATGAGTCGTAGTGCTTCAAAATAAATTTAATTTAAAATATACGTTAGATAAAATATTAATTTAGATGCGTGTATACATTCCAATTAGTCCACCGTTGTGATCTCGGGATAGTGTGGCTGACTAGTAAGCAGCGGGCCCGGGTTCGATCTCTGGTCGGGACAAGTTTTTTTATTGATGACTTTTTTCGGGATTTTTTCTTAACTGTAAGACAAATATCAGGGAACTTTAAGGCCCAAACGGTCGCCGAACATCATCTGTCCATCGTAAGTATAATAGCATTCGCCATACTTAGTATAAATGTGTGTGTGTGAATAGTGTTTCGTCTTAATAATGTGTTGTAATGTGTTGTATGGGAGGAGTCCCTGGTATTGACCTGATCTCTTGTTCGGAGAAGCCCACTATGTCCTTATGAAGTCAAAAAAGTATGTGTGTGATCTATAGTTAAAATCCCTCTCCCGACAGGTCGTGTCACCGTGAGGCCGGATGGCGTGTGACATGTAAAAGTACTCAAAATGAGAGATTAAACTGCGTTAATAAAAAAATAGAAAGTATTCATAAGTAATGCCACAAGTGATTTCCAATTTATCTAGAGCATTTGGAAATCAAGAGTGGCATTTGTTAGGACTATTTAACGAATAAAATTAAGCTCTTTACTAAAAAATAATTATTTGAATATAGTTGCCGGTGTTTTAAAATATTTATATATTTAATGTAAACGGCGATGTTTGAAAATATATTAGAAATGTGAGGTTACGTATATTCACTGCAACTTGATCATATTATGTATTGCCAAATAGGATCGCAATATTGTAAGAATGCACTCTAATGGAGAAATAATGAAATACATCAAACTATTATAATCAACATTATAGGTTAATCATTTATATTTTGAATAAACAACTCAGTAAAAATCACTGAATCTATTCATTATTTGCTATATTCAATGTATTTGTTGGAGAAAAATAATGGTCTAACCTGTTCAGAATATTAAAAAGGAGGAGCTTTCTTTATCACAAAAGCAGGAGCTGATAAAGAGAAATCGATAAAGATCGAGGTGAAACACGACTGTCATTGGTGTAAAACAGAATTCATTGACTACCATTTGCGACATGAGTTAAATAGTCCAATTAAATGTGAAATCAGAACTAAACATTTTAACTGTCAGAGTCAAAATCATAATTTTTCATCCAGTCGACCAGCGATAAAATATTAGGACTACATAGATCTTATTTAACATTTTCCAATACTGTTATTTTTAACACAGTTCCAATAATGGATCATATTATAATATAATGATATTGTGAAAATAAATGAGAATTATAGATTTGTATATGTGGAAAGAATTGTTAATGTTTGCGCCAAGTCTAGAATGGTGTAGTGGGCTGCACACTAGTCTGGAGAACTAGAGGTCCACGGTTCTATTCCTGGTTCAGACATTAATTTTTCTTTTCACAATATCATTATAATATTACATAGATCTTACATAAGTTATAATAATATAGAAAAATTATTTAAGTAAATATAAATACATTTACTGTGTAGAAGCGAAACTGAAATTAAAAAAAAAAATTAAAATAATATTTTAAGAGAACCAAAGGAACAGAAACCGCCAAATAATCTGCCGAGAGTGCAATTACGAATGAATGATATTTTCTCTATAAGCTTATGCACAGATAGTGAATTTCAAAGTCTGCAGTGGATACACACAGTATGCGAATTAGAAAGTTCTTACTATGAAGTGGGATATCAAGTAGGGATTCCGATTGTATCAGGAGATTATACATAGATTTATCCATTCCTGAGATTATGCTTAAACGTTTATCCATAGATAAAACTCTATTTTAATTCCTTCATATATATATATATCAGTAACTATATTTAATTTTGGATGAAACACTTCAAGGATCATTTTACAATACAAAATTGTAAATGCATCCATTCATCATCCATCCAGTGGTTGATCGGCTCAAATTCGAGCCTTGGTCTCCCTTAACTTCTGTCTGAAATCATTTCTATTTTGCGCAGCAAGCCTCCAGTTGCGACACTTAAGTAGGCTTGCAGCATCTTCCTTGATTGCATCCTACCATCGTTTTTTTCTGACTTCCTACTCGTCCATTCCCGATAAAACTTGCTGTAAGCACCTTTTTGGTGCTCGGTCTGTTGAGAGCCTTTTTACATGGTCAGAATTTGAAATGCACGTTTTAATTCTGCAATCTAAGCATGCTATATTACACATGCCTTACACACACACATACACACACACTATCACATCAACAAACCAAAACACACATCACACCATATATATATATGTATATATATTATTCTTATATATAAATATATATATGAGAAAGCAACAGGAAGCTACCACATCTACAATTCCCTAGTAAAGCTGCAAGCATAGCATGAAAATGCTATGATTGCAGTGAAGGGCCTGCCTTCGGGCAGAATTACTATGGATATATATAAAGTTATATCTGCCGATGGGATCGTAAGTTTTTAAAATGAGACTGACGCCTGAAACTTGGGCCTAGGGTATATTCAAACTCCAATCGAAATGATTTAGGAGGCGATTGTTCTGGTGGTAAAGAATGACGTCATTCAGGACTTGACACCAAGGCTGTCATTTTGTGTGCCATTGTCTGAAAATTTAAGCGCATTAATTCGTCATACGACCGCCCAAAGTCCTCCTAAGTGTGTGTCAAATCACTTTACATGTATCACATATATTTTCAAGGACGTGAAGCCCACGTATTTTCATTAATCAGATCAAGGTCACTGCTTAACTGCCACATTGAATCCAGTGATAAGCTGTATGTATGAAGAGCTCGTAGGTTGAAGATCGTTTTGCTTTGAACTATGCAACTCTATTTAGAATATAAATAGATAACTGATTCTTCAGCAGTCCTTCCTTCCTCAACGTTGGAATGTGGGGTGTGGATATACTTTCGATATCTCAGGTGGCTCTGTATTTATATGATAATTATTACATAGTGACCTACAGCAACAATTCCACGGGAATTAGATAGTACGATAAAACGTAGTCACTAAATAACAAAACAACTAAGAGAGAGCCAATTGAAAATTTTACAAATCGTTGGCAGTACCGGTACTGCTCTATGGTAAAATCTAAGCCTGGATACATACAAATTACAAGATATCTAAGTAGGTAAACGGCGGGCAGAAATGATATTTTTGAGATCTGTTAAAGGGTGTCACCAAAGTAAGACAGAATCAAGAACACATGACATAGAGACATGAAACTTGAAATATTTGCAATAACTGATAGAATAGATACATATAGACAAAAATGGAAGCAACATATAGACAGAATGAATGAAGATAGATATCCAAAACAAATAACAAAATACAAACCTAAAGGCACCCGAGATTTGGGCAGACCTAGAAAGAGATGGGCTGAAGTCGGAACGGGTCAACAGACCTAATCCATGAATGCAGATGATGATGACATAGTGACCTCAACGGTGTTACATCACGAATTTTAAAAGTATCTATGCAACTCTGCGGTGAGTTTAATATATGAGGGGAAGGGGATTGATACTCCAGTATGACCTTGATCTGACTACTAAAAATACGTGGACTACGTACTTTGCTGTTTCCAGCAAGTTTATTAAATATGAAAGGAATATATTTGACTGAGGGCATTGTGTTCCATGAAGGATGATATTTTATTGATGAATTAATAAATAAATGGTAAATAAATAAGTAGCCGTTGCTAAAATCACATAGAGAAGTTGCATCTTAATATATGGATGTGACACTTTCCTCTGTTCAATTTAAACATTTCGAAGTTTCAGATTTGAAATTTCTCCGCTTTGTAACTGGAAATACATTAGATAACAAAATAAGTACTGCTAACAAAAATGAATTGAACATAGAACAAATCGCAACGTTAATTGAAAAATATAGAATAATTTGGAGAGACCATATCCTACGAATGCCAAACACTGGGATGGCAAGAACAGTTTTATATTATAATCCGAGAGGGACAAAAATATAGGTCGACCTTTAAAAATATGGCGTGAACAATTATGAGTCGGAACAGACCAACAGGTCTAATCCTTGAAGGCAACGACGATGATGATGATAAGTAATAAATAGCGCAAATATTTGAAATAACGTTAAGTATATTTTCTTCTAAAGAAATAATAAAGGAAAATTTGTAATTGCTTGCCTCAATGGAATATTGTGGGATAAAAATATAAGTAATGAAAATAAAATTAGGCCTAATATATATCATACAATTGTTAAAAGCATCATTACTTATGGAGCATAACTTTGGCCATTAACAACAAAAACAAATAAGTATCTTTTGGCAACGGAAATGGATTTTATACGAAGGGCAGCAAGAATTTCAAGAAGAGAAAAATTAGGAACTCAGTTATAAAAGGGAGAAAATAAAGATTGAAGACACTATTTTAGATATATGAGTGCCTCAGTGCCATAGGTGCCTAACCCACAATTTAAAAAATTATGATTTTCCTTGTAATTGCACTATAAATAATCATCTCAGAGCCACATCTGCCTATAACATTTTTGTGTTAATTTCAACTCATCCATAATGTTATAGGCAGATCTGGCTCTGACAGAGATGATTATTTCTAGTGCAATTACAGATAAAAACATAATTATTTAAATTGTGGATTAGGCACCTATGGCACTAAAACACTCATATTAAAACTCAGTAATTAAGATGGTACGGACATGTCAAGCTAATGGAAGAGGATCGGCTACCAACATGTGTTTTGGAATGGAACCGCTGGAGTCAGGGAATATATTTATACATGAAGGAGAAACATCTGCAACCAGGAGATTGGATGGACCGACAAAATTGGCTATTAGGAATCGGACGATGTCAAAGATATTAATCAACCGATGATCTATCTATCCATTTTCTTCTAAAATTAAACTCTTTGGAAACTGTTTGATTCCGTGGTAACTCACAAATACTTGAGAAGAATTCAAAATAAAAGCATGGAATCTTTAGGTTGCACTGTAATAAAGAGTAGCAGGGACTGATGTGTACAGTTACGCAGTGCATTATAATATTAATCAAACAGTCACGCTCATTAGAGTTGCCAGGAAACCATCACAATAACCTCAGCAATCAGTTTACAGCTCGAAGAACTTGAAAATCCCAACATCCTCTCGACCGTAGCAAGCTGTATAATGAAAAATTATTTTTAAAATTTGTACAAGTAGAAATATTCGATCATCTTACCAAGCGATAAAAAATGAGAAAAAAAAAAAAGATTGTTACAATTATAGGGGCATTTCATTACTTTAAGCTTTGCACGAAATTCTACGAAACTTAGCCTCTTAGTACCCAAGCTTACTCCTTAATTTGACAGTGCAATAAGTAACCATCTGAAGGGTACAGGGAAAGAACCAAGTAAGTCACTTGTTTATCGAAATTGAGTTTGAGGTGTCATTAGATTCTCCATGGAAATCACCATCATTTAGATGTGTGAAACAGTAAAAGATAGACCTACAGTTATGTCATTGGTTTTATTTACCTCCAAAATTTGGCATAAATGTAAGGGAGTATGGACGTTGTTTTCTTCGTTTTAGGAGAAAAAGTAACTTACCTGGTTTTTTCCCATTGCTCTTCCTCTAGTCAATAGATCATATTTTAAATATAAGACAGATTCTAGAAAAGAAATGGGAATGTAATTTTATAATGTTCCGCGCCGTAGCCGAGCGCTTGAAAGCATGATGCCTTGGTGCAGAGCTATGGGACTCGAATTGATTCGAGTATCCAAGGAGGAATTTGTTTTTTGATGAAAATTCCACCAATATGAGACCCAGCATTGTGAGGAATTTGGATAGCTACAATAAGTAGTGACTTCAGGTTGAGAAAACCAGAAATAACGGCTGGGAGACTGTACATGCTGACTCATATCACCCCTATACTGGCTAGAATGATCATCCCTCTGTAAATAACAAGAGGATGTGAGGCCAGCAGCCGGCTGGTAGGTCAAGGGCCTTTCATGTCTGTCGCGCCATGGAGTCTAATGTTAGAGTACATCAGTTATCATATATGTAGACTTCAAACAGCGTTCGTGAAAAATAATAGGGAAAAGAATAGTGTCACAATTCGGATTTCCTAAAAAGTTAGACTTATTCACAATGGGTTAAAGCAGCGAGATACACTTTCTCCTGTTATTTAATCTAGTAGTAGAGCATCCAATCAAATTTTTCGAGGATAAAGAGGGCATGAAACTCGACGGTATTAATCAACTCTTGGTAGACTATATGATGATGAAATAGTATTACACTGAGCAACAAAAAAAAAATACTTTTTTTTTGTTTCAGAAAGAAAAATAAGCGATTCTGATAGTATTTTTCTCCTTAATTCAAATATGATATCGGTTTTTCTCCATCACGCAAGGTTTGAAGAAGATTCCATCTTTTTAGCCGGGAACCAAGCATTTCAGACTGGTTTTTGGATAACTTTAAATCTCATATGATATCGTTAAGATCTTGAGTCAATAAATGAGGCTCAGATGAACAGCATTGTTCGAAAGTTGTATCACCAAAATCTGTTTCTTCTTCTTCTTTTTCTTCTTATTATTATTATCATTATTATTATTATTATTATTATTATTTATTATTATTATTATTATTATTATTATTATTATTATTCCTTACTTCCATCAGAATCTGAGCGCTCTTCATCTAATATCACATGTTCTGGAGGCTTTGGTATGGGCAAATCTTCGCAGTGTGGAACTGGTCTCATTGCAGATTGCAAGTCAGGGAACACCACTGTATGTTTTGATTATGACGTAATCCCTTTAATGTTTGTTAAGCAGAAAATAATTATTTAAATCCATTAATTGAAATTTAAATAAAAAAACTGTGGGTGATGGAGAAATTCTTAAAAATACATATTTGAAAACACGATAAAAACTGGATTTAAGTACAACTATTTGCACTCATGAGACAAAAATCATGTTGACCGGTGTTATAAGGTGAGAGCGAGAAAATACAACACAAACGTTAGGCCTATATTAAATAACATTAAGAGAGTGAGGATTGGAAGTAAATATTACTAAAATTAAACATGTCACATGTAGAGATAAATTATTAAATAAAATAGAAGTATAAAATTAGAAGTAGTAACAAATGAGAGAAAGTTTCAAGAAGTGGCAGAATTCAAATACTTTTTTTTTCTTCACTTCATGATGTAGTCTCTAGACTTCATAGCATCCTTCCATCTTTTAAAAGATCTTCCTACATCTCTTCGACTTGTTGGTCTATAATTGTAAATTAATTTTGTAAGTCTATTTCTGCCCATTCTTTCGATATACGAGTTCCATTTGATCCAATATTCGTCTGTGTCCCCCCTTATGGAAAATATATCCAATTCTGATCGTATCTCTTCATTGCGTATGTGATATGATTTAGTGAATATTTTCGTCCTTCTTAAAAATTATATATCTGCACTTTGTATTCGACTTTTAATTTTATTTGTGGGAACCCACACTTCACGTCCGTATAATATTTACAATTGTAGCCATGTTTTTTTAAAACAATTATTGTCTCTTTTCTAGTCCAGCGCCGTAGCCGAGTGATTAAGGCAAGTAACCTTGACGAAGATCTATGGGACTTGCGCTGGTTCGAGTCTCCATGGTGGAAGATAAATTGTCTCATGGCATTTCGGCCAGTATGGGACCAGTACCCACCCAGCATCGTGAGGCATTTGGATAACTACAATAAGTAGCGACTCCAAATTGAGAAGACCAGCTATAACGGCTGGAGGATCTGACAGGCTGACCTCGTGTCACACCTACACTGGCTAGATGATATTCTACCTCTGTGATTAACACATGTGGATGTGAGGCCAGCGCTAGGCCTGTCGCGCTTGGAGTATCTTTTCTCGTTTTACTTTTTTAAGTTCTGTGGATAGTGACATATAATTCTGAATTCTGCTTAATTTTATATTAATACCTCTCATCCTTTTTTTTTTCCAACATTTATCTCTCAGCCTAAATAATTAAAAGAGATTCGTTCTACTTGTTTATCGTCTACAACTATTTTTGATCTGATTAATAATCTACTCCAAAATACCATAACTTCTTTATTTTTGTACCGAGATTTTTAAATTGTATTTTTACATATTTTAACTGGTGTACAAAATATTGTAGGCCCTTTTCATTTGTTTGTATAAACTAAATCGTCACCATATAATAATATATTTAAAATTGTTCCTTTGTTTATTCCTATTCCTGATTAGGAAAGCTATTCTATTTTTCAATTATACCTTTAAGGTGTCTTATATTTCTATTGTCCACCACTGTGGTCTCGAGGTAGCGTGCTGCCTTGTCACGCAGCGGGCCCGGGTTCGATCCCCGGTCGGGGCTGTTTTTCTGGGTGAGGTTTTTATCGGGGCTTTTCCTCACCTGTAAGACAAATGTCAGGAAAGCTTTAAGGCCCAAACGGTCCCCGAAATCATATGGCCATCATCATCATCCTTATCATTATCATCTTCATCATCATCATCCTTCACCGGTGTGGAAAGCAACGGGAAGCTACCACACCTACAATTCCCTACTAAAGCTGCAAGCATAGCATGAAAATGCTATGATTGTAGTGAAGGACCTGCCCTCGGGCAGAATTACCATGGATGGATGGATATCTCTATGTATTAAAATAACTTCAGTTAATTTATTTTTTTCTGTATGTATCCTTATTTTAGTATCGGAATATATGTATTTCAGAATCTTAATTTTTTGTTGTGGATAGCCATTTTCTTCCATAATTATCTTTTTTTTTTTTAATCATTCGATCAAACGCTGTTTTAGATTAGATGAAGACATTGTGTGTGTGTGTAAATTAAGTTTTTTTTCTCAATAATGTTATAATATGAATACACTGTCTGTTATTGAACGTCTATTTCTACAGCAACTTCGTTCTTCTTTTAAAATAGTCTCAGATATTATTTTAAGCCAGTTACTTGTAATTCTTGCATATAATTTTGTACATCGTTTTAAGGAGGCAAATCCCTCTATAATTTTTAAATTGAAACAATAATTACAAACTTGAATGAGGTGCGAAAGAAATTAAACGTAGACTGAACTCTCGAAACGCTTGAAATTGTACAATGCTGCGATTCTTTTAATTCCAACTTATCTAAAAAGTTAAACTGAAAATGTATAAAATTACCATACTTCCAATTATATTATTTATATGCGAAACATAGTCTCTTTCTTTAAGAGAGAAAAAAATATTACGAATATTTGAGAATAGGCTCAGTACTTGGGAAAATGTTGGTCCATACTTGGACGAAGAGACAGTTGAAAGAAGAAAACTACGTAACAATAAGCTACATGATCATTATGGGAAACCTGAAGTGATAAGAGTTCTTACGTTTGGTAGATTGCAATGGGCAGGGTATGTGGCACGCATGGTCAATGAAAAGGGGATGGAAACTTACTGTAGAAAAGCCAGAAGGAAAGCTGTCAGTATGTACATCAAGAATGAGTGATAATATAACATTAAGTATTATTTCAGGAAAGTATATTATACAGAGAATGATTGAAAACACTTGCTTCAGGATAGGGATATATGGAGAGCATATGCTGCAGCCATGAAACTCGTGGTTTGATATTGCCTGTGATTTATAGTAATAATACTAATTCCTCTATCATTACTGTTACTTACTCACTGGCACTATTGAACCCGCAAGTTCATGGCCACGTGGACATAAGCTCTCCATACATCCCTATCCTGAGCTAATGCTTTCCAATCATTCCCTATAAAATCTACTTCCTCAAATCATAATTAATATTATTCTCACACCTCATTCTTGGTCTACCAACTGGGCGTTTTCCTTCTGGTTTTCCTACAATAAGCTTCCATGCACGTCTTTCATTCCCCATTCGTGCCAAATGTCCTACCCATCGCAGTACCGGAAAATTTTACCTCATGTCCGCATTTCTTGACAGTTGTATTTTTACGGCGAAAGATCGTCACTCCTTTGACCAAGGTACTTTTTTCGTATGGCTTATCCCTTCGGCCAGTCCGGCAATGGGTAACCTATAGGCAGCAACGTTAACGCCGCACCGGCAGAGCTCTCGGGATCATTTAAGCACGCAAGCCACTCTACCACGACAAGATAAAGATACATCTAGGCCCAGCCGTCCACCCCTTGGGATACCTCGGTCGTCATGACCATACTCCCAAGTCCTAGTTCTAGTCCTCCCTATCCTATGTTCGCGTCCACGTACAAGTTCACGGTCCTTAAACCAACACCCCAGGGAGAGAGTGTTGGAGTTTGCAGTTCTGGGAATTGCTGAGCTACATAGTACATCAGGTCACTCAATCCTGACGACCCCACAGTTGGTCCACGGGCTCCATGAGCCTAGCCGGGAGGACTGCTGTCGCAGATCCACCGACCATTCCCCTGTTCTGCCTCCAGGGACGTGTCCTGCAGCCGTTGTGAGACCGGCTAGGGCTACAAGCCCAACAGTGTGAGACTTTTAGTACATCCAGGTGCTCATCTCCTGGCGACCCCACAGTTTGTCGACGGGCCCGTAGGCCAAGCCAGGAACCAGTACAGTAGCTCCCCGCTGGACTGGTCCGAGCCGAGCCCTGGTGTGCCCCCAGGGACGCCTTCTGCAGCTGTTGTGGGCCAGCACGGAGCTCGCAAGCTCCAACAGATGAGCAACTAGTACGACAAGGCGCTCAACTCTTGCCTACCCCACTAATGGTTCACGAGTCCCTTGGACTTAACCGGGAGGACTGTCTAGCAGATCCACCGATCTTTCCCCCAGTTCACCAGCTGGGGACGTGTTTGGTTGCTGAAGTGGGTCCAGCCTGAGCTATAGTACGTCAGGTCGCTCAACTCCTGACGACCTCACAGATTGTCCTTGGGTCACTCGGTTCCAGAGTCGGCGCTAAGTCCCACCTTCAAAGACCGCGCTTCCTCCTTTCCCGAGCTTATCGACCTGGTGGTAATTCCCAGCATTACGCCCGGTATTGTCCCATCCAGCCCGTTCGCAAGACTAGGCCTAGTCGTGTAGCTGCTGTGAGGCAGCCCACTGAGCAATGTAGGCATCCAGGGAGCTCATCTCCCATGGTGCCCCCACAGATGGTCTCAGGTTCAATGAACCAGGAGATAGGGGGGCACGAACCCCTAGTCTCCCACCGCCACGCCAACAGCGGCACATGCCCCCGCTGTGGGCCGGGATCGTTCAAGGTTTGACAGCAGGCCCCTATGCCATATGTTTTTCCTGCTGACCCCACTCATGGTCCGCGAGTCCATCGGACTTGGAAGGGAGGACTGACTAGCAGATCCACCGACCTTTTCCCCACTACGCCACCGAGGGGACGCGTTTTGCTGCTGGAGTGGGCGCAGCACGAGCTATATAGTACGTCAGGTCGCTCGAGTCCTGACGACCCCACAAATGGCCCGCGGGTCCGGTCCGGACCTAGCCGGAGGAATGCAAGCAAACCACCGACCGTTCCCCTATCCGCCGCCCGGGGACGCGCCCTGTTGCTGTTGTGAGTACAGCTGGGGCCCGATAAACGGACCCCCAGGGAAGATAAAGATACACTGTTACTGTTACTACAACAACTATTATTATTATTATTATTATTATTATTATTATTATTATTATTATTATTATTATTATTATTATTATTATTCATCCGGTATAACGGCAGCTGCCGCCGTCTTCCGGAAACCAAACGCCATTCCTCTCTGTCCATCCATTGATCTTCCTCCATTCCTCTGATATTCATAGCTGCTTGTACCCCTTCTATCCAAGTGTTCTTCGGCCTTCCTCTCTTACTCCTTTCCATTGGGATCCATTCCATAACAATTTTCGGAAATCTTTGCTCTGGCATTTTTTTTACATGACCATACCACTGCAATCTTTTCTTTTCTATAATGCCTGTGATGTCCGGCTCCTCTTGTACACTCATAATTTCCCCTATTTCTTTATTTCGTATTCTATCCATTTTAGATTTTCCAGCTGATCTTCTTAAAACATCCATTTCTGTACTTAAAATTCTTTTCATTTCCCTGGTAGGAATTTGCCAGACTTCAGCACCATATGTTAAAATGCTGTGAATTATGGTTTGATATATTTGTAATTTTCTATTTTTTGTAATATTTTTGCTCCACCAAACAGAGTTTAAAGCATTTATTGCTTGTTTTGTTTGTGCGATTCTATTTTTAATTTCCACTGTGTTATCGCCTGAATGGTCTAATTTTGTTCCTAATTTTTATTATTATTATTATTATTATTATTATTATTATTACTATTATTATTATTACTATTATTATTACTATTATTATTATTACTATTATTATTATTACTATTATTACTATTATTACTATTATTATTACTATTATTACTATTTATTATTATTATTATTATTATTATTATTATTATTATTATTATTATTATTATTATTATTATTAGTTTATCTCCAACTCTATTCAAAATTTATCTCGGAAGAGTACTAAGAGACTGGAGGAAAAAAATGTCAAAAAATGGGCATACCAATCCAAAATATACATGTATATTCACTAAATTTTGCAGATGACCAGGTATTAATAGCACAAGACCAGGATGAAGTAGAATATATGGCTAAAAAACTAAAAGAAAAATATGAAAAATGGGGACTTTATATAAACATTGACAAAACTAAATATCTGTGTATAGGAGAAGAAATGGAAAATATGAATTTCATTATTGGAGAAGAACTAAAACCTAGTATTGAATGCATTTATTTAGGAACAAAATTAGACCATTCAGGCGACAACACAGTGGAAATTAAAAATAAAATCTCTGTTTGGTGGAGCAAAAATATTACAAAAAATTGAAAATTACAAATATATCAAACCATAATTCAGAGCATTTTAACATATGGTTCTGAAGTCTGGCAAATTCATACCAGGGGAATGAAAATAATTTTAAGTACAGAAATGGATGTTTTAAGAAGATCAGCTGGAAAATCTAGAATGGATAGAATACGAAATAAGAAATAAAGGAAATTATGGGTGTACAAGAGGAGCCGGACATCATAGACATCATAGAAAAGAAAAGATTATAGTGGTATGACCATGTCAAAAGAATGCCAGAGCAAAGATTGCCTAAAATTGTTATAGAATTGATCCCAATAGAAAGGAGGAAGAGAGGAAGACCGAAGAAAACTTGGATAGAAGGGGTACAAGCAGCCATGAATATCAGAGGATTGGAGGAAGATCAATGGATGGACAGAGAGGAATGGCGTTTGGTTTCCGGAAGACGGCGGCAGCTGCCATGATACAGGATGATGATGCTGATTATTATTATTTTTTTCAAATGTCCCAGGTTTGTCTTTCGACATTCCTGGTTTCTCTCCTGGCATGGCGTATTTGTAACCCGCTTCTGAGGTTGGGACGCCTGGAAGGCGTGGTTACGTTGCCCCGATGATATGATGGGTAATGATGATGATGATAATGGTGCGCCAGGAGAGTCCCTAATCCTAAGCTTAACCTAAGATGAATATGAATGATGATGATTGCGCTGGCCATATGATTTCGGGGACCGTTCGGGCCTTAAAGTTTTCCTGACATTTGTCTTACAGGTGAGGAAAAACCCCGATAAAAACCTCATCCAGAAAAACTGTCCCGACCGGGGATCGAACCCGGGCCTGCTGCGTGACAAGGCAGCACGCTACCCCGAGACCACAGCGGTGGACTTATTATTATTATTATTATTATTATTATTATTATTATTATTATTATTATTATTATTATTATTATTATTATTATTATTATTATTATTATTATTATTATTATTATATTTAAACTGGCAAAGATAAGGATATAAGCCATCTGCCACACAATGTTTAATAAATAATTACAGTGATTATAAATTAAAATGTTATACAGATAAGGTACTTCAAAATTAATATATTAGAGAGCGTGGGCTAATTGATATTATTAATCAATGTGAGTGTGAAGTTCATCCCCATTATCATTATTTTATCCTAGATTAATAATTATGGCCTGAGAAGCAAATTTTTCAGTCTTCTTTTCATATTACGCCTCGAACATTTTTCTTTTGGGTAATGTTTCATTATTGCCTTTGAATAGTGGTTCCCAAACATATCCGATCTTGTATTGTTTTCACTTTAAAACAAATCACAGATTTTTCTAATCCATCGTTTCTCAATCTGTGGTTCGCGAACCCCCAGGGGGTTAATTTCAAGGGGTTCGCCAAGACTTTTCCGTAATAATAATAATAATAATAATAATAATTATTATTATTATTATTATTATTATTATTATTAAATTAACCCTATAATTCCACTTGTTACTTATGTGTATATCGGGAATTTATCACTTTATTTCCACAATAAATTGATAATTAGCGCGAATGTCTGATTTACAGTTATGTAACAATGTTAGGAATGCATTTGATTTAGCTGCAACTAGGCCTACACGTTGTGTAACTTTTAAGCGGTAACTACAGTAACTTTAGGTTTTAACCGTTAAGGGTCAAGTTAATTTAAGGTTATTAAACCGTTTGCTTGGAATTAAATTTTATGCATGTCTACTGCGTATATATTTAAAAGTCAGTGGTTCACCCAACTGAGATCGTTGTGGAAGGAGTTCACCAGTCGAAAAAGGTTGGGAACCGCTGTTCTAATCAATCGTAATATATGTGGATATTGTAATAAAAATAATAATTTCATGGCGCGACAGGCCTAGAAGGCCCTTAGCCTACCATCCGGCTGCTGGTCTTACATCCACGTGTTAATCACAGAGGTAGATGATCATCAAGCCAGTGTAGAGGTGACATGTGGTCAGCATCTCGAGTCCCCCTGCCGTTATAGCTGGTTTTCTCAACCTGGAACCACTACTTATTGTAACTACCCAAATGCCTCACGATGCTGGGAGGGTACCGACCTCATGCTGGCCGAAAATACCACGAGAAAATTTCTTCCCCCATGGAGACTCGAACCAGCGGAAGTCCCGTAGCTCTGCGCCAAGGCTTCCTGCCTTAACCACTTCGCTACGGCGCGGGACTCTCATTATGTGGACATTACGTATTTTATATTGACAGTAGATATGCGACGAGTCTTGGAAAATGTAATTGTAAAATGTTCATTTTCGGAGATGAAAGTGATGCTGATATAGTCCTAGATTGTGCACCAGATGCATTAAATTACAACCACCTTGGCGGTACATATGTCGAGAAGACACATGTCTTTACAGCGATTCGTCCATCGAAAGGCGTCTACCTTGACAGCCCCCTTAGTGATTTTCGACAGGAGTAGGTTACCTTTCGGCACCTTATCCCTTCCCTTCATCATATTCCCTCACACAACAGACTTGCACTACAAGTAAGCACTTCAACATACAATCAACCTACATTTTTATCTGCGAACAAAACAATTATCCATCACCTACGTAAACTGTGTGTTCCATGTATACTTTTATTATTATTATTATTATTGTTGTTGTTATTATTATTGTTGTTATTATTATTGTTGTTATTATTATTGTTGTTGTTATTATTATTATTATCGTTATTATTATTGTTATTATTGTTGTTATTATTATTGTTATTATCGTTATTATTATTATTGTTATTATCATTATTATTATTGTTATTATTATTGTTATTATTGTTATTGTTATTATTGTTATTGTTATTATTGTTTATTATTATTATTATTATTATTTATTATTATTATTATTATTATTATTATTATTATTATTATTATTATTATTATTATTATTATTATTGTTATTCCTTTCCAGGATTAGGTCAATGCGACCTGTTCCGGTCTCAAGTCCATCGTTTCCTTGGCCGTCCCAAATATCTTTTGTGGTTTGTAGGCGTTGATCTTTTTGGGTAATCTTGTATTGTCCATTCTGTCTAAATGTTCTTTCCATTGGTATTTGTGCTCGTCTAGTTTACCGAGTATTGAAAATATCTCCAGTTCATTTCTTATTGATTCATTGTGTAATCTATCCTTTTACGGATCTTAAAAAAATTATTTCAGTGGCTTGAATGTGTGAGATATATTTTTTGTAAGTACCCAAGATTCAGATCCATATGAAAGAACAGGAGCAGCCACAATTTTATAAAACCTGAGCTGAGTTTCTCTTCGAGTCTTTCGGAGGGTTCTTCTTATGGTGCCACACATCATTTGATATCGGTTTAATTTATTGTGTATATCCCAATCGTAGCTGTATGTTATATCTGAACCAAGATAGTTAAAGTGTACTATCTGTCCTATTGATTACTGTATCTGTCATTATTGATTACTATTTTTGCTCTGACTGGCACTTTGCCTTAAAAAGCCATAATTTTAGTTTTTGAAGTTGAGACTTACTTTATTATTCCTTGATAAAGAAAGTTTAAAATATAAAGGAATAAAAAAAAGTATTATTCCTTCATATTTTAAACTTTCTTTACCAAGTCATTTACTTAATCTAATTATAGGTTATTATTTTTGTTATTATTACTATTTTTTTTCTTTCTTATCCTTGCCAACTTTATATTGTGTAATATATAGGCCTATATTATGTATCAATCATAATTCTTATTGTATGTATAATTTAACCTTGGTGAATTGGAAGAGAATACCTTACGGTCTTAACTCCATCATCTAAAATAAATAAATAAAAATAACCTCGTCTGCCAATGTGATGCGTAAATAGAAAATTGATAGCATTAACTGCATCTTATTTCCTAGAGCGGGTGGCGTCGTAACTCACATATTCACAGTAGGGCTGGATGATCTATCCATACTCATATATTTTTTCCGATATAATCACATAGATTTATTATACAGTTACATCTTACAAAAATTGAGTCATTAATAAATTAAAGAATTTATGACTAAACTACGGATCTTCTGATAATTGGTTGGCGGTATCCTGAAAATCCGCGGGACACATTTTGGCAACTTTTGCCTTGAGGAATCTGGACGAATTCATTCTCATTAAGCGATTCTCTCATGTCTACTGATGTCTGTAGACGTACAAACCTGGTGATATACTGTGTTAAGTTCTTGAAAAAATAGCACACTTTTTTTTTTCATATTTAGTGCAGCCGATTATTTGGAGAATAAATCTCTTGTTATGAAGTTGAATCTCGTAGGGAGCAGGAAACTAAATGAAGTGATAATGTTGATCATAGGCCTACATTGGAAAACAAATTAGTAAATATGTCTATTATTTGAAGTAAAGAAAAAGTTTAGGATGCCCAAAAACGAAAGACGGACTTAAAGCAATATCAATTAATGCAAACAAGAAATTATTATATCACTGTTGAGATTATAATTTATTAACTTTATATTCTTATTTAATTTATTACAAATATGAATTATACTTTGGAAAAGTATTTTTGACATTTTTCCAGGTTTAATTCGAGAAGCAGTACAAGAAGAATAAAATACTACTACTGCTACTACTACTACTACTGCTGCTGCTGCTGCTGCTATTGCTACTGCTGCTGCTATTGCTACTGCTACTGCTACTGCTGCCACTGCTACTGCTACTGCTACTGCTACTGCTATTGTTGCTATTGCTGCTGCTTCTGCTACTTGCTTCTTCTTCTTCTTCTGCTTCATGAAATTAGGCCTTTTGACCTGTTTTCACATCAAGTGGGATTTAATGAATCCTCCCATCTAGTAAATGGGCGTCCAACATTTCTATGTCCTATTGATTTGTACTTTAGTAACAGCTGAGGGATCCTATCTGTAGGCATTCTCTTGACATGTTCATACCAGTTGTTTCTCATGTTGTCAATTCTATTTGTTAAATTAAAAATATTTAAGTCCTTCCTAATATCCTCACTTCTTTTTCTTGTCCAAAATTGTCACACCCGCTACTGAACGTAGGAACTTCATTTCTGCAGTTTCTATTTTCCTTCTGTCTGAACGGTTAAGAGTCCAATTTTCACTTGCATATCTTAAGACAGGCACTGCCATAATTTTGTAAAATTTTAGTTGTGTGCTCCTCAAAGTTTTATTTTTCAGTGTCCGTCTTATAGTGCCACACATTCTGTAAAATCTATTTAATTTAATATTAATATCTTCCTTCTGGCAGTATGATACGTTGCATCCTAAATAATTAAAATTGTTCACCTGTTGAATTATACTGTTATTAATACTGATTTTACACCTCATATGGTCTTTCCCGTTGAATGCCATTGCTTTCAATTTACTTTCAGAGATTGTCATATTGAATTTATTTGCTATTTCGTTTAATTTATATGCTGCTACTGTTATTGTTGCTATTGCTGCTGCCAATGATACTGATGATGATGATGATGATGATAATAATAATAATAATAATAATAATAATTAATAATAATAATAATAATAATAATAATAATAACTGCTAATAATAAAAATGTATTATTTCAATGTAAAATGTATCATGTTCTGTAAAACTTGTTTGATTAGTGTTGTTTAACGTCACTTCAGTCTGCTACAAGGCTAATCATGTTGCCAAGAATTGGGGTTCAACACTTGGTGGTTTTCTCCAATGCGTGAGCTTCTATACCTGAGATTTTTTCCAAGGATATGAATTTTTGATTTGAGTACTTATTAAACGTAACAAGCATATGTAAAACACAATACAAAATGAACAAATTTACTTTAGTGATAATTCCACACAGATATGCCTGATTCCATTTATTAAACATCTCTGTGTCATGGCACCACAACTTTCAACTCTCCGCATGAAGCCAGATTCTCGAAAAATACTAACGACGTGACATTAGCTATTAAAATCTGAACCATCTATCCAGAGGACGGCTCAGATTCCTGGGCTACTAACAAGGGAGTGTCAACCATTGCATGCCGAAACCACCAAGGCCCTGGACCAAAAAAATGTGTCGTTTTAACTGTAAGGCACAGAAATCGAAGCTATAATCAATCAATGGCAACCCACTATACAGAACAGATGGACTCCCTGCATGTGTTAGAGTGGAGTGAAGTCAAGAGGGACGCGGCGGGTACGACAGGTAAGTTAGTGATGGTATTCCAATCTACCAATTGACGAGTTGTATTACTTCCCTATAGTTAAAATGAGAAATTTGGCGCTGGATTTTAATGCCTTGCAGTTAAAATCAGCAGATACTTTTTTCATCGTACATCACAACGCTTCTCTGGAAGAAATAATTACAAGGTAGGTTTCAGTATGCAATGCAACAGTTTCATTGTAGGACACGATAAAACTTGACTACGTAGACCTATTCATCATCAACAACAGCACCATCAAGGATAAGTCCTTAAGATCTCATCCGATCTCATGTTACAATAGGTCTGTGAATCTTTTACTTGGTCTTCCTACATTTTTTCGTCCTAGTGGTATGTAATGAAGAATCCGTTTCGGAATTTTATCCATTGTATTGATGTAGTCCATCCATTCATCTCTGTATTGTGCAATTCTATCTAATAGTTCTCTTCGTATATTTTCATTTCATTTTTTATATAGCCAGCCACAACCTTTTAAAAGTGTCTCTTTTCTGGTTCCTTTAAGACTTCGTTGTATGGTGCTGCACATATAGGCTACTTTTAATGAACATTTTGCACCGTTGAGATTATTGTTAAATATTTAAAACAATAAAACGTGTACCTGTTGTGGCAGTCATTCTCAACAAATTATATTTGTATAAAATATTCCGGAAAATAAACATAATGGAAGATATAGAAATTATGAAGCAAACAAGAAACGATAACCTGCTGAACGAGAACACGCCCTACCAGATCAACCCACTATACAATATATTCGTTAAAAACAACCAGTACCCAATTAACAGCATTGAAAATGGAACCGGTTCCCAAAGGCCTAGCTGAATAGTTTATACAAATATAATTTGTTGAGGACGACTGCCACAACAGGTACATGTTTTATTGTTTTAAATATGTCACACATATGATTAAATGTATTTGTTTTGTTTGCAATGTGTTCCCTTTTCCTATATGATACATTGTATGGCAGATAACATAGACATATTATGTTAGTAATAGCTACGTCATTCGTCTTTCTGTGTAGGCCATTGAGGGAGGGATTTTCATTTGGCGAAGTTAAGATGAGTTTTCAAGTATCGATATAGGTTTGCGAACCAATGTCTTTGCAACAGACGATACAAGGAGAACACTAAATTTTAAGGAAGTGGATCGCGTATAAATATATCGTAGGTAAAAAGCATTAACATACAGTTTACATCTATTTCAAGTCCAGTACCTAGAATAAAACACAACTACGTCTTTATTCACTACTTCTATATACGGTAACGCCCAACAACCATCATCCACTGCGTCATCAGCGGCAAGTAAAGTTTTTCTCTGAGTCTTTTTCAGTTAACCAACTTGTAATCCAGGCTTACCTATGAATAGTCAACCATTTATTAATTTTTAAGCAAAATATTTGTATTTTTATTCACTAAAACATCAGCCATTGCTTAAGAAATTTCATTGCAAGCAATCGCAAAGTTTTATTCGAAAAAATAAATAAATTTTATCGTAGAGACATATCCCCTTAAACAACGACAAGACTAATTCTTATAGCAATTGCTGAAATGTTATTAAGACCTAAGTCTACTCTATTCCATGTTAGAATTTTATATTCATTATATATTTTTTTATGTATAAAGCATCAGGTTCAGATGGGTCACAGAGTACCAGAGAAGAAAGTAGGCAAGTTGCGCGTACATGCCACAGGCGGCGCTAGTGTAATACAACTAACGACACCTAAATTTTTTCGGTTCTTTTTTTGGTACTAATATGAAATTCAGCACCGCCTGGTGGTAAAATTATGAATTATAATTATATAACGCCATCTGGTGAATAATCATGGAATTTAACTTTTATAGGAATAAATAACGTATTAATTAATCTTAAATTATGGAATTATGTATACCCAGTCTCTCAGACCTACAGATTTTCTTTAATTTTAACAGAAAGGAAGAATGGAAATAAATAAAACATGTTAATTTATTTTCGTTTATTAAAATTTTAAAACGTGCATTATGAGCTCTTTTAATAAATATGTACAATTGACCTACCCCCTTATTCTCACATACATATTTTATACAATATTTATTAAATAACCTTAGCCATGTCGTACATCTGTCCATTATAAAGTCACATTTTTAAAATGTTTATTAGAAATGGCTGTACACTAACATCACTCTTCCTAACCTGACAAATCTTAGAATTTTATCACTTCTAGTAGGTTTATCTTTGAAAATAGATTCACATTAAAAATGTAAACAAGCTTGAATTTTACTTACAAATTAGAGTAAAATAAAATCTAAGTAATGATTTTAACTTTCGATAATTTACAGTACCGTCTACATAGAACGAAAGGATAGCAGTTAAAAATTTAAATTTACAAAATGGCTAACTTCCCATAATCCCGAGTGAACACCGTTAAACACGCAGTGAACGACGCCGTGTGCCTTGCATTTGTTTTATTTAGTTACATATTCTGTTACTACGAAACAGCGCTACCATTGAAGTTTGCTCATTGTAGTTCATCGTAAACGACCGAAATTTTTTAGATGTCACTGTACTCAGTTTCCCCTCTATTCGAAGTTTCTCTATGCAGATGGGTTACCAGAAGAACTGATAAAATCAGGGGGAGAAAAATTGATGGGCAAGATAGGTCGGTTACTTTCTATGATTTGGAAAAAAGAAGCTCTTCCAAACGAATGGAAGGAATCGATTATCGTACCAGTCTATAAGAAAGGAGATAAAACTGACTGCAACAACGACACGGGCATCTCATTGCTCTCGACTTCGTACAAAATCCCAACGTACATATTAGTAAGCAGACTTGCTCCTTATATTGATGACATTCTAGATCATCAATGTGGATTTAGAATAAACAATAACGAATAGGTACAGTAGTTGGAATTAGAAGATCACCCAGCAATCATTACGAGTCATTACTGTAAACATACCTAATTTAGTGCAACTCAAAAAAAAAATTCCAATTCAAATTAATGAAGCCCTCTTAAATAAGAAAAGATTAATAATAATAATAATAATAATAATAATAAACTAAACTAAAACAATAGATATAATCAGAACTTAAAGAGAATGCCTGTTCCTTTCTAAACAACTTAATTGCATCTCTAAAACGTTGTAAAATACCAAAAAATTCAACCTTATTAAAAAAAACCTTGGTCGAAAGAGTGACTATCTTTCATCATAAAAATACAACCGTCAAGAAATGGGGACATGGATTCTACTGGGATAAAATGTTCCGGAGGTATATTAGCTGAGGATAGAGATGTATGGCTTATGTCCCCGCGACCATGAGCCTGCGGGTTCGATAGTGCCAGTGAGTGATTGAGTGATTAGTAGTGATTGTGTGATTATTATTAATTATTATTTATGTTTACAGAAGAATAGCTTTACTGGCTAGCTGAATATTTTCTTGAAATAGTATAACTAAACTGTAATCTCTTTTGAGAAACAAAAAGGTGAGACAAACCAGTGTAACGATTGTCATTACCAGATCCGAAACTGTAATTTATTTTATACCACCATCATCCTAACATTAATATAATTTCGGAAGAAGACAATGACACTTATAGTTTGTCACTTTTTATTTCTCTAAATGTACTACAGAGGGGAAGTATATTTAACAACTGTTTCTCATATTTTATTTTCGGCACTTACGATTGAATAGGATAAAGTCAAAATTACAATCTACAGAAATTGATTTGAAGAAAATCTGCACTATGTTCTACAGGATCAGAAACATTATTATTCGGGAAAAAATTAACTTTGATGAAACAATTATGCAATTTGTGAGAAATAAACGCTTGTGATGTTTGGGCACGTGAAGAGGATGTATGAAGATAAATACCAGTTAGGAGTGGGTTCCAAATGGAAAGAAAAGAAGAGGGAGACCTAAGAAGACATGGATAGAAGGAATTATGAATTTGATTAAGGACAGGGGACTGCAGGATGGTGACTGGAAGGATAGAGATGAATGGAGGAAGATAATCAAAACTTAATATTTGGCACAGGAAGATGTTAAAACCTGTTGAATAATAATGATTCAATAAGGAAGTTGTGTTTAGCTAACCGAGAAATTACTGTTTTGTAGCTTTCTTATTTCAATATCACGTCTAGAGTCTTTATATCAGATAGGCCGTTTACTGTATATTGTTTCTCTGTATAACTGATCTACAGATGTATTAACGGAACTGGGTCACCTGACAGTTCAGCGTTTGAGGTCTGTGCTATCATAGTAACACATTCAACCTTGACAACTATCAATCACTGCACTGGCCATCCCTTGCCGTCCTGCTCACAAACTCTAACACTTCAGCAAAATAATTTGAAACGTTGCAAATTGTCAAAAATGTTTCAGTTCAAATTTTGTTTATTGCGTTTGATTTATATTCTTATGGTGCATAATAATATTCAGTTAATTAGTGAGTATTTCTATTATAAACTTTAGTTATTTTGCCTAACTACTAACTCACTGGCTCTATCGAACCCATAGGTTCATGGCCTTGCGGGCATAAGCTCTCCACACATCCATATCCTGAGCTAATGTTTTAATGTTTTCCAATCATCCCCTGTAAAATCTTCTTCCCACCTGGTATACCAACTGGGCCTTTTCCCTCTGGTTTTCCTACAAAAAGCTTCCATGCCCCTCCTTCATTCCCCATTCGGGCCACATGTCCTGCCCATCGCAGTCCACTTGAGTTAAATGTTCTTATTATATCTGGTTTCCTATAAAGATCATGTACTGTATCTCACTGTCTCCATTCGCATATACGTTCCTCTCTCTTAGGTCCAAAACTTTTCCTAAGAACTTTATTCTCAAATACTCGTAATCTTTTTTCCTCCCTTAAAGTAAGAGACCATGTTTCGCATCCATATAATAGAATTGGGAGAATAATAGTTTTATATGTTTTCAGTTTAACTTTTTTTAGAGAAATTAGGACGATAAGAGTCCCTGTAATGCAAAATAGCATGCACTTCCAGAATTGTGCATAAGTGATTTTGCCTATTTTTACTATTTATACTGTATGTCTGAATTACAAATTCGGGCATGTTAGTGCCTACCCCCCCCCTCCCTCATCAACACAGTCTTCACTTCATGTATGAATGGCAGTATTCTACTACTCTAGCTAGATTCAGTGAATTTTGTTTTACAACCAATCACAGTTGTGTTTCGCCTCGATAATTATCGAATTTTGATTACCAAAATAAAGAAAGCTTATACTTTTTAATATTCTGAACAGGTCAGATCATTATTTTGCAGTGAGTGACTCTCGAAAAATTACTTTGAATATAGCAAATAATGAACAGATTCCTTCGAACTACACATTTGATAATTGTGTGTTCAATAATTGTGTTTTTAAATACTGATTTTACTGAGTTGTTTCCTAAAAAAATAATTAATAACCTACAACGTTGGTTAATATACAGTTTGATGTGTTTCATTTTTTCTCCACTAGGGTGCATTCTTACAAAATTGCGATCCTATTTGGCAATAAATAATATGATCTGGTTGCAGTGGATGAACAAATGAAACATAACCAAACATTTCTCATTTGTTTTCTATCATCATTAAACATTAAATACATAAATATTTTAAAACAGCTATATTTAAATAATGATTTGTGAGTAAACAACCTAATTTTATTTGTTGAATAGTCCTAATAAATGTCACTCTTGATTTCCAAATTCTCTAAATAAATTTAGAAATCACTCAGTGGCTTTACTTATGATAATTATGGTGAAATTGATGTAGGTAATGAAATTCCAACCCAGTATTTGACTTAATGACTAGGACGATAAGAAAACCCGTAATATGAATGTTCGACGACAATGAATCTCAAACACTGCTCGGCAAAATTTCGCCATATTTACTAAGTCTCTTTCTAGAAACGTATCAAGATAATAGGATAACGTATGACGTGTTGTTGCATGTACTTGATGATGAGTCACAGAAAGCATTATCATCATAAACTGGACAACTGATTTCATCTTTGGGATGCAGTCATTTTACGACAGTATTCATAACAGAAAATAAGAAAATGAGTCACAAATGCAGCTTCATCTCGTTTATATGCACTTCGGTTTATTATGTTTGTTACGACAGTTCCGAAGCAAGTCACACTCGAATGCAGCGGAATCAAATATAGAGTGACTCACTTTTTATAAAAGCTGAGCAGGCTATTTAATTCAGCGAATTCCAAAGGAATGAAGCTACTGAGGTTGTTCTAATGAAAAGATTTTTGAAAAATGTTTACAGATCTTTACCGATCCTATGAAGTAGGCACCAAAAATGACCATGACCATATATATATATATATATATATATATAACCGAGTGGTTAGGCACAGAGCTACTGGACTTGCGCTGGTTCGAGTCCTCATTTGGAAGAAATTTTACCATGGAATTTTGGCCATTATTCTGAGGCATTTGGGTAGCAGCTCCAGGTTGAGAAAACCAGTTATAACGTCTGGGGGACCCGACATGCTAACCATATATCACCCCTACACTGACTGAATTATCATAATATAATAACCTCTGTGATTAACACATGTGGATGTGAGGCCGGTAGTTGGCTGGTAGGCCAAGGGCCTTCTTGGCCTGTCGCGCCATGAAAAACTATATATATATATATATATATATATATATATATATGAAGGTCCAGCGCTGTGGTCTCGAGGTAGCGTGCTGCCTTGTCACGCAGCGGGCCCGGGTTCGATCCCCGGTCGGGTCAGTTCTTCTGGGTAAGGTTTTTATCGGGTTTTTTCCTCACCTGTAAGACAAATGTCAGGAAAACTTTAAGGCCCAAACGGTCCCCGAAATCATATATGGCCATAATCATCATCATCCTTATCATTATCATATCATCATCCTTCACCGGTGTGGAAAGCAACGGGAAGCTACCACACCTACAATTTTCTAGTAAAGCTGCAAGCATAGCATGAAAATGCTATGATTGCAGTGAAGGACCTGTCTTCGGGCAGAATTACTATGAATGGATATATATAAAGAAGAAGACCAGGACGTCCACTCAAAAGATTTCTGGATGGTGTTTCTCTTGAGGCCGAAACAGATCAACAAATTACCTAAGTTCGTGAATGTACTATGATGATGATGATGATGATATATATATATATATATAACTCCTGGTGCGACAGGCCTAGAAGGCCCTTAGCTTACCAACCGGCTGCTGGCCTCACATCCACATGTGTTAATCACATAGGTAGGTGATCATCGGCCAGTGTAGGGGTGACATGTGGTCAGCATATCGAGTCCTCGAGCCGTTATAGCTGGTTTTCTCAACCTGGAGCCGCTACTTATTGTAGCTACCCAAATGCGTCACAATGCTGGGTGGGCATCGGTCACATACTGGCCGAAATTCCATGAGAAAATGTTTCCCTCATGGAGACCCGAACCAGCGCAAGTCCCGTTGCTCTGCGCCAAGGCAGCGGGCCCGGGTTCGATCCCCGGTCGGGGCAGTTTTTCTGGGTGAGGTTTTTATCGGGGTTTTTCCTCACCTGTAAGACAAATGTCAGGAAAACTTGAAGGCCCAAACGGTCCCCGAAATCATATGACCATCATCATCATCCTTAACATTATCATCATCACCATCATCATCCTTCACCAGTGTGGAAAGCAACGGGAAGCTACCACACCTACAATTCTCTAGTAAAGCTGCAAGCATAGCATGAAAATGCTATGATTGTAGTGAAGGACCTGCCTTCGGGCAGAATTACTATGGATGGATGTAATAATTCTGCCCAAGAGTAAAATAATTTTTTGTATCAGTTTTTTTTTTCTCAACACTTTGAACCACTGATACTAAATTTTCTTATCATGTAAGTTTTCAATATAATTAATTAATTTAATTGATTACTGTATAATGATACTTAAATAGCTGAATAATGATTCTTAAATAGCCATATCATTTAATTAAACAATTAATGTATTTATAGGAAAAACAAACATTTTCATGCACTTTTAGTATTCACAAATGGTTAAAGCAAGGATATCCATTATCTTCTCTTTTATTTAATGTTGCATTAGAGCATGCAATCAAATATTTTGAGGATAAAGAGAGCTTACATTAATCAGCTGTTCGTATATGCTGCAAAGTAGTAGCTATTATTAGGCGATATTGGGGATATTAAAAGCCAGCACGTACATTATATTGAATGACACTAAGGCAGGGCGCCCACTGGAATGACATGGGACACCAACTAGACACGGATTTGTTGTTTTGCTTGTTGCTAGCGTGTATGTTTCTTTATAACCTGTAATATCAAATTACAAAAAGCACATTCATCTGATAAGACAGCAACTCCACACCTTAGAGAACGAACTACCTGTGTTGTGTCACTCAAAGTGCTGCATGCTCCACTTTATGTTGTGTCAGTTGTGAGTTGAGAGTGAAGATGAGGAACGATCCTAATTTCAATATAACCTTCGTTGAACTTATTAAAGAATATCCATCCATTTTGTATTTCTTCACTAGCTAATACCCGGCTACGCCTAAATAAATGAAAATTAATGTGCTTTTATGTTTAGTTGAATAAGTAATAGGAAAAATAATTATAAAATTATATTTTTTTAGATACCCCGTGCTGATTACCCGACGTTGTCCGGGAATCTACTCATCCCGATCTTCTTGGCATGAATGAGCTGAAAGACAAAAATTAATGTACTTCTTATGATTAGTCGAATAAGTAAAATGAAAAAAAATATAAATGTATATCGTAATTATTTTAAGATTTCCCGTGCTGATTACCCGGTGTTGCCCCGTAATCTACTTATCTCCATCTTCTTGGCATAAATGAGCTAAAAGACAAAATTCGTTATTGTGAGTTATCCGTAAAAGAATACCCGCCATGTGCTGTTTTGCTTGCACAGGAATCTAAGTACCTGTCTCGATCTTCTTGGCATCAATGAAAGACAAAAATGGTTATTGTGAGTTATCCGTAAGAGATAAACATATGCCGTCGCTGATGTTTTTGTAGAGCGTTTTGATATATTCAATTCTGTGTACACTAATTTTGTGGTAGTTGTTATGGTTTAGGCAGCGTAAGCAATTTAAGCGTCCAAAGAGCTACTTTTTTCATGTTTTCCACTACAAAAGGCGATTTTTAAGGGTGTAGGAGTTGAGTATCACAACTCTCTTATAGCATATGTTCATCCCGGGAATCTCCTGAACATTTTGCAAAAAAGCCCCATCAGAATCGGATCAACAGTATGGCCGCGCATAAAGTATGAATAAACAAACAAACAACTTCATTTTTATTTACTAGATTAAAGTGGTTTAAATAAATTGAAGGGCTTGGCTGTAAAACAATGCTAACTGACAAATTCTTGAAAATTGAGTTGTAACATGTAAACTGTGATATGTTACCTTCTGAGGCATTTGGTTCACCTAGTTTTTACATCCGTTAATAGGCTAGATGGTAGATGGTCAATGGATGGTAAATAAAACGATGTGCACCAAATGCTTCAGAAGGTCACATATCACAGTTTATATGCTACAACTCAATTTTAAAGAATTTACAGTTACCATGTTTTACAGCCGAGCCCTTCAGTTCGCTGAAACATGGCGCTTATGCCCTTTGTTAATAACTTCACCACCAACAACTATAGATATTTTTCATATTTTCTTCAAATATGTTTATATTATAATTGTTTATATTTAATGTGTCAATTTTTGCCCCTTCCCCCTCTTGGTACTCAATGTGACCGAAACTATTTTATTATTCTAGGGTTAATAAAATTGTAGTTAAATGTTCAGTTATTATACAATCGTTAAAATAATTTCAACTAACAACCATCTTTGTCAGTGTAACGCCAAATTGTTCCAGCCTATGACGCCCATCCTTTCAAGATCTTCAGCTACCCCATCCATCCACCTCATTTTAGGTCTTCATTTCCTTCTCCTATTACAAATCTTTAGTTTTAACATTCTTAATAGTATGCATGTCTCTATTCAGGTGTCTAATCACCTCCTACGTTGGACTTTATCAAATTTCACACTTAATAACAAATGAGAGATTTTTTTAAAGTGACAGAATTCAGATACTTAGGAACAATAATAACAAACAAGAATGAGGCGCAAAAAGAAAATAAACACAGGCTGAATCCTGGAAACGCATGCAATACACACATATATATATTCAGCTTAAGGCTCTTTTATGAGCCTGAATAATTTCATACTCGAGACCCGCGGGTTAAAGTTCCTCCCGGAGGACTTGCTTCTTGGAATTTTCTATCCTAAAATATCCATTGACCTCGGTCGGGTTTAAACCCGCGATCCTCGGGACTAGAGGCAAGGAACATAACCACTAGTCCACTGCGGCGGACACACACACACACACATATATATATATATGTATATATATATATATATGAATAAGAAAGTTTTCTTGGGTTTTCCGCGTCACGAATTCAAGTTCAAGATATGTATAGGAATATCATTTAATATCAAATAATAATAGCCTATAATAATATCAAGTAATGGTGCAAATACTTCAAATTTGGGTTTTAATGGACTTTACCGAAATCTACATATTTAATTTATCAAGTTTTAGAGAGTATCAAACTTGCGAGCCAACCAGAACTAAATACTTTACTTTGATGGTGTAATTTAGGGAAATGGGTTACACGAAGCGAAAAAAAAAATCTTTACCACGTGACGATAAAATGGAAATTAAAGGAACAAAGTTCCAAGATGGTCGACCAACAATCGTACATGTTTTAATGTGACCTTAAGATCATTGAGGTGGAGATGACCGTGAGTAATTGACAGGATCTACGTTGTTCATCAGAAAAATCTAGTTGGACCGGAGCGGAGTTTGAACCCGCGACCTTCGCTCTGGGAAACCCGCATCTACAGTCTTTGCATATTACGTCAAGGATGGATGAGAAAGAGTTTTGTAATGTTCAATGACCACAGTCAAACCTTTTTTCAGTGACTAATCATCATCGTGATGTCAATAATCAGGAAATCTGACATCTGCTATTCCAAAGAAATTCGAATTTCATAAACACATAATTGTTTTATTACTCGCTTCTTTGTTATTAATGGGTTTCCCAAGATCTTTTCTTCAAAAACAAAATTTCCCACATAATTATTTGCATTAATGGTTTCATAATATGAAAGTAATAGTCTTTTTTTATGTCAATGGATATCCTTGGGAATTCTATCTCGGAAATTGCATTTTCTGTTGACAATAGGGTACCAACAATGTTGTTTAAAATTGTAAGCCAGCAATTCTCAACGTATGGGCCTAGATACAATTGATAAATTCCCATGGAGTAGGCTATAGTACTTGAGAGATCATGAAATCATGCGATTTAGCAATGAGCCAATTTAAATTTATTCTGAAATATACATAATTAAAATAGCCCTTTAAACTCTCAAATATCTATTTATTTTCTTTAGTTTTAAATTTATTCTGAAATATATATAGGCCTAATTGGAATAGCCCTTTAAAACCCTCATAAATATTTTTCTTTAGTTTTTTTATTTTGATTTATACTAATTCGCAATAAAATGTTCGGTAATGATATTATTTCCGTAAGCAAAAATAAAAAAAAATCCAGACATAATAAATACCGCTTATTCTCTGGCTTTCTCTGTCATGATTAGCAGAACATCGTTGATCCACAAAATGTCTCCAATGGATCATATTTTGTATAGTTTTCTTTACTTCCTTCTGGGTTTATCCCTATTCCTGAATTTTAATCCCGTACGGTACTTCTCCAAGTTCGTTTTAGCCTTCCTTTTTCTCTTATCTCCCGAAGATTCCATTCCAACACCACATTTCCTACTGCTTCATTATAATTCCACATTGCATATCCTATCCAATTCCATTTTTGCCTTTTTATTTCTATTTTAATTTTCGCAGAAGTAGATGATCATCTTCCAAGTATAGGGGTGACATATGGTCAGCATGTCGGATCCCCCAGCTGTTACAGCTGGTTTTCTCAACCTGGAACTACTACTTATTGTATCTATTCAAATACCTCACGATGCTGGGTGGACACCGGTCCCATACTGGCTGAAATCCCATGAGAACATGTATTTCCCCATGGAGACCCGAACCAGCGCAAGTCCCGTAGCTCTGCGCCATGACTTCTTGTATTAACTACTCGGCTACGGCGCGGGACTCTATTTTCATTTGTTTATAGTTTTTGCTAGACTAAAACTGCCTTTCGTGATAGGCCTATAAGTTGTTTATCTTCCAGCCGCGTGCTGACTCACACGTAGGCCTACATGTATCAACCGTGAGGCGAACAATCATGTAATCTGTATAGGAATTACATGTTGTCAGCATGCTCTTATTATCCAGCCGTTATAGCTGGTTTTCTCAGCCTGGAGCCTCTTGAACAGCATGCAAATTTGCACCGAAAGTCCTGTTGTTTGGGAATCAGCACGCTTGGAACTCGCCGCACAAAGTGTGGATGGCACAAAGTGAAAATTTCATGATTTAAGAAAATTATCTTAAGGTTATATGTCGATCCTTTCGGGCTGTGTTGTAGGGAAGAACAAACTCTACATAGGTCTCCTATAACGTTGCATAGGCTTCAGCTGAAGATTTGTTAAGACGAAAGCAGAATTTCGAAGCAGTATATTGTTCTTTCCGTTCCGTTTCACCTCCATTGTTGCCGTAGGCAGTACTGAACATGTCTCTACTTGCACACCACTCACAGACAGAAACCCGTAGGGATAACTTTGAAATTGCTAATTTAAATTAAATTATTATTTTATTATTTTTATTAGGTTATTATTATTATTACTACTATTATTATTATTATTATTTATTATTATTATTATTATTATTATTATTATTATTATTATTATCATTATCACCACCACCACCACGACCACGACCATGAAAATCTTGGCACAACAGATCCTAAAAGCTAAGTCCACTGAAGTGATTCATATCATTGGCCAGAAGATAATAGTACAAAGATTCACATGTTGGCATCTTTCAAACATGTTTCTTAATCAGATATCTCTACTTCTCATTTCAAATATCTAATAATAATATGTCCACCGCTGTGGTCTCTAGGCGTCACGCAGCGGGTCCGGTTTCGATTCCCGGGCGGGACAGACTCCTGGGTGAGGTTTTTTTCGGGGTTTTTCCTCACCTGTAAGACAAATGTCAGAAAGCTTAGGGCCCAAATGTCCCCGAAAATCATCCGGTCATCATCTTCATCATCATCATCCATCACCGGTGTGAAAAGCAACGGGAAACTACCACACTTATAATTTCCTAGTACGTAAATATGCAAAGCATAGCATGAAAATGCTATGATTGCAGTGAAAGACCTGCCCTCGGGCAGAATTACTATGGGTGGAATAATAATTTGTTCACACGAATCTAAGTGGATCCCGTTACAGACCCTACACTGAAGGAAAACAATTTTATGATATAGCCGGCAATTAAACTTGAACTCTATAGAGACTATTTATTATTATTATTATTATTATTATTATTATTATTATTACATTATTATTATTATTATTACATTATTATTATTATTATTATCATTATTATTATTATTATTATTATTATTATTATTATTATTATTATTATTATTATTATTATTAATCATCATCATCATATTTAATAACCGTAAAGTCACGGATTCCACTCTTGTATATTGGAATGTTTACACTGACCTAAGCTTTCTGCTGGTATTATGGTCCTGCGGTGGACTCAGTCTCTAACGTAAATGAGTACCAAATGCATGTTTTAGAGCAATGTTGTCTAAATGGCGGCCCGTAGGCCGTATACTGCCCTCCAAGCCGTTTCGAATGGCTCGCGAAACTTTCGCTTATTGTAATGTCATCTTCCATTAAAACCTTTTTTCAAAGTATTTTAAGAGCTGTAATTTATTTTATGGTACATTTTTTATTATTTTTTTATTTATAAGCATAATATATGAAACTGTTGAGGATTATATTAGTCATTGTATACTTGAAAACAATTATCAAATTATGGATTCTGCACTGTGATAAACATGTTCATCCACCGAACAACCACTAGTAGCGATAGAAAGTTAATTTATGACACCATGTCATTTGAGCAAGAACAAGGTTAACGAAATTACTTCTCATTCCTCTTCAGTGCGATTTTGATTTCGAATAATAACATTGAATAGGTAGTCCAAGCTACTTTTAATTCTTTCTTTCATAAATACTAATTAAAGTGTACTTATTGATTACAATTTTGGTAGGAAATATTTGTATTTTAATCTGCGGCCCTCCAACCTGATTGGAAAACATATTTAATTATAATTGGACACCACTGTTTTAGGGTCGGCCGCGGTGGCTAGTGGTTATGTTCCATACCTCTTGTTCCGAGGGACACGGGTTCAAACTCGGTCGTGGTCGATGGATTTTAGGATGGAAAAATCCAAGAAATAAATCATCCGGGAGGGGCTTTAAGCCATGGGATCCCGAGTCTGAAGATTTTCAGGCTTCTTTAAGAACCGCAAGCCTGAATAAAAAGTCTTCTGTGCAAAATTTAACCGACATTCATCTAACCAAGTAATACCTTTAGTTGTCTACTAGATGTTTCATTGAGGCGATGTGCTAACCACATGTCACTCGTTGACAAATGTAGGTAAATAAGCGTAAATAAATTAGCTTGGTTAAGAAACTTTCTCTGTGGAGCACCCATGTCCCCACATGGGACGTATGGGGTATACACATACATACATGCAAACACCATTCTTGGGTTAAAGGCGGCCATCACACAGACTGACAACCCAACTAACGTATAGTGTGATTGTCATAAGTAATGCCACGAGTGATTTCCAATTTATCTAGACGATTTGGAAATCAAGAGTGGCATTTGTTAGGACTATTTAACGAATAAAATTAAGCTGTTTACTCACAAATCATTATTTAAATATAGTTTTAAAATATTTACATATTTAATGTTTAATGATGATAGAAAACAAATGAGAAATGTTAGGTTATGTTTCATTTGTTCATCCACTGCAACCAGTTCATATTATTTATTGCCGAATAGGATTGCAATTTTGTAAGAATGCACCCTAGTGGAGAAAAAATGAAACACATCAAACGGTATATTAACCAACGTTGTAGGTTATTAATTATTTTTTTAGGAAACAACTCAGTAAAATCAGTATTTAAAAACACAATTATTGAACACACAATTATCAAATGTGTAGTTCGAAGGAATATGTTCATTATTTGCTATATCCAACGTAATTTTTCGAGAGTCACTCACTGCAAAATAATGATCTGACCTGTTCAGAATATTAAAAAGGATAAGCATTCTTTACTTCGGTAAACAGAATTCGATAAATATCGACGTGAAACACGACTGTCATTGGTTGTAAAACAAAATTCATTGAAACATGATTGGTCATTGACTCCTATTTGGAGAACGAGTTAAATATTCTGCAAAAGTGGCAGCCGTAACCTCTTTCTTCGCCGAAATCTCCCAAGATCTATTGTGAATCATTTAATTTAATTTTGTCAATAGTATTAACAAAATGTGTTATTTTTCTCAAACATTTAATTTCCATATGCCATGCATAAAGTCCAGCTTTCAATGTATTTGCATGCAATTTCCTCGGTACATACCAGTCAGCCTGAGATTTTAAAATGTTAATGAAATGGCTACTTGGACCATGTTCATGTTACATATTTGTATACACGTATTCCGGCCAATACAACATTTTTAAACATATGATAATTACATATTTTTACATGTTTTGTCAAATTTTTCATTGCTTAAGTATTCACCAATGAAGTTCTTTCTATGTTGTCGAGCGATCGTTTTTACAACAAAAAAAAAAACAATTTCTGCTCAATGATAAAAACTAATTTCTGAAAAATCAAAAAAAAATTGTGACTTACTGTATTTGGTGCCATGATAGACTTCAGGATTGTATCTAATATGGCGGTACATATTCTATTCATATATGCAATTGTGTAAAATCTTTTTTTTTCTTTTCTAATTATATAAAAGCATTTTTAAAACTTGTATTCGCTTGGGAAAATGATGGATTCCTTGCTCGCGCCATTAGAATGAATAAATAAATTAATAAACTTTTAACGTCTCTTTCTAATTTTGATATTACATATTTAATACATATTTTGAAGTTTATGTTATATTTTTATATACATATTCCATAGGGTCCATCCATAGTAATTCTGCCCGAGGGCAGATCTTTCACTGCAATCATAGCAATTTCATGCTATGCTTTGCAGCTTTACTAGGGAATTGTAGATGTGGTAGCTTCCCGTTGCTTTCCACACCGGTGAAGGATGATGATGATAATGGTAAGGATGATGATGATGGCCGTATGATTTCGCGGACCGTTTGGGCCTTAAAGTTTCCCTGACATTTATCTTACAGGCGAGGAAAAACCCCGATAAAAAACCTCACCCAGAAAAACTGTCCCGACCGGGGATCGAACCCGGGTCCGCTGCGTGACAAGGCAGCACGCTACCTCGAGACCACAGCGGTGGACTTTCATAGAGTTGTACTACATACAATTCCGACCTCTACTTATGAAAAATAATAATGGGGAGTGTTGAGTTAAAAAACTACAGTAGTGTCTTTGTCTTGACCTTGGCATGTGTCTAAACACATAAGGAAGAGGAAGATTGTGAAGGGTGTAAAAATAATGTGTTGTGCTTCGTGGCAGTTTAAGAATTACGAACAAAAAACTCCCATGTGTTAGTGACATTCTATGAAGATGTATCATGCACACACAGACAGCATGTTGCCAACACAAGCACGTGTGGTAGGTAAGGGTTACACCTCCTTTTGTGGGGGGTATACGCTCCAGTTGTTTCCACCCATGCAAGATACACCATCAAAGTATTTCTGAATGATCTCTGTATCCTCACATGTCACAGCTAAACTTCGCATTTGAACTGGTAGCAGTCATTAAACTTCTCCTTTCTACCATGTTTTGTTACTTCAGTCTCATCCTCCACACATCACTGACAAGATATCTACAATCTAACTAACTCACTGGCAATATCGAACCCGGAGGTTCATGGCCGCGCAGACATAAGCTCACCATACATCCCTATCCTGAGCTAATGTTTTCCAATCATCCCCCCGTTAATCTACTTCCCTCAAATCATATTTAATGTTATTCTCTCACCTCATTCTTGGTCTACCAACTGGGCGTTTTCCCTCTAGTTTTCCTACAAGAAGCTTCCATGAACGTCTTTCATTCCCCCATTCGCGCCACATGTCCTGCCCATCGCATTCTACTAGACGTGACTGTTCTCATTATATCTGGCTTCCTGTAAAGACCATGTACGTAGTTCACTGTTAGTAGTCTTCTCCATTCACCTGTCTGTTCATCTCTCTTTGGTCCAAAAATTTTCCTAAGAACTTTATTCTCAAATACTCGTAATCTCCTTCCCTCCCTTAAACTACATATGTAAGAGTCCATGTTTCGCATCCATATAACTGGTAAAATAATTGTTTTATTTATTTTCAGTTCAACGTTTTTTTAAAGGAGTTGGGACGTCAAGAGTCTCTGTAATGCATAATAGCACGCATTTCCAGAATTGAGCCAATGTTTAATTTCTTTGTGCATCTCATTCCTATTTGTGATTATTGTTCCTAAGTATTTGAATTCTGCTACCTCCTCAAAATTTCCCTTATTTGTCATTAGCTGTCCATTTCCATTATATGATGTATTTCTTTGTGTGACCATATATTTAGTTTTATTGATATTTACTTCCAGTCCCAATTTCTTAGCGTTACTCAGTAGTGTGTGCGTGTTGGCCTTTAGTATCTCCTCGCTAAAAATATCTACAATCTAGAGAAGTTATTTGTAGAGAGAGTTCTATTAATACAAATCTAAAAACCCTGTAAGCTCCATGTTGTATTATATATAAGTATCCATTTCATGATTTCGTGAGATGTATAGGCCTATATATTATTCGCTCGAGTTAAATCTCCACGCGGAAAATATTCTAGGAATGTGCTGTTGATTCTTTTCCTTGTCTTACAATGTTGCCACTTCCTTTCCGGTCGTTTCATGTGTGTTTTTGGTGCCGACGATCTTTCTTCGTAATGACCCTTGCCGTTGAGTGCTTGTATGTATGCATATTTTTGGTTTTGTTTTGCTGAAGAGAGTATTTCTCTCTTAGCTTCTTTTTACTATGTGGCGAGGAGAAATGCTTAAGCTTTTTGGTCGTCCCCTGTTGTGTTATTTGTATGGGAGGGGAACGCTGGCAAATGCTATGCTTTTTAAATGATCCGACACCTACAGTAGTCGTTGACCAAATTAATAACCCGGCGTGTCCCCTCTACCTTCCCATAGAGAAATAGTTTGCCACACACTTTCCCTCTAGCCATGCAGACTTCGGCGAGTAATACCATTTTTTTTCTTTGAAGGTTGGTAATTGATATGGAACTGAGCATCGAAATAATTGAATACTAAAATCTGAGCTTTGTCGAGTGATCTAAGGTATAATGCCTTGATACAGACATGTGGTGGTTTGAGTCCTCGTGGAGGAAGAAATTTTCTCATGGTGCCTGTCAATATTGTGAGGAATTTGATTACTGCAGCAAGTAGCGACTCCAGGTTCAGAAAACCAGCTACTGTATAACGGCTGGAGGACACGACATGTTTACCACGTGTCGTCCCTATACTGACTAGATGATCGTCACCTCTGTAAATGACACATGTAGATGTAAGACAACAGTGTGCTGGTAGGCCAAGCGCCTCTTAGGCCTACGACATAGACATTTTAGAGTTGAGGAAATGGAGAGACATGTCGAAAAAAATATATCGAACGTTGCCAATCAACTGATAGACGATGATCTTCCTAAATATTCGCCACAGATATCTTGGAAAATCTTCTCCACATTATTTCATGGAGTTCCTTGATTTCGTCCTGCTATACTACAAAGTGCATTTGCGTAACAGACCTAGAAGGCCCTTAGGCCTACCACCTGGCTGGTTGCTTCTCACATCACTATATATATATGTATGTATGTATGTGTGTGTGTATAATCATCTACGTGATATTATAATTATATTGTGAAAACAAAAATTAATGTCTGAACCAGGAATCGAACCGTGTTAATGTTTGTGCCAAGTCTAGAATGGTGTAATGGGCTTTACACTAGTACGGAGAACTAAAGGTTCGCGGTTCGATTCCTGGTTCTGATTCAGACATTAATTTTTCTTTTCACAATATCATTATAATATTATAATATGATCCATTATTGGAACTGTGTTAAAATAACAGTATTGGATAATGTTAAATATCTACGTGATGTAACGATTTGAAAGTGTGATTAGCATACCAGGGTTCGCGGAATATACTTTTTATGGAATATATAAATATCTAGTTAAGAAAATTGAAACTAAAATTCGTGGATTTCATTACGCTAAACAAGTGACTCCTTGCATTACCATCTGTTAGTGACAACAACCACATAGCTATATGATTTAAGAAGAGATTTGATCATGTAGTAGAATTTAACCCTGTGTATTTGACTAGTAGCTGTGAAAAGTATTGTCTACCGGTTAAGAAAAACATCTATAAAATTGTCCATCAATCCTATACTGGTCTAATAACACCCATCTCTGTGTTAGATACTTAACCAGCAGCCAAAACCCTTCTATACATGGCGCGTGCCAGCAGTTTCTTCATAGGTAGATAGATAGATAGATAGATAGATCATCAGTTGATGTCTTTGACATCGTCCGATTCCTAATAGCCAATTTTGTCGGTCCATCCAATCTCCTGGTTGTAGATGTTTCTCCTTCGTGCATAAACATATTCCCTGACTCCAGGAGGTTTTAGGTCTTCCTCTGCCTCGTCTTCACTCAGGTTTCCATTCCAAAACAGATGTTGGTAGTCGATCCTCTTCCATTCGCTGGACATGTCCGTACCATCTTAATTGCTGAGTTTTAATATAATCTAAAATAGTGTCATCAAACTTCATTTTCTCCCTTATAACTGAGTTCCTGATTGTTTTTTCTTCTTGAAACTCTTGCTGCCCTTCGTATAAAATCCATTTCCGTTGCCAAAAGATACTTAGGCCTATTTGTTTTTTTTTGTTAATGGCCAAAGTTCTGCTCCATAAGTAATGATTTTAACAATTGTATGATATATATTCGTTTTATTTTTATTACTTATATTTTTATCCCACAATATTCCATTGAGGCAAGCAATTGCAAATTTTCCTTTATTATTATATCTATATCTTATTTCCTCTTCATAACTCCCATTTTTATTTATTTTAATTCCTAAATATGTGATCTCACTACAAGATTTTATTGTTTCTCCAGTCTCCAAAATTAAATTTTGTTCTGGTTCACCAATTGATAAATATTTTGTTTTTTTCATGTTCAAATTTAATCCCCATTTTTCATATTCTTCTATTAATTTTCTAGTCATATATTCTAAATCTTCATAAACTTGTGCAATTAACAATTGATCATCTGCAAAATGTAAGTTGTATAAAGTTTTGTTGTTTGAAATAGGAATTCCCATGCTTGAACATTTTCTCCTCTAATTCTTTAATATTTCATGTACATATATTTTAAACAGAGTCGGTGATAGACAACAACCTTGACGAAGACCTTTATTTATCGTGAAACCATGTGACAATTTACTGCCAATTTTAATTTTAGATGTGCAATTGTCATATAAATTTTGTATAACTTTAATTATTATAGTCTTAATTCCCATACGTCTTAAAGCAATCCATAGTTTCTCTATAGGGACATTGTCGTATGCTTTCTCAAGATCTACAAATAGTTGGTGCAAAGGCTGTCCATATTGCATTTTCTTTTCTATGTTTCTTCATAGGTAGTGTAATATATTCCAAGTACTGTATAGTGGACTCGGTATTTTAGTTTTCAGACGCTTTGCTTTGTGGTTAGGTAGGTCTCTTTTGCAGGCATAAGTATTTAATATATCAAGCGGCGTTGTCACGTTTTAGTCACTGGCACTAACATATTACTCGACAACATTAACTTTCAATGCGGAAAAACTAGGAACTAAAAGAATGTGGTAAGGGTGAGTAGGGTTGGAGGTAGTAGACCCTTGTCTCAGGTTGCAGTGACTTACTTACTCACTGGCACTATCGAACCCATAGGTTCACGGCCGCGCGGACACAAGCTCTCCATACATCCCTATCCTGAGCTAATGCTTTCCAATCATTCCCTGTATAATCTACTTCCCTCAAATCATAGTTAATGTTGTTCTCCCACCTCATTCTTGGTCTACCAACTGGGGTTTTCCTTCTGGCTTTTCTAGAAGAAGTTTCCATGCACGACTTTCATTCCCCATACGCGCAACATGTCCTGCCCATCGCAGTCTACGAGACTTAACTGTTCTTATTATATCTGGCTTCCTATAAAGACCATGCAGTTCATTGTTATGTAGTCTTCTCCATTCACCTGTCTGTTCATCTCTCTTTGGTCCAAAAATTTTCCTAAGAACTTTATTCTTAAATATTCGTAATCTTCTTTCCTCCCTTAAAGTAAGAACAGGTTGCAGTGACAGTGTTTATTATCCGTCAATCGTGTATAGTTAGTTGTTAGTGATATTGTCAAGTGCGAAGGTTAGATCCTATATTCATAGTATATACACATTTAAGTCTGCCAAACAGTAGTTGTAAATCAGTGCTGATTTAATTTCTCTATACGTCACATTATCCAGAAACCCGTAGGCATACAACCTCCGATGATCTTTCATTAACTTCATCTCCTATTTCAAGTAGGTCTACCACTATATTTAGCCACTGATTATACTACTTGACCAGTCATTCGCTTGTACCAACGATGGAAGGAGACAGTTTTCCACTCTTCAACATTAGCGTCATTGCTTCCCCTCACCGGCTAAAACGTTAATGCGGTGGATAATACTTCTTCTTCTTCCTTCCAAGTATTAGGCCAAGGCCTGTTACGATCCTATAGAAAATTTTCCCTCCAGCGTTTCATAGGACGGCCCAGTGATATTCGTCCTCTTGGTATTATAATTATATAATTAATACAGCTTTGGGGATCCGATTTGAACTCATTCTTTTTAGATGGTGTTTCCAATTTAGTTGGTACTGTTTAATATATTCCAAAATTGGCGTAGTCTTCAATTCTTTTAAGATATCGGTGTTCCTTTTCCGATCCCATCTGATGTAACCCGCTGTTCTGCGCATGAATCTCATTTCACAAGCCGTTATTCTGCTTTCATGTTGTCTTTCTGCAGAACACAAAACTTGCAACGCTGTTAAGATAATTATATCCATGTAGAGTAGACATGGAAACGTCATTTAAAAATGCAAAGGCGTTATTGACAGATAACTGTTTTCAGTTTTTGTTGATTGGAGCGGCGTCTCTAACAACAACTCCCCGGCTCTTCCTGGTAGTATTGTAGCCTCGCTATGATGGTTATCCGTTTATATAAAAGCGGGTGCCGCGCGACAATGCTTAACGTGCGGAATTATTATAGTGGCGGTAATCAGACAGGCAGTGTGTGTAATGACATGTCCAGATCTCACCGCTTTAGGGTCTTACTTATTGCCGTCTTCGGGTTGTTTACTTGTAAGTTGTTTGTGATTATTGTTGTGAGTTTTTGTTCTGAAAAATAAATTGATGTATTCTATCCGGACATGGAGAAGGGAAGTTATTTGAAAGATTTTTATGGTTGAGAAGGTGAAACGATTTTTAGGGTTGTTTTTTGGATATTTTAGAAGTTAATGCTCAGGGAGAGATATATACCGAGAAGAAAGCTGTTAGATATGTTATTTAACATTTTCCAATACCGTTGTTTTAACACAGTTCTAATAATGGATCATATTATAATATTATAATGATTTGTCAAAAGAAAAATTAATGTCTGAACCCGGAATCGAACCGTGTACCTCTAGATCTCCAGACTAGTGTGGTGTGGTGGGCTGCACACTAGTCTGGAGAACTAGATGTCCGCGGTTCGGTTCCTGGTTCAGACATTAATTTTTCTTTTCGCAATATCATTATATTATTATGTACATATGTGTGTAGAATTTGGAAATGTGTTAATTGTTTATATTTGTAGCGTTACTTATAGGCCTATGTGTTTATTTATTGTTCTGAGTTTAATAACATTTGTGTGAAGTGTTATGTACTGTTTATGGTATTATATGTAGTGTAATTTATGTCTGTGGAAGCTGTCGAGTATTTATCTCGTTCGTGAATTGTGTAAGTAGAATTTCAAACTTCTGTTGAAAGGCTTCCTTGACTTCCGTCATAGATGTGACGTCCATGGAGGTGCCAATCTGCCCATTTGATCAGATTTATTGAAGATCTTTTTTTAAGTGTGAGTTAAGGGCTGTGTGAATATTTTCCATGTGTTGGGGCTGTGTAGTAGTTAACACTGCTCAATATGATTTCTGTCTCATGAGTACCAATAGTTGTACTTAATGCAGTTTTTATCGTGTTTTCAAATATGTATTCGGAATTCCTCCATCACCCATAGTTTTTTTCTATTTCAATTTAAATTAATGGATATAAATAATTATTTTTTTAATAAATGTTTTTCGTCTATTTTTCCGTTGTAAAATAAAACGGGAACACTTTCATCAGGAGATTTCAGCTATGGAAAAGAGATATCAAGGCAAATGGAATCCTAATATGCTGGCCGATTATTGTTGGACCATCAAGACGGATGCTCCACAGGCGAAACATAGCAGAAAATCGTAATTTCTTACTTTCTAGGTGAGTCCGAATGTTCGAATATTGTGTAGTTACGAATGTAGAAAATATTAAAGTGTTTGAAATTATAAATGCCTGTCTCTCGGAAACCTTGCGTGATGGAGAAAAACCGATATCATATTTGAATTCAGGAGAAAAATACTATCAGGATGACATATTTTTCTTTCTCAGACAAAAAAAAAAGTTTATTTTTTGTTGTTCAGTGTAATCAGTATCTTTGTATTTAATTATATATAAAAGCCGTGGGGAAACAAAGCGAGCCTCTGGACAACCATCATAGTGAGGCGATAATAGCAATGTTATTTTTTAAACCAGAGGGAAACAGTTAACTTTGATGCCGCCTAGAAACTGAAATGCTAAGTCCACTATACCATCATTTGACTTCACATTTGTGTTTTTTCATACATTTTTTCATCATCATCATGAACAAATTCGTTTTAGGCCATGTGGCCTGTACGGTAAACCTAGCGAAGATGGTCTTGATCTTTCCACCGATGTTTTGGTCTTCCTTGGTCCCTATGTCCAGTTGGGGTATATTGGAATGCCAATTTTGGAAGTCTATTTCTTGCCATTCTCCTCAGATGATTTTTCCATTCTTGTTGGTATCTTTGTATATCTTCATTTAAACTTGTTACTCCAAGTTTTCCTCTGATAATAATGTTCCTTTGGTGATCCAGTCTATTAACTCCTAACAATGATCGTAAAAAGCGCATTTGGCTTACTTGAAGTTTATGAGAGTTTCTTTTATTTAAAATCCAAATTTCACTTCCGTATTTTAAAGCAGCTTTTGATGTGATGTTATGTAACATGTTTAAATATAACTTATCACTATTTTAGACAAAATTATAACGTGGAAGTCCCAACCAACATTTTTGTGTTAAACGTTATGTTATGCAGTAGGTGTTATGAAATTGTTTACACTGTGATTTTATGTTTATTTTGTTTTATCTTGTTTTTAATATGTTGTAAATGGATCATTAAAAAAAGGCATGCATAATGCAGCACAATATTTATGAATGGTGAGCATTAGTTAAATGTCACATAAATTAACTCAAAGTCGTAACTTCTACTCCATTACACATTCACAGAGTGTAACTTTTAAAAGTTTAAGGAACTCAATAAAACAAGTCAATTACCCATGTACGTACTTTGTTCTATTTGCATAGCTACTAAGTATGCATCAAAATCAAGTTACACAAATTACTAAAATCACAAAATACAACATTAAAATATCAGCAGTAATTAAGGTCATAAAACATTCTTAGCTTTTTTATGACATCGTTTCCCAACCGGTGATTCGCGAACCCCCGAGGGGTTCGCAAAATATTTCAAAGGTTTTGCCAAATATTTTCCGTAATGGCGGGTTTCGAGGTTAGGCCTATTATTTTTTTCCTTAATTTTTGCGGCATTGTCATAATAATACATACATAGTATTCTGTCCAAGACCAGGTCTTTCACTGCAAACTCAGCATTCTACACTCTTTCCTTAACTCAGCGTTCCATTTTGTATCCGCATTCAAACCATTTATTTTAATATTGTCTATCATCTTATGTCTTTTTCTGCCTCTAACTTTCTTTCCGTTGACCGTTCCTGCTAGGGCATTCGTCAACAGATAGTTTCTTCTTAGCCAGTGGCCAATCCAATTTCTTTTCCTCTTCTTTATGAGTTTCAGTATTGTTCTTCCATCACCCACTCTGACTAGCACATCTTTATTTTTTATTTTGTCTGCCCGTCATAATGATAATAATACTAATTATAATAATAATAATAATAATAATAATAATACGTATTATTATTATTATTGAATTATTATTATTTTATTATTATTGAATTATTAATATTTATTATTATTACTTTAAAATTGTCCCGCGCCGTAGCCGAGCGGTTAAGGTAGGAAGCCTTGGCGCAGAGCTACGGGAATTGCGCTGGTTCGAGTCTCCATGGAGGAAGAAATTTTCTCATGGTATTTCGGCCAGTATGGGACCGGTGCCCACCCAGCATCGTGAGGCAATTGGGTAGCTACAATAAGTAGCGGCTCCAGGTTGAGGAAACCAGCTATAACGGCTGGGGGACTCGACATGCTAACCACATGTCACCCCTACACTGGCTGTTGATCATCTACCTCTGTGATTGACACATGTGGATGTGAGGCCAGCAGCCGGCTGGTAGGCTAAGGGCCTTGTAGGCCTGTCGCGCCAGGAGTTTTTTTTTTTACTTTAAAATTAAATTAACACTATAATGTCCCTTGTTACATATGTGTAAGATCGGGAATTTATCACATTATTTCCACAATAAATTAATATTTAGCGCGAATGCCTGATTTACAGTTACGTAACAATGTTAGGAATGCTTTTCATTTCGCTACAACTAGGCCAACACGTTGTGTAAGTTTTAAGCCGTAACTACAGTAAGTTTAGATTTTAACCGTTAAGGGGTATGTTAATTTAAGGTTATTAAACCTTTTGCTTGAAATTAAATTTTATGCATGTCTACTACATGTATATTTAAAAGTCAGTGGTTGACCCATCTCGGATCCTTGTGGGAGGGGTTTGTGAGTCGAAGAAGGTTGGGAACCATTTTACTACGGCAGTCGATAAGTAATGGCAACACTATAACATGACAAAAAATAATTTTGACATTACAAACTTCATTTATAATACCTTGTCAAATCAACTATACGTTATCAAATCCTTGGAAGTTTACTCACTCCATCTGCAGCACCATTTCTGGATATCTCTCTCATCTGATAGATATAGAGCTTTCTGTATATCAACTTTTATTTGAAATCTTTGATCTTGGAAAATAAGTCATAGTCACAAGAACTCTTGTCTGGTGAATTTGGTGGATGTTCAAGTACTTCCCAAGTCCATCTAAACAAATTCTACTGAACATATTTTTAGGGAGGTATTACTTATTAAATGTGAGAAATATTGCTATTTCGAGACTTTCAGTGTTACAGATTTATACAATAAAAAACTGTTCAATAACAAACTATAATAGTACAACGGTCACCACTAGGATAGTTGATTTACAACAGTGAATGCCCTAGAATAATTTATCATATTATGAATGTCATTCATTAGTATTATATAGTGTCCACTGCTGTGTTCTTGACGTAGCTTAGTGCCTTGTCACGCAGTAGACCCAGGTTCAATCCCCGGTTGGGACAAGTTTCCTGGATGAGATTTTTCTTGGGATTTTTCCTCACCTATAAGACAAATGTTAGGAAACTTTAATACCCAAATGGTCCGCGAACATCATCTGTCCATCATTATCATCGTTTATCATATTCACTTCAATAGCTTAAGTTTAGGATTAAGACCTCTCCTGGCGCATCGTTACCATAATCACCGATCACAACATTGAGGCAACGTAATCCGCTTTCCAGTCGCCCCAACCAAGGAGGTGGCAATGCCAGGAGAGAATAGCAGAAATGTTCAAATGACAATCTGGTGGCATTAAAAATATTATTTAGTAAAACTATTCTTCGGGTAATAAGTAGCCTATTTATCTTATTATGTATGTCATTAGTATTAACTAACTCACTGGCATTATCGAACCCGTAGGTTCATGGCCGCGCGAATATAAGCTCTCCATACATTCCTATCCTGAGCTAACGTTTTATAATCATTCCCTATATAATCTACTTCTCTCAAATCATACTTAATGTTATTCTCCCACCTCATTCTTGGTCTACCAACTGGGGTTTTTCCCTCTGGTTTTCCTATAAGAAGCTTCCATGCACGTCTTTCATTTCCCATTCGTGCCACATGTTCTGCCCATCGCAGACTAAGAGACTTAACTGTTCTTATTATATCTGGCTTCGTATAAAGGCCACGTAGTTCACTGTTATGTATAGTCTTCTCCATTCACTTGTCTGTTCATCTCTCTTTGGTCCAAAAATTTTCCTAAGAACTTTATTCTCATATAGGGCCTACTCTTAATCTCATTTCCTCCCTTTTAGTAAAAGTCCATGTTTCGCACCGATATAATACAACTGGTAGAATAATAGCTTTATATGTTTTCAGTTTAACATCTTTTGAAAGGAGTTGGGACAAGAGTCTCTGTAATGCATAATAGCATGCATTTCTAGAATTGAGCTTATGTTTAATTGCATTGTGCATCTCATTCCTATTTGTGATTATTGTTCCTTTAGTTTTATTGATATTTACTTCGAGTCCCAATTTCTTAGTTTCACTCAATAATATGTGCTTGTTGGCCTTTAGTATCTCATCGCTATATGTCATTACCCATTAGTATTATTTAGTATTATTCTTCAGATGGTAAATATTTATTACTTATTTTTCTCCATTGTAATTTATCCTCTCACCCTATAGGTATATGCCCATATCTTACAGTGGGACGACCTATCGGGAGACAAATTTTAAAATTTGGATCACACACATAATATTTTAACCACATGGATTTGGAAGACCTCCCCGAATGAGGGTCAGCTCAATCCTGGCTCTTCTCCGAGACAACACAACATTAAAACGAAACACACAATTCACACGCACATTAATATTAAACATAGCGAATATTATGACTATTTAACTCATGACACAAATGCTAGTCAATGACAATGTTGTTTTACAACCAATGACAGTCGTGTTTCACCTCGCTCTTTATCGATTTCTCTTTATCAGCTCCTGCTTTTGTGATAAAGAAAGCTCCTCCTTTTTAATGTTCTGAATAGGTCAAAGCATTATTTTTCTCCAACAAATACATTGAATATAGCAAGTAATGAAAAGATTCCTTGATTTTACTGAGTTGTTTACTAAAAAAATTAATGAATAACCCGTAATGTTGATTATGATATATAGTTTGATGTGTTTCATTATTTCTCCACTTGGGTGCACTCTTACAATATTGCGATCTTATTTGGCAATAAATAATATGATCAAGCAGCAGTGAATGAACATAACCTCACATTTCTGATTTGTTTTCAAACATCGCCGTTTACATTAAATATATACATATTTTAAAATAACTATAGTTAAACATTGATTTGTGAGTAAACAGCTTAATGCGATCTTATTTGGCAATAAATAATATGATCAAGCAGCAGTGAATTAACATAACCTCACATTTCTGATTTGTTTTCAAACATCGCCGTTTACATTAAATATATAAATATTTCAAAATAGCTATAGTTAAATTTTAAATTATTAATGGGAATTAAGTTTAATGTTTCTTGGCCATACATAGGGAAGGGAAAATTATAAAATAATAATGATTTGTGAGTAAACAGCTTAATTTTATTCGTTAAATAGTCCTAACAAATGCCACTCTTGATTTCCAAATTCTATAGATAAATTGGAAATCACTCGTGGCATTACTTATGATAAAGATTATGATGGCCAAATGATGTTCGGGGACAGTTTGGACATTAAAGTTTCCTGGCATTTGTGTTATATGTAAGATAAAACACCATCCAGGAAACTTGTCCTGATCGGGGATCGAACACGGGTTCATTGTGTATGAGGTAACGACACTACCCCGATACCACAATGATGCTCAAGCATTCATTACTAATGTTATTATATTCTTTATTAATGATTCAGCAAAAAAAAAGTTGATTGGCCGGAGCTAGATCTTAAAACTTCGTATCCTGATATGAACGCTGTACCAAAGACGAATAAAATTGAAATGTAAAGATAATACCAATCTCCGCGACTGAATAATTTAATCCCAGATATTTAAATCAGCATTAAACTTTGTGAATTAACATTATCGGAATCTGCTTTACAACCTTGCGTCAACTTCCTTGTTGAGGTTTTACCAAGAATTACTATTCACTCCTTTATAAGGAAATTAATACTTTTTCCCTTAAAATATTGTACGTTCTTGCATAATGATAACACTTTTTTTGCGCGATAGTGAGTTTTGTCGTACTTATAACAATGGCGACCATGATTGAAAGTTCAACTTCCAACATTTCGTGGTTGCCAACCTAAATAACTATAGGCCTAATGAAATATTATATATACTACAAACCATATGTGGGAAGTAAAACTTCACTGCCCTTTATGTATACTACGTACAATGTATATAATACAAAAATATATCCAAAAGGTAGTGTTAATATAGGCCTACATTATACAAAACAAATCACTACATTTTAATTGATCTAAACTTTATTTGAAACAATATAAAACAATAAATACGTACTTGCCTTGCCGCCATTTTATCACTAATATTGGTCTCACGGCCTCCTGTACTTTCAACTAATAACAATTGCACACACTGTTAACATTAGTCAGTTGTTTATAACGAACGCAAATATTTCCAACAAATATGTTTTTATTTTACCATTATTTATTATTTTGAAAACACCATCGCGCAAAAAATAATGTACAATGCGCGTTTGTGAAGTGTTTTACAGAATCTCGGAAATTAAAAAGCTTGCTATCGCTCGGTTTTTAAACATTTTCCTCAATTCTGTAAAAACCACTACCTAACCTCGCATCGTAATATACTAATTTGTACTCTTTCTCCCAAATAACGACAGTAATTTAGTACGAATCAAATCCAACGAAATTTGTAGCACTTCTCATCCTACTGCTCCTTTTATTTTTGTTACCTTCAATATCTATCATTCTATCTCTGTATATATGTGTCTACATATATTTATAGTCCCGCACCGTAGCCGAGTGGTTAAGGCAAGATACCTTGGCGGAGAGCTACGGGACCTGCGCTGGTTCGAGTCTCCACGGGGGAAGAAATTTTCTCATGAAATTTCGGCCAATATGAGACCGGTGCCCATCCAGCAGTGTGAGGTAGTTGGATAGAGTAGCGGTTGAGAAAACCAGCTATAACCGCTGGAGGACCCGATATATTGACATATATCACCCCAACAATGGCTGGGTGATCGTATACCTCTGTGATTAACATATGTGGATGCGAGGCCAGCAGCCGGATGGTAGGTCAAGGATTTTCTAGGCCTGTCGCGCCATGGAGTTTATACACATATCTGTTGTGTTCTTGCATTTTTTTTTATTTGAACGGCGAAGTAAATAAGCAAAACAACATATACTAAGTTCGAAAAACGCGTGATTGAAATGTCCCTTTATGATGAGAAAATTGAAGTTTGGTGTGCGTTCAGTTGGCACCGTGTCTTTACATATATACGTAATTCTTCTGTACGTGTGTTTGTCACTGAACTCCTCTTAAACCGTTGGATCAATTTTGATGAAATTGTGTGTGTGTGTGTCTTATTGGGTCCCTCGATGGTTTAGATTCACAATTGGACCCTCTAAAAGTACTAGGTGTAGGAGTTCACCTGAAGTAAAAATTAAAAAATCGCTCTAGCGGTCAAGTTTTTTTTATTTTTTCACAACGAAACTCTGTATACCCTATTAAAATAAACCGTGGTAGGTAGATATATTATCCAAAAATGGGCGAAATCCGATAGATAAAAGTGTAGGTTTACTTAAAACCCGAAATTAATAACTGCCTATACGATTTTGACGAATTTTTGTTGCGCATGTTTGAATGGGTCCATGGATGGTTTATATTCACAATTGGACTCGGTAGGTGGCGCTGAGATCGTGTTATAGGAATTTTTTATGTCAGATGTGTAGCCATCTGCATTATCGACAATTTCCGCTGGAAAACAATGTGACGTCATCATGCAAGCTTCTTAAGCCACAACAGATGGCAATGAGGAATTTTCTTCCAAACTTATTTAATAATATCTAATTACGTATTAATTAGTGAATTTTATGGTAAAAAAGTAACTTTTTTATCGTCCGACGACTATGACACGAGAATTAAACGTTTGGCAGGATGACGTCTGTCGGGTCTGCCAGTATATATATATATATATATATATATATATATACAGGGTGATTACAAATGATTGGAGCGATTTCATGATTTTATGGTAGCTGTAGTATTCGACATATTTTCACGAACTTTTACAGATACATAGAGCAACTTCCCAGGTTTTTTTTTGAGATGTTACAGGTGCTCCATATGCTCCCCCTTGGTGATTCTGCAGATATCAAGTCTGTAATCAAGTTCGTCCCATACTCGACGTAACATGTCCCTATTAATTTGTTCAAAGGCATTGATTATGCGAGCTCGCAGTTCTGGTAAGTCTACTGGTAAAGGAGGCACAAACACTGAATCTTTCACAATACCCCCAAACAAAAAAATCGCACGGCGTCAAATCGGGGGAGCGTGGAGGCCATGACAACAATTTCTGATCATTCTCTCCACTGCGACCGATCCATCGGTTTGGCAATCTCATGTTTAAAAATTCACGAACATCGTGATGGAAGTGTGGTGAAGCACAATCCTGCTGGTAGATGAAGGTCTCACTGTCGGTCGTCAGCTGCGGCATGAGCCAATTTTCCAGCATATCCAGGTACACGTGTCCTGTAACGTTCTGCTCGCAGAAGAAAAAAGGGCCATAAACTTTGAACTGAGAAACCGCACAGAACACACTAACTTTTGGGGAGTCGCGAATGTGCTGCACAATAACGCGGGGATTTTCTCTGTGCCCCAGATTCGCACATTGTGTTTGTTCACTTTGCCATTCACAAAGAATGTTGCTTCGTCACTGAAGACAAGTTTCTCACAAAAAACCATCCTCATCCATAAACTGCTGCATTTGTGTACAAAATTCAAACCGACTCACTTTGTCAATGGGCGTAAGGGCTTGTAGAAATTGCAAGTGGTAAGGTTTATGCTTCAATCTTTTCCGCAAGATCTTCCAAACGGTCGGTTGTGGAATGTTCAGCTCTCTGCTCGCTTTTCGTGTTGATTTCTGTGGGCTACGTGTGAAACTCATCCGCACACTCTCAACCTTTTCTTCACTCACTGAAGGACGACCCGTTGATTTCCTTTTACAGAGGCATCCTGTAGCTTTAAATTGCGCATACCATCGCCGAATGGAGTTGGCACTCGGTGCATCTTTCTCGAACTTCGTTCTGAAGTGTCGTTGCACAGTTATCACAGATTGAGTTGAATGAAATTCAAGCACAGCATATGCTTTCTCCTCGCCTGTCGCCATCTTTGATAACTGCTGCGCTCTCTCGGTTTAAAGCTGAAACACGGCTGCGAGAGAAAACAAAAAAAAACCTTATGAGTTTTTATACATAACTTTAAAGTTCTGTGAAGATATGTCAAATAAGATCGCTACAATAAAATCATGAAATCGCTCCAATCATTTGTAATCACCGTGTATATATATGTGTGTGTGTGTGTGTGCGTGCGTGCGAGTGTGTTTGTTTGTGTTTGTGTGATTGCGTTGTTGTGTGTTTGTGCGTTTGAGTGTTTTTGTGGGTTTGTGTGTGCGTTTGTGTTTGTGTGTGTGTTTGTGTGTGTGCTTGTGTGTGAGTGTTTGTGTGTGTGTGTTTGTTTGTGTGTGTGTTGTTTGTGAGTGTGTTTGTTTGTTTGTGTGTGTTTGTTTGTGTGTGTTTGTTTGTGTGTGTTTGTTTGTGTGGTGTGTTTGTGTGTGTTTGTTTGTTGGTGTGTGTGTTTTTGTGTATGTGTGTGTTTGTGTGTGTGTGTGTTTGTGTGTGTGTGTGTGTTGTGTGTGTGTGTGTGTGTGTGTGTGTGTGTGTGTGTGTGTGTGTGTGTGTGTGTTGGTGTGTGATACAATTGACAATACATGGTATAGAAAAGAGATCCTGGACCCGTTCTTTGACGAATCATCATACTTAGAATGTTTACTGCTTATTTCCAACAAGACTTAGCAACTTGCTCGTAGAGCACGTGCATATTTGGATGAAATACAATATATATTTGGGAACAGGATTATAGGTAAGATCTAAGGCCTCTTTGCAGACAAGATCTTACTCCATGGGATTTCTATCAACGAGAGACATACGTTGAATGAACTTAAACCTAATATAGGAACTGAAATTCAATCAAACTTAGCTGTAGAATTCGCTCGTGTTAGTTTTCTCTCTCTCTCTCTCTCTCTCTCTCTCTCTCTCTCTCTCTCTCTCTCCTCTCCTCTCTCCTCTCTCTCTCTCTCTCTCTCTCTCTCTCTCTATCTCTCTCTCTCAATCTCTCTCTATCTCTCTCTCTATCTCCCTCTCTATCTCCCTCTCTACCTCCCTCTCTATCTCCCTCTCCATATCCCTCCCTCTATCTCCCTCACTCTATCTCCTCTCTCTATCTCACCCTCTCTCTATCTCTCTCTCTATCTCCCCTCTCTATCTCCCTCCCTCTCTACCATCCCTCTCTATCTCTCTCTATCCTCTCTCTATCTCTCTCTATCTACCTATCTCTCTCTATCTATCTCTCTCCATCTATCTCTCTCTATCTATCTCTCTCCCTCTGTCTCTCTCTATCTCTATCTCTCTCTATCTCTCTCTCTATCTCTCTCTAACTCTCTCTCTCTATCTCTCTCTATCTCACTCTCTATCTCTCTATAAATCTCTCAAAATCTCTCTCCATCTATCTCTATCATCTCTCCTCTCTCTCTATCTCCCTCTCTCTCTCTCTATCTCTTCTCAATCATCTCTCTATCTCTCTCTATCTCTCTCTCTATACTCTACTCTCTATCTCTATCTCTCTATCTCTATCTCTCTACTCTCTATCTCTATCTCTCTATCTCTATCTCTATCTCTCTCTACTCTATCTCTCTATCTCTATCTCTATCTCTCTCTATCTCTATCTCAACTCTCTCTATCTCATCTATCTCTATCTCTCTCTATCTATCTCTATCTCTCATCTATCTCTATCTCTCTCTAGATCTCTCTCTATCTCTCTCTATCTCTACTCTATCTATCTCTCTCTATCTATCTCGTCGCTATCTATCTCTCTCCCTCTCTCTCTCTCTATCTCTATCTCTCCTCTATCTCTATCTCTATCTCCTCTACTCTCTATCTATCTCTATCTCTCTACTCTCTTCTCTCTACTCTATCCTCTATATCTCTCTATATCTATCTCTATCTCTATCTCTATCTCTCTCTATCTCAATCTCTATCTCTACTCTCTTCTCTATCTCAATCTCTATCTCTCTCTCTATCTCTATCTCTCTCTATCTCTATCATCTCTCTCTATCTCTCTATCCTCTCTCTATCTCTATCTCTCTCTATCTCTATATCTCTCTATCTCTCTCCTATCACCTCTATCTCTATCTCTCTATCTCTACCTCTAGCTCTCTCTATCTCTATCTCTCTCTAAATCTCTCTATCTCTATCTCTATCATCTCTATCCTCTCTATCCCTATACCGCTCTCTACTCTATCACTCTCTCTCACTATCTCTCTCCTAGTCTAAGCTCTCTCACACTCTCTCACTCTTCTCTCTCTATCTCGTCTCTATCTCTATCTTCTCTATCTCGATCGATCTCTATCTATCCTCTCTGTCTCATCTCTATCTATATCTCTCTCAGCTCTCTCTAGCTCTCCCGCATCTCTCTCTAAAGCTCGATATTATCCTCTATCTCTACCTATCTCAATCTCTCCCCTATCATCTCTCTCTTATCTCTCTCATCTCTATCTCATCTTCTCTCTTATCTCTATCCTCCCTATCTATATATCTCTCTATCTCTCTATCTCTCTCTATCTCTATCTATCTCTATCCTCTCTATCTCATATCCCATCTCTCTCTATCTCTATCTCTATCTCTCTCTATCTCTCTCTATCTCTATCTCTCTCTATCTCTCTCTATCTCTTTCTCTCTATCTCTATATCCCTCTATCTCTCTATCTCTCTCTATCTCTCTAACTCTCTCTCACTTTCTCTCTCTCTCACTCTCTCACTGTCTCTCACTCTCTCTCTCACTCTCTCACTCTCTCTCACACTCTCTCACTCTCTCTCTCTATCTCTCTCTGTCTCTATCTCTCTCTGTCTCTATCTCTGTCTCTATCTCTCTCCGTCTCTCTCTCTATCTCTCTCTCTGTCTCTCTCTCTATCTCTCTCTCTGTCTCTCTCTCTGTCTCTCTCTGTCTCTCTCTCTGTCTCTCTCTCTCTCTCTTTTCCACGGCGCGAAATCCTAGAAGGAAGGGACGAACTAGCCGGTTGCTGGCCTCACATCCACTGCTGTAATTTACAGAAGTGGATGATCATCTATCCCAGGGGTAGAGGTTACGTATTCTCAGATCGCCACGCCGCGCTGGCGCGCTCACACAAACGTTGCCGCACTGACTACAGATAAGAGAAAATATAAACCAGTTCAGTGCTGTGTCTTTCAAAATGCATATCCTGTAGTGGAAATGTGCTGGTGACGTAAAATCCATTACACTGATCAGACTTCATGCCGTTTAAGTATGTAACTATGGGATCGAAAACTGTACAAAAAGACAGGCGTGCTCACACTGATCGGGCCTGATCTAGCCAGTAAAGGGACTATATTCAGTCAGTTTGTCGGATCTCCAGCCGTTAACTGGTCTTTTCAATCTGGAGTCACTAGTTCTTGTAGCTACCCAAATTCGTCATGATTCTGAATTTGCACCGGTCCTATACTGACCGAAATACCATGATAACATTTCTTTCTCGCTGGGGAAACGAACTAGCGTTTGTCCCTACATCCCAAGAAAGTGTAATTGCGGCGTAGGACAATGTTCGACCTTTAATTGGTTTCATGGTCATGTCTTTATAATCAGATGTATTGTTAAAGGGATGGTATTGAACTGATTACGGATATAAAAGCTTCATCACGGATGTAAGTTCATCCTGTGTAATTGATTAATTAGTGTGAAGATCCGGCTTAAGACAAGATCAAGGCTTTTCTCCGCTGACGCTCTACAATCGATATGCGTCCATCTGCTTTTATATCAGGATCACCTGCCCTTTATTAAATTTAAGTAATTATAAGATTGTTAACAGCATTGAGTTCTACGCCTTCTTTATTCTCTTTAGAAGCCTAATACAAAACTGAATAGTAGAGGAGATAGTGTCCCGCGCCGTAGCCGAGAGGCTTAAGTCATGGTGCAGAGCTACGAGACAGTTTGAGTTCCATGGGGGAAGTTATTTTATCATGGAATTTCGGCTAGTATGGGACATGTACCTTCTCAGCATTGTCAAAAAATTTGGTAGCTACAATATTAGTAACGGGGGCATGTAGTAGCGTAGTGGTTAAGACACTGCGCTACAAGCCGGAAAGTCAAGGGTTCGAGTCCCGGTGGGTTAGGATTTTTAAATAGACCCAAACCTTCTGGCGGCACTATGACCCTAGGGTCGACTCAGCCTCTAACGTAAATGAGTATCAGACGCTTGTTCTGGGGATAAAGGCGGCCGTCACGCAGGGCTGACAACCCGGCTGAAATCAAGTGCCGATTGTCTAGAAAAAGTGGGAGCCTTAACCTCCCACTATCGCAAGGGCCTCCTGAGGCCTGTAGTGGGATCACTTTACTTTTTTACAATTAGTAATGATTCCAGATTGAGAAAACCAGTTTTAACGGCTGGGAGGCCAACATGCTGACCACATATCTCACCTACACTGGCCGGATGATCGTCCACTCTGTGATTAATACAAATGGATGAGAGGCAAGCAGACGGCTAGTAGGCTAAAAGCCTTCTAGATCGTCGCGTTATGCAGATTTTTTGTGAGGTGAGAGTGCATCTCCATGTTGATAAAATCAGGCTGTAACGGCTGGGGGAATTAGATATGCTGACCACATGTCAGCCCTATACTGGTTAGATGATCGATGATTAGCATACAAGGATATGAGGCCAGCACCTGGCTGGTAGGCCAAGGGCCTTCTAGGCGTGTTGCACCACCATAAAGTGGAGAGATAATGCATGCCCCTGCTTTAAACCGTAGTGAATATCAGAAGTAACTGAAAACTGTTTGCCTACTCGCACCATACTCTTTATGTCCCTTTGACATATACAAATAAGTTTAACTTTTTAGAAATTCCGAATTTCAGCAAAGTACTATACAACTTCTCACTCTTAACTGAATCATATCCTTTTTTAAGTATGCATATTGTTGATATGTACAGTACCGTTAAGTTTACATTTATTTTCTAAAATCAGTATTATATTAAAAATCTGTTCTATTGTACGTAGATCTGTTTCTCTAAATCCACATTGACGTTCTCCTATTACGTGGATTCTTATACATTTCTTACAATTTTGTACGAAGTTGAAAGTAATTAAATGCTCCTGTTGTTGAAATCTCTTTTATATCAAGGAGAAATGGATAAATCAGCTGTAGCAGAACATGCCATTATGAATGGACACCAGATTCTATTCGACGATACACAAGTTTTAGCCACAACTTCCTACTATTTCCCTAGATTATACCGAGAGGCTATAGAAATATACAAGCATAAGGGAAATATCAACAGAAAAGAGGAAGGTATCAAACTGGCTAAGGCCTGGTATCATACACTAGAAAATAAATGCATTAACACTAGGGACAACAAGGAGACGACCATTAGCCAATCAGCAAGAGCCACGCCCACTCACCCTGCACCCACCACTAATACAACGTCCACAACGTCCGCAGCGCTCACTCTAAGTAGATCTTCCGACCAGGAAACACGCCTAGAAGCACTCGCCACTGAAGATGCCCTCCGCAGTTGAGGGCGAAACGTCTGGTATCAACACCAACTATGGACCACGGCCACATAACCCGGAATCACTCAACATTATCTCTTTTATATCGTTTCTTATAGATTGGTACGAGTCCGTCGCCGTGGCGTAGTCGGTAAAGTCCCTACCTTCCACTCCGGCGACCCGGGTTCGATTCCCGGCGGGGTAGGGGATTTTAAATCTCCACCTTGGGTCTGGGTGTGTGTCCTGTCTTGTGTTGGTATGTGTGAATAAGATAAAAAGATTAACAAAGGTAAAAAAAAAAGAAAAAAGGAAGAACAGTGTAAAGAAAACGAGAAAGAAAATAATAATAATAATCTTCTTCTTCTTCTTCTTCTTCTTCACTGCACGGGCTAGACAAATTGCCAGTTGCGCCTCACAGTTGTCCTGTCCATCTTTTCACTGGCCTTCCTACATTCCTTGAACCTCTTGTCCTGTAGTTGAATGCTGCTCTTGGCAATCTTGTTACATTTATTCTTTCCACAAGTGTAAACCATTTCTCTCTATATTCTCTGATTTTCTCATCCAATGGATATATATTTAACTCTGTTCTTATATGTTCATTCCTTATCCGATCCAATCTTGTGCAGCCTTTTAATAATAAAGAAAATTTTGCAGAGTTAGGGTCATAATTATTAAGGTCACGTTTCCCTCAATCAGTAAAGAAGATGTACAAAATTGTATTTTATAATATAATTAGTTCTCAAACTAATTACTAAATACCACCAAATAAAAATGCACTTAAAAATAATAATATTTTGACCAGCCTCATGGGCTAGTGGACAGAGTTTTTGACTACTGTTCATGAGGTCTCGGGTTCGATTCCCTGTCAAACCATAGGCATTTTCCCTTAAAGAGAATTATTCCTGTGGTTGCCCATGGTCTGGAATTTAGGTTAAATTTACGTTAAGAGCTCTCCTGGCGCTTCATTATCATTATCACGCATCGTATCATCGGGGTAACTTAACTCCATCTTCTAAAGTGGATTGCAATTAAGTCAATGCCAGGAGAGAATACCAGAAATGTCATTGGGCATTGAATAAAAAAACATTTCAAATACTATGCCAATTATTTAATAACGTATATTACTGTACATGAAATAATGAATTAGCAGTAAAGCTTTCAGAAATGTCAATTTTTGCTTGAATAATAATTGACCGCCTGCTCCTGATTTCAACTGATATTGCATGAGTCTGTTAGATGATAATTTTATTTTATTTAGAGATGTTCTAATATCTAATGCCAGAGTATCCAGCATGCTGTAATTTCTATTGTCATGATTTTTCTATGGAAATTTACCGATTTTTTTAAATGTCATGAAATTGTGATTATGATCAAATATGTTCTGATAATTTTATTACAACCCAGAATTTGCCTAGGCCTAGATGACTGAGGAAGTCCAGGAGTTTGAGCTTATACCATGTTTATATAATCCCCCCCTCTTTTTCGTTTACACTGTTTTCCTTCTTGTTTTTACATTTTTGTTCACTTTCTGTTATACTCACATATAGTCACAAGGACAAGACATACACCCAGACCCAAGGCGGAGATTAAAAATCCCTTACGCCGCCGGGAATCGAACCCGGGTCGCCGGAGTGGATGTTGGGGACTCTACCGACTACGCCATGGCGATGGTCTCATGAAATGAGCAGACTTTAAGATGCAGCACAGTGACAAATGCTAGATACTAGTTAGTTAGCAGACTTTAAACAGTTGTTCTGTTAAATACTTGTTACTCTATAAATTAATACAGTAAAATCTTAGTCGGAATCTTTACAAGAAGGAAACCTGTAGAGACGGAAAAAAATCTCTAGAACGGTACGATTTTATATGTAAAATCGTCCTTTATATGCCGGAAACCTTCATAATGCGGGAACGGAATGTTTTTTAAAGTATCAATAGTTAATTTTTACCTCAGTAAGACGGAAAATTATTCTTAAGCACGTTCTAATTACAGTATTAATGACCACACGTGAAAATTCTACATGTGACGCTTTCTGCATTACATCGTTTTAACTTCTTGTGTTGCCATTGGATTGCGGGGATACCCTTGCTTGTGTGTGACAGCGGGGAATCCCTCGCTTTTCCTTGTCTGCTTACGTTACCTGCGAGGGAGTTGGGAAACTCTTCAGTCTTCCTGTAGTTGAGTTCCTTATCTCTTTTGTGTAATAAAGTTGTTTTGTATTGCCGTGCAAACTAAGATGTGTTACATACACTATTTTGTATTTATTGTATTTCAGTCAATACGTTGTGTCTTTAAAGCGTGCATGTAAAACCCTTACACTGCGTGAGAAAATTCAAGTTTGTAATTTGGGAACCCTTTATAAGAAGGAAAAACTGTCAAGACGGAAATATATTTAAGGAATCGTCATGTTCCTTCATAGACAGGTTTTACTTTAGTAATATCTGTTAATGTTATCAGCGATAAGTGAAAAGATAATGTTTTGTTTTGATAAATTATAATATTTCAAAGATTTTGAAATGAAGAGTTTTTTGATCGTTTAAAACCTCTATCTGATTGGTAAAACCAACGCAAGATATCAATAGCAGATATTAATAATCTTCATAATCTTTTTCCAAGTAACGGTACGAAAATAATTTAATAAACAAATAAAATCTAACATTATTCTCTTCTTTTATTTGCTTTCCTAGTCCACCGCTGTGGTCTCGAGGCTGCCTTGTCACGCAGCGGGCCCGGATCCGATCCCCGGTCGGTTTTCATCGGGGTTTTTCCTCGCCTGTAAGATAAATATCAGGAAGCCTTAAGGCCCAAACGGTCCCTGAACACCATCTGGCCATCATTATCATCAATTTCATATTCGCCTAATTAGCTTAAGTTTAGTCTAAGGCCTCTCCTGGTGCATCGTTACCATCATCATCACCTCTCATATCATCGGGGCAGCGTAACCTCAACCTCAGAAGTTGGTTACAAGTACGCCATGCCAGTAGAGAACACCAGGAATGTCGAAATGACAACCTGGGGCATTTGAAAAAAAAAAAAAAAAGTATTTCCTTCTTTCTCTATCAATCAATTAATCAATCTATTTATTCATTTATCCATCCATTCACCTATCCATCCATTAATCTACTCATCCCCCTCATTCTTCGTCTTTCCGTTCTAAACCGCCATCCGTTCGTGTCCTTGTTTATCTACTTATCTACCTACCCGTCTATCTACCTATTTATCTATTATCCATTGATCTAATTACTGTAAGTCTACCCTATCTATCGATTTGTAAAGGCTGTGTAAGTTATGAAAAACAGAAATTATTGAACTTTGTTACATAATACAGCATTAATTAATTGTCCATCAAGTGTGAACACGAGGCATTTAAATATTACAAGGAAACTTTTGTTTGATGTGTTGTTCTGGCTGCAAATTTACACTGTTTTGCTATGAATGAGAATGGAAGTTTTTTTCTAGTTACCTTCATCCAGTGACGACACATTGCCGTTACATATTAAGAGAATAACCAAATATAACTTCATTGGCTCGTTTCAATATTTAATTTAATCAATAATAATTAATGCATTGTGTTTCAGAAGTAATTGGTGTATTTGGAATATTTTAAGTTATATATATATATATATATATATATATATATATATATATATATATATATATATATATATATATATAGAAAATAAAATATTACAGTGGTATGGCCATGTCAAAAGAATGCCAGAGCAAAGATTGCCTAAAATTGTTATGGAATGGATCCCAATGGAAAGGAGGAAGACCGAAGAAAACTTGGATAGAAGTGGTACAAGCGGCTATGAATATCACAGGATTGGAGGAAGATCAGTGAATGGACAGAGAGGAATGGCGTTTGGTTTCCGGAAGACGGCGGCAACTGCCATGATGATGATTATATATATATATATATATATATATATATATATACAAATCTGTTACCAACAATTTTAAATAAAATTTTGGATCAAGAAAGCAGGCAAATTTGTATTACAAGAGTTCATAAAATAAGATGTATAGGCCTACAACATTCTTCGTTTAATTTGATTCAATGAGTGCTGTACAGTAAATTCTCGTGCCAGTTATTTATTAGGTATATTGCATAATTCGACACAAATGTACGTAATTTCTACTGGTTCGTTTTGTTCTGTTTTATTAAAAATATATTAATTAAACCAATTGATGGGTTAAAGAAATTGATCGCTTCATTCTGTTCTATTTGTATTTTACCTTATCAAATGTTAGATTTTGGCTTGTCGGTGAATACTTGCACTCTTTTTATAATTAAATATCAATACCAATATTGTACACTAATTCTAATACATAAATTATAGTCCACCGCTGTGATCTCGAGGTAGCGTGCTGCCTTCTTTTACAGCGGGCCCGGGTTCGATTCCCGGTCGGGACAGGTTCCTGGGTGAGGTTTTTTTCGGGGTTTTTCCTCACCTGTAAGATAAATGTCAGGTCCCCGAAATCATCTGGCCATCATCATCATCATCTTTATCGTCATCATCCTTCACTGGTGTGGAAAGCAACGGGAAGCTACCAAACCTATAATTCGCTAGTAAAGCTGCAAAGCATAACATGAAAATGCTATGATTGCAGTGAAAGATCTGCCCTCGGGCAGAATTACTATGGATGGATGGACATAAATTATGAAATAATGAAATTGATTCCTCATGCAGACTGAAGTGGGAATACGGGTAACTGATATTGTAGTAAATGTTTCGGAGATACTACAGTAGGGAATTTAAATATGTAAAATGGAATTACTGAGATATGCTATGATTTATTTGACGGCCATAGCTTTACACTTTGATAATCGACTGACAAGTATTGAAATGTCTCTTGTTTGATTTCAATCGAAATTATTCACTCCGAGTTAATATAATTCACGAATAATCGAACAGCTTCCTGATGATTTAATAAAGTTATTACTGGCTAATTTACCCAGTCACGGCCCGAGTAATAAATTACACTCGCATATTTAAATTTTTCAACATGTATTGTAAGATCAGAAATCACTCGATACATACAATTTATAAATTGAGGGTCTAGCGAGAGAGGGAGCTATGCCACTTTTGAGAAAAAATGGAAATAATCACTGCTATTTGTATTAAAATTTACATTCCTTTTGCATAGTTTACATAACAGTAAGTTAAAGAAGAAAAAAGTTACTCCTTTATTGTAAAAATAATTTCGTAATATAATGCTTTATAAAACCCAATTTATTTCCATTTCTTCTCGAAGTGGCATAGCTCCCTCTCTCACCAAAACCACTCAATTGATTTTGTCGCTTCATGACAAAAAAAAATATACATTAATTAGACGTTTACGTTTTTTCCATGATGTCGATAGATAATCTTTATTCACCGGTATAATTTCATTGAGAGCAGAATTTATGTTCCATGCTGACTCACTGTAAATTCTGCTATATTTTCACGGGATGTGTTTCACCAAACTGTTTGAAAATATTCATAATAATTTGTTTCTCTCCGCTTTTCAAATGCTTTACTTCCCAATGTTTAACAAATTCTACAGAAATGTTGACATTTAACAATTTAAGTTATGACTTATTCTCCATTGCGTATGCATAAGAATAAAAACTGCTTATTTAATGTATTAAAATTGAAATTGTGTATTTTAAGATTTCTCCCATATGCCTATAACTTATATAGTACATATTTTCATTGTTTTTTACCCTTTATTTCGAGTGTTAGCGAACTACATTTTCTTACACGGTTAACGATAAAACCATTATTCAACCAATGAAAATACAGTCATACATCTGGTTTGTTTACATTACAACTGGAACTTAGCTCGGAAGAGGGAAACGACTCCTCACGAACTCAGGACAGTCTTCGGAAATTTCAGAGCCATACAGTCCTTCTATAAATTAGAAGTTCAAAATATAGTTGGAGAAATTCACTTTTAGCAATGCCATTGGTTACAACTATCCGAAGAATGGGCCTACCTGGCTTTCCAAAATGGCATTGCAGTATCATCCTAAAGGACTTCGAGATAGAGGAAGACCAAAATTAATGTACTGACCAACCATATCTCGAGGTCTCACAGGAACAGACTCAAAAAACCTAAGTAAGTTAATGATGATGATGATGAAATTTCTTCAGTTGAAGTTATGAATAAAGGTTAATTAACACTTTTGATCTTTTCACTAGCCCAAACATGTTGTTAACAAGTTCGAGAAGGGTCATACTCCTACTATTTCTTGAAAACTTTTAACAATATGTCTATACTTTCACCCCTTTCCATCCCTCTTGCAATGTTCTTACCTATATGTAGATAATATTTTCGTCCTGGGTAAAAACAACTCATTATTTTCCCATTACTAGTATTATAATTTTGTAGAAAAAATATTATCTGACTATAATTTAATTAATATTGATAAACCCGATAGATTCAGTACCTACTCATTTCAAGCTTTATTTATGATAGAAATAAGTTATATGGGATATTTCATTATGTGTTTTACTTCATGAAATTAGGCCTTTTGACCTGTTTTCATATTTCATTATGTACCAAGAAATTATCTGCCCCCAGCTACATATATGTAAATAATTTAATTCTTATATATTAGAGACTAATCGGCCGCGGTACTAGTGCTTATGCTCCTTGCCTCTGGTCCCGAGGGTCGCGGGTTCAAACCCGGCCGGGGTCGATGGATTTTTTAGGACGGAAAAATCCAAGGAACAAGTCCTCCGGGAGGGACTTTAAGCCGTGGGTCCCGAATCTGAAGATTTTCAGGCTCGTAAAAAATTCTTAAGCCTGAATGAAAAGGCCTCTAAGCAAAATTTACCGAATTTTCCCGTCCTAGCACTACCTTGGTTTCCTAGATGTCAGTATGAGGCGGAACGCTGACCACGGTCCGCTCAAAATGACATCTATACGAAAGCAAGTGTAACTAAATTAATATGGTTCAAATTCTTCCCTGTAGGGGGAGAGCGCATACAATACAATATATTAGAGTCTACATATTTACGCGTCAGAAGATCTACGAGGCATAATGTTAGATGTGATCAAAATTGTATTTATAAATTCCTCAAATCCTAAAGTTTATGACATTTTAAGCTAATTAGATTATCTTAAGTTAGGTAAAGTAAAATTTGGTTTGATTACGTGAGAATAAATAATTGTAGCCTATCAAGAAGCGATTGGAAATTACTTGATCTTTGACTTGTAGGACCACTTCTTCCTTTTATCTATTAGGCCTATTCCATATTTCAGAGGAGTTGATAAAGTTTAGTGATTAGATGAAATAAAACTGTTAAAGTTTTATATTATTTTCATATCTATTTAAATACAAATTCGTTACAGCTGTTTCAGTACTTTATAATACCTTCTTCAGAGGAATGAAGATTTACCCTCAGAAGCAGCCAGTAAAGGAGAATTTACTATTCTCTATTGCAAAAACATCAATCTTCTAAGTTATATTATGAAAATATAATTCTGTTGGATTATTTATTGAACAACTCGACAATACATATTTAAAATCACTTTTATGACTTATACATGTAAATTATTATTTTCATTTATCTTTGTTTAGACTAATTTGTACGCACATTTACATGTCCAATTATCACGAGTATGAAAAAAAATACAATTTATTTTCAGTGTTTTAATGGTACCTTCTAGCGGCACCATGGCCATGGAGTAATGAAATGAGTACCAGGCATATGTTTTGGGGATAAAGGCGGCCGTCACGCAGGGCTGACATATTGTGCTTACTATCTAGACAAGTGGGATCACTACTTCCACCCGAGGGTCTCCTAAGGCCTGAAGTGGGATCAGTTAACCTTTAATATTCGTAGTATAGAAAAATAAAGTAAGTTGTTATTGTCACGCGAATTAAAAAGTTATTTCGTGGCTGTTTTTTGTTACATTTGTTTAATGTATATACACAAACCATAAAATGTTATTTTCTATTGCCATCTCTACAATTTCATTGAGTCAAAACAAAAATAATCAATAATTAGTTAAGATTCCATGCCGCAACGGACCTAGAAGACTCTTGGCCCACCACCATGCTGCTGGGCTCTCATCCACATGTGTTAATTACATAGGTGGACAATCATGCTGTCAGTGTAGGGTGGCGTGTTCAGCATGTCGGATCTCCTAGCCGTTATGTTTTCTTCTCAACTACGCTATTTCGTATATCTACCAACACTAACTGAACACTAAAACCAAATAATTAACTCATTGGCACTATTGAACCTGTAGATTCATGACCACGTGAACATAAGCTCTCCATTCATCTCTTTCCTCAGCTAATGTTTTCCAATCTTAACTAAGTAACTAACTCACTGGCACTATCGAATCCGTAGGTTCAGGGCCGCGCGGACATAAGATCTCCATACATCCCTATCCTGAGCTAATGTTTTCCAATCAACCTCTGTATAATCTACTTCCCTCAAATTATAGTTAATATTATTCTCCCACCTCATTTTTGGTCTACCAACTGGGCGTTTTCCCTCTGGTTTTCCTACTAGAAACTTCCATGCACGTCTTTCATTCCACATTCGTGCCACATGTCTTGCCCATCGCAGTCTATGAGACTTAACTGTTTTCATTATATCTGGCTTCCTACAAAGACCATGTAATTCATTGTTATGCAGTCTTCTCCATTCCTCTGTATGTTCATCTCTCTTTGGTCCAAAAATGTTCCTAAGAACTTTGTTCTCAAATACTCGTAATCTCCTTTCCTCCCTTAAAGTAAGAGTCCATGTTTCGCATCCATGTAATATAACTGGTAGAATAAGTTTTATATATTTTCAGTTTAACGTTTTTTGAAAGTAGTTGGGAAGTCAAGAGTCTCTGTAATGCATAATAGCACGCATTTCCAGAATTGAGCCTATGGTTTTCCAATCATTTCCTACATAATTTACCTCCCTTAAATCATGGTTAGTGTTATTCTCTCATGTGCCGTATTAACTGAATATTAAAAAAAAAGTGTAAAAACTAACCATGATAGTGAACAAGACATGGTCTACTGAGAAAAAGACAAATGGTTTTTGTGTTGTCAGTACCGTGTCAGTACTGAACTACACTATTAACTACAATTGACTCTCCATTGTCTGCCACCCTGCATTCTATTATACTAAAATTATGTGTTTGTACTGTATAAGTTGTAGAAATCTTCAAATAAAATCAATATACAACAATACAAGTAAGTGATTAAGAACTGTATATAGTGTTTTTTTTTAAATCCTCCAAGAGTGTGATAAATAGAGCGCGGAATTTTATGAAATTTCATGTTTTAAACTATTTGTCAGAGAGCGCTGAGACTAAGTATCTTTACATTTCATGATATGTAGAATCAAATAAGACCAACAAAAAACTTCATATTTCATAATATTTTAGCAAAATGTTCATATTTTAGTGAAAATTTCATACTCCTTCATATTTTTCAACTTTCAAATTCCCGTACTTTTTTTTCAATAAAAGTTCTAGGAATTCATTAAAATATTTCTTGAAATAAATGTATTTATGTAATTTTTGACAGTGTAACGCGGTAGACAAGTGAAAATTCTTCAGTATTCCTTCTGAACAAGATAGATAGATTTTATAAAAGCAAATAATTAGATGAGGAGTCACAGAGTGACAGTGTTAGATGGAGGTTTCTGTCCTAAACTGGATCCCCAGACAAGAACACGAGCCTAGATGAATAAGGAAAAGAATGTTGGAATATTCTATAGTCAGGTAAAATAGCTGTCACTCGTTACTGTTACCTGAGAGCAGTCCTTACTTCCTGAACAGATTACAGCATTTAAATATAGGTAACTTGAAGCAGTAAAGTAAAGTAATCCCACTAAAGGCCTCAAGAGATCCTTGGGGTAGTAGGAGGATAAGGCTACCACTTTTTCTGGACAATCGGCACTTGGAGTCAGCCCTGCATGACGGCCGCCTGTACCCCCAGAACAAGCGTCTGGTACTCATTTCCGTTTAAGTGGTTTGTGAAATTAGTAAAGTTCATGTAGGTAAGGGCATCAAACTATCGAATATAGCATGATACAAGTATGCTGCCTTAACATTGTGTGATGTTGAGCATAATTTTTCATCGTGCAAAACAATTTTGACCAACAGGCCTTATAGTTTACTATCAGAAAATATAGAAAAAAACTTCTGTGTATTACAAACAGAATTGACAATTGGATTGTTCAAAACACAATTAGACAAAGATTATGGACCTGTTAGACCCATTTCATGAAAAAAAAATGTTAGAATAATTATTAACTACATTTCACCATGTTTGAAGTTCAATATTAAATGTAACATTAATTGCAAAGAGAGTACTGAAACAATACCTGGAATCAATTATGGACTAATAACTTTTAATATCTTGTTTCTCCAAATAGACATCCGGAATGTTTACTTGTATTTTAAATCGTCCAATTTAATGTTATTGTTACACTTGCATCTCCAGGAATTTAATATCTTTATGCAATGTAAAAAACAGCAATAATCCAAACTATACCCGTTCTAAACTTTGTTAGTGCTATATTTCATGGAAACCTGCTTGTTTTGGTTACAATTTTTTCTTTCTTGTATATGTTTGGATTTCATAATTAAATATCATTCAGTACATTAATTAATTGCATTATATATAACCTCTCGGTTTTTATTTATGAAGGTAAAGTGATTCCACTACAGTCTTGGGAGGCCTTTGGGGGTAGTGGCATGTTGAAGCTCCCATCTTTCTAGACAATAGACACGAGATGTCTGCCGGATTGTAGGATCTACCTTATGGCCGCATTTGTGCCCAGAACATGCATCTAGTACTCACTTCCATTAGGATCTGAGACCCCAAGTCCACAATGCCACCAGAAGGTCTGGTCCAGCTAAAAATCTTGACAATATCGAGACTCGAACCCACGACTTTCCTGTTTGTACCACGTTTCCTTATACAACTACACTATGGCGTGATCCATTAAAATTGTTTCAGATCATGAATATATTTTATATTGGGTCAGAATTAATGAAAAAGCTAATTAAAATTGAAATACAGTGAATATCTTGATTTCTTGAGCTATAAATAAGTTATGTTTGTCTCATTTATGTGCTGGTATGTACACTTATAAGTTATAGTGGGCCTATGTATATAAATATATGTAAAAAGTTTAGAAAATAGTAGCTTCATAATATTTTTGCGTTATAATTTTCATATTTTTCATATTTTGTCTTTATGATTTCATATTTTCGTGTAAATTTCTTCATATAATTCCTCGCTCTAGATAAATAATATTATTTTACTTCCTTGTTTGCACAGCTTTGGGGGAGTTAGTTTGTAATTGGTAACAGCCACATTCTTTGTACTGACCTATTTACGGTACTTACCCTTACAGTAGAAGGGGAAGAAAAATCCCTTTCCTTCTGTCAACTCCATTGACAGAGAAGGACCGTTATTTTCTGAACTCTGCATCTTCTTCTTCTTCTTCACTTCACGGGCTAGGAAAATTACCTGTTCCGCCTCACAGTTGTTCTGTCCATCTTTTCACTGGCTTTCCTACATTCCTTGAACCTCTTGGCTTGTAATTAAAAATGCTGCTTTTGGTAATCTTGTTGCGTTCATTCTTTCTACACGTCTAAACCATTTATCTCTATATTCTTTGATTTTATAATTCAGTGGATATATATTTAACTCCGTTCTTATATCTTCATTTTTATCCGATCCAATCTTGTGCAGCTCTTTGTTCTTCAAAGGACGTTCATTTCTACGCTTTGTATTCTACTTTGTAATTTTTTTGGTCATTACCCAAGTTTCACTCCCATTAAGTTATGAGGAACTGCCAATGTTTTATAAAACTTCAATTTAGTAATCTTTTCTTTTTTGTTCTTTAATGTTTTATATATAGTTCCGCATATAATTTGAAATTTCGACAATTTCAGATTTATGTCTCTTTCAGTTTTGTGTAAAATTACAACCCAAATAATTTAAATTCGTTACTTGTTCCAGATGCTTATTGTTCAACTTTGCATGAACTAGTTAAATACAGTGAAAGTCTGCGGATCCATAATCAATTTTATAAACTTACCAACTACAATAAAGGAATATTTACCTAAATGCCAACTAAGGAGATCATTGAACCTGTATAGGCACCTGGATAGTCAGAATACCTTCGTGGTATACTAGCCAATCGTAAAAAGTGTTGAAAGAAAGTTAAATTCACTCCTGTGAATATATAAATTGAAGCGGACGGCCCAAAGATCTTCTTTTCTTGAGGGTGGTAACGCAATAGGCCTACCTGGCATGATATTCTTTCCAATAAAATTTTAAAATATTAATATAAGTAACTGATATATCAATCGACCTAAACTAAAATGAATTTCTGTTTAAAAACTTCATCAATAAGTTAAAACCAAGTAGGCATTTCAGAACATGTTCCATCTTCGGCATGTCGTTTTATAAGTATTTATTATTTCCAAAGGAATATTATATGTATATTGAATCTCCACTTAACTAACTATCTATCAAAACCGTAGGTTCATGGCTGCACGGACATAAGCTCTCCATACATCCCAATCCTGATCTAATGTTTTCCCATCATCCCCTGTCTACTTCCCTCAATCATGGATAATGTTATTCTCCCATCTCATGCTTGGTCTACCAACTGGGCGTTTTCCCTCTGGTTTTCCTACAAGAAGCTTCCATGCACCTCTTTCATCCCCCATACGTGCCACATCCTGCCCATCGCAGTCTACGAGACTTAACTGTTTGTATTATATCTGGCTTCCTATACATATTATGTAGCTCACTATTACGTAGTTTTCTCCATTCACCTGTCTGTTCATCTCTTTTTGACCCAAATATTTTGCTAAGAACTTTATTCTCAAATATTCATAATCTTCTATAGACCCTTAAAGTAAGAGTCCATGTTTCGCATCCATATAATATAACTGGGAGAATAACCGTTTTATATATTTTCAATTTAATATTTTTTTGAAAGGAGTTCGGACGACAAGAGTCTCTGTAATACATTATCTCCACTTGGTTCTCCAATTTTCGATGTTGTCTAAAATTGATTGAAGTTCATTTTTTAAGATGCCAAAGTTAATTTAATTTATTTGTAAAACTTGGCTCCATTGGCTGTGATTTATTGATCGTCACACTTGCAAGACTCACTATCACAGTTTGGTCTTCACTATCCTTTGTTTACTCCAATAAATTTTAGTCTACTTTCAATTGAAGATGGTTTAAAAATACAATTTTTAGCACTCAATGTATAATTCAAATTATTTAATGTTTCTATGTTGCTGAATTCAAATACCTAGGAACAATAATTACAAACAGGAATGAGATGCACAAAGAAATTAAACATAGGCTGGAAATGCGTGCCATTATGCATTACAAGGACTCTCGTCTTCCCAGCTCCTTTAAAAAAATGTTAAACTGAAAATATATAAAACAGTTATTCTCCCAGTTATATTATATGGATGCGAAACATGGACTCTTGCTTTAAGGGAGGAAAGAATATTACGGGTATTTGAGAATAAAGTTCTTAGGAAGGGTTTTGGACCAAAAAAAGATGAACAGACAGATGAATGGAGAAAACTACATAATAGAGAGCTACGTGATATGTATAGGACGCCAGATATAAGAACAATTAAGTCTCGTAGACTGCGGTGGGCAGGACATTTGGCACGTAGGGGGATGAAAGAGGTGCATGGAAACTTCTGGTAGGAAAACCAGAGGGATAACGCCCAGTTGGTAGACCAAGAATGAGGTTGGAGAATAACATTATCCATGATTTGAGGGAAGTAGATTATACAGGAGATGATTGGAAAACATTAACTCAGGGTATGGATGTATGTGGAGCTTATGTCCGCGCGGCCATGAACCTACGGGTTCGACAGAGCCAGTGAGTTAGTTAGTTAGTTAGTTAGTTAGTCAGTTAGTTAGTTAGTTAGTATCCTTTATTAACACATTGGCAACTTTTTTTTACTGCAAGCACAGCCAAGGCAGCTTTTGAAGGAGCGATTCAAACCAAATGGACAAATAATATCAAAGTAAAACAAGCTTTATTGTCACTAAGCATAAAGTTCGTTGTTAAAAGGCACCGCCGCCGTAATTCACTTGGCGCTATGTCCGTTGACTAATGCCGCATCGATGTTTTGTTATTTCAACTTATCATTTGTTGCAATAATTTTGATTGAATAACACGTGACTCTTCTGTTTTGTTCCCAATTTATAATGTCGAGTAAAGGGAAAGACAATTAGTTCCGAATCGGAAAAAAAGTAATGTTGCTGCTTAAAGTAAAAATAGAAATGTTTGACCGTTTTGTTGGCGAGTCGTTTGTATCTATATCACGCTGTTTTAATATTAATGAATCAACTAAACGATTCATCAATAAATCCGAAGACAAAATAAGGAATTCACAGCTGAATATCAATCTGAATTAAAAGACTTTTTAAAAGCGGCAAAACAAGAAAAAATTACTAAGTTATTTAAGCCCTTGCATAAGCCTTACAGTAATAATTTATATAAATTGTTCAAAATCTCTCATTAATTGATTTTATTTTTGAACCTTGGAACGTATCTCCTATATACCCATATTAATTACCATTCCATATTCGCAGTTTGTATTCGCGGCATATTTGCAGAACATATCCCCCACGAATAAGGAGCTTT